>CM069300.1:565000-1227500 GCA_035609425.1 Epinephelus awoara
AAGGTACCCTGGGTGTGTTGGGTGTTGACATTCTGGGACGCCGTGTCAACTTCAGCCTGTTACATGCATTGTCTGTTTTCAAAATACACTTCTGTTTTCACAGGAAATGTACAGTTTGATACAGTCTCTTTCAAACTAAAAGCACTACATCGGTGCAACACCACCAACTGATGTTCTGGTTTTGGTGAGTGTCAGGTGACATCATCAGCCGGCTGGAGTCGAGCTCAGACTGGCCAGTTCACACCGTTGACACTTTTCTCTGTGACGTTCTAAAACGGTTTCATCATTTCCATATGCTACCTGACACAGTGGGATCCTTTCAAACAAAAAAACAAACAAACAAACAAACAGTGTATCTGATAGAATCAGCTCTGTGAAGTGTTTCAAACTCAGTTGATTTAAATTCATTTTGTTCCCGATGAAAACACAGTGAGAACTGTTTCATGTCGTTAACATGAACTTCAAAACTGTTTCCAAAAGCAAAATAATGGAATTTAAACACATGATTAAAAGAAGTTAATAGTTTGACACCCTGATGAAACCTGTTTATAGTTTTTGAAGGAAAGTGTGACACATGTTTTTTGTCCCTGTAGTGTTTCCGTCCACAGATTTATTTGTGGCGGCTGTCACATGATCAACATTAGCTGTGTTACTGCTTTCGTCCCATCTGCACTCGGGACTCGACCGCGACGATCTCTTTTTGTTTTTATCTCAGCTGTTTTGTTCTGGTCTTCATCATCATCATCATCTTCATCAGGATGATGACCGTGTGTTGACTGTGGCAGACACCAGGCCTGGAGGCAGTGGTTTCCTCTCATGTAACTGAACAATGGCTCTCATTCATGCTGCCTGTCAGTGCAGAAGATGTCTCGATGCTGTTTTCCAGTGACCTCGTCATGTGTTTGTCATCCGGGCTTTGTCTTAACCGCTTACATCAGAGCGCCGTGCAAACGAGCGGCTGCAGGAGGAGCAGCCGCGGGCTCGCCGCAGCGGCCTGTTTGTCACAAGGATTACAGCGTTATATCCATCAAAGCCAAGTAAACAATCGCAGAAATGACACATGGCGAGACAGCTGAGGACCTTCATCACTGCGACACACGGAGAGTCTCACCTCACAAGGTCACACAGAAACACAGTGTCTGATTCCAACGGCACTTTTATTCTGAGAGCAAAAGTAGTGAAATTTATGATCAAAGGTGGAGCGAGGTCTCTCACAGAGAAGCATTAACTCCCGCTCATCCACCCACCAGCTGCAGTCAGAAAGGTGGTGCAGAGAGGAAGTCGATCGGCAGCCGCTGGGCCCTTCGGGGCATGTGAATAACAAATGAGAATGATTTTTTAGTGGGAGTGATGAGGTTGGTGGGAGAAGGAGCTGCACCCGGTGGGCTCGGGTCGAGGCTGGGTAAGCGGCCTCTTACCCCCCTCCCCGGGGATGTTTACCAGCCAGGCTCAGCAGCTCACATTGGGCTGACCTTCGGCTGCCTGCTGGCTCCCTAACTCCCCCTCTCTCCATCACTGGTGGGCAGTTAAACAGCGAGTCACGTTACAGAAGGAGCCGGAGAAGCCCTCCTGCCCCCGGCGGATCAAGGGCGGTATTTTAAACAGATCACATGGCACCATTTGCAGCCTTCTACAGTGTGGGGTGTATAAATCTCTGAGCTTTTAAAGAGCGGTGATTAAATGTTTTACTGCGTCCGTCTGCCGGGCCTCTGGAGTGGGAACTGGTCCGAGAGCTATTTTTTTCCGCTCACCATTTGTTTAATGACTGGCTATATTGATGTTTTTTTGCAGTGCAGCGAATGTCTGGAGTCAAATATTGGCCTTGTTATTAAAAGCCTAATCTTCCAGCCCTCAATATCAGTTTTCCCACACAAAGGTTAGACACAGCTCCCGTCAGCAGAGTGCCAGCGCTGCTGCAGAGCAGCACAACACTGTAGTTGCAGTTTGTCCATAAAATGTCAAGATAATGTCAGAGCCAATAAAACACGACCACTTTGCTCTTTGCATTATCATCCCTGAATGACTGATTCCTGTTGAGATGCTTCATTAACCCTGAGGGGGAAGTCGGGTAATTGATTTATTGATCCAGATCCAGGTGAAGAAATCCTGTGGGGAGATGAGATCTCTCCAGAAGCAGAGACACGTCTGCAAAAAACAATGAAAACAATTAAAGCAATTACACCACAAACACACGGAGCTCAGAAACACTGATCTGTCTGCACAGTATCGAACCTGTGTGAGTCATGACGAGCTGCAAACTGTCTGGATCTGAAAACTGCTTTTTATGTTGTTTCACAGCCAGTTGTCATTTTCGTCTTCTCAACAGGAGCCATTTACTGTAAAACAAATCACAAATATAGCCATGAAATGTTCCAGCGTTCAAACCAGCACGGACCTTTAAAACCTGAATGCTGTGTAGAGTCAGACCTCACACACCTTCATTAAAGATAACCAACAGGTTTTATGACAATCTAACAGACGCTCGTTCATTGACGAACAAATCTCTACCCGGCCGCGCTCTTCTCTGGAAACACTGTCACTTCCTGTTGGTGCTTCAGGGGTGTAGTTTAAAATATTCACAGAATTTCGTACAAATCTCTGCAGCTGATTATTATATAAAGTTTTTGCATTTGTAGCGCCAATCATTATGGACGAGCACGGAGGCTACGATCAAATCTCACGTCAGGTCTCAGTTTCTGGACACAAGTCTGAGTCAGCGTGGACCGAACGTGCAGCAGAATAAATCTGAATTGTTATTTAACCAGATCCTCCGTCATGAGTCCGTCACAGCTGACAAACCTCTGCGGACATCCAGCTCAGATCAGACACACTGAAACATCATGTTCTGACTCAAATCTCCCGGTTGTGTTTTTTCAAACAGGAAACGTCCTGATGTGTCGTTACACTGAGCTCAGCAACAGTCTGAACTACGTCACTGTAGAAATGTTAGCATGATAAATATGAATCATACAAATGTCTCTGATGCCTGAGCGGTGTGTTTGGTGATGAGGTGAATGTTTTGACTGATAACTGAGTCACATGATATCATATGATGATGTCACACAGTGTGTAGGGTTTATGTGATCAAGCATGTTTCAGGCAGCATTAGTTTGGCACATTTATTTTCAGCATCACATGTTTATTAACTGCATTTAAACATCTGTAGACACTTGTTGATGCGCTCGTGCAGCTCATCTTCCTCTCTGCTGTGGACAGGAGGAGCTCCTTTAACTGAGTGCATATAAACCATATTAAACACACGGTACGTTTCCACTGCTGAACAGAACATTTGGTAAAAAGGAAATTCAGCTACAGACAGAATGTGTTTAACTTTATGGAGCTGTTGTACTTCACTTTGCAAAGTTTATGAAACCTTTAAGTCGGACAGCAGCAGAGATGACGGCGATAAACCTTTAACACTTTAACATCTTATTTTATCTGCAGACTTTTATCTCTTCGTCCTTTTTTCTGCTGCTGCAACAGATATTTTATTTCTGACCTTTAATTGAACCAAGACCAAAAACTCTCTCCTCACTGGAGTCCTGTCCAACACAACAGCGTCACAATCACTCCCCCAACACAGACTTCTACTGAAAGGTAGAAGAACAGCTAGAAGTACTGCCATCCCGTGGTTATATGACTCCGCCCACCGGTCCACCCTGTGGTTATATGACTCCGCCCACCAGTCCACCCTGTGGTTATATGACTCCGCCCACCAGACCACCCTGTGGTTATATGACTCCGCCCACCAGTCCACCCTGTGGTTATATGACTCCGCCCACCAGACCACCCTGTGGTTATATGACTCCGCCCACCTGATCACCCTGTGGTTATATGACTCCGCCCACCAGACCACCCTGTGGTTATATGACTCCGCCCACCAGTCCACCCTGTGGTTATATGACTCCGCCCACCAGTCCACCCTGTGGTTAGTTCATCCTTCATTAGTTTATCCTGTTGAACATTTGTGTCAAGTTTGGTCAGAGTTAGTGAATGAATTCTTCAGTTATGGCCAAAATCATGTTTTGTGACGTCACACTGACCTTTGACCTTCAAAAACCAATCGGTCTCTGAACTTTTGTGCCAAATTTGAGTAAATTCCCTCAAAGCGTTGTGAAGATATCATGTTCACAAGAATGGGACACACGCACATATGGATGGACAGACAACCCAGAAACATAATGCCTCTGGTCGTGGCTATCACTGCGTAGGTAACAAGGCTACTTCCTGTCCATCAGGGCCAGACACTCACAGGACAGATGAACAGATCAGAGGCAGTTCTGTGTTCAGTATGATTCTGTGACATCACCAGCAGCAGGAAGTGACCGTGAAATCTGACAGAAACAGAGTTTCCCTGCAGGATCACTTCCTGGCCGGAGGAACGAGCCATAAACCAGCACAGACCATGAGTCAGTGTAAATTTCACTCAGCTCAACACTAACGACTTTGTTTCAGGAAAAGTGCCAGCTCCTTTAAAACGGCTCATTTTCAGCACATCTGTGGATTCAGTTTGGACACGCACACACATTTATTTTACTTATTAACCATATGAAGTGTTTCATTTCTAACCTCTCTGTATGAAGGAAACAGCAAAGCCACAGACGAGTCCTTCCTCATAATCAGCAGTTTGCAGACCAAAGATTTTACTACTGACTTGGCTGCTGAGGAAACCAGACACGCTTCAGTCCAGGGTTCATCAAACAGGGTACTGTGGAGTACTGCAGGGGGTACAGGTACTGCTCAGGGTACTGTGGAGGTACAGGTACTGCTCAGGGTACTGTGGAGTACTGCAGGGGGTACAGGTACTGCTCAGGGTACTGTGGAGTACTGCAGGGGGTACAGGTGCTGCTCAGGGTACTGTGGAGGTACAGGTACTGCTCAGGGTACTGTGGAGTACTGCAGGGGGTACAGGTGCTGCTCAGGGTACTGTGGAGTACTGCAGGGGGTACAGGTACTGCTCAGGGTACTGTGGAGGTACAGGTACTGCTCAGGGTACTGTGGAGTACTGCAGGGGGTACAGGTGCTGCTCAGGGTACTGTGGAGGTACAGGTACTGCTCAGGGTACTGTGGAGTACTGCAGGGGGTACAGGTGCTGCTCAGGGTACTGTGGAGGTACAGGTACTGCTCAGGGTACTGTGGAGTACTGCAGGGGGTACAGGTGCTGCTCAGGGTACTGTGGAGTACTGCAGGGGGTACAGGTACTGCTCAGGGTACTGTGGAGGTACAGGTACTGCTCAGGGTACTGTGGAGTACTGCAGGGGGTACAGGTGCTGCTCAGGGTACTGTGGAGGTACAGGTACTGCTCAGGGTACTGTGGAGTACTGCAGGGGGTACAGGTACTGCTCAGGGTACTGTGGAGTACCGCAGGGGGTACAGGTGCTGCTCAGGGTACTGTGGAGGTACAGGTACTGCTCAGGGTACTGTGGAGTACTGCAGGGGGTACAGGTGCTGCTCAGGGTATTGTGGAGGTACAGGTACTGCTCAGGGTACTGTGGAGTACTGCAGGGGGTACAGGTGCTGCTCAGGGTACTGTGGAGGTACAGGTACTGCTCAGGGTACTGTGGAGTACTGCAAGGGGTACAGGTACTGCTCAGGGTACTGTGGAGTACTGCAGGGGGTACAGGTACTGCTCAGGGTACTGTGGAAGTACAGGTACTGCTCAGGGTACTGTGGAGTACTGCAGGGGGTACAGGTACTGCTCAGGGTACTGTGGAGGTACAGGTACTGCTCAGGGTACTGTGGAGTACTGCAGGGGGTACAGGTGCTGCTCAGGGTACTGTGGAGGTACAGGTACTGCTCAGGGTACTGTGGAGTACTGCAGGGGGTACAGGTGCTGCTCAGGGTACTGTGGAGTACTGCAGGGGGTACAGGTACTGCTCAGGGTACTGTGGAGGTACAGGTACTGCTCAGGGTACTGTGGAGTACTGCAGGGGGTACAGGTGCTGCTCAGGGTACTGTGGAGGTACAGGTACTGCTCAGGGTACTGTGGAGTACTGCAGGGGGTACAGGTACTGCTCAGGGTACTGTGGAGTACCGCAGGGGGTACAGGTGCTGCTCAGGGTACTGTGGAGGTACAGGTACTGCTCAGGGTACTGTGGAGTACCGCAGGGGGTACAGGTGCTGCTCAGGGTACTGTGGAGGTACAGGTACTGCTCAGGGTACTGTGGAGTACTGCAGGGGGTACAGGTGCTGCTCAGGGTACTGTGGAGGTACAGGTACTGCTCAGGGTACTGTGGAGTACTGCAAGGGTTACAGGTACTGCTCAGGGTACTGTGGAGTACTGCAGGGGGTACAGGTACTGTTCAGGGTACTGTGGAGGTACAGGTACTGCTCAGGGTACTGTGGAGTACTGCAGGGGGTACAGGTGCTGCTCAGGGTACTGTGGAGGTACAGGTACTGCTCAGGGTACTGTGGAGTACTGCAGGGGGTACAGGTACTGTTCAGGGTACTGTGGAGGTACAGGTACTGCTCAGGGTACTGTGGAGTACTGCAGGGGGTACAGGTGCTGCTCAGGGTACTGTGGAGGTACAGGTACTGCTCAGGGTACTGTGGAGTACCGCAGGGGGTACAGGTGCTGCTCAGGGTACTGTGGAGGTACAGGTACTGCTCAGGGTACTGTGGAGTACTGCAGGGGGTACAGGTGCTGCTCAGGGTACTGTGGAGGTACAGGTACTGCTCAGGGTACTGTGGAGTACTGCAGGGGGTACAGGTGCTGCTCAGGGTACTGTGGAGGTACAGGTACTGCTCAGGGTACTGTGGAGTACTGCAGGGGGTACAGGTACTGCTCAGGGTACTGTGGAGTACTGCAAGGGTTACAGGTACTGTGGAGTACTTCAGGGGGTACAGGTACTGCTCAGGGTACTGTGGAGGTACAGGTACTGCCCAGGGTACTGTGGAGTACTGCAGGGGGTACAGGTGCTGCTCAGGGTACTGTGGAGGTACAGGTACTGCTCAGGGTACTGTGGAGTACTGCAAGGGTTACAGGTACTGCTCAGGGTACTGTGGAGTACTGCAGGGGGTACAGGTACTGTTCAGGGTACTGTGGAGGTACAGGTACTGCTCAGGGTACTGTGGAGTACTGCAGGGGGTACAGGTACTGCTCAGGGTACTGTGGAGTACTGCAGGGGGTACAGGTGCTGCTCAGGGTACTGTGGAGGTACAGGTGCTGCTCAGGGTACTGTGGAGTACTGCAGGGGGTACAGGTGCTGCTCAGGGTACTGTGGAGGTACAGGTACTGCTCAGGGTACTGTGGAGTACCGCAGGGGGTACAGGAGATTTTTTAAAATGTTAATGTAAAAGATATCAGTCATGCATAGTTTCTAATATAATCACACGAAAAGTTCAATTAAAATGTAAATGTACGTCTGATAAACCACATTTCATGTTTAATAGTCACATTTTCACTGCAGTTAACTGTGAAATGACTCAACAAACACAACCATGTTTGTTCCCTGAGAGCAGGAGACCAGTTTCCATATTGACTGTTCTGTGCTGGTCAGAAGGTACTGAGCTGGAAAAGTATTTTAAAGGGGAACATTATCACAGAAACATAACATCTACGTGTAGCTGCATGCTAACGTCAGAGAGACATGTCATCTACGTGTAGCTGCATGCTAACGTCAGAGAGACATGTCAGTTACGTGTAGCTGCATGCTAACGTCAGAGAGACATGACATCTACGTGTAGCTGCATGCTAACGTCAGAGAGACATGACATCTACGTGTAGCTGCATGCTAACGTCAGAGAGACATGACATCTACGTGTAGCTGCATGCTAACGTCAGAGAGACATGACATCTACGTGTAGCTGCATGCTAACGTCAGAGAGACATGACATCTACGTGTAGCTGCATGCTAACGTCAGAGAGACATGACATCTACGTGTAGCTGCATGCTAACGTCAGAGAGACATGACATCTACGTGTAGCTGCATGCTAACGTCAGAGAAACATGACATGTACGTGTAGCTGCATGCTAACGTCAGAGAGACATGACATCTACGTGTAGCTGCATGCTAACGTCAGAGAGACATGACATCTACGTGTAGCTGCATGCTAACGTCAGAGAGACATGACATCTACGTGTAGCTGCATGCTAACGTCAGAGAGACATGACATCTACGTGTAGCTGCATGCTAACGTCAGAGAGACATGACATGTACGTGTAGCTGCATGCTAACGTCAGAGAGACATGACATCTACGTGTAGCTGCATGCTAACGTCAGAGAGACATGACATGTACGTGTAGCTGCATGCTAACGTCAGAGAGACATGACATGTACGTGTAGCTGCATGCTAACGTCAGAGAGACATGACATGTACGTGTAGCTGCATGCTAACGTCAGAGAGACATGACATGTACGTGTAGCTGCATGCTAACGTCAGAGAGACATGACATGTACGTGTAGCTGCATGCTAACGTCAGAGAGACATGACATCTACGTGTAGCTGCATGCTAACGTCAGAGAGACATGACATCTACGTGTAGCTGCATGCTAACGTCAGAGAGACATGACATGTACGTGTAGCTGCATGCTAACGTCAGAGAGACATGACATCTACGTGTAGCTGCATGCTAACGTCAGAGAGACATGACATGTACGTGTAGCTGCATGCTAACGTCAGAGAGACATGACATCTACGTGTAGCTGCATGCTAACGTCAGAGAGACATGACATCTACGTGTAGCTGCATGCTAACGTCAGAGAGACATGACATCTACGTGTAGCTGCATGCTAACGTCAGAGAGACATGACATCTACGTGTAGCTGCATGCTAACGTCAGAGAGACATGACATCTACGTGTAGCTGCATGCTAACGTCAGAGAAACATGTCATCTACGTGTAGCTGCATGCTAACGTCAGAGAGACATGACATCTAGTGTAGCTGCATGCTAACGTCAGAGAAACATGTCATCTACGTGTAGCTGCATGCTAACGTCAGAGAGACATGACATCTACGTGTAGCTGCATGCTAACGTCAGAGAGACATGACATCTACGTGTAGCTGCATGCTAACGTCAGAGAGACATGACATCTACGTGTAGCTGCATGCTAACGTCAGAGAGACATGACATCTACGTGTAGCTGCATGCTAACGTCAGAGAGACATGACATCTACGTGTAGCTGCATGCTAACGTCAGAGAGACATGACATCTACGTGTAGCTGCATGCTAACGTCAGAGAGACATGACATCTACGTGTAGCTGCATGCTAACATCAGAGAGACATGACATCTACGTGTAGCTGCATGCTAACGTCAGAGAGACATGACATCTACGTGTAGCTGCATGCTAACGTCAGAGAAACATGACATCTACGTGTAGCTGCATGCTAACGTCAGAGAAACATGACATCTACGTGTAGCTGCATGCTAACATCAGAGAAACATGACATCTACGTGTAGCTGCATGCTAACGTCAGAGAGACATGACATGGTGCTGGTGATGATTTCAGATCATGGATGTTGGGAGGGTGAAGAAGAGGAGCCAGGATGGATGGATTTTTTTACTGTATTAAGTTAATTAAAGACACAGTGTCGTCAAAGAGAAGAACAGAGCTGGACTTGATATAAAAGTACAAGAAAATAATAAAATCTGTTTTATGTGATGGAAAATAAGTGACCAGGTGAAAATGAATTTTCATTTATTAAGACTTTATTAACGGCTCAGGTTCCTGCTGCTGAACAGCTGATTTATGATGACTGATATGAATGATATATTTTCATGATGCTTTTAAAGATCATCTCAAACAAAGAGACAAAGGTGTGTTCTCTGAGGGTGCAGACGGAGGTGTGTGTTTGATGCTTTCTAATAATGTCTGAATATGAACATCAAAATAAAACCATGGTTAATAAGCACATTTACCACAGCTCAGTTTGACATTTAAAAAACATCTGATTAATTTTGTTGCATCTTTTCTACAGTGAGAAACTGAGTTAGTAAATGTCAGTGGAAACAAAGGCGAGCGCAGAGCGTCCTCTGTCATTATTCATGTTGGTGCTGAGAGTTGTGGGAACTGAAGGCACGCCTGATGCTTTCAGACGTGTGTTTATCACTGCAGATATAAATATATATTTATATGTCTGTGTTTATGGTCAGCAGAGAGGAAACACTTCACCGTATCGACTCCTGTCTTGACTGTTGGCCTCTGCGGTGACGCCTGTACTCACAGCTCATTTCCTGTCAGGTCACGTAGACCCTGTTGTACATGTAATACCTCAGCAGCCATAACACAGCGCGGCCCTGTGTACCGTATAGATCTGCATAGAAATACGACCGACACTTTTACTGCCCTTTAATTTTCCTCAAATCCCAGAACGAGCCGGGCTGCAGAGCGGCTGCACTGTACCTCTGCTAACGGCTGTCCTTGTGCTGCACGCTGCCTCGCTGGAGTCAGGGTCAGCCACATGGGTAAAGTTACTGAGATGGAGAGAAGACAGCAGAGGCGTGAAATGGACAGAAAAAGACTGGAAGGATGTGAAACTGTAAAGGGAAGGAAAGAGGAAAGGAAACAAGGACAGACAGACAAAGATGCAACAAGGGTTAAACAGCTCAAACAGATTTTCATCAGTACAAAAGACGAACACAGACGTCAGGACAGCACGTCGACCTGCAGTGAGCATGTCTCATATTCAATATATAGAGTCATGTGGAGGGGACTGTTCATTGTGCCAAACTATGGAAGGATTACTGAACGCACCTACAGGGCCCAGGCCCAGGGGCCCCAAGGGTCAGAGTGCCTCACTGCAAAATGTCACTCAATTTGACCCCTAATGACCAGAAAGAGACTCGAAATAATGCAAAGAGATGCAGAGACAAAATAACTACAACAAGGGGAAACAACCAAAAAAGACACCAAACCAAACTCACCCAGGTGCAACAACTATAAACTGTGTTCAGCTTTGACCTCCATCAGCTTGTTCCGGCCGAGCGTCATCCTGCAGTTCCTCTAATGTCCACTAGAGTGCGTCCCCACAGGCCGCCATGTTAACGTGTAGAAATCAACATGTTTACACCTGTTTGGTCTCTGGAGATCATTTCAACTGTGTTTTTAGATACACTCAGCTGTTTACATTTCATTAAGGGGGGCGGGGCCTCTTTGAGTCCGTCAGATCCACCCCTAACCCGCTCCTCCACCCTCTCACCAAAATGTGGTCATGCTTTGTGCTTGCTGTAGTGACCCTGGCGTGAGGGTGTGCGGGCCAAAACCCGTCGTCACTGATTCTGCATTAATCATGAAGGCTTCACAGGATGTCAGCCATCAACATGAACCCGCCCCAAATCAGATCAACAGCTGTGATTGGCTCAAAGTGAAGCGGTCAGCTGAGTCTGTCTGAACAGGAGGACGACTGGACGCATCCGTCAAAGGAAATAACACGGCCTGATCCCAGCTCATCAAACACCGCCGCTCTGTCACCTTCACGTCTAAACATGATGCTGTCTGTTTGCTCCTGCGTCAGTTTGGATGTTCAGAGGCAGCTTGTTCATTTACACCTGTTACATGCTTCATGTCTTTCCAAAATAAACGTGTGTTTTCACAGGAAGTGGACAGTTTCTGCTCCTTACACAGATACAGTCTTTTTCACAATAAACTAACAGCGTCTGTAAAACACAGCTTCATTTCTTTAATTTTATTTTTAACTAAAATAATAAATGTGTGTTACTGATGTCATGTAACATCATGTGACAGGTTTCATACAGGAAACAAACAGGTGAAAACTGGTGCGTTCATGTCCTGTTGGAAGAATGGGAAAAGTCTAATTGTAAGAACTGATAGCGGTGACACTGTTTCGTCATGACGACCCCAGTCACCGACCATCAGAGCAGATAAATGAACTGTCACCTGAGTCTGTCTCGCATCAGGGGTCAGGTCAAAGTCACAGAAACTTACAGTCAAGTTTTTCTGTAAACGCTGGTTTCACCTTATAAATAGTGAAGTGTTGACAGTGTGAGGAGCAGTTGTGTGTCCATGCAGCAGCATTAACATTCTTTCAGAGCGGTGACTCTGTCTCTCTGACCCTCCGTCTCTGTCCTGGTCTCCAGCAGCTCCTGAGGGAAGATCTGTCTCTGCAGCTGCTCGATGCTTCACTGTGTTCAACACTGAGCCTCCATCTCTGTCTGCTGCTGCTGTGCAGTCGGTTTGACTCTGGAACTGTAGAGTTGGTGATAATTATCTGTTAGTTGGTCTCATGCTGCAGGTCACCATTTAACCAAACGTTTGTCTGACTCACTGGATGCAGACTGGGACTATAAACTGACTGTTAAATCAGTCTGTTACCGTTTTCAGAATCAGCCTCACGACAGGAAACAACAAGAGCTAGAAAGTGCGTTCAGTAAAGTTCAGATCTCCACCAGGCGGACGCTCGAGCCAATCGCTGCCTCTATAGACAGCTGGTTTCAGAGGGGAATAAAAATACACTCCTCGTTTTTTGTGACAGAGCCACAACACGCTGCAGAGAGGTTTCCTGCTAACAGCAACATTTTTAAGCTGTCTTGTAAAATTTTGTGAGAATAACTGTGTACTCTGCCATAAAATCCATCTGATCTGCTGCTACTACGAGTTGGATTTTTAACTGCTGCCCTGGCAAGAAGTAACTTTTAATGGCCCTTTCCTGAGGGATATATTTGGCTCCAGTTATCTCCAGACTCCAGACTGGAATATGTACAGAAATAAACCACAGAAAAAAAAGAAGATGTCTTTGTTTCATGTGTAATACAGATATATTATAATTATGTGGATTAATGTATTTTTAAATAAACACAAACACAGTCACAAATCTCATTTATGTCCCTCAGAACTGGATATTTAACGGTATTAACTGTCTGAAGGCTGCAGCACAACCAGGAAATAACAACAAGAAACAGGAGCTGGTGGAGACCAAACCGGAGCTAGAAGAGGTAAATATTAGACGTTCATCAGACGGCATGTTCATGTTGTTTGTGTCTGCTGGACGTGTAAAAGAGTAACAGTTTGTTTAAAGGGTACTAGAAACATCTGATGGTCTGTTAGAGCTGTGTGTCTGTACAACCTCGTCTCACTCTGAAGTCTTTGAAAGTCACTGACTTCTGGCGTCAGACACCAATAACAACAAAAGTTAAGGTGTGTGTGTTGGCTAAATGTGACCATGAGTGTGTGTTGGCTAAACATGACCATGAGTGTGTGTTGGCTAAACGTAACCGTGTGTGTGTGTTGGCTAAACGTAACCGTGTGTGTGTTGGCTAAACGTAACCGTGTGTGTTGGCTAAACGTAACCGTGTGTGTGTGTTGGCTAAACGTAACCGTGTGTGTGTTGGCTAAACGTAACCGTGTGTGTGTTGGCTAAACGTAACCGTGTGTGTTAGCTAAACGTAACCATGTGTGTGTTGGCTAAACGTAACCGTGTGTGTTGGCTAAACGTAACCATGTGTGTGTTGGCTAAATGAACATAACCGTGTGTGTGTTTGCTGTTGAAGGTGTTCACACCAACATGGTGCTTTTATTTTGATACATTTATTTATAGACACCTTTCACGACACTGAAGGGCGAAGACAGAGAAAATAACAAAGTCAGTCAGTTTACAGTGAATAAAATTCGGTGTAAATGATGGATGTGTGTGGCGAGGTGGATCGGGGTCAAACTGAATAGGCTATTTGAAAGAGGTGAGTTTTGAGGTGGGATTTGAAAGTGGAGAGTGTGTTGATGCTACAAATGCCCAGAGGGAGGGAGTCCCAGAGGCGGGGGCAGAGTGGCTGAAGGCTCGAAACGCCATGGTGGTCAAGCGGGCTGAGGAAGAGGAAGAGGAAGACCTGAGAGTGCTGGTGGGGGAGTGGACGGCCTTACAGGTGAGGAGTGAAATCTTGACGTCAACGCAGTATCTAACTGAGTTTGAAAGAGACTGTATGAAACTGTACATTTCCTGTGAAAACAGAAGTGTATTTTGAAAACAGACAATGCATGTAACAGGCTGAAGTTGACACGGCGTCCCAGAACGTCAACAACCAACACACCCAGGGTACCTTGGACGTCACATGTGGACGTGGAAAGTCCATGACCAAACGTGGACATGTGACGAGGTCACAGTGAGGATGTGGTGGTCTTTCTGTCTCCTGTTGGTCTCACACTGCTCCCTGCAGATTCAAAGATAATCATCTTTCCACAGATATTGTTTCATTTGGCGGTGAAGCCTCATGACATCATCACCTCCCTCACACGGTGTGTAACGTCACCTGAAAGCTGCTGCAGCTCATCTTCTCATCACAGACAATCTAATATCGTTTCACATCAGCGTGTCACAGACTTCATGAACTTTACATACAGACACATTTCATTTCTGCTGCTTTTCCGCCCCGTCGCCTCACACTGAATCCATGCCCGTCATATCTCGCCATGGCCCCGCGTGGCTCATAACATGCCACTTCCTGCCGAGTCATAATTCAATAACGCTGACATGGCAGACACGCCGGTCACTCAACAGCCCCCACCCCCCTCATTGGCAGATAAAAGACAGTGATTGCACTCTGTCACTTTTATTCCCTCGCTCTGTGGAAGAGAGATGAGGCGGCGAGGAGCGAGAGGGCGAACTGCAGCCGCCTGCTGCTTGATCAAATCAGCCTCCCACCATACCCCCCCACCGCCAGCCCCGCCCCCCAGTGACTCCTGTGTGCCTGCTGGCATTTGAAATGTGAATCTGTGGTGCAGCAGTGGGGAAAAGTGCGAAGGCTGCACATGTCAAAATGGTGGCATTTCTTAGATGGCGACATCTTTCTTTTTACAGCCTGCCCTCAGAGCTTCACTCCGAGTGCGAGATAAGTCAACCATCACAAGACGTTTCTACCTTCAACGTACTCGAGTCTTTGTGACTGTGAGAGCGGTGGCGGATGGAGACACGGCAGCTGTTGCAGGAAGTTCAACTTTCTGACCCCGTGGTCGCAGAGAGATGAGGTCAGGGTCAGTCTCAGTGGCCCCGCCCACACTGACGACACCTGGGGCCTTTACCTTTTAACCTCTGCTGTGTGTGTGTGTGTGTTGGGGGGTGAACCTGAGACCATTTCCTGACCTCTGCATCGTTCCATGTTTAAAGCATGATTCTGGTTTATGACAGAGAGCGTCTTGTTTTCATGGTTTGGCCGTCGCTCCTGTTCCTAATAATAACACTGCAGTTAATCAGTGAGCTGTGGAAACAAGGCAGCAGCTCTACAACAAGGACCAAAGGGACGGAGAAACAGGAGCAGTGTGATAAACGCAGCAGCAGTTTAGCCGGAGTATCTAAACTGAATCTGCTGATAATAATCCCTGATGGCTCACAGAGCAGGTTCAGAACTGCAGCAGGTAAAACAGGAGCAAGATGAAGCAGGAAGTTGGTGTGTAAACTGTGATGGATGTTTTGTTACAGCAGAAATGCTCCAATAGTTTGGAGATGATTCAGATACTGGATACAGTTTTTAACCCTCCAGACACACGAGGAGGCAGGAAGGTGTGTGTGAACGATGCCCCTCTTGCTGCAACTGCTCATCTGTGTTCACGTGTTAGCAAAAATAAAGTTCAAAATCCCAGATCTCTCCCTGGTTCACTCAGTCATCACTGTCTTCATGACAAACACTCAGGGCTCTATTTTTATATTTTCACTGACCGGCGGCAGCGGCGCTCTGACCAGTTGGTTTTTTCCTGATCTTGAAATTTACCTTGCCTCGCTGTGTGACACAGAACAGATGGAGCGCAGGTAAGAGGTTTGTTTAAATCAGGCAGTGCAGAGAACAGCTGTCTCTGAACCATGTGTGTGTCTGGAGCCGATGGTTTCACCAACAACTGCAAACACGTCACATGACTGAAGTCAGCTCGTGACGACTGCATGTACATTACGTAATGTTATGTAAAAGAAAACTGACTTTTGATAAGTGGACCTGCACTTGTATGATGACTTTCTGGTGACATTCACACACTGACACCTGCTCCTCAGTTATTAACTCACTCACACACTGATGATCAGCCTTCAGGAGCAGTCTGGAGTTCATCTGCCGCAGGATATTTTGACATGCAGACGGGGCGAGCTGGGATCGAACGACCCGCCACAGCTGCTCCACACATCACATTGGACATGAACCGCAGTCTCCTGCAGGTCTGGTTTTGTTTGACCCATCGTCTCAGTGACGTGAGTACGGCAAGTGAGAGGAGTGATTCTTTAAAGCTGCGGTGCTACAGGGAAAATATCTGACCCTGTCTGTGTGGTCAGCAGATACAGAGAGCAGAGGAGGACAGAGGACAACAGTGTGGGACAGGTTGGTCCTGCAGGAGACGACATCCTGCTGAGTTACATGTGTGTATGTGCACATGTCCTCTGTATGTGTGTGTGTGTGTGTGTGTGTGTGTGTGTGTGTGAGAGAGAGAGGACACGTCTTCAAACTCTCCAAATCCAACCTGAGACAAAGACAAAGACGCTGCTGTGGTCAAAATATTCCAGCTTCCTGTCTCACACTGAGGGGTGTCCTTCTGGCAGCAGATCAGAATCAGACAGCGACTGTCCACCTGCTGAGGGACGTCTGTGTGATTTCTGTCTCACTCAGAGATGGAGGAACACGTCACGCAAAGACTGGAACGTCAGAAGCTTCGTGGAAGGTAAAATGTTGGAAATCAGGGTTTTTATCTCCACACAAAACGAAGGTAACGAGCAGCAGCTCAACGCCGTCGATCCTCAGAGCTGCACATCAGCTTCCTGCTCACGCACCACATGTGAAACAAGGAAGTGGCACATGGTGCATTCGATTACAGGCGTCTGACTGACCTTTACAGCTCCTGTGTGGAGGAATGAGAATCTCTCCCCCGCTGTCTCTCCCTCCAACTCTTTTTCTCTCCTTCTGTGGAGCGTGCTGCTGCAGCCACACGGCCAGTGTTCAACACATTACTAATATCCATATTCATGAAGTCAGGTGTGTCGGCCACCTGTTCGCCATTGATCAGCATTATACTGTGGCTGGAGATCTGGTGTGTAGGCTGCTCTGCTGAGCCCCAGAGGAGCCACAGGAGGAGGAACAGGTCCAGTTAGGACACTCTGGACATGAATGCATCAGATTCTGACTTCTCCTCCTTCAGTTTGAGCATTTTGAGGTTGAAAGAAATTTAAATCGGTGAAGGTGAGAAGACGTTCAGAACTGGTTCAACAGTGAGAATTTGAAGACGTTTATTGACCCGTCACATTTAGTCCGTATTTCACCATGTTTTGAAAGTCTTCTGACCAAACTTGTTTTTTAAACCAACGCAGGTGTCTGCATCATTAAAAGTCTGTTTCTGTCCGGCCAGACTAAAACACAACCCCAGAGTTTTCAAACTAATTGTAAAGCTCTGTGTTTTGTATTTATATTTATCTACACCAGCGTCTTCTGTGTGACACACTATGCAGTTCATACATTACAACACTTTGCTGTGTGATGAAGTCTTACAACAGAACATATTTATATAATGGAGGCTCACAGTGAAGCGTTCCCACCGGTCAGTGATGCAGATTCAGATCTGATGCAGCAGCAACTTCACCTCACTCTGTAATTCAGTTTGATTGGTTTGAGTACGCTGCAGCAGAGCAGATGTTGGGTGTGAACGCAGTAACAGTATCAGTGTGAGTGCAGTCTGTGTGTCACTCTGTCAGGCTGCACTCACAGTCTGGGAAAAGCTCTCTGAGAAAACCAGTCAGAACCAGTTGTGCAGCTGAAGGTGGGACCAGTCGGCACACTGCAGAGGAGACGCTCGGATGATGATGTGACTCAGTGAATCCTGAAACTCCCGAAAACTTGTGAACAACTATTAAAGCAGGGCTTTATAAACTAAAATGAGGGATGATTCTGTGAGCCGACGGGCTATTTGCTGCTTTCAATGTGTTCAGAAACCAATTTTGGTGAATAATTGAGGAGAAATCTGACAGAAACGCTTCCAGAACAGCCCCTGTGTTCTCCCAGTCTGAAAATTGGAAGCAAAAACCCAATTACTGCTGTTCACTGGGATCTGTCTGAGGACACGTTCCACTGAAGTTGTTAGGTCAAGCTAACATGTTAATAAAATCATAGCCACAATCATTTTAAGACTTTATTATCACCACAATAAACAAATGAGACGCCTGCCAAGAAGACGGCGGCAGAGAGACAGAAAAACACCAGAGACTGAAACTGGCGCCAAACTACTGCTGTGGCAGCTTCAAACCGCCTCGTTCATGAGACTGAAACACACACAGGAAACTCTTCACTGGAAATATTACTGACTTTAGTTTTACTGCTGAAGAGCTTTTATTCTCTGTCACTTATTACTGTTTTAATTATTTCAGAAATGTGTCTGAGCACTGATCCTGAGCGAGCACATTCATGACAGTGACACAGACGTCGGGTTGATCATGATGAATATTCTACAGCCTTGTGACTCTAAAACTGAGCAGGATGTGAGCGAAGTCATCGATTCAAAAATATGTTTGTGAAGGTCATAAAAAGTGTTTTCACATGCTTTGACATCCATCATGTAAGAAACAATCACATCACTGGGAGGTCGGCTCATGACAGGGTCAAAAAGTTCAAACAATAGTTAAAAAAAAAAAAAGTTTTATCACAATTCTCCAGATGAAGTCTTGTTCATGTGTTTCATATATTCAGTCAGGCTGGATGACAGTTTGTGTTTGATGGAGATGCTGATTATTCTGTACGTCCATATTTAAAACAGTCTGACGGTGGATTTGGTGACGGAGACAGTGAGTGATGTGCAACTGAGACGAATGACCAAGAACCATGGTGCTGTGTGTTTCCTCAGGCTGTTCTCACACACTGTTCATATGGAGTAGAATAGAATAGAATAGAGTTTATCTTTATTGTCCACTGGGGTGTAAATGCGTCTCTGTTTGCAGACACACAGTCAGTGAGATAACAGAGTCATTACCAAACACTTAAACACATGACATCAGCTCAGTGTCCGTCTGTAGTTTAAACTCATCAGTCACTTTGTTGAGTTCAGGATACTGATGTTTGGGATGAAGGACTTCTTCTTCAATTCATGTTTAGTTGTCAGAGGGGCTCTGTAGCGCCTCCTGGAGCTCAAGAACTCAAACTGTCTGAAGAGAGGACGAGAGCCATCTGCAAAGATACTCCTCCTCCACATCACTTGTGGAGATCCAAGGGGAGAGGAGGTAGCAACACAACTCCACCTAATGGAGGCTGACGGCGCCCCAGATTCAAACGTCCAAAAACACATAATTGAAACCACAAAATATCTCCATACTGCTCGTCCGTAGTGATCCAAGTGTCCTGAAGCCCCGCGCTCACATGTGCGCACTTGTGTGTGAGACCAGCGAAAGCACGTGAACACACATGAAGGTGGTGCACATGTCTCACGGTCTTTTGAGGCGAAAAACAGAGTTCAAATGAGGTTTTTCCAAACAACTATATATATATATATATATATATATACACATACACACATATATATATATATATATATATACATATACAGTATATATTATATATTATAATATAATATCAGTATATAGTCAGTATATATATATATATATATATATATATATATATATATATATATATATATATATATACCAGTATATAATCAGTGATCACAATGAGAGTGCTGAGAGAGGAGAAGTGAAAATAACCACTGGAGGCAAAAACAGCTTCTTCCTTATGACTCAGCTGATTTGGTTCATTTCCTACATTAACTGCTGAAAACTGTAAATCTCTTCTGCTCAACAGTCGCTGGGAAGTTACAGAACAGCTGATCACCATCAGCTCACTTCCTCCTGCAAATGAAGTGGTTGTGGCCTTCAGCGAAATCTCACCACCGGAGGAGCGCTCTGAGTTTAACCTCCTGTCACCGAGTGACGAGCTCCAGCTCCCAGTCGAGGAAGTGATCAGAGAAAGTCCCACACAAAGCCGCCGCACCCCAACTCACCCTCCTCAAACATTAGTGGCTTCAAAGAGGATGTGAGCGGAAGAGAGGAGACCAGGGCTCCTCCAGGAGAGAGAAGGGACTCATATTTAATTCAGCAGTGCAGAAACTCACCCACGGGTGCGTGCTTTACAAGAGTCTCATCTTTGTTTTTGTGTTAAACAAGAAGATTTCACCGTCCATATCATCTGCAACCAGCTCTGAGTATCACACAACATCATGTAACTACTTCAGAGAGGAAACACGTGTCACACAGGAGGAACCAGCGCCGGGTCTGAAGGTGCAGAGATGTTATATGAAGCAGGAACATGAGTGACGCTCAGCAGAGTCGTCCTGCAGCAGCCTGGTGTTTCTGGCGGCCTCGAACACACGTTGCACCTGTATATTCGTAATATGATAATAACCTGTGATGACTCATCGGCTGCATGTGATGACATAAGGACTGTAAACTGACCTCTAGGTTTGTTGGCAGACGGGTGGAGCACAGCGTGGGTCGGCTGGAGACAGGCTGTGGGGCGGAGCCAGGACCCACGGAGCTGGATGGAGGCGGTAATGGCGGCTGAGAGAGCAGGATGGAGGCTCCTCATCAGAGCTGTGTGAGAAGAGAGACGCTGTATTAACTGCGTCACACCTGCAGCAGGTGAACTGATGCTCGTTTTAAGCACAGTCTATGAAAGGTGAACTGTGAATGAGTGAAGGTTTTGTGTTGAGCTGCTGCTTCATGTCGTGTGTCATGATAACATCCTGCAGTGGAGGATTATCACCACGGTTACTTGCAACATGTCAGAATAAACACAGGTTATGACGCAAACGTTGGTATGAGACAGATCGTTAAGAGATTTATGTCGTGTTTGTTCTCTGGAGCCAATCACAGACGAGTGATGCTGATGTTTGTGCGTAAGTGCTGCAGGTTGTCAGGGCTGCTGAGGGTCCACTTCTCCTGACTGCTGGATATAAATCTGTTCTTAAGATGCTGAGTGTGGAGCGTTCAGCAGGATCACAGTGCACCTGCTGCAGACTGTACATGTCGACACGTATGACGCTGCCATGAGGACGTTATGATGCCAAGTGTTCATGCTCATTTATTTCATTAACTGACTCAATGTACCTGCTGCTGTGATGATGATGAACATGTGTGGATGAAGGTGCAGGTCGTTGCTGACCTCAGAAGCAGCAGCTGAAAGAATAACGACGTTTGTTCTGGAGCTTTCACATAAATCACATGGTCTTCATCAGCAGGTAAAGTTCACACAGTTTGTTGGTGATTTGTTTGTTTGTGCGTCTTTAAACTGAACATGTGAAACGCTGGGATAATCAAGATGGCTGCTGAGCCTCCTCTGACCTTCAGTCTCTCAAACTTCTCTGTGTTTCATACCTTCACTGACGCTGGTCACCGTGACATGTGACCAATGACATCACCAGGTCAGTATCACAGGAAAGCCTCCATTCTTCCTTCTCCATCTCCTGGGACCCTCAGAGAGGTGGGGTTGTGCATCTGGAGGTGTTATGACCTTTCTTCAGACTCACAGCAAAGAAGCCTCTCTGACACACACGTGACCTGCTCGACAGCAGACACACTGAACTCTGCTCAATGGAAGAAGAGACTCGGTGAGTTGGTGCCGGCTGCAGACACAATCTGTCCGCTAACTCTTCAAGCAACAAGGAAAACAAATCAAGTTAGCGCCACGCTGCTGACTCACACAAAGAGCGACCAGATTCATCTGAGCTGCAACACTGGAATACATCACAGCAAGAACTGCATCAGGACCCACAGATCTGTTCATCCACACCGGGCAGCATCAGCGGCTAACGCAGCACAACTACTCTCCCCTCCAGTCCTGGACTGGTGACGTAACAACTGGACACAGCATCAGCACAACTGACTCAGCAGCTGAGAAGTTTAACGTCTGACAGTGTGCATGTTGTAATGTGATGTAACTCAGTGAGTTACTGTTGTCAGCTCTCTGTAGTCGGGCTACGTTCTGTTAGTGAGCTCATGCTTCACACAGACTCAGAGTCTGACATATTACTGAACATCTTCATCACTAATCTGGCACCTCTACACACCATGCAACACACGCACACACACACACACGCACACATGATTTCAGATTTTAGATTTGTGAGTTTATTTTTGTTTCTGTTCTTGAGAATAAATGTTTTTAAACACTGAGAGTGAATCAAACCTCTAACACGTCAAAAAGTCTTTACTGCAGTCTTTACCGCTGATATGGGAACGTTTGGTTGTAGTTATTATTTTAATTATTATTCAGAGTGCTTAACAAGATGTTCAAACTGACCCTTAAAGGTGTAACGATCCATCAATCTAGATCAATGTATCGACTCAATGATGGAGCCAATATCACTGATGCAAAGTGATCAGTGTCTCTTCTTTAAGATATGCCTTTATTTTGAAATTATCTTGGCTGTGTCGTCGTCAAACAGCAGCAGGTAAATAATGACAGGCAGGATATTAACTCCTCCCTCTGGAATAAATCCGCAGATGTCCATCCATACATGACTGGAGAAATGAGACTTGGATCAAACCGCATGAGTTAAATGAGAGTTTGTGAACAGATGTTGTGCTGTTGTTACACCCTGTCCTGGTTTGAGTCTGAGTCTGACTTTTCTCAGTTTTTGGATTCTTCTTTCACCATGGAGACGTGAGAGGAAAACAAAGTTCTCTACACAAATTAAACGTGACACAGGGTGAGTACCTGAACTCACCACACAAGTTCAAAGATGAGCAGGAAGATATAAATATAACCCTTCCCCCTCTCACTGTTCATCTCTCAGTTAAAAATGAAATCCATTAAAATAGATAAATAAACAACAATCTTAGATATTAAATGTACAAACTCTGTCTCATCTTCATTTACGTCCCAATTCACACCCAGAGCTCAGATAAACAAACCAACCCATCAGCATCACTGCTCTTCGTCTGCAGACCTCCTAAACACACTGTCTGTACTTGTTTTAAAGTGTCGTGTTTCCCTTTAACTCCTAGTCTCAACTGTTCCACAAATTCACCCACACACACAAACATTTCAAAGTTGTACTAACACAAATCTTTTAAGATTTAATTTTCCTCATAGATCAAACCCCCTCCTCCTCGTAGCACAACATTTTTGAGTTGTGCCAAGAAGTAGATGACTTCTTGCTTTGTACATTATTAATCGTTAATTGACAAACAAATGATCATTTTGTGAGTTACTCCCTAAACATTTACATTCCAGTGACACCAAACTTTATCTGCAGATGAAGCCTGTGTGACGTGATTGAAAGCTCCAGAACAAAGACGTGACAGACAGTTGGTTGAGAGTCTGAAGCTGCGAGAAGTGTTGAATGTGTTGCAGGACTCAGCAGAAGGTTTCATATCGGAGCTGTATTAGTGAGATGGAGCTGCCAGTAAAGCCTCTGAATCCTTTTGCTCCCGTCTGTAAACAGAGAGCTGAAAAAAGAGCAAAACGCTCCATCTGTCATCCTATTGAATTATGATGTTTTTACTCTGGAATAAGTGGTTGCCTCTGGTAACAAAACGCATTAACCGCTACAACTCAAGGTCATATTTAGACCATTTACGTGATGAATACTTGGGTGGCTTGACATTATTATATAAATTTCACTGTCTCTATCAGAAAAACATCCATTTGGCAACAATCGTCACTGATTTACTGAAACACAGAAACACATTAAAGGTCCTGTGTGTTTATGCTATATGGACGTGGCGACCTCTCCCACCCACACACAGGCTGCACTCTCACAAATAACGTCCTCACTCTGCGGTGCCGTGAATGCTGCTAACCTGCAGCTGGTGGCAGACTGAAGGGGCTCTGTTTATGGGAGGGAAACAGAGTGCGGCCCGCGCTTTAAGCCTTTTATGTTTATATGACAGAGGATGTGATGATACAGTTGGCAGGATGAGCGCAGAGGGCTGCACAGACTCATGACACAAAGAGACAAATACAGGGAGGTGAGTGTGCTGGGGGCCTAAATTGAATTTCATGAGGGAGAAGCAGGGAGGAGATGCACTTAGATGATGTCAGAGGTCTGAGAGAACTAAAGAGAAGAATCACACAGCAGCCGAGACTCCGAGAACTCTGCGGCAAAAAGGACTGTTTCCATATTACTACACGGACGTTCTGTCTCCTGCTCTGGGACCTCCTCTCAGTTATCCTCCTGCTCAGAATTCATTTTCAGAGCAGTTGGTTTTACTTCACAACATGAAAATAAGACGGCATTAAAAGTATTTACTGTAGTGTCTCAAATGACTGTGATGGCTCAGCCTGGTTAGTAATCAATGATATGTCTCCAAAATGGAAAGGATACGACTGTAAACCTTCCTGGGAGGACTCTCCCTCTCCGTCTGTGTGTTTAACATTCTCCGAGCTTCATTTTGATTCCTTAAGCGCTCTGAAAGGTTTTTCCTTCCTGGATAGATGGTTTATAAAAGATATTTAAATCAATAGTTCGTGACAACACAAAGATGAATCCTTGTTAAAAGTGCAGGATGTTACTCTGGAGAAAGATATTTGATTGTTAAATCTCAGTTTCTGCTCGTTAGATGCAGGCAGGCCTTTATAAAATAAGCTTACAGCGTCAGTAAAACACCTTGTATTTACCTTTATTTCCTCGTGCAACAAAAGAAAGTGGCTTAGAAAAAAACATCATGGTTTGGCTCTACATTCACACAGGAAGCAAACAGCAGGCTCCCGGGTGAAAGTCCAGTCTTGTCGAACCCATCCACCTCCCCTCCCCCCGCTCTACAGGGAGTTTCCAGCTCCCTGAGTTACGCAGTTGTCTGGGGACGTTTCAAACTGATGCCACCTGGCAGCGTCTCATATCATCTCGAGAGGATGCCTTTATCATCAGTGTCTGACGTGGAAATCACTGACCAAGCAGCTGCGGTGTTTAATGACTTCAGAATGAGAACGTGCTGCCAAAATAGGAACAATCAATCAGACATGACTGAAAGCATCACAGTTGCAACACAAGAGGAAGCATGACGTCATCAGTGTTCCTCGTTTTAAAATAAAAGGTAGAATATCAAGACGCTCACTCTCCTGTCCTGCGATCTTCATGAACCGCAGCACCACAAACAGAAGTACGTTTGTGACAGTCTTTGATGAAACCACCTGTCAAACACAGAGTGAGCTGGCAGGTGAAACAACGGTAAGAATTCATGTTGTGACTCTGACTTCAGTCCCAAGTACTAGGTGTGAGCAGGTGAGCCAGTGGCATCCGCTGAATACACACTAACGGCAAACAGTTCCAACATGTGCAGCAGTACTGTGAGGGAGCAGACGGGAGATGGTACGAAGCTGACCGTAGGCAAAAGGGACTTGTCATCGGCGATGATGAGTGAAAACTGCAGTGCACACACAAAGGTGGACTGTGCAGCTACACGGCAAAGCAATCCACAGGTGGGTGGACAGGTAAACTCACTATGGAGAGGAGAACATGAACCGGGAACGTGAAGGCAGAACTCTTGGTCGGGGACAGAAGGCAGAGTAGTTTACCGGGGAGCAGATGAAGCAGGACAGTCAAAGCCAGGCGAGGTCGGTAACAAGGAGGCAGTCTGGGAATAAACACTGGAAAGTCTTACATAAAGATGGCGAAGTCTTTATAGCAGCAGGATGTGATGATCCACAGGTGAGAGGTGGGTGTGATGGACCGACAGGAACAGGAGATGTGTGGAAATGTACTGGGTTATTTGAGAGAGAGGCAGGTATGGCAGGTGAGACGTGCACACTGCGACAAAACAGAGCGAATCTTGGAAACAGAAGTGAAGGAGGAACTGTGGGGAGGGTTGACGGTTCACCGCTGACGGAGGGAATCTGAACGACACGTGTGGAGCTGCGGAGGAGACGAGTCCATTTATATTGTAATTTGTTTGTTTCCTTGTGTTTGTTTCCGTCCAGGAGGACTTTGGTAAAAAGTATTTTTAAGTTCTGTCCTCTGGGAGTTTTGTGTGTGTGCTTTTAAATTCTTCATAAAAATCAAATCTCAGCAGCTCGCACTGTAAAAACTGAACCTGACGTCAGGTGAACGCTGAAGACCAGTACTCATGTTAACTGAATTCTCAGCCCTCTGACAGGAAACACATCAGCTGACGTATCTTCACATCCTCTCGTCTCCACCGCACAGAGCTGATCCTCTACATCTACATTGTATCTCCTTGTATCCAACACAAACTGTTTTCATTGGCAGTTCAGTTCGACCCGCTCAGTCCTGCAGCTGCCATCTCTGCTAATCTACTTCTGCTGCTCTCACAAAAAGCCACTAATTACCAACCCCACTGGTATCAGAAACCTTTCCATGCATGAATCATTCAAGCCTTTTTAACAAACACAAGAACACTGAAATTCATCTCAGGCTGCATCAGTAACAGAGACACGGCCAGAAGACACTGAGAGGCTCAAACGCCACAGATGTAAACACAACAACATAAAGATTTAACTTATTATGGTCCCTTTAACGACACTCATCATGTCTGACATCAGGAGCTCAGCATCAAGCAACAACAACAACAACAACAACAACATCATATTTAGGGAATAAAGCATTACATAAATAATAAAAAGGGAATCTCTATTTGTTGACCTGGACTCTATCTTCTCATGTTTCAACAGCTGACTGGTGGTGATGTCAACGATTAACTGCAGAGAATATTTGTGACTGTTCACACGTGTCAGGCTACGTACGTTTATTTCACTACTCTTCAGTTTACTGCACTCTGAACCAACAAGTCTGGTGGGAGCTAACAGTGCTAGCTGTTATTCTGCAGTAACTGCTAGTGACGCCGTCCTGATCAACAGCACTGCTTTGAAACGTGCCAAGATTTATGGTTTTACAATTTTTTATGTCATGACTCGTGACTTATTATTTACTTTATCGTATGATGTTTTATGATTTCAAGTGTTATGTTCATTCTGCTTATTTCCACGTGAAGCACTCAGAGCTTCTACTGTCGTTATATTAAAGCACTCTGTGCTGTATAAATACAGTTTATTAATGTTATTAACAGGTTCTATGTTTTAGGACTTATTAGCTTTATTGACCAGTTTAAAACATATCTTTGAAAATAATCATTTTCAGAGTAACTTTCCCAACAGTGGACAGGTCAGTCTGAGTGAACACAGATAAACCATCAGAGAATCAGTGTGAGTGGATCTGACAGTCTGTGTGACCAGTTAAACACCAGTGTGACCAGTTAAACACCAGTGTGACCAGTTAAAGAGACAGAGGCATTTGTCCTCAGCTGTGGCACCTCTACCAGAGGAGTCTGAGGAGGAGATGAACAGCGTCAGAGAGCCTCCAAACCTCCACTGCAGCATTTCCTCCTGTTCGACTGCTGCTGTATCTGCTGCAATGTCCTAGTTGGAAAACACACAGACCCACATTTAAAATCTTTCATCTGCTGCCACTGGAAACTGACGGGAGTTTTATTCAGCAGAGAAAACTGAGGCCAGAAATCTCAGCAGCTCAGCCCAGTGAACGTCCACTCACGGCAGTGAACCCACAGGCCTGTCCACACACACACAGACACAGACACAGACACAGACACACACACACACACACACACACACACACACACACACACACACACACACACACACACACACACACACGATGAGGCCAGGAACACACACTCATTTAACAAAGACAGACAAACAATGCGGGAACAAACCAGAAGGAAAACAGCCGGCGTCAGAGTCCAGAGGTAAATGCCACAGATAAGTAATGTAGGAGGGAGAATGCAGAGCAACACGAGGGTCCGGGGCCGGTGAGCAGAGGTAGCCTCAGGTTTTTGTAATGATTTAAACGAACTGAGCGACTCGGGGGAAAGAACAAAGCCAAAGGCCAGAATAGAATATTTTGACATTTCCACAGATATCGCTGGCTTGAATGCAAAGTGGTTATATTCACTGGAATATTTAAATATATCTGCTGGGCTTAAAGCTAGAGATTACTGTAGGAGCTGTGTAATTCTGCAAACCACGACCCTGAACTAAGCCAGTCTGATCCGGAGTCAGAGACATGAGGACAATTAACACAGTGCAGCGCTGCGCACACACACACGATGGCCTTTACTCTGTGTATACTTCATTAAACAACACTTAAGATGGGCTTATTAGTGGTTTGCAGTTTGCACACATGAGAGGAGCACAGTAATTGAGCTATAGCTGCAACCTAAAAATTAAAAGAGAAGGGGAATGCAAATGGACCTGCAGCTGCTCCCTGCACGCACATAAAGCCTGTGTGTTGAGCTGTCATTAAAGGGACACGCCGCTAATTTTAAACCAGCTCTGTGTGGTAATAATGTGGGCAGGGTGTGTAAATGATCTGTTATAAACCTCTCTCATCTCATCAGCAAACACATCTGCCTGCTCCTCTCGGCTCTGATCCAAAACACATCATTCAGAGAATTTTCAATGGCTCCAGCACCTTCGCTCAAACTCCAGATTGTTACTACTACCTGTCAACATGAGCACAGCAACCTGCTCTCATTCTGAAGTCGTCACATGGCGCCACTTGGTCAGTGACTTCTGTGTCAGACAGAAGATACACAGCTGGGTGGCGTCCCTGTAGGGCAGAAAGGGTGATAGAGGGGTCAAACAAACCCTGGACTTTCACCCAGGAGCCCACTGTTCACTTCCTGTATGAATGTTGAGAAACCTAACCACATGCTTTTGTTGCACAAAGAAATAAACATAAATATGAGGTGTTTCACCAACATTGTATGTTTATGTTGAAAAATCCTGTCTACATCGAACCAACAGAGAGTTTATTTTGAAAAGACACAAAGCATGTAACAGGTGCAAACTGAAACGGGTCAGGTCCCACAACCTTGACAACAAACGCAGGAGGATACCCAGCGCTTCATATGTAGGTGTCAAACGTCACTGAACAAGCAGCGATATGTGATGAGTTGTGAGAGAGAACACGTCGGACACTGAGAACAGAAGCAGCTCAAGAAAGCGTTTCTTTTAAACTCAGATCAAACAGTAAAACTGAGCTGAGAGATTCTGTTACTGCGTTCATATTTCTTACCTCAAATGTTTTCAGGAACATATTTTAACTTTAAATGTAATACAAGGCTCTGTTAACAGCCAAACGCCATGTTGTTTCCTGTGATAAAATGGACATGTCAATCCACGATGTGAGTTGTCCACTGACACGCTAACGTGCATTACCTCCCCCTCCAGCAGCGGTGTTTATTGGTCCCATGTGGTGCAGTGCATTTTGGTAGTTGTAGGTTTCTACCTCTTGAGCAAAAGTGAATGTCACAGCTCTTTTCATCTGTTTTCTCCGGTCACGTAGCACCAACGTGAAAGCTAGGTGTGCTCATCTGCTGTAGAGACAGAACTGTTTCTGAGGTGACCGTCACTACAGCAGTGAAACACTTACACTTTAAATACAACTGCTAAACATGGAGCTGAAGAAAAGTCGTCACAAACCGGAGCCTTCAGTGTTAAATAAGGCCACAAACACGTCCCTCTGTATGTATCTGAAAGTCCAGCTTTGTATTTAAAGCAGTGATTCCCACCCTGAGGGTCGAGACCCCTTCAGAGGGCAGCACGGTGATTAATGGGAGAGAGAAGAAGGAAAAACATTGAGCTGCTACACAAATTTATCTTCATTTATCCTGACTTCTCTTCTGTCTTTGCCTTTTGCTTGTAAATTACTGGATAGTCTGACCTCTGACGGCCTCCAACAATTACTCAAAGGCAACACTGAGAAGTTTAGAAGTGAAAATCACTGTGTGATAAAAATATGCCACCTCTAATGAGGCAAAGTAAACAGGGCTTCATTTCACAGCTCCTGATACAGGACTTGTGTTTGGGTAACGTGCTGACGAGCAGCTGCGATGTGAGCAGCACTCTTCACGTAGTTGCCTGCAGACTTGGATTAAATACATCCACAAGTTGGAGGATCAGGGCCGCAGTGATCCCGGCCCACACGGACACGTATCAGAAAATCCCTGAAAACATAAACAGAAATAAACACTATGACAGCAGAGGGGGCGAACACGAGGTCTACTCTCCTCGAAACTGTCAACCTCTGTGAGCCGCTGACCTTTCTCCACTTACTGCCGACTGCCCACACGCTTAATGCGCTTAATTGCATCTTGCTTAATTTCTGATGCTGACATGCTCACAAGCAGCACTGCGAAGGAAAGACATCACGCCCACGCCATGTGTACTTTAATACACTATCAGTACTTTAAGGAGTCACAAGGCAAAAAAGTTGTTTCAACAAAAGGTCAGGAAAACATTTTCAAACTGAGTGAATAAGACATTCAGAGTGCTGCAGCATCCCAGGAGCTGCCTCACACCCATGACCTCCCACATCCAGTCCAGGAATTTAATTTCACCCAGCACACTCACAAACAGGAGATATAATATCACAATGCTTATTATCACAGCTTCAGCTGGATATGGTCATGTGAGGAGATTCTATCTGTGTCTCACTTTCTTCCAGCCTTCCAAGGCGCCATTTGAAGACCGATTGCGTCACATCAGTGCGACCAAAGCCCTCACATTTCGGAGGCTACTTCAAATGCAGAAAGAGAAATGCAACGTTCTTTCCCCGTCTCTGGAGGATGCGACGGATGAATCCTTCATCACCCAGCCTATCCCAAGATGCATTGTGCACCGGTGACAATTATATTTTAAGTGAACTAACAGTTGTTAACTAGCTAACGGCTGACTGTTGTTAACATTACGTTCACCTGAAAACACTCCGTCAGCCTGAAATGTATCAGGCGACAGTGAACCATCTCCTCAAGCATTAAATATATATATATATATATATATATATATATATATATATATATATATATATATATATAGATAGATAGATATAGATATATATATATACACACACAACAACCTGTGGGACCATGATTCGTCCTCTGACCCGTCATGGGTTGAGATTCGTCCTGCGACCCGTCATGAGCTGAGATTCGTCCTCTGACCCGTCATGAGCTGAGATTCGTCCTGCGACCCGTCATGAGCTGAGATTCGTCCTCCGACCTGTCATGAGCTGAGATTCGTCCTCTGACTAGTCATGAGTTGAGATTTGTCCACTGACCCGTCATGAGTTGAGTAATTTCTCACAGTTTCAGGTACAGATGGTTTTGAAAGCAGCTCTGTGCACAGAACACGTGGCTCTGTTGTTTCTGAGGCCTTCTCCTCTCTCTGCACTGCTGCTGTTGTTCCAGGAGACAAAGTCTAAAAATACTCAGTGTCTTTATGAACACATCTTTATGTATGGAGGACTCTGCAGGAGGGGGTGCTGGGAAGACGTTCCCATAGTATCCAGTTAAAAGTCGTCGTACCCTGCTGCTGTCTGCAGCACAAACTGTATTTAAACTGCTGCTTCTTCAATAAAGAACTTTTATTCATCACATACACAGAACATGTATAACAAGGGTTTTTGTTCCACATAAATAATTTCTATCAGCCGACTCACACGCAGCAGATTTATTAAAAATGGTGAATATGGATCATGAATGTGACTCTGACAGGCTGCATGGAGGGAGGTCAGGGAGTGACCAGAACAGATGTCACCCAACTCAGAGGAAACAGGACGGGGATGGGAGGAGTCTGGGACTGTGATGTCACTGTGATGTCACAGTGATGACACAGTGATGATATGGTAACAAAAGAGCAAGTGAATGAACTTCATTTATCTCGCACCTTTCACGCACAGAACTGGGAACAAACAGTTTTACTGTTCAGCAGCAGAGAAAAACAGCAAAGGAATAAAACCACTCAGTTATACAAGACTCGTTCGAGGAGAAGGAATAAATTAATCAATCAAGTAATTAAAAAAATACATATTAAAAATATTAAAACAGCTGCTAGTTAGTGACTCTATTAAAAAGATATGTTTTGTGTTGTGGTTTAAAACCGTCTACTGATCAGTCTGATGTTTAAAGTGTTTCATATTTTTGGGGCGTAGGAGCTAACAGCATTGAGTCAATGACAAAATGCAGTTTTGGTTGGTTAAAAAGAGATTTAAAATTGAGATCTGAAATGACAGCGAGATTACTGACTGCAGGTCGTGTCTGTGTGGTCATATGAGTGTTGCGTGGTGTTACAGCTGGTGATGACACGGTACAGAGATGTTACAGCAAAGACACGGTGCAGAGATGTTACAGCAAAGACACTGTGCAGAGATGTTACAGCAAAGACACGGTGCAGAGATGTTACAGCAAAGACACGGTACAGAGATGTTACAGGAAAGACACAGTGCAGAGATGTTACAGTAAAGACACGGTGCAGAGATGTTACAGTAAAGACACGGTACAGAGATGTTACAGTAAAGACATGGTGCAGAGATGTTACAGCAAAGACACTGTGCAGAGATGTTACAGTAAAGACACGGTGCAGAGATGTTACAGCAAAGACACGGTGCAGAGATGTTACAGCAAAGACACGGTGCAGAGATGTTACAGCAAAGACACGGTGCAGAGATGTTACAGGAAGGACACGGTGCAGAGATGTTACAGTAAAGACACGGTGCAGAGATGTTACAGTAAAGACATGGTGCAGAGATGTTACAGCAAAGACACTGTGCAGAGATGTTACAGTAAAGACACGGTGCAGAGATGTTACAGTAAAGACACGGTGCAGAGATGTTACAGTAAAGACACAGTGCAGAGATGTTACAGCAAAGACGGTGCAGAGATGTTACAGTAAAGACACGGTGCAGAGATGTTACAGTAAAGACACGGTACAGAGATGTTACAGTAAATACACAGTGCAGAGATGTTACAGTAAAGACACGGTGCAGAGATTATTACAGTAAAGACACGGTGCAGAGATGTTACAGTAAAGACACGGTACAGAGATGTTACAGTAAAGACACAGTGCAGAGATGTTACAGTAAAGACACGGTGCAGAGATGTTACAGCAAAGACGGTACAGAGATGTTACAGTAAAGACACGGTGCAGAGATGTTACAGTAAAGACGGTACAGAGATGTTACAGTAAAGACACGGTGCAGAGATGTTACAGTAAAGACATAGTGCAGAGATGTTACAGTAAAGACACGGTGCAGAGATGTTACAGTAAAGACACGGTGCAGAGATGTTACAGTAAAGACACAGTGCAGAGATGTTACAGTAAAGACACGGTGCAGAGATGTTACAGTAAAGACACGGTACAGAGATGTTACAGTAAAGACACGGTGCAGAGATTATTACAGTAAAGACACGGTGCAGAGATGTTACAGCAAAGACGGTACAGAGATGTTACAGTAAAGACACGGTGCAGAGATGTTACAGTAAAGACACAGTGCAGAGATGTTACAGCAAAGACGGTACAGAGATGTTACAGTAAAGACACGGTGCAGAGATGTTACAGTAAAGACGGTACAGAGATGTTACAGTAAAGACACGGTGCAGAGATGTTACAGTAAAGACATAGTGCAGAGATGTTACAGTAAAGACACGGTGCAGAGATGTTACAGTAAAGACACGGTGCAGAGATGTTACAGTAAAGACACGGTGCAGAGATGTTACAGCAAAGACACGGTGCAGAGATGTTACAGTAAAGACACGGTGCAGAGATGTTACAGTAAAGACACGGTGATGACACGTGATGTTTGTTTGAAGGCTCAGATCCATGTCAACATATTAAACTTGTGTATTTATGCTGCTGCTGCTTCTGGCTGATACGTATTAATAAAACAAACGAGGACAGATGCAGATGAGCTGACTCGTCCTCAGAGTGATGAAGAAACAAACAAACTTCAGTGCTGCATTATTAACTGTATTTTTAAATCAGTTTTTGTTTTTAATCTGGGTGTAAATATCTATTTATCCTTTTCCAATCAATTTTGATATAAAAACAATTTTTAAACCAACAAAAAAACAGAAAAATTCTCCATTAATATTTATTGAGTTGAGTCAGTCATGTGTGAGTGCAGCAGCTCATCACGGTCTGCAGACTGCACCTCATGGAAATATGAAAACATCTGTTTTTTTGTTGTATTTAGTTGTTTTTTTTTTTACAGTTGTATCTTAAAGATGCAGGTCTGCAGAACAATATTCAAACTGTCATAAAAACAGAGTTAAACCTGTCGATTCATCCTGGGAGCAGGTCGACAGCGGTCGATGCCACACTGAAAATAAAAATAATAAAATGTTAGTGTTGGTTCGATATAACCGGAGCAGTAAAGTTTGTACCTGACTCAGTCTTTATCATATTTAAGGTCTGTGATGACTGAGACGCTGACTGCACAGAATATTTCTGCAGGGCTTTAAAATCTCCTTAAACTCCTCCTGACTTGAAACTTTCTCAGAATATTCACAGAAACATCTGATTGTTAGGTCGATAGTTAAACTCAGTGAACTCAGCGCAGTGGATTCCCTCTGAGCAGCCTCCTCCCTTAAACGACGTTTAGGATGAACTCCTCTCTCATCCTCTCCAATCCTCCCACTGCTCCATCTCTGCTGCAGAGAACACAATTTAACAGTGTCAATCAGAAGAATCTGATTTATCAGGTGAGATGATGAACACCTGTCCCTGTGGGGTTAATTCTCCCTGTGTGGCCCCATCGGCCCCCTGAGGCCCCTGACTGAGTGTCTTCATGTCAACAGGTGGACTGACATGATACAGCTGTGAAAGTCTGTTCTCTTAGCTCACCTGCAGTCACCTGTCCCTGCTGGTCCATCATTACATCTGTCAGTGATGATGCTCAGTGTGACCTGATGTCTGAAGATGAAACCTGAGAGCAGCTGTTTCAGCTTTACTGCGTAGTGTAAGAATAAAACACATGAGTGGGTGAGGCTTTAATCTTCCCTCTGGTGTCAGCCACCATGAAACAGTGTGGTTAAAGTCCAGACTGAGATTATAAAAACGATGAAACGTGACATATTCACGCTCGCTGCAGGATAGACTGGAACACCTTCAGTGATGTCATGCTTTCCATCTAACGCCATCATCAAGTCGAACTTTATATTTGTCCAATACCTAATATTATGATCAATAACGATATTCATTCATTCAATGACCTGAGCTGTGTGTTAAGTGCTAATAAGCTAGTGTTAGCATGCTAACACCCTAAACACACCTCGTTTTCACCAAAACTTTTAGATGCCGGAAATCTCGTCCTTTGTGCTGCCCGTAGAGCAGAGCTGTGAACACTCTGCAGAGGACGAGTACACACGAGCCGGCACATCTGACGTCACAGACAGGCTGGAAAACAGTTCAGTAAACAGTAGGGAGCAGCGCGAAGTAGGGCTGTACCCGACTCACAACTTTGTCTGTCCAATCAAATTAAGCACAAATATTCAACCATTCTGGGTGTGAACAGGGCTCAGCAGGACGTTCAGTGTGACAGTGACATTCATGTAACACAGTAAACAAGCTAACGGCGCTAACAACAGATCAGAAACAACATTAATATTTTCTGACAGCAGATATTCTTGTCGATAGTGCCGTAGGCTCGCTGTGAACAACACTTGACTCTGTAGCTCCTCTTAAAAAGAAGTTAACAAAGCAAAGAAAGTTCGCTCCTTGGTATAACTCTCAAACCCGTAAGTTAAAACAAATATCGCGAAAACTTGAAAGGAATTGGCGATTAACCAAACTGGAAGAATCTCGTTTAATCTGTGCAGACAGTCTCAAAACTTATAAGAGGGGCCTCCGCAATGCCAGAGCAAACTATTACTCAGCTTTAATAGAAGAAAACAAGAATAACCCCAGGTTTCTTTTCAGCACTGTAGCCAGGCTGACTGAGAGTCAAAGCTCTATTGAGCCTTGTATTCCTTTAACCCTTAGCAGTAATGATTTTATGAGCTTCTTTAATGACAAAATCCTAACTATTAGAGGCAAAATTCATGACCTCCTGTCCTCAGATAGTACCTATCTAACCTCAAACACAGCTGTAAGACCTAATATTTATTTAGATTGCTTCTCCCCAATTTCTCTTCAAGAATTGACCGCAGTGATTTCTTCATCTAAATCATCAACGTGTCTCTTAGACCCCATCCCAACTAGGCTACTCAAGGAGGTCTTACCTTTAGTTAACACCCATATATTAGACATGATCAATATATCCTTATTAACAGGTTATATACCACAGTCTTTTAAGGTAGCTGTAATTAAACCTCTCCTAAAAAAGCCCACCCTGGATCCAGAGGTGTTAGCCAACTATAGACCAATATCTAATCTTCCCTTTATGTCAAAGATCCTTGAGAAAGTAGTCGCAGACCAGCTGTGTGATTTTCTCCATGATAATAATTTATTTGAGGAATTACAGTCAGGATTTAGAGCGCATCATAGCACTGAGACAGCTCTAGTTAAAATTACAAATGACCTTCTGATTGCTTCAGACAAAGGACTCGTCTCTGTACTTGTTTTATTAGATCTTAGTGCAGCGTTTGACACTATTGACCATCAAATTCTGCGACAGAGACTGGAACACTTAATTGGCCTAAAAGGTTCTGCACTAAGCTGGTTTAAATCTTATTTATCTGATCGTTTTCAGTTTGTTGACGTTCATAATGAATCATCCTTACGTACTAAAGATTGTTTTGGAGTTCCGCAAGGTTCTGTGCTCGGACCAATCCTATTTATTCTATATATGCTTCCTTTAGGTAACATCATTAGAAATCACTCTGTAAATTTCCATTGTTGTGCGGATGATTCTCTCTCTCTCTCTCTCTCTCTCTCTCTCTCTCTCTCTCTCTCATCCTATTACTGTATCTTGCTAACTCGGCCATTCTGGATGTCACTAACTCGGCTTCTTCTCCGGAGCCTTTGTGCTCCACTGTCTCTCAGGTTAACTCGTATTGCAGCGGTGCCTGGATAGTGTGACGTGTGTGGTTGTGCTGCTGCCGTGGTCCTGCCAGATGCCTCCTGCTGCTGCTGCTGCTGCCATCATTAGTCATTAGCCATACTTCTACTGTTATTATACACATATGATTATTGTCACACATGTATACTATCAGATATTAATATATCATTATTAATTATAATATTATTACTTGCATTAATGTTGTTGTAAGCTACTGTCATTACCATCTGTCCTGCATCTCTCTCTCTCTCTTTCTGTCTCATTGTGTCATACAGATTTCTGTTAATTTATCATGCTGATCTGTTCTGTACGACATCTATTGCACGTCTGTCCGTCCTGGAAGAGGGATCCCTCCTCAGTTGCTCTTCCTGAGCTTTCTACCGTTTTTTTTCCCCGTTAAAGGTTTTTTTTTGGGGAGTTTTTCCTGATCAGCTGTGAGGGTCCAAAGGACAGAGGGATGTCGTATGCTGTAAAGCCCTGTGAGGCAAATTGTATTTGTGATATTGGGCTTTATAAATAAAATTGATTGACTGATATCAAACAGAATCCAGTGACTGAGTCGTATGAAGTATCTGTGAGCGTCTCAGCAGCAGAGAGGAGATAATGTTAGTTTCTCCTCCTCTGTGTCTGCAGCTGTCTGTACCAAAGAGTAGCATGAAAGTCAAGAGCGCTCACTCTGCAGCAAAATCTGGGACCAAAAGGTGTCCAGAGGAACACTGTGCAGCACACTGAGTAGGAGAAACACAACTGACTGCTGGACTTCAGGTCATCTCAGTCGACTGAGAGCCCTCCAACTGATGACTCACATCTCCGACTTTCAAGATGCAGCCCAGCGTGGAGGCCAAATGTGACAGCAGTTACCTCTTTGTTTTTTAATCTATTACTCATTCAGTCTCTGATGAGTCTGTCTTTCAAACTGGACTAACTTGTGTTGGTGTTCGAGCGTTTGGACAGAGATAGACAAGTGTTTTATTGCAGCTTTGTCGTATCTCACCAGTAAAAGAGCTGCAATTAAAGTGTCCATCTGGGTGTCATATGTCCATCAGTGCTGATCGGAGCTGAAGGAGATAAATACCTGTGACTGCAGCACTGTCATGTGACCTGGGAGTGAATGCTGATTGGTAGATTTTTGTGCAGTGGGAAAGAAGCTACAGAGAACGTTAGACATGTTGGCATCAACGACAGGTGAGGTTCCTGTGTCAGGTGGTTTCAGAGGGAACATGTGAAGATAGAGCTGACACACACACACCAGCTGCACACTGTAAGTACACACTGAGTCTACAGAGACACCACACAGCCAGAGACACATGGACAGAGTCGTCTCCAACATGTCTCTGATACCTGCAGTGACTGCTGACAGAGAAGAAACAAACAAGCTCCATCACCTTCTCCTGTTCAGAGACACAGGTCCAGTCTGTGACATCAGAGCAAACTCACATGATAACGATGCAAAGGAACAGACGTGGACGGGTTTATGGGAACAGGATCACTCTGCTGTGTTTAAACTGAGCTCCACATTAGATCCTACCCCGCAGGCAGCTGAGGCATTCAACACACACTGCTGATAACCTTGGTTTGGTGGTCAGAACGAATTTGATTCTTTACTGACACTGAATCCCGTTGATAACAGCCAAGAACATCTGGAACACCAGGTGAGAAACATCTGGAAGGGGATTTCAGTTTCTACCTCCCTGAGCTGTCACAAGTCTGAATCACATTCTCATAGAAAGTTTTCTTCCTACATTTTCAGGCGTTCCTTCATCACATGACTTTTAAAGTTATTCTTCACTTGAACAAACCAAAGACAGTAAACTCCACACACACTAATTACAAACACAAAGATCTGCTGACGCAGCTTCGAGTCTCTTTGACTGTATGAAGAGTTAATGATGCTCAGATGTTCTCTGCTGTCTCATCAAACTCTCAGACGACCTCGACTCACTCGCCACCCTCATGTTGGCTGACTGAGCGGCCACTGCTTGCTGCAGTAATTACAACCTGTAAAGCTCCATACGTACAGAAAGGCATTAAGGATGGAGGGCGAGGGTCTCTAAGTGATTCCTGCTGGGACCACCACAACACTGTGAGTCACCTCAGACAGCTTCAGGTGGCACAACAACTTCCTGTGGCGGCCATGTCGGAGGTCAGAGGCTGTAATTATTCAGCTAAAAGGTTTGCATTAGTCCTCACTGCTTTAAGTGCTTCCAGTGACGTGTTGCTCGCTGAGTTTCACAGTTACACATTTAGAAACAAACCGACTGCAACTCTTAACTTCTCTCTCTGTATTCACAGGTCAGCAGCAGAGTCTCTGAGTGTATCAGCCGAACATGTCAAACTCTCCTTCTTTTATCATGTTTTGTCACGACTGTCATTATTGTTAATCTTTCTTTCATGTGCAGTATTACAGTGCTCTGAGTTTTAGATCCCATGATGCTCTGGGGGATGTAAACAGGAAGTCCCCTGTCGCCTTGGATTCAGTGAGTAACACCCTGAGCTACAATGTTTTTTGCCTTTGTTTCCATTTCCTTTAATTAATACCATCTGACTGATGGAAAATAATCCTCTCGTGAGGCTGCGTCCTCATGAGGACATCACATTCTGGGTTTTCTGCACCTTCTTCTTCATTTTGATCAACTCAGACCTGTCATCCTCATTTGTTGGGACTTTATCATCGTCTCGTTTGAGGATATTGGGACTTTATTATTGTCTGGTTTGAGGACGTTGGGACTTTATCATCGTCTGGTTTGAGGACGTTGGGACTTTATCATTGTCTCGTTTGAGGACGCTGAACAAATGTTACACTGTAATTCCGTGTCTGTACAACAATGTTCAGACATTGAAATAAACAGTTTAATTGCACATTTGTGAATATTGAAAATAAACTCATTGTCCCGATATGAGGACATAATTAAAAAAAGGAGGAGGTCAAAGAGGGGAGGAAACTGATCCTACAGAAACATGTCCAGTGTCCACAGTCCATCTGTGCGTCCACAGTTTTGTGGCGAGGTCAGCAGAGTGACTCTGAAGTCATTTCTCTCCACTTCGACACAGTGGCTAGCCTTTGGCTCTCGACAGTCAGACTGATCAGTTGGGCTCAAACTTCCTGTGCCTCCTCGCTCTCGAGGAGCTTATCCCCCGCTGTGAGGCAGCCACAGAATCTGCTCTCTAATAACAGCAGCGGTGACGCAGCACACAGGCCTGATTCCTGACCGCCAAATCAGCGTGACAGCTACTTTCAGCCTCACATCCTGCTCTAGGCCCCCCTCTGTCATCACCAGAGCCGTCCCATGTCATCGAGAGGGAACGTAGCGTGAATTAAGATTCCTCAAAGTGCCGTATTACACGACACGACTGAGCCACCCAGTCTGACGGAGGGCTGGGGGTTGGGGGGGGGGGGGGGGGGGGGGACGCTGCTAGCGCGAATTCATGAATCCAATAAACACTGTCAGCTTAGATGAAACTTTGAAGGCTGCCATTGCAGAATGAGGTCACAGCAGAGGGACGAGATGACGCCACAGCAAACAGGAAGTTTATCCACTGTGATTCATCACTGAACTGTAATTAACCCTCTGAACTCCAGTCCTCCAGAGCCTACACTGGTAATTCTGCTTATTGTGATGTCACTTCCTGGAGTATCTTCAAATGCTTCATGTCCCTTAAATCTGTCCACAACTATACATTAACAAGACTTTATGTATTTACAATACTAGTTACATCATACAACCCCCTCAAAAATAAACATATGTCTGTGTGGTGACCCATCGGCAGACACCGTTACCTCAGGGCAGGACACCACCCAGACACTGAACTCTCCTGTAAACACAATGTGTCATTTCATTTCCTGTACGATCTATGAGGACGCTGCCACATCGTCATACATCGAACAGTTAACTCACAGTGCAGCGGGAGGATCAGCGGCTACACTCCAATGATAACTTCATTGCTGCGTCTGTTTCCACACCAGACGGGGACATGGACTACAGCTACACCAGGACTTACGTCGTAGGGCCATCTGATGAGTCTGGAGTCACAGAGTTCTGTATATCAAACAGAACGTTGTTGCAGTGTATCAGCTGTTGTTCTCTGCAACACTGATGAATAATCACCTCTCAGCCTCTCTGCTCCACATTTTTATTTTAACTGAAATATTCTCCTTCATGTATCAGAGAAATCTGGCCCCTCTGTCTGTGATACAGAGTCATTTATCTGAGGTTAGGGGCGGTTCAAGTCGACAGTGTTGGTGCAGTTAAATGTTATCTTTATCTCCATCACCCGCAGCATCCGACCATACCATCAGAACAAAGTCTGCTACTGTAATTAATACTAATCCCATCACTTCAGCTCGCAGCTCTAATACTGATGATGATCGTTATCAACAGGAGGCGGCACGCTGGAGATGACACGTCTTTAATCACGAGTCTGAGCCAGGCCCAAAACTTGTGGGGGTTTTGGGTGCAGAGCAGAGGGGTAATTAAAGTAAAAGCTGACAGAGTAAAAACACTTTAGTTTGACCTCCCGCCCGCCAGCCGACTGGAAGTAACAGCCCCGAGTCCCTGTGGAGACTTCCTGTTAAAAAAAAAGGTCGAATCACTACAGTAAATAAATAAAAACCTGCAGCTCTGCTGAACCTCCTGACTCCTCACTGGAAACATACTGTAGCAACACTGAAACACTGAAACCTAACCACACACACACGTCTGTACTGGAGGTGTGTCCATACGTCTTCACATGTCGCTGCATGTGTCAACACACCTTCCAACATGTGCTTTCACTTCACTGTACTACTGAGGACCCTCAACTCAACTCAACTTTATTTAAACAGCAGCTGTCACACAAACACTCAGCCAAAAGCTCCTCACATAACGACACGATCCAGAGGAGAACACAAACACCTGAACATCATGTTCTCTGAGACTAAAACATGACAAAAATAAGATGATGAAATATTAAAAAGCAAAACCAACCAAAAAAAGTTGATTCAAAGTCAGCAGAATAAATGAAACAGAATAAAAGAAACTGGAGGGTAAAAACAACAACAGTGACTGTGATGTTCCTCCACATTAAAAAGCCAGATTAAAAAGACCAGTCTTTAATGTACTTTTTTAACCGCAAGGTGAGAGCAGCACTCGTACAGTCTGCAGCTCAGGGTTAACTTGTAATTCATCTCCACAGAAGTCAGCAGGTACAAGTGTGTTTTAATCATTAATGTCGAACTAACTACAAATGCTTCTGTCGTCACCCAGAGAGGAACGTTAAGAGAGCGGAGCAGCGATCAGCAGTAACGTTAACAAGTGAAACCGACTGAGCGACACACTCTGCAGCATTAAACAACTGACAGCAGAATAACTCTGCTCAGACTGTTTCACCTCAGAAACCCTGTGACAGCTCTGCCCAGCGTCTCTACTCAGAGCTAACGAGGCTGCGCTCCACTGATGGAGACGTTAATGACAACACAGTTATGGACTCTGCCTCCCCCTCATTTTGTTACTCTCATACAGGCAGGAGACTGTGAGACGCTTTCAGATGAATGAATTAATGCAGTCAGTGTTTAGAATAAAAAGGCTGTGGATCATTGATCCAACAGAACGTAGTCACTTCATATTATTTCAGGTGAAATAATCAGTGGACACTGTGCTGACATAAAGACCCCACAGTGGGTCAGTGTGAGCAGCTGCAGATGGAAACAATCTGACTGGTTTAAATCTACAGTGTGGAAACAGTTTGGCTGTGAGGCTGAAGGAAAAGGGACCTGAACAAGAGACATAAGAGAAGCAAAGAATAAAGTAGTCACACAGTGTGATAAATTAATCATGGATAGTAATATGACTTTGATGCATTGATTATCATTTTATCATCGAATCATCGCCCTCTGGATTGTTATTGAATCAAACTGTGGCCTGCCTGCACATTACCACCCCGAGTCCAAACCTAACCACACCTTAACCACAGCGTTGTAGAAATTAAGTTTTGCTGTATCAGCAACATAAAAACCTGCAGATGTAACGTATGGGTGGTTTGTAGAAACGCACAAAGACAATATTTAGCTGAGTTTCTCAAACAGTCTTTAAAAAGAATTGAGACGTCCTTACTTCCCACAAACATCACATTGAAGGTGTAAAACTTAAATTGGTCCTTAGATAAAAGTACAAAAGTACACACACACACACACACACACACACACACACACACACTCAACTCCCTTCTTGGTGCCCTTTTTGAAAAACTGTCTTCAATTTGTAGGTTGGAGCTGCTTCCTCAGTAAACCCCCCAGTGCAAGTTAATCTGCCCAGCTCAACCCAAACTCCCCCACACTCACACACACACACACACACACACACACACACACACACACACACACACACACACACACACACACACACACAGTCCCTTTAAAGGGGGGGTTGCAGGAGGTAAGTGAACAGCCCCAGGCTCACCAGCGAGAGGTTGGATATAATGAAGAACATGTGGTTCAGTCAGAGGAGTGTGTGTGTGTGTGTGTGTGTGTGTGTGTGTGTGTGTGTGTGTGTGTGTGTGTGTGTGTGTGTGTGTGCTGCTCAGTACCTGATCTGGAGACAGTCTCAGGATTTCGGGGGAGGCAGCAGAGCCCCCGCGGGGCTGAATGTTTAAATACAGCGAGCAGCAGCGTGGGAGTGAGAGCGGTGAGAAGTTCTCTCTGACACAAGATGGCCCCTGATGTGCTGACACGCCAAGAGGAAACCAAATTAGCCTCCTGTTGGAAATAATGGCCCCGACTCTTAATTGGAAAGGGAAGAGTAAGTTTGACGTTACAGAGTTGTTGATGTGACAGCGGCACCAGGGGAGAAATCCATCACCTGTAAGGTGGTTAGTCATCCTCAGCGTCCTGAGACGTGCTGAGCCAATCACAGCCGAGTGTGAGACGTGCTGATCCAATCACAGCCGAGTGTGATAGAAGCCTGTAAAGAGCAGCGCCATTGAGGCATTTTAGAAAACAACCAAGATGGCGGCAGCTGAGGTGGAACCTTCTGTAAAGCTGATATCATGTTATCTTGCCATCAGCTGCACTGTAAACTCCTCATGAGAGGAACAATAACACTCCAGCTCATCTCTGCACGCTGTCGTCCCGTCACAGTTCTCCATCACTCAGATGTTGTTGCTTTACACCAAGCCCCGCCCCTAATGAGCTGTGATTGGTCATCTACACCAGGTGGACCTGGTCACATGTTTACAACCTGCTGATAAAGCCTTCAGGAAATCAAATAATGTTGCGCTCCACATCTGCCACTGAGCTCTGAGATTATTTCAAGCTGCATCCTGTGAGGCTGAAACATGAATCCAAAGCTGCAGTTCCTCTGACGTCCACTAGAGGCTGGCTCCTGCAGTGAGGCCGTCCCCACAGACCTCCATGATCACATGTAGAAATCAGCATGTTTACAGTTTACTGAACTTTTACAGAACTCACCTGTTTACGTTTTGGGTTTAATGTTACACATCAATAAGGGGGCGGGGCCTCTTTGAGTGACAGGCTGTTGACAGTAGATAGATCCACCCCTCACTCCTCCTCAGCTCCACCCTCTCACCCAAATATGGTCACTTCTGGCTACTAAAAAACCAAGATGGCAACGACCAAATGCCGAACTTGAGGCTTCAAACCAGAAGCCCATGAACCAGTTGATGACATCACAGGAGCTACGTCCATTATTTTTACAGTCTATGAATATCTATTTATGGGCCAATATCTCAAACCAGTGGCGTAAGGTAGTTACGATGGGCCCTTGTGCACGCTAACGTGTTCACATCATGTTGCCAGAGATTTAACACTGGATGAAATCAACGTATATATTATATTCATTAGAGAAATAAGTGAATGTAAGAGTCTGTAAACAATCCTGTAACCTGAGCAGCTGAGCTGATCTCATCCATGTGTTCCTTAACATGTCTGTGATTTTCAGCTCTGTAGCTGTTGAAGTCTAAACTGTGTGTTTTGGGTGAAATGACCCTTTCAAGTATCCAGGCACTTACAGTACAGATACATTCAGATACGTTCAGTGTGTGTCACTGAGCAGAGCTGACTTCATACCATAAACCAAACACGCTAAAGGAAAGTCTGCGTCTTGAAAAGATTAACAGCCCACAACAACATGGCACTCGTCATCAGAGTGTCTCCGTGCGGAGCGATCGGTCGTCAGAGACAGAAGAGAAAACACTGCTCTGGATTCAGTTCATACTGACAGTGAACACACACACACACACACACACACACACACACACACACACACTGTCACAGTCACAGGAACAGTTCGCTCACTGCTCCTCTTCTTAACATCATGTTCCTGTTTCTGATAGTGACAGCTTCCTGTCCTCCTTTATTCTGGGTTATGCTGCTGTTATGTGTCATCATCATCATCATCATCATTATTATTAGTATTACTATTATTATTATTATTATTCTGTGTGTGTATTGTGGTCTGACAGAAATGATGGTGGGTTGGTAAATAAGAGTCGTGTGTGTGTTTAATGTTGTGAGTGTGTCCACTGCAATAAAGTGTGTAGTATGTTGTGTTGTGTGTTTTGTGTCTGACCTCCTCAGACACGAGATGCTTCGTCTGAAGGACTATCTGCTGATGAAGCTTTTCATTCACATCACAGTGACGTCACACATGATGTTTGTCTGCAGACAGAAGCTTCATCCTGTCATCTGCTGATGTGCTGATTCATATTTATGTTTGTAATTTACTGTTTATTATTTCCTTGATATTAGTTAAAATGCATATTCTTATTACAAAAATAAGTCCTGGACTTTTTCTCGTTGCCGTTAGCAGCTAGTAAACGTCAGCTGTTAGCCATTAGCAGCTAGTTAATGTCAGCTGTTAGCCGTTAGCAGCTAGTTAACTTCAGCTGATGGAGTTAACAGCTGATGAAGGATACTTTGAGTTATATTATGATGCATTCAAGCTCTATCCAGTAAAAATGAGCATTGTTTGAAGGTAAATTGTGATGTTCTCATGGAGTGTTCAGGGTAATCTTGTAAAATGTAGTTTTTGGTGAGAAACTTTAATAAATTCAGCTGTTTGAAGGAGAAATGTGTCGATGTTTTCACAGCACTATGACACAGACATTAGAGAGAGAATTGTGATGTAATAAAAGAGTCCTAAAGAAGTTCATATTAAAGGTTGTTTGATAAACGTGTCTAAGTGACTCTGTGCTGATTGAAACGTAGTGTGATGAAGAGCTGAATGACTTTTAAACTGTTGAGTTATTTTATAATATAAAGATTTCTTTGTTTCCCTGGAACAACGGGGAGAATAAATAACAACAAAACTAAAAAAACAACAACAACAAAACATTAGAACCAGCTGGGGATGAGCACATACACCATCATCTGTATCTGTGTCTGTTCAACCATTTAAACTATCTGTATCTGTGCTCGGAGTGGGTGGAGTTTATGTCAGATGTAGGTGGGGCTTAAACTGAAAGTGGGTTGGGCCTCATCATGAGTTGTGATTTTAAGCCTGAAATTTACACGTATTAATCAGAGGTTGCATATTTATGGTCTAAAAGAAGAGTATTTACAGATCACAGAGTAACAGATGAAACACAGATAAGAAAATAATGATTTTCCTTCATCATGAGTTCAGATAATGACACATTTTACACCTGTGATACTCATAAAAAATACACTATCTGTACTGGATACTTGTTTCATCAGAGTAATGATTTTCCTATTTTGAAGTTTCTTGTTATAAAGTGATGAAATTATATTGTGTCATAATGAGAAGTTTCTATTTTATGAGATAAGACTCTGTTGTTTTAATGAGAAATATTTCTGGTTTTAACGAGATTTTGTACAATAATGAAAATGTTCTGTCACATAACACAAAATATTTCTGTTAAAGTAAAAAACTGAGAAGAATCTGATCAGAGTTCTGACAGTTTCTGTCAGGACGTCATGAATCATTAGTTTAAGAAATAATATGTTTTCTCACTCACTGTGTTTGTATCTTCATCTTTGTGCTGCGGCCTGTGGATGTCACCTCCTCCTCCTCCTCCTCCTCCTGATCTGAGTCTTCAATGTGACTTTGGTTTCATGCTGTTGTTTCTCATCTATTGAAGATCAATAAAAAAAAAAGCAGAGAGTCATGCACGCGGCTCTGCACCCTGAACACCACACCTTTTAGAATGTGTTGTATAACCCAGAGCAGATTGTCTAAAATCTTTTCAGGTGTTATCTCTGCTGCTGTCAGACCAAGGTCAAAGGGAGAGCACACTGTTGTCTCTTCATTCTCTGACAGCTTAATAAAACCCCTCCAACACTCCTCTCCTTCTTCTGTGGCCTTTTTTATTGGCCCGGTGACACCCAAGGCTTTTCTCAATGCATACATGATAAGGAGTGTGTGTGCGCTGTGTGTGTGTGTGTGTGTGTGTGTGTGTGTGTGTGTGTGTGTGTGTGTGTGTGAGCGTCACAGATAAAGAGAAGTCCTCTCTCCTTCTCCCCAAAGCTTCTGAAACACTCACACATGGGAGTAACAGATAGAACGAATCAAAGGCTGAGGGATGTGATGTGATGTGATGTGATGTGTGTGTGTGTGTGTGTGTGTGTGTGTGTGTGTGTGTGTGTGTGAGAGAGAGAGAGAGATACGGACCCCGGCCTGTCACTTGGTCTGCAGCTGGTATAATAAAATTTGTTGAGTATAACACACAGACACAAATGTGTCACTACAAATAATCCGGCGGGTTTTTCAGCAGCAGCGTCGGGACGCAGGAGAGACGAAGGTTTTTACTGAGAGCAGCTCTGGGCTGAATTTTACTCTCACAGATTTTATTGAAGTGCTGCTCAGTTCGTCTCTGCTGACTTCTTCCCAAACTTTCTGACACCATGAAACTGCGTCCTCCAACAAACTGCTCGCTGTGATGTCACCAAACTGTGACATTGATTTTAAAACATTTAAATTCACCTGAGAATTAGAATCCCCACCCCCTGGCTGTATGACTCCGCCCACCAGTCCACCCTGTGGTTGTATGACACCGCCCACCAGTCCACCCTGTGGTTGTATGACTCCGCCCACCAGCCCATCCTGTGGTTGTATGACTCCGCCCACCAGTCCACCCTGTGGTTGTATGACACCGCCCACCAGCCCACCCCCTGGCTGTATGACTCCGCCCACCAGTCCACCCTGTGGTTGTATGACACCGCCCACCAGTCCACCCTGTGGTTGTATGACTCCGCCCACCAGTCCACCCTGTGGTTGTATGACTCCGCCCACCAGTCCACCCTGTGGTTATATGACTCCGCCCACCAGTCCACCCTATGGTTGTATGACACCGCCCACCAGTCCACCATGTGGTTGTATGACTCCGCCCACCAGTCCATCATGTGGTTGTATGACTCCGCCCACCAGCCCACCCTATGGTTGTATGACTCCGCCCACCAGTCCACCATGTGGTTGTATGACTCCGCCCACCAGTCCATCATGTGGTTGTATGACTCCGCCCACCAGTCCATCATGTGGTTGTATGACTCCGCCCACCAGTCCACCCTGTGGTTGTATGACTCCGCCCACCAGTCCATCATGTGGTTGTATGACTCCGCCCACCAGCCCACCCTATGGTTGTATGACTCCGCCCACCAGTCCACCCTGTGGTTGTATGACTCCGCCCCACTCTTCAGTTATGGACACAAACATTTTTTGTGAGGTCACACTGACCTTTGACAACAAAATTCTATTCAGTTTATTCTTCAGTCTAAGTGGACGTTTGTGCCAAATTTAAAGAAATTCTCTCGAGCTGTTCAAGCAGTATCATGTTCACAAGAATGAGACAGACGAGGTCACTGTAACCTTGACAATCGAATCGGTTCATCCTCCAGTTGAGGAACGTTTGTGCCAAATTCTCTTGAGGCGCTCTTGAGATGGGAGAGATGGACGTACATAAGAAGGGACGAACAACCCCAAAACAGAATTCCTCCTCCACACCTATCATCAGCGTGGAGGCACAAAACATGAAACTACTCTGAATATGACTCATTAAATTAAGATGTAATGAAGCAACATCACACAACAGGTACTTTGGCTGTACTGAGTATCAGCACGGCTGTGATTCAGTCGTAGGTACGAGGCTGCAGGGTTTTTGAGCACCAAAGATGTTGCAGAGCAAAGGTTTAGCATCTTTGTTTTATTGTATTGTTTTATGGTGCACATGAACACACGTGAGCATACGGTCGACTCAATGCAGGATTCCTGCTGCCGGCTCAGATCAATGAATTGACAGCTGGTGGTTGAAACTTCACTGATGTGTTTCAGCTTGTGTCCTCCATCAGGATCAGCTGCGTCCTTAAGTTACAGTCAGGAAACACCTCTGAGATCAGAAAAATACTTCTAAATCAGACTGATTTAGTATAATTTATTCTTATATCTAATGTTTGCAGAGAGCTAAACTGTTAAATCACCTTCACAGATAATTCAGTGATTGTCTTTATAACGTGTAGATGTATTCAGATGTGTTACTGTGGACTATCTGCTGGTGTCTTTGTTCTCCAGCCGGACTTCCTGTGGTTTCCTGTCCTCTCAGGTCATTAGCTACACTTTAAATGCGTTCACCTGGCACACCAGGAGTTAATCTGCTCCCTGATCAAATGGCTAAAATTGCAAAAACAGTCGGGCTCTGAATGTTGAGGAGCTCCTGAGGAACCTCTGCTCTGCTCCGACACCTGCGCCGAGTCGAACGACCCCTAATGTACAAAATAAACCACAGTGATACCACACATCAGATCACTACAGGTGTCTACATGATCACTACAGGTGTCTACATGATCACTACAGGTGTGTACATTGTCACTACAGGTGTGTACATGATCACTGCAGGTATACATGATCACTACAGGTGTGTACATGATCACTGCAGGTGTACATGATCACTGCAGGTGTGTACATGATCACTACAGGTGTGTACATGATCACTACAGGTGTATACATGATCACTGCAGGTGTATTCATGATCACTACAAGTGTACATGATCACTACAGGTGTACATGATCACTACAGGTGTACATGATCACTACAGGTGTGTACATGATCACTACAGGTGTACATGATCACTACAGGTGTGTACATGATCACTACAGGTGTGCACATGATCACTACAGGTGTACATGATCACTACAGGTGTGTGCATGATCACTACAGGTGTGTACATGATCACTACAGGTGTACATGATCACTACAGGTGTGTACATGATCACTGCAGGTGTGTACATGATCACTACAGGTGTGTACATGATCACTGCAGGTGTACATGATCACTACAGGTGTGTACATGATCACTACAGGTGTGTACATGATCACTGCAAGTGTACATGATCACTACAGGTGTGTACATGATCACTGCAGGTGTACATGATCACTACAGGTGTACATGATCACTACAGGTGTGTACATGATCACTACAGGTGTGTACATGATCACTGCAAGTGTACATGATCACTACAGGTGTACATGATCACTGCAGGTGTACATGATCACTACAGGTGTGTACATGATCACTACAGGTGTACATGATCACTACAGGTGTGTACATGATCACTACAGGTGTGTACATGATCACTACAGGTGTGTACATGATCACTACAGGTGTACATGATCACTACAGGTGTGTACATGATCACTACAGGTGTGTACATGATCACTGCAAGTGTACATGATCACTACAGGTGTACATGATCACTGCAGGTGTACATGATCACTACAGGTGTGTACATGATCACTACAGGTGTACATGATCACTACAGGTGTACATGATCACTACAGGTGTGTGCATGATCACTACAGGTGTGTACATGATCACTACAGGTGTACATGATCACTACAGGTGTGTACATGATCACTGCAGGTGTGTACATGATCACTACAGGTGTGTACATGATCACTACAGGTGTACATGATCACTACAGGTGTGTACATGATCACTGCAGGTGTGTACATGATCACTACAGGTGTACATGATCACTGCAGGTGTACATGATCACTACAGGTGTACATGATCACTGCAGGTGTACATGATCACTACAGGTGTACATGATCACTACAGGTGTACATGATCACTACAGGTGTGTACATGATCACTGCAAGTGTACATGATCACTGCAGGTGTACATGATCACTGCAGGTGTACATGATCACTGCAGGTGTGTACATGATCACTGCAGGTGTACATGATCACTGCAGGTGTACATGATCACTACAGGTGTACATGATCACTGCAGGTGTACATGATCACTACAGGTGTGTACATGATCACTGCAGGTGTACATGATCACTACAGGTGTGTACATGATCACTGCAGGTGTACATGATCACTACAGGTGTGTACATGATCACTACAGGTGTGTACATGATCACTGCAGGTGTACATGATCACTGCAGGTGTACATGATCACTACAGGTGTACATGATCACTGCAGGTGTACATGATCACTACAGGTGTGTACATGATCACTACAGGTGTACATGTACAGCACCTCCACATTAAATGAGTAAATCTCTCCTGGACATATGTGAATATTTGTGTCGTCCAAGAGTTGAATTTCACAAGACATCTTCTGACTGCAGACAGGAAATAAAGAGGAGGACTGATCCAGCTTCCTTTGGACTTTGGAAGTGTGTGTGTGTGTGTGCGTGTGTGTGTGTGTGTGTGTGTGTGTGTGTGTGTGTGTGAGTTGCACAGTAAGTAAAGAACAGAAGAAGAAGCCTCCCTGATTCAGACTGAGGTCTGTAAACAGTGTCGGCGTGTTTGTATCTGACAGCAGACAAACTGCAGACAGGAAATAAAACCTGAGTGGACGTGATGACGAGCCTGTTTTGGAAAATCATGACAAGTTCTGGCAAATCAGAGAAAAACTAGAGCTGGAAATATTCTGTTTGTATCCAGAGGCTCAGAGGAGAGAGTGTGAGGGTCTGAATGTGTGGACTGAGAGGTTTCCCCTCAGTTTGTATAAAGCTTGATATGTTTGGTGTTTCAGCTGCTCTCACACACACAGCTCTGAAATACACACTCTGTCCACCTTGCAGTGCTCTGGGGTCAGATTCCAGTGAGCATGTCGGTGCTGGACTGGTTGAGTTAGTTACGGTACAAATCAAAGGCACAGTGTGGTGGGAGCTGAGGGCGCTGCAGCACCCCCTACTGACCACGGCTGAAACAACAGTCTGTAAATGTAGAGTCAGGGGCGATCTGAACATGTGTGTTACATTACAACAGCAGACGATGAGGTGACTTGTAGACAATATGTGTTACAATGACGTTTAAAATGTGCAAATATGATCAATTCCTCAGATGTGACATAAGGTTATCATCATCAGGTCAAAGTTCAAGGGTCGGGGTCAGCTCATGTGGCAGCTGACGTTAAACTTGGGGACAGATTTGTGGTGGCGGGAGCTGATCAATCAGGCTGACAAAGACAAGAACTTGACCAGGACAGTTTCGAAGCTGCTTTTTAGATCCGTTAAATATCTTGGACATGAGGGGACTTCCTCTGCAGGGACATGTCCATCAGGACAGATTATAGCAGCTAATGATGGAGTGGAGGACAAGTGGACGTAACGTCATGATCTGTCCAGAGGTCGTGAGTGGCTTCAGCAAGGACACAACTGGATGTCCGACACCATTCAAAAGGAAATATCAGAAATTTTGGTCCATGAAGTCCAGAGAGGACCCGCCAGTCCGTTTCTGTGACATCAGAGACTTATTGTGTCAGTCCGACTAAAACCAGACTTTTAAAATCCATGTAAACACGTTGGTCAGGCTGAAATCATACTAAAGTAAATTTCTCGAGCTGAAAGCAGCACATCTCCACCTGTCGTGGCTGAATCTGACAAACTTTGGTCAATAACGTGAGTTGTGCACAAATTTACACTTTACAGCACCCCTCAGCTCAAATGAGTTCCCTGTGCACAGTGCAAACACAGTTACACCTGCAGCTGTAGAGGTTTCAGATGTGACATGGAGGCCGACAGAGCTGGTTGGGTATGTGTCAGTCATTCAGTCCCAGTTTGGAAGGAAAGCTGTGTGTAAAAACAAAGCTGCGGTTCTTACCCCTCAAGTCCTGAGTCCAGTATCTGAATCAATCCTGAAACCATTATCACAGAAATTTTCTAAGAGCTCACGTGACCCCTGCGACTCTGCAAGGGTTCCCACCCACACAGGTTTACAGCCTGCAACTTCATACCACTCATTAATAACTGCAGCAGATTCTTGGATGGGAGGCGAAACATCTTCAAGAAACGCAATCAAGTCCAGCTGCCTACGATATTAGCTTACGATTACCATGACCTGGAAGACTGAGAACCTTCACCGACACTTTATCACAGAAACACGTGAGGTCAGCCTGTCTCCTGGAAATCATCATGACAGAAAACTGATGAGCAGCAGCAGATTTGGAGGGAAACGTTTCTCCATCGAGATCACAATTAAGTTCTCATCCCATCATCAATTGTCAGTTTGTGGACTTTCACGCCTACATGTGAAACATCAGGTCTCCTCCTGCGTCTGATGGTGACGTTCAGGGATGACGAGTCAAGTTACGTCTGTCAATTTATGTTTTCAGAGGAAATGTTCAGTCTCTGTTTGTTAGTTGCAGACAGTTTGTTTCTAAATAAGCTTGGTACAGAGCCACAGCTGGTCACATGGAGACCACAGCAGCTGTGATTGGTCAGTTTGGGCTTCATGTGTTTCGGTCTGACAGTTTCCAGCGCTGATGGAAATGATCAGTAGTGAAGGAAACATTTACCAACACCTCGCTTTCTGTGGGCGGAGCCTCTGTTCAGTCTCGGCCTGATTCTGTTCATCCAATGAATGAATGACATTAACCCGGTGATGATGTCATCACCCTGTGGAGTTGAGTACAGTATGAACTCATCTGAATCCACAGACGTTTTGCTTTCAGAAAAACACTCTCTGTCCTTCTTCGTGTTTGTCAGTCAGACACCTAAAAACTAAACCGGAGAGACAGCGTGTAACAAAGCGCTCGTCACCGTGTTTATATTCACCTCCATAATCTGACAACAGCCGAGCACATCGACTCAGCTGCTCTCTGACTCCCGTCGTTACCGAGGCACCTTTTACACCACGTCTCTTCTTCCTCTCATTTCATTTTATCATTTCCATTTATTTAAGGAACGCCAAGCTACGGCGCAGTAATCACCTGCCTTTCACTCACTTTTACAGTCGTCATTAACGCCGTTCTCTGTGATCACTGGGAGAGGCTTTTAGGGAGCCACTTTTCATCTCCAGAAATTACCAAGTGTATTTTTAAACCGAGCAAAGACCGTTAACGTCTCATAAAGGAGTGGGCCGTTAAATACACACTGCCTCTAGTTTTTCTTTTACTACTCTGGTTTTTTTCAGACACAAGATGAAGAGTCTGCTCTGTGTCCTTCAGAGAGGTCAACAAAATAAGAGTCCTTGATTCTTTCAATCAAAGGCTCCTCTCTCCGGCAGACGAGGACCATTGATTGTGTCATGCTAAGAGAAGTCTCTGAGGTCTTTGATTACAGTGGAAACAGGAACAATCGATAGCAGCGATGAGCTCCAGCCCGATGTTGAGAGCTTCTTTAAAGGAAAGAGGAAAGAGTTAATCTCAGTTCATGAACTGTTCCACCGTTCTGCCCCTCTCATCCTCCCTCGTCTCGTCTGTTTTGACGTTTCAGATTTGTTGAGACAAATAAAAAAGTCTTGATGTCGACTCCTTGAAGTGACGACAGTAACAGAGTCAGCAGCAGCGCTCTGTTTGCTTTGGCGTGATGAATTTGACGTCTTCCTGTATGATGTGAACATCTGAGTGCCGTGTCATGTTTTCACCATGCACACACACGTCCTTTGGCCAATTCGTCTCTTCCAGTGTTGATGAAAAAGAGAGGGAACAGTATTTGTGGAGTCACAGAAGGACGCAGACCTCGTCTCCTCAATAACCTTTATTGTGCCAAAGAGAGAAGTGCCTCCTTCCTGAGGGCAAACAGAGGCTGAACCAACCACAACTCACAGCCGCCAATATACTCTGCAATCACACACACACCCTGCAACCTGGGTGTGTGTGTGTGTGTGTGTGTGTGTGTGTGTGTGTGTGTGTGTGTGTGTGTGTGCGCGAATCAACATGTTTCAGATCAGAGTCCTGCTCGGGTTCATGTCTGAGGAGACGTCTCTTTGACTGGATGGTGAAAACATCCAATCACTGCCAGGTTAGGAAACATGTCAGCATGCTCCTTCCACCACCATCAAACACACACACTTGAACGCACACAGCCTGTGTTTTCATAAACAAGATAACTGCACAGAAACACTCATCAGCCATGAGTTAACAACTACTCTCCTTAACAATCTGAGTAACAACACGATGCATGTGTCTGTACACGTGTACATTATCACATACTGTACATGCTGCAGAGCCACAGTGGGTGGTGAGTTTGTTTCACTGCTCAGTGATGGACGTCACACTGTCCCCAAACTTTCTGCAGGAAAAGAAGAAAGAGCCAAAGAAGAAGAAGAAGCTTCTCTCTGGAGGTCACGTTAATGCACAGCACAGCAGTCTGTCAGGTCCTAAGTGACACCGCGAAGGTTAGCTTAGCGGCTTTACACTAAATGTAGTGACATCTATCACGACTTTGAGGCACCAGGTGTTTTCAGTGCATCAGTACGTCAGTAACAGAGAGGATCCACAAGCACAAACAGAGGCCATAAAGTGCATCAGTCACATGTAATGTGTGTGTGTGTGTGTGTGTAAACTATGTGTGTAATGTGTGTGTGTAAACTGTGTGTAATGTGTGTGTAAACTATGTGTGTATTTGACTGTGGTTTGAGCTCGGGGAGCTCAGCCCTGTGTTGTTGATATTCAAAGACTGCAAAGCCATTAAAGTCGTGAATTCGACTGCCAAAGTAAAAAGAGAGGATGAACTTCTAGCGGCAGTTTAACGGCAGCACTTCCTGTCTGCTGCTGCTGCTGAGACGGGGGGATCCTGGTGGACTCGGAGCCTCGGGGAACGCTGCCTTCCTGCTCTCGTCCCTCATCAAATCCTCCCGGATGACAGGAGCCATTACGAACTCGGAGAGGGCGACGGAGAGAAAGAGCAGCAGGGAGGGCGAGGAGAAGATTAAGGGGACAGGAAAGTGAAGAAGACAGTGAGAGAAGAAGAGCACAAGAAGGGACAGGAGCTGACAGGAGGAAGGAGGGAGAGGAGGACGGAGGTGACAGAGTGATAAACTGACGACAGGGAAAAAGACAAAAGGCTTCGTATATTAAAGCCTCTTTCAGGGATTCATCAGTCTGGACTTTGTGTCTGTCGCCTGCAGGAACACCTTCTGGGACTTTAGACTGACGCCACAAAACTTTACACAAACATCCTGAAGATGTGTCTTTCCCTCAACATGGAGGTCGGGTCAGTGGCTGTTGTCATAGCAACGTCTCCTCATACAACACCTTATATGGTCAAAGTTCTGCACACGGTTCATATGATATATGAATTAGTGTCCCGATCAGAATCATGGCTCAGTGTTCAACCTTCATGTAACATGATGATGTGACGCGATGGCGTCACGTGACGTACATGCATAACTCAAATTTAGTAAATGCTGCCTTTTGGTGTCTCACGGGACAAGACCTCGGTCTCCTGAGTCAAAGTCCTGTGTTTGTTTGACCCATCTGTTTCAGCCCACCTCGCCTCTACACCCACTGTGTTGCTCTTTACAGTGCGTCACCTGACCTCTCTGCTACATAATGATTTGTGTTTTTAGCGCTTGATTCTTTTCTTTTGTTAGACTTATAATTTTTGGCACTCGACATTTATTATCATTATTGTATAAAAATAATCATCATTATTATTTATTATCTTTTGACACCTGACACGTATTTATTAATTTAGTTTTTTTTATATATATATATATATATATATATTTTTTTTAGAAATTTTATGACTGTATTCTCTAGAACTTTTGTTGTTGGAGTTGGTTCATGTTGTGAACCAAAACATGATGGCTGCTGTTCTGTTTGCTGTAAAATGTTCATTTGTTTATTTTGTATTTTTATAGCTCTAGTTTGGGTGAAGAGTCCGGGACACATTTCGCACTTTGAGACTTGAATGCGACCTGCAGCTCGTAGGTCACATGATCACAGTTTCCTGGCTCATGATCTCGTGGGTTAAATGTTAAAGTTGGTGTCAATGTGCAGTTTTGCTGGTCCAGTTCACTGTACGAGTTTAAACCAGTTTGATTTTATACACACCGCAGAGCACCGCATGTTGTGTTTGTTTACTTTAGTGTTCATGTGTTTTTTGGGGTGACGAGAGGAGACATGTCAGATGTAGTCAGTATGGTCACATTTTAGATTTACAGCTGAGGACAGAGGCGTCCTGGCTGACTGCAGGTGACCGGTGCAGGGTTTGAAGCTGAACTCCTGTTGGACGCCGTTTCTATTCATCACCTGTTGTTTGCTTTGAAAACACCACAATGGACGAGGAACAGCTGATTCATGAAACTGAAGTGAGAAAATATCTACACGATGCCTCATTATGTCACTACGAAAACCAACACAGGCGTCAGCTGACATGAGGGAGTTAACCAGTGATCTGAAAGTTTCTGGTAAATTATCATGATAACAAGTCAGGCTACTTCCTGTTGGATATACCGTCTGACATTTAGCAAGCATCACGAAATAAAACATGTGTTTCTGTTCAGAAATGATGTCACTAACGTAGGAAGACAGCAGGTAGCTTATGCAACATCTTTTCGGTGGCTACGTCTCTGCTCTGATCTCGAGCTCAGCTGATAGATTCGTGTTGTGTTTACATGACAGAGCGCATATGTAATGGGTTCACTGAGGACAGAGAGCGCCAATGTTACATGATGCAACATGGTAACAGGCAGTCGCTCATTAGCTGTGAGGACACAACGTCATGTTGTTCCACTCAGAGCGCCTGCTGAGTCAAGTGCATCAAACAGGTGAGAAAAATCTTACAGCAGCCCGACCTGGTTAGATCTGGATTAAAGTGCATCAGTGTTGTTCTAAGTGTGAACAGTGGATGAGAATGTTTTTAGTTCAACATGTGCCGCTCTATTGTTCTGATTCTGATTCTTAGTCTCACTTCCGTCCAGCTCTGTGACGAGCTGAGTCTGTTTTCCCGTCCAAACACAACAGTGACTATATACACACACACACACACACACACACACACACACCTACACACACACACACACACACACACACACACACACACACACACACACACACACACACACACACACACACACACACACACACACACACACACACACACACCATCATATCACCTGTAACTGTTAAAAACAGATGTGACTTGAGTTTCAGTCCGTGTCTCTGAAGCTTTAGAAATATTCCACCAGCTCTGAAGCAACTGATCCTGAAAACCTGACGGTGACTCTGAGCTTTGAATAAGTGTTGATATAGAAAAATAATATGTGACGTCTCCTGACAGTAAACAGTCTCACAAGCTGAGAGAAACAGACAGCCGAGTGACAAGCGATGAGACGAGAGCTTCATGGGACTGATGGCATCGTCTGTCTGTCTGTCACTGCTTTATTTTTGGGGGCTGATTCACGTCTCAGTCAGACTGTATATTCATATATCTGACTACGTTCAGGTTATTGAGGACGCACGTGACGTGTCAGTGATGTTATATGCTTTACTTTTTATTAGAAAATGATTTGATGTGACTTTTGTCCTGAGGGTTTGAAATGTTAACATTTCCTCCATTAAAGCGGCACTTACCTTCATGGAAATTTTACGCTTTTCTTCGTTTAGGTTAAAATGCTATTAATAAGCTGATGACACACTAAAGTGTAAGTGAATTCCACCAGAGATAAAAACTCATAATTATACCGTTCTCATACGGTTCTAAGAAAAGAGTTTTGTCCTGTCCTGTCTGTCTTCCCCACGTAGAGGCCTCCGACTGAGGTAACCGCTGGCGCAACACCCCCTCAGGAAGTGACTGCGGCTCAAACAGTCTGATATCGACCCGTAAAACTGAACTTTGTGTTTAAACACTTTAGTTCTGTACAAATGAAACAAACATGTTAATAAGTGAACTTCAGGCCTCAGTTAACTCTCTGCTTGGACCAATACATGGACATCAGCTGACGTGGAATCATGACGAGGAAACATTTGGATCAGTGTCAATTTCATACACAAAAACTATGATGTAAATGTTTATGAACAACCTTTTTATCCCAGATGAAGACGAGATGTTGTAATGCTGAAAATAGATCTTAATAATAAAAGCTACAATGAAATATATGCTTCATTTTCGAGACAAGGCAAGATGGAAATGTTAGTGGGGACTATCAGACATTCAACATGAGACAAGAGGAGAGATGGATGATACGCTATTTTACAAAATGTCTCAAACTCAGAAGCCCAAAATGACCAGGATTTAATTTATCTTCTGATGCCGTGTGAGCAGTTTGAGATCAGAGTGCTGACAGGCTGGTAGACTCCAGTGAATAGTCTGCACCAGGATGTTTCTGTTGGTGTGAGTTGTGAGCTGTAATTCAGCAGTTAATAATCAGCCGTGTGTGTCTGACTGTGGATGGTGGAGCTGCTGAATGGATTTGTGGCTGTTAGCTGTTAGCAGTTAGCTGTTAGCGCCGCTTGTTAGCTGCTGATCCACAGCAGAGCGAGCAGTGAGGCCTCAAAGTCTCCGTGATCCTTAAAAAGGGATTTTGACTTCTTCAAATGAGAACTGACAGTTTGTATATGTGCAGAAATTATTTGGAGTTGTGGGACAAAATGAAATGTTTATACAACCTGTCGCCCTGATTTTTGCATGAGCCTCGCTGCATTGGTGTAAAGACAGGAAAAAACATTCTGACTTTATTGTAAACTCGTGTCTGCAGGATGGTTCTCGATCTTCTCTGCCCGTCTGTATCATAGTTAGCATAGTCAGCAAAACTCTGGTTAGAAAACGCTGGATGTGCACAGACAGACAAGATCCCATAGCACCCCTGCGAGGGGACACGTCTGATGGTGTGACGTCACTTCGGCTGTGCAGACCCCCTGTGCCAAACAATGTTCTCAAAGTCGTCAGATTCCACCATTTTGTCAGTGATTTTGGTGCCAGACACTGACACAAGAAGGAATCATTCACAGGTATGATGTGCTGCTGGGCTGCACAGGTTTATAATCAAACTTTATTCATACAGCAACTTTTATGCAATCAAGCAGCCCAGTGCCCATAATGCTGCCAGATGGCGCCTGTTTGAAACCCTGACGGTAACGACAGAAGTTAAAGAGCTGAGAGTCCCTACAGGGCGGGAGGAGGGGACGTGGGTGGATCCAACAACACTGGACTTTCACCCAGGAGCCACCTGTTCACTTCCTGTATGAAGTGTAAGTGAAGTGTAATTATTACAAGGTGTTTTACTGATGTTGTAAGTTTACTTTGAAAAAGTCTGTCTGCACCTAACGAGCAGAAACTGAACATTTCCTGTGAAAACTGAAGTTTATTTTTAAAAGACATGATGAATGTGACAGGTGAATATGACACTGAGTCCCAGAACATCAACAAAGACGCAGGAGGAGACCTCAAGCATGTGGACGTGAAAGTTCACTGACGGGGCGTCATTGGATGAGTTGGGATGAGATCAGAGAATACATCAAGCTTTAGAAGAGCCAGCAGGCGGATGTTGTGACCTGTGGACAGAGCCAGGCCAGCAGTTTCCATCTGTTTCCAGTCTTTATGCTAAGCTAAGCTAAGCTAGGCTAAACTAAGCTAAGCTAAGCTAAGCGTCACCTGACTGTAGTTTCATATTTGACAGAAAGATGTGAACGTGGTGTCGATCTTCTCATTTTAACTTTCAGAAAAAAAACAGCTAATGAGTGCATTTCCCAAACTGATCATTCGATGTAAAAAGCTTTCCTGTGTCTGTTGTAAATTCTGTCTTAATGATTTTGAGTTATAAATATTGTTTTTGTGTTTGTGTGAGTGGAGCAGTGAGGAGTGTTTGTGTGTGCTCAAACAAAGGCCTGGATGTTTGTGCAGGACTGTAGTCAGTGTTGAGCCTGAGCAGCTGCAGCCGCCAGTGTCCTTCAATAGCTCTAACTCAATTATTTGTCTCACCTAATACAATTTTTCTGCTCTTTCATTTGATTAGCAGCGCTGAGCGCGTAATCCCTCTTCATCCCGCGCAGCCGCTGATCATTTCTTCTCTTTCTGTCTGTGTGGAATGTTTCTGAAAGGTCACCGTGCCGTCGTGAAGGATGGAGCCGGGTTTCACCGGGTTTTATCTCACGCATGGATCTGATTGTGCCCCGAGTGTGTGTGTGTGTGTGTGTGTGTGGTGTTATGTGTGTGTGTTTAATTGCCTTTGTTTGCACCTGTGCAGCATCAGTGTTTGTAATCTCCTGTCTCAGGGTCACCGTGTCTCAGTGTGTGTGTGTGTGTGTGTGTGTGTGTGATGACACCAGCCGGTGGACGAGCCTTCATGTGCATCACCTGCCTTTTACTTCCTCTAATCACAGCGCATTGATCACACGTCAGCTGGATCAATATTTGTTATGCATGGCATTTTCCATCCTGCGTCAACATCTCGAGCCATCGCCGATGTTTCCACCAGGGACACATCCACTAGGAACAGGATTATTTGTCCACACAGCAGGTGTCATTGGGAGAGTACATTTGTATTAGGACTCATCCCCCTCCTGCAATATGTCTGCCTCCAGGCTGACTCCTTAATATCTGCAGCAACAGTTAAATGTGGTTATAAAAATATGAGCAGCGAATTGATGACATTATTCAACAGTAATGTGGAGCTGTATTAACATTCTGGTGGCGGTGTGCGTGCTCTGTCACAGCCGAGGCCTCAGACTGCGACTCAGGCAGCCATCTGAGAGGAAGAAAGTCACAGACTTCATTTGGCAAACGCAGCCAAACACAGATGAACAGGGAGGAAAAGCAGGAGTGAGGATTGTTGAAATACTGTCCTGGGGGAAAGTCATTTAAGTTTGTTCTCTGCCACCATTTCATTCCAGTGGATTTCTCTGTGGGCCAAGCAGGGGAAATAATTAGTTCATAAAGCTTTACATTCTGCAGCTCTCTGGCTGCATTTCACAATTATTCATTTCCAATTATTGGATCTAAATGAGTGCATGCTGTGACTAAAGTCCTGACTACACACACACACACACACACACACACACACACACACACACGACTTATGTCTCATAGAGACTTTAATTCAGAGACACTGATCATCATCAGTTGATGATTTAATACCAGAGAGCGTCTCATCCCAGCTCGTCACATGTCGTCACTCTGTCAGTGATTCGTCACGCTTTTCACATCAAAACATCAGTTCAGCATTTTAGGATATTAATGGCTTTTTTTCCTGAAAGTTAAATGAAAAGATCGACACCACGCTCACATCTGTTTGTCAAATATGAAGCTAAAGCGAGGAGACGGTTAGCTTAGCTTAGCTTAGCTTAGCTTAGCTTAGCTTAGCATAAAGACTGAAAACAGCTAGCCGGCTGTGTTCACAGGTCACAACATCCACCTACCGGCACTTTTAAAGCTTGACCAACACGTTCTCATCCCAACTCATCAAATGTCGCCGTTTTGTCAGTGCACTTCCACGTCTATGCGTGACACACTAGGTCTCCTATGAGTCCATTGTTGATGTTCAGTGTCAGTTTCCACCTGTCACACTCATCGTGTCTTTTCAAAATAAACTTCTGTTTTCACAGGAAATGTTTAGTTTATGCTCGTTAGGTGCAGACAGGCCTTTTCAAAATAAACTCACAGCTTCAGTAAAACACCTCAAATTTACACTGAACAAAAATATAAATGCAACACTTTTGTTTTTGCTCCCATTTTTCATGAGCTGAACTCAAAGATCTAAAACATTTTCCATACACACAAAAGACCATTTCCCTCAAATATTGCTCACAAATCTGTCTAAATCTGTGTTAGTGAGCACTTACCCTTTGCCAAGATAATCCATCCCACCTCACAGGTGTGGCATATCAAGATGCTGTTTAGACAGCATGAATATTGCACAGGTGTGCCTTAGGGTGGACACAATAAAAGGCCACTGTCAAATGTTCAGTTTTATCACACAGCACAATGCCACAGATGTCACAAGTTTTGAGGGAGCGTGCAATTGGCATGCTGACTGCAGGAATGTCCGCCAGAGCTGTTGCCCGTGAATTGAATGTTCATGTCTCTACCATAAGCCGTCTCCAAAGGCGTTTCAGACAATTTGGCAGTACATCCAACCGGCCCCACAACCGCAGACCACGTGTTACCACACCAGCCCAGGACCTTCACATCCAGCATGCTCACCTCCAAGATCGTCTGAGACCAGCCACCCGCACTGCTGCTGCAACAATCAGTTTGCATAACCAAAGAATTTCTGCACAAACTCTCAGAAACCGTCTCAGGGAAGCTCATCTGCATGCTCGTCGTCCTCATCTGGGTCTTGACCTGACTGCAGTTCGTCGTCGTAACTGACTTGAGTGGGCAAATGCTCACATATGATGGCATCTGGCACGTTGGAGAGGTGTTCTCTTCACGGATGAATCCCGGCTTTCACTGTTCAGGGCAGATGGCAGACAGCGTGTGTGGCGTTGTGTGGGTGAGCGGTTTGCTGATGTCAACGTTGTGGATCGAGTGGCCCATGGTGGCGGTGGGGTTATGGTATGGGCAGGCGTATGTTATGGACAACGCACACAGCTGCATTTTATTGATGGCATTTTGAATGCACAGAGATACTGTGACAAGATCCTGAGGCCCATTGTTGTGCCATTCATCCACGACCATCACCTCATGTTGCAGCATGATAATGCACGGCCCCATGTTGCAAGGATCTGAACACAATTCCTGGAAGCTGAAAACATCCCAGTTCTTGCATGGCCAGCATGCTCACCGGACATGTCACCCATTGAGCATGTTTGGGATGCTCTGGATCGGCGTATACGACAGTGTGTTCCAGTTCCTGCCAATATCCAGCAACTTGGCACAGCCATTGAAGAGGAGTGGACCAACATTCCACAGGCCACAATCAACAACCTGATCAACTCTATGCGAAGGAGATGTGTTGCACTGCGTGAAGCAAATGGTAGTCACACCAGATACTGACTGGTTTTCTGACCCCCAGACCCCCCCAATAAAGAAAAACTGCACATTTCAGAGTGGCCTTTTATTGTGGCCAGCCTAAGGCACACCTGTGCAATATTCATGCTGTCTTATCAGCATCTTGATATGCCACACCTGTGAGGTGGGATGGATTATCTTGGCAAAGGGGAAGTGCTCACTAACACAGATTTAGACAGATTTGTGAACAATATTTGAGAGAAATAGGTCTTTTGTGTGTATGGAAAAAGTTTTAGATCTTTGAGTTCAGCTCATGAAAAATGGGAGCAAAAACAAAAGTGTTGCATTTATATTTTTGTTCAGTGTATGTTTATTTCTTTGTGCAACAAACACATGGTCAGGTTTAGGAAACAGCATCATGGTTTGGCTCTACATTCAGACAGGAAGTGAACAGCGTAGTCCCGATTGAAATTCCAGGGTTTGTTGGACTCATCCACCTTCCTCCGCCCCGCCATCAGGTGAAAACACACCAGTGGCGCATCGTGTAAATTGACATGTGCCAAGTGCCGCCCCAGCACACACTGGGTGCATCGTGCTGCAGCTCGACAACATACGACCACACAAACTTATTGTCATCAAAAGCTCTGTAATATTTCCACCTCTGCGTCATCTTCAGATCACGTGTGGACAGCCGCTCATTAAAGTTGATTTCTCACTTGAAGAGCTAATCTCCAGAGCTGTGACTCAACAGGAAGTATCTTTTTGACCGCTGTCTTTGCGATGACGGGACTGCAGGTCATTTAGCTCGGGATATTTCTTGACCTCAACAACCGGTCTGTCCTCATCCATTCATCGTCACACATGAGACACAGCCTCAGAGTTTATTAATACATCAATGAGGAGAGGAGTCGAGCTGCTACAGGAGCTGCTCTGTACAAGCAAAAGGCATTAAATCCCAGGGGCGTCGAGGCTGGAAATAGGACAGTGGCGTGAAGTACCACAGGGCAGCGTGTCTGCTCATCTAGCCACTGGTGTGGGGTTGTACATTGAAAATAATAGGGGTGTATTTTTTGACGCCCACCATTCGCAGCCAGTGTGTTTTGGTCTTTACAGAGACATCATTACAGGCAGTGTGTCAGTGTATCATACATTACTACTGCAACAGATGCTGTCTGGCGGCTTATCTTAACACTGCGAAAGGTCCTGTCATGTCACAAACTGACACCACCCAGTGGCGTATCACACCACAAAATGTGGCTTTTGGCATCGGTGTCTAACCAAGACAGTGGCGGTGTTTGATAACTTCAGAGTGAGAACGAGCTGAGATATTCAGAGAACATCACAGGAAGCATAAATTTGAAGTGAACTTTTTTAAACATGTCTGTCACACACAGAGTCATCAGGTGGGAGGAATTATTTTTGGGAGACGCAACAGTCCATTTTGTTTTTCTGCACAGATAGTTGTGCATAAAACTGAATCATCAGGTAGAAAATCAGATTATAGATTATATTTAACATGTTCAGCAGCTTCACTTCACTTCTGTTTCTGGGTTAATTTTAGAAGAATACAAAAAACAAATACGGTGCAGTGTTTTGTTCCCAAATGTAATTTCCTATTTTCCTGCAGCTCTGTGCTCCATGACTTCTTCTCCATAGCAACAGAGGCTGAGGCTTGTGGGTATCACAGCATTCGGAGCTGACGGGGAAAAAAAAGACTTCAAGAGGAAATAATTAGAACTAATGGCCATAAAATATTGTACAATTATCCAGAAGACTCAGAGATGTTTTTAGTGTTTCCTCTTAAAGAAAACTGAGGAGATTGTTCAGAGGAAACGTTCAAACAGGAATTCAGAGGTAAATAATATGTATTTGCTTTTATCGTGGACGTCGGACGACTTCCTGCTGTTTCACATGATTTTCTGTGTCTTAAGGTGTGTGTGTGTTTTCATCATTGTCTGATAAAATCTAAAGCAAGCATCACCTTCCTGCAGCCGTCCTCAGCGTGCAGCTTGCATTAGCTCTAATACTCGCATTATTAAAGCTTAAACCTTCGGTTATTAACCCCTACAACCTGTCACACAACAACAACAACAACAACAACAACAACAACAGCAGCAGCCACCCGTCCTCAGCGTCACACACTTTGTGACTTTGTGTTGAAAAAACAAAACAAAAACAATTTCCACCCTAATCTTCCTCGCGGGTACGCCTTCATAAGAGTCAACAACAACAAGCAGCAAATCCTTAATGATGAGTAATTGCATCAAAAACTCATATCGCTTTCCTCCCAAATGAGTCAACAAAGCAAATCTCCTGAATAACAAATGGCGACCTGCCAGTAATCATTAAGCAATTACAGGCGGACGGGCTAATTACTGTACATCTGCAGAGAGCAGCGAGGCTGCAGTTATTGCAGCACATTTCCCTCCGCTGTCAGTCCAGCTAATGGGAGGCAGCGCCACAGGCTCAAAACTTTGGTGCTCATTTAACCTCCTGATTGAGTGCTGCTTGACCCCCACTCCCAAACTCTGACAGGTAACTTATAGTCTCTCCTCTGTTGTTGTTGTTGTTTCTTCTGGGTCTGAATGTTGCACTGAGGCAAATGTCCCGCAGCGCAGTAAGTGAGCGGCTCATCAGTAATCCATACAGCCTTCAGATGACATACATCACACTGTAAACACTCAGCTAATGATTTTACTCAGTGGATGATAAACAAGTGAGCAGGAAGGCTGATCCCTGAACAGCCGCTCCCTGCTGCGTTATCACATATCGGCTCACCTCAATCTGCTGATTGCATTATTCTGTTTTGTTTAGCTGCTGCTTTATTTATCGCCTCCTCTGTAAGTCTGTATCTGAGCAGAAACACTGCAGGATCTCAACTAGCTCTGATATAATGACAGTTTTAAGGATTATGAGTTAAACAGCACAGGAAAAGCTTCTATTTATGTGATAGTGAAGTGCAAGGTGGCTGAGACATAATATATGCGGAGCAGAGAGCTCAGCGTCGAGCTGCTGACACATCTGGATTTGACTTTGCCCACAATAATCTGGTTTCTGTTCAAGAAGTCTTTTTTTAAAGTGAAGACTGACAGAGGAGCAGAGGAGGAGAAGTGTCCCTGCAGCACTGTCTCACAGTCCAAACTAAGATCTGAACAGGTTTCAGCATCTGGTGTTCATTTAAACACATTAACTGTAAAATGATTATTAATGTGAGGATTCACTGTCGTGGTGGGAGATGATGTTTATCTAAATGAAGATGAAAACCACACCACAGTCAACCTGACAGGAATATGACACAACATACACTGTATATACCAAACAATACAATACAGTGCAATTAGATATGATACGATACTTTACGATGGGGCCATGTCTAATATGTGGATGTAGGCTGTGGCTATAAACCTGTTCCTGGCCGACTCTTCAGGCTGATGTTCTCCTTTCACGAGCTGCGTGTTACTGTTTTCAAATCCCCTTCACTACAGGAAACAACAACAACCTCCGAGCTACAACCTGCACACTGAAAATGTCAGGTTTGATTAAGACTTGGTGCAGTGAGTCATGTCTGCTTTGTCCTTTTGGTGAATTTTTGTAAAGATCTACAACGAATAAAACAAATTGTGATGCACCTCAGAAAAGCTCAAACTGCGTCTCTCAGGACTCTCATGTCTGATGTTGATCTGTTTTCTGACACGGGCAGTCACGGTGGATTAACCACATCTTTCAAACATCAACAGTCAAACGATACCTTAGTTTGATCCATTCTGCACCAGGGGTGTGATCTCAGACCGCCTGACTCCTCACTGGATCAGCAAACTGTCTGTAGCTGCTCTCCTCCCACAGAGTCTGCATGGTTGGCACAAGCTAACACAGCAGCAGCGCTAACACCAAACACTGAGCCGTTAAACATTCCCAGATAACTCACACTGACACTGAAGCAACTTGACTCTGTTGTTAAACCTTTTGATAACTGTGGGGCAACGTCAGCGGTGCAATGCTAACACTTAGCCCTGTTACTGCTCAGGCTGAGCAGAGCTAAGCCCAGAACGATTGTGATTGGTTTAGAGAAACAAAAACAAGCCAGCATTTTAGTGCATGTGTGAACCGCACTGGTTTCTTGCTGCCGCTCTGCGCGGTGCTCACATGACGGTTACTGCTGATGTCAGCAGCAGCACAGGAGAGTAGCAGCTCCTCCTGGTTAACAGTTAGCTCTGTCAGCACTGTTGCTGTTGTTAGCACAGTTTATGGAGTTAGCACTTAGGATCCTCCATGTTGAGAGCCATGTGCAGACAACTCTGACACAGAGTCTCTTTATGGAACTGTTCATTCATGAGTTGGCAACAAATCACTGTTGTGGTTTTAAATGTGCTGACAAAGGTCAGAGCAGCGAAGCTCCGACGCTCTCTGCTGACATTAGCGTCAGACTCGCAGCATGTCACGCTACACTGATTGAGGAGCTCAAACATCACATGAGACAAAGGTTAGAGCCTCGCTGCAGCTCTCAGAGCGATCAGGCTGCTGCTGATGGTCCATCATGTGGTCAGTCATCTGATGACACAGACTGAGATCACTGTGGGTTTCCTCTCTTTACTCAAACCATTTGTTTTATTTTAATATTATAAAACCAGTCTTCACCTGACTGTTAGTGGAGGCTTGTATTAATGACCAAAGCTGTGAGTGTGCAGCCATGACGCAGCTCTGTCAGGCTGCACTTGGTGCTTTGAGCTAACTGCTAACTCCTGCATGCTAACAAGCTAACAATGACAATGCTAACATGCTGATGATCAGCAGGTATTATAATGTTTACCATCTTGCCGGAGTGTAAATATACATGTATTCATATTCAACTGTTGGGTATGAGGCCTCAGGTTCAGTGTACCTTACAAACACAATGATCCGTTAAACTTTTATTACACCTGGAAACAAAACCAGCAGCTTAATCTGTGTTTGATATCATCAGGGATGCAAAGAGGTGTATGGTCAAAAAAGAGAGAGCGCGTCGAAGCAAAATTCTGAATATTAAAATACACAAACACAAATGTGGAAGAATATTGTGTATTCCAAAGCAGAACAAATCCATTGAGCCATCACCACAATCTCGCTACAGGTCCAGCTCTTTATACATTTCTTCATCACTGTTGCCAACTCCTCAGTAAGAAAAGTAGCTATTGGCTGTCCTAGAAGTCGCTAAATGACGTCATCGCCTAGTTTGCATAATTGTCCATATGCATGTAATAGTAATGGCTGCTGTAGGAGAGAGGAATGACGTCGTGGGAGAGACAAAAACTGAGTAAAAAAACACCCTGAATATGTTTAGAACTACAAATGAACCTTCTTTCAGTGATTTATATTAGACAAAGAAAATTTTACATTTACACCCTGCCCTGACTGTAAGCCAGGTCGAGATCAGCCAGTGGTGGCTCCACGCATGCACGATTCACTTGCAGTCTGGACGCGGACGGGTTAACATCTCCTGCTCTGACTGCAGCTGGGAGGGAGGACTGGGCCGCCTGTGAGTGCTTTGGGGCAAGGGAAGGGCCCACGTTGAGAAGAAAAAGAACGATATGTACAAAGTCTTTAAGTTGGCAACACTGTTCTTCATGCTGCTTGTATTGAACAAAGCGGGTAGACTGGCGTACGAAACACCGCACAAGTTAGTAAAGGATGTGTTGAAAACTGCTACACAACTGGAGGTGGTAGGACGGGACTTCAGTGGGCGGCTCGTTCTGCCCAATGAGAGGCTGATCTTTGCAGCAAACTTCCGCCCACTCAGACCAGAGTGACCTCGCAAAACAACATGAGGTAAAGAACAGTTGCTAAACGTTTTCATTGTAGCTGCTACAGCAGCCGTCATCCAGCTAGCCACACAAGCTAGTGCTAGCTAGAGGCAGATCTTACACAGGTTGACTGCAACTGAAATGTAATGATGTCACACAATAAATGTAATACAACTTAAAATCATATGGTTTCATACAAATGACATGACTAGATCATGTACCATAACAAACCAAACAAACCCTTACCTCAGAATTGTTGGTGACACTGTGCTGTAGAATTCTGTGGTGTGATCACTGAGTCCTGCATGTAGCGCTATATGATCTTTGATCCAGCAGCACATCATCCAAATGATAACAAGTGGTTCATGCTTGCGAGCGCACTACACTGTTGTTTCGTGTGCACTACACTGTTCATGGTCATCTGCTCATTTCGTTTGTGTTAGTGGAATTATTAACCAGACTCTTCCACGTCCACGCCAACCACCGATTCACACAAGTCACCCAAATTGACATAAAAAAGTTGCCGAAAAGCGAGCTGTTTGCATCCCTGTATAATGTTGTCAACGAGGCGGCCCACAGGACGGAACAGGAAACACACTGTCAGCCCCTCCCACCTCCGAACCAGAACACTGTGACGAAACTCAGTTCAATTGGGAAGACTTTCTTTGTGCTTCACCCTTTCACTGTTCTCTCCATCCCGTTCATCAGGTGGCAGAGCTCCTTCTATTGTGAGGCGAACGTTCAGACTTCCTGCTGCAGCTCTAATTCAGGCCTAATGTAGATTACTATAATTGGTCTGTTGGAGAAAATGGCGGCTCTGCACTTTGCTGTGACTGTCATTGTGAAAGGTGTCACCGTGACACACGTTCAACATCACAGCTTCAGTTCAAACGAGCCAAGCCTTTTTAACGTCGCCCATTTAAGCTCCCTCAAAGTGCAGCGGGGATTATAACTTCCTCTTTTCTTTTAGTGCGGCTCTTTGTGTCGATAACGGCGAGGAAAAAGGCCCGAAGGAGCCGACGCAGTGTGAGATGTGATGTGACGCACTGATCAGTCAGCCCTGCTCACACTCCTTCAATCACTGTCTGACTCTTCAGCCTCATTGTTCACGCTTCACCAACTCTGCATCCCAACGCGTGACCAAACACACACACACACACACACACACACACACACACACACACACACACACACACACATACACATACACACACACACACAGTGTTTCCTTGAGAAGAATTTACATGAACTTCCTAAATTCAAACATCCACCTTCTCTCAGGGTTTGTCCTCAGTCAGGGTCAAACAGAGACGCTGTCTCAATAATAAACTTTGATTTATTTTGTTCCTGTTTCACCAGGTCTGACGCTCCACACGCACACACGCGCACACACACGCGCATACACACATACGCATCACTGTCAAACAGGCTGTAGAAAGGAGCTAAAGCCTGTTTGACACGTCTATATGTCGTTAAAGCTCCAGTGTGGAGGATTTAAAGTGGATATAATATAATCAGTCTGTTTTCTTTAGTGTAAAATCAGCTGAGAATAAGAATGGTTGTGTTTTTGTTACCTCAGAATGAGACGTTTATATCTACAAAGGAAGCAGGTCCTCGTCTACAGAGATCTCCATGTTAGCCGTTTCCAAGCTGCTAACATCTCATCAATGCACAAACATCCTCTGATGCAGTGGTTCCCAACTGGTGGGTCACGGCTGAGGAGTGGGTCGTGGGTCCTTTCTGAGTGGACTGCAGTTTCCTGCTGCAGAGTGAGTGACTAACAGACAGCTACGTCACAGAGACAGTGAACTAACTCAACAACACGACCAAACACAAGTGTGACGGTGAATATTTTAAACTGTGTGGACCTTAAACTAATGACTGAGAAGACACGTGGCCCCGTGGCTGGACCCGTGAGGAACCACTGCTCTGACACAACGATGTTAAGTATTGACTTTGGAGTTCCAGTGTTATGAATCGGTTGGATTTAGGCATATCCAGATATTTTTCCCCTCGGTTTAAAAACAAAAGTCCGTCCGAGACTGACGTGTGCAGTGTTCACACAGACAGCGGTGCTGCTGCGGCGCTGCAGCTGTAACTTCTGTATTTCTGTATTTACTGAAAGCCAGCGTTACACATATTTATGGAGCCGTGTAAACCACTGCATTGTCAACAACATGATCCTGCAAATATATCACAATAAAAGCCTCCTGTTAACAAATGAAGGACAAAGTTGTTAAAAGTGATAATGGACACCTCGCCGGGCATCGTCCTCACTGAACACCAGATGCAGGGAGCAGCAGGAGGACTATGAAGAGATGAAGGTATGATGTACTTCAATTTACTTTATGTCTGTTTGGACCTTTGAAATCTAATATATCTGGACAGTTTAATGAATAATAATGCATCACTTTTTAATAGTTATTTTGTGAGTAAAACATGAATCTGCAGTAAAACCAGTAACAAGTCTGAAATGTAGTGGTTCAGTGCTTTTCTCACAAGCAGAAGTAAGTCAATAGTGTACGGCTGATTTAAGGCCCTTTTGTCAGCAGCTACAGCGACTGACTCATTCCTAACAGAAGTACAAAGGCTTCGAAATCTAGTGAGGCTTAAACAGTGATGGGCAGCTGGTGATGTAAAGACACCTCACTGGGATAATTCCTAAACTAGAGGCTGAGCTAACCTCCAACACGCGAACACTGACCAGTCACTGTTTGCTCTGTACGCGGTCGTTCACTCCCTCCTGACACTTTGTTCCAGCCCAGAGGAAAATGTTGGTATTGTTCATTTCTGCAAACCACAGATGTGTTAGTTGTGATTACATGTATATGAGCTGACCTCGTGGAGGAGACGGTAGACAGCAGAGACACCTGCCAAGCTGCAGACAACTGTCTGAGACAAACAACAACTGCTGAGACTGTGCCACCTAATGCAGATATCTTTAGTCAAAACATCACTTTTTCTAATCATGACAAAGTGGTTTTTGCACCGAACGTGACCACGTTAGCCACAGCATTGTTGAAATGTGAAGTTTCAACATATCTGCTTCACAATAGCGTCCAACTGTACCTGTAACGTCTTCTATCAATGAAAAAGCCACTAAGAGGCTGAGCAGGTTCATAACTGCAACTGATTCAAAAGAAATTCATGCTGAAGTTCAGAGATGTGTTTTATGGTATTTACTAACAAATAACTTACAACTGAGATAACTAAGGCAAAACAAGATGAAATGAAATATTACATGACGTGATATTTCAGTCAACAGAAAGTAACACATCTGTGATATGCAGAAATGATGCCAACATGTGCTCTGGTGATTTGGTTTGTTTGTCGTCACGACTGTCCGTCAGTTTATTCAATAAAGATTGATTGAAGAGGAGAAAAAGCTCCAGCTCTCCAGCAACTGTTTCCAGCAACTTCCTGTCTTTATGCTAAGCTAACATAATCACCTCCTGGCTCTACATTCACACACAGACATGGAAGTTGTTTCAATCCTCTAAAATATTTCCCAAAATGTCCAACTGCTCATTAATACCTACACAGATCCTAAATCTGAGTCTCATCTTTTGTGTGATGGAGATTAGACTTGTATACAACCCATGTTCAAGGCCACATTTCATTATAAACTTTAAGTCTAAGGACGAACATATGACACACGTATAAATCTGGAAGCAGACGTCCACGGGGCTCTGCAGCCATAAGAAGAGCTCCAGATATGAAGAGAGAGCCATATGCTGTGTGTACGATGAGTGTGTGCGTGTATGTAAGTGTGTACTCGGCTCATCAGCGTGTGATGCTGGTGACAGAGGCCACGACCCCGAGCCCCAGACCACGACCAGCTGCTGAGGCAGAGCCAGCTGGAGGGAGAAGACGAGAGAAACAACCAACAAAGTCGGAGCGATGTTCCAGCCATGAAAAGCCTCTCAACACACTCATTATTTCTCAACTATCAGCCGTGCAGATGGTCGGATACGCAACAAGCATCACTCACTCCAAAAGCAAACAAGTGTGAATTTCCACACTGCCTCTGAGACGCTTCGTCTCTTTGAACGTCTCTGGGAAAGAAAAGCTCACTGATCTCTTGTGTCTGTGGATTATCACAGAGCTTCAGGTGGTGCTGGTCAATAACAGTCAGACCAAACACTGAAACAAGATGGAGGATCCTTTGTCCCCAAGTTTAGGTCTGGGGACGAAAAGCCTCCTTAGAGGAATGATGTCACACTGCTTGTATACAAGGGTGTGTTTACGGTCCTGATGGGAAATCTCAGGATCTACAAGGACCAAAGGGACTAAAACTAAAGAGCGCCACAGATCAGATGAGCCTCGCTGCTGCTGACGGCTCCTGGGTAACATTTACTCTTCAGATCATTTCAGGAGAATGGACGAGGATGAAGACAGCTGACTGAGGCTGTGAGGAAGATTATCACCCTCTCACTGCTGACCTCAACTTCCTGCTGTTTGTGGCTGTGACCCTCTGCAGGATTTCTCTTAACACTGCACAGACTCCCAGTCATCACTGATGACCCACTCTCACGCCCCGTCTGTATGTATACAGATACTTCTGTCAACATGTTTTTACCCTTTGTTTTAACAACAACCACAAAACCTTGTTTTATAAAATATCTCCATCTACACTAGAACACTATAACGACTCCAAACACTGATGTGTGCAATGTTCACACAGACAGCGTTGGTGCTGCAGAGATGCTGCTGTAACATTTTTATTTCCACAACTGAAAGTCAGTATTCCACAAAGTTATGGAGCCGTTCAGCCGCTGCATCATCAACAACATGGTCCTGGAAATATTCCACAATAAAAGCCTCTGATTAACAAATGAATGGAATCTGTGATGACATCATAATTTCCCAAACACTCCGTTTGACACGTCCACACAAACAGGAAACAGAGTTTTGATGAATCTTCACCTGAGAAGATGTTTTAAAAAATACATGTTTCAGTGACTGAAAACTCAGTTTTTGTGGACGAGAGGCCCAAAAACAGAGGAAAATACCTGTTGACAAAAGTACCTGGATACATAAAGACAGGATTTTAGGAAAAAAGAACAGGGTTTGGCTCTACAGTCGTACAGGAAGTGAACACCGGCCTCTCGGGTGAAAATCAGTGGTTGCTGGACCCATACACCACGACTCCCACCTGCCCTACTCGGACTTCCGTTGTTATTCCGCTGCGTTTCCGCCATTAAACAGTAACGGCAACCGGCCACGTATCATGCTGACATGAAAGGACCGGTGTCTGATGCTGAATGTCACTGACCAAGCACCCGATTTCAACAACTGCAGAGTGAGACTGGGTTCGGGTAATCTCATTGTTTTCACGATTTGTGGACATTTTCAGCTGCTGTTCTTCTTTGAGGTAGCCGCTAACTGCTAACAGCTACTTTTTAAATCTCCAGCTGCGGGTCACACACAGAAGACGATGTCGAAGCGTCGCACCAGTCCTGCCCATGTTCCCGTCCCACCTGTCATCACTTTCACACAAACGTGAACTCGGTGCTGTTACTTCCTCCACTGCCAGCTTGATGGCAAGACAACTCTGCGTCCCCCCACTCTCTGATCGGAACTGTTTTGAATAACGGTGAGGTGAAATAACAGTGCGAAATTCCCGCCTTATAGAGGCGGTGCTAAAGAAGTTAATGACTCATGTCATTTCTAACACAATACGCTTCAGAACAACACCGTCTCTAATGTTTGACTGTCAGAATTTGGAGGTCAGAGTTCATCAAAGTTGAATCTGGGCTGATTGTGTCAGCACAAGTCGCACTGAAATGACAGATGAGTTCTCGACCTTGTGAGTGCTCAGGGAGGTGAAAGAGAATATTCACAGTCTGGAGAAAGTCGTACGGAGCGTGGAGTCAAAGGGAAGGACTGTTCAGACAGAAGGCAGGAAGATGCTCATTAAATTCAAAGCTGAATTGGGAGAAGCAGGCGGGGAGTGTGAACAGCAGATCGGCAGTGCGTATCTGCCCGGTCACTGGGCCTCGACGTCTCAACAGCTGTTGACTCTGGCGCACAATACCAATCGATTAGCCGGCCCAGACACAGAGTGCCGTGGCTGGCAAAGGTCGCCGTACGTGTTCGCTCTCTTCCCCTGCCTCGAAAATTGGATTTGCATTTTGGGGAGACAAGGGTTTCCTGTGTGTGTGTGTGTGTAAGGTGTGTGTGTGTGTGTGTGCGTGTGAGGTATGTGTAATGCCTGAGATGACAGCGGGTTGCCTCAGTAACCGCCCTGCTGCACGGAGACATCTCAGAGGAATGTTGGAGGATGACACTGTATGCCTCCTTTCTTTGCATTCACTCTTCAGCCGACTGTAAAAGCACTTTAATGTCATTCCATTAAAGTGAACTAAACCAACAGACTGTCACACACACCTGCATTATCTGTATGATAATTTAAAACTGCTGGAGCAATGCAACGTGTCGCTCTGAAATCACACTGCCTTCTCCAGAATACAGAACTGAGGATTAATTTTCTCAAGACAATGATTCTTTTTTTTAGGTAAATCATTTCCTCCCCCTCCCCCCTCCTCCCTCCAAGCAGAAAAACTCAGATGAAATGATGGAGAGAGAGAAAAAAGAAAAAAGCTCCACACTCATCAGGAAATCTTATCAAAGCTGTGGAATAAGATTACTTCTGAGATAAGGAGATCTATGCAATTATAAACAAGGAGACGCCATCTTCTTTAGGCTGTTGACCAAATCCTTTATGTGTGACTTAGTGGTTGCTTAGTGAACATAATCCATGATTACTGTGCACCTGGGAGGTGCTGCCTTATTTATTTCTGTGGATTCAAATCAAGGCAACACAGGACAAACTGCTGAGGAGCGTTTCCTGAGCAGAGACATGAGGAGAGAATAAGAATGAGTCTGAAGGTGAGACGAGATAAAACCAGTCAGAAACGTCTTTGTTTCAAAGGGCAGCTCCGTTTTTTGGCAGTTTAATGGCTGAGAAATGGCGACGTGACGTCTCTGCTACTGGTCTAACAGAAGAAGCAACTTTAACAGCCAGAAAAACAACGACCTCATTAACAAGCAACCACAAAGGTCATATCATGGAGGCGACAGGACGTCACAGTTTCATGTTGTTTGGCTGACAGACAGTTATGTCAAAAACATGCAAAACACGCCAGCATTGAGTGGGAATTATACTTCTGTGCCGAGTCTATGTTGTATCTACAGTGTAGGCTCTGTGTAGATGTAGAGCCTACGCTATAGCCTGACGTGCACCTCCCCAGAAATGTAACTCCACGTCACAGTGACACAGACCTCCTGTCTGTCTCTGTGAGCTGAAACCATTTCCCTCAGTGGAAACTTTAATTTCACAGATAAGAAACAATAAATTGTGAAGACAATAAAGCCGCCACACACTGCGTGTGATTTATCCTGGCTGAAATATGAGCAGAGGAAATCTCTGCTAGCTGCTAGGCTAATTTATACAATGTAAAATGCCATAGACTTGTGCTAAAAATGTTAGCATGTTGTATTTGTGGCGAAAGTGTTTGTCTGTGAATGCTGCGAGTTATAGTGAACCTGATTTGTGTTTGAAACTTAAGCCATGTTTAATGTGTGTTTAATGTGTGATTAATGTGTGTTAAATGTGTTTACTGTATTTAATGTGTGTTTAATGTGCGTTGAATGTATTTACTGTGTTTAATGTGCGTTTAATGTGTTTACTGTGTGTTTACTGTGTGTTTAATGTGAGTTTTATGTGTTTAATGTTTTGTTTAATGTGTGATTACTGTGTGATTAATGTGTGTTTACTGTGTGTTTAATGTGTGTTTACTGTGTGTTTAATGTGTGTTTAATGTGTGTTTACTGTGTGTTTACTGTGTGTTTACTGTGTTTAATGTGTGTTAAATGTGTGTTTACTGTGTGTTTAATGTGTGTTTACTATGTGTTTACTATGTTTAATGTGTGTTTAATGTGTGTTTACTGTGTGTTTAATGTGTGTTTACTGTGTGTTTACTGTGTGTTTAATGTGTTTACTGTGTGTTTAATGTGTGTTTACTGTGTGTTTAATGTGTGTTTAATGTGTGTTTACTATGTGTTTAATGTGTGTTTACTGTGTTTAATGTGTGTTTAATGTGTGTTTACTGTGTGTTTACTGTGTTTAATGTGTGTTTAATGTGTGTTTACTGTGTGTTTAATGTGTGTTTACTGTGTTTAATGTGTGTTTAATGTGTGTTTACTGTGTGTTTAATGTGTGTTTACTGTGTGTTTACTGTGTTTAATGCGTGTTTAATGTGTGTTTACTGTGTGTTTACTGTGTGTTTACTATGTTTAATGTGTGTTTACTGTGTGTTTACTGTGCGTTTAGTGTGTGTTTACTGTGCGTATAATGTGTGTTTACTGTGTTTAATGTGCGTTGAATGTATTTACTGTGTTTACTGTGTTTAATGTGTGTTTTGAATCAGTCAAATTTTACAGATCACTTCACAGAAACTCCGGCACCACCTAGTGTTTTGGAGGTGTAACTGCAGAGCGACAGACACACCACCACAGAGCTATAAATGCTCACATCAGTGTCAAGAATAAATGTCAACATCAGTTAAACTGTGTGCAGCCTGATCAAACACCAGCAGAGAGTTTAAAACACTGCAGTGTGAGAAAACACATGCAAACAGGAGCGAATGAAGAAACACGTTCACCTGTTTAAAACGGTACCAGAGTTCTGTTTAGTGTCCAGATTTCAGGATTAATATTATTTCAAGTGTTCACAGCTGAACAATGTTGAACTGTTACTCATTATTACAGTTACTGCAGCTGACAGCAGTGTTAGACTGTGAGCGGCCATGATGAGTCCAGCGTCTCACTGAGTCACTGAAGAACCAGGAGGAAAACAGAAGGTTTCCATCGTAACGACTGTCGATGACTTGCTGTTGGGTCGATGCTGATTTCTCATGCACACACAGACTGATGATGGTGGCGAAAAAGCGATAGCCATCTGGGTACTTCTATGTGTCCTCGGTCCTCATTCATCCCCTCAGTCTCTTCTTCCTTTCTTCTTTCTGTCTTAGTGGCTCCAGACAGCAAAGAGAGAGAGAGAGCAGACACAGCTGAAGATAAGAGGAAAGAGAAATATAAAGAGCCTGAGGACAGTCGTGACTGAGACCCCATGACGAAAGGAGCCATTTTCTGATGCCAGACTCTGAACCTTAATTCAGGGTGAAAAGTTGATTGTGTCTCCGGCGTCAGGAGAGATGGAGAGGAGGAAAAGGAGCAGAGCGCTGAAGGTGTGGCTGATCGTTCCCTTTTTATAATTATGATTTGGACAGAACAAAATATATGGAAAATGTAATTTCCTATGCTGTTTGATTATAAGTGTGTGTGTGTGTGTGCGTGTGTGTTGGCATATCATCGTCCTCAAACGTTTAGTGTCAGCAGCGAGCGATTACAGTGAATGATGGCGCTGGTGAGGTGGTGTGGACATTTGTTCCTGTTCAGTTTGGCTGTTGAAGGTAATCGTCTGTAATTTCATATGTGCGAGCTGGAAAATTCATAACCAGCGTTAACTAACGGACCGGCCAGCGTGTTCAAACTGAAACCACATTCCAACAGCAGCTCCAAACCCTGCTCCAATGAAACACTCACCACTAATATGAGACAGGACCGTGGACCTCAGAGTGGCGCATTATGGGTAACTGCAGGAATCATATCTGGATGATGGCGGGGACGTTTTGAGGCCCGGTTGTGGTCGACTGGATTTGTATTAAAAACGGTGGAAATGACTTGCAGCTGGTCTGGAAGCTCAGTAATGACATGATGGAGCTGCAGAGTGCACGCCGTCGTGCACAGGAATGAAACCACAGCGTGAAGGTTAGAGGCTAATCAAGTGTCAGAATCATGTCACAGCCCGAAGAAACCATTACCTCCGATTCTACAGTTTCTTTTATATGTACACGATGCTGAACTCTGACGTCTGCGGCCGCTCCTGCTTCACTAAAAGTCAAACACTGATAAAAGCTCATTTTACCATCGAGACATAAGTTATAATCATGACATCAGATCCAAACACCTGCTGAGTGCTGCTGAATCACTTTAACTGCTGATGAGACTCAGATGTTCTGATAATCGCTCCGTCCACGTGCACATAAACACAGAATAAAAACATCTGTTTGAAAAGACAAAAACTCTGCAGCACATTTACAAACTCTGCGACAACAGCGGCTCACTCAGTCCGTTTCCATGACGACGGAGAAAACAGATTTTTAAAACCAGACTTTTAAAACCCCTGTAAACATGTCAGTGTGAGTGAAATGTTCCTGCAGTGAATGTGTCACAGTGGGACTAACACACCCAGATCATGTGACTCCTGCATGTATACAGTCAATCAGACCCAAACTGGCCGAGGCGCTCTGAGCATGCTCCACAGTTTCCGCCCCGGGCTTTGACCCGGAAGTCCAATAGCATTAAATGTGTAAGAGAAGAAGAAGCCGGTAACAACATGGAGAAATCTACATCCAGAGCCGTGACTTTTTGGACGGACCAAATGTACAGAGCTGTAAAGTTGTCCACCATGGTAGCAGTTAGCAGCTAGCTAACCGTAGCTAACTTGTTTGTCCATTGTTTGGTCTGTGACGTAATAGGTCAACAGGAAAAAGGTCCAATACTAACAAGCTGAAAGGGGGCATATCTCCACCTATCGTAGAGGAGTCGCACATACTTGGCTCAATAAATGGATTCCCCTCCCGTGCTTGTATACTGGGACAAGGACAGTAGGCCAGTTAGATGTCCTCGTCCAGCTGGAACATGGAGACGTCCTGAGCGCACTGTGACAACATTCTGCAGTCAGCTCATGTCTGAAGGGTTCATTTTGGTTCCAAAGGTATTATTTCAGAAGTGTTTGGTGGAAACGCAGCGATAGAGACAGACGACCATTCACACTCACATTCACACCTACAGACAACAGAGTCACTAGTTGACCTGCATGTCTCTGAACTGATGCCGTATTTTGAAAACAGCATTAAAACTAGAAAGGTTCTTATGTTTACATGTGTACTGACGCTGTGAAGAAGATCAGTCCGCCCATCACCAGGCTTGTTCCCACAGTGACTCAGCTCTGTAACAATGTTGATTGGTGTTTTTCCCATTGACACGTTGACTCATCTCCTGTGCAGGTACATAAAGTTCCTTTAACTGGTAGAATAAATTAGAGTCTTTGATGATGAGTCTTTTACAGAGTAAAAAGATGTGAGATCCCACTTAGCTTTAAAGCTGATGGGTGTAAATAATGATTGGGTAAATGAAATATGCAGTCACAGTGGTGGTACTGTTAATGAGCTCGCTGTAATCTACGCTGCCCTGATGGTAACCGTAGGGAGGCAAAGTGGGGGAGGACTGGCTGTCAAAGAGCCGTGCAGTGCGCTGCTTCCACTGTGCCCCCAATACAGGCCTGATGAAGTGGCTCCATCCATCTTGTTGGCTCCCAGTAAAGAACAGGCTCATTTGGCCACTGAGCTGATGACAGATGGGAGCAGCCGCAAGCTTTTCTCTGCAAAAGGCCGGGACCCCTGGCTCTCAGAGCTGCAGACTGAACTCAGTGTCGGAGGGGGCAGCGACACCGAGCCATGAGACTCTACAGATACACACAGAGAGGATGATGTCATCTGGCGTGCTCTGCTCCTCTCTGATTGTTTCTGTCTTGCCGCTGATGCTCAACATTCAGACTCCCATGTCTCTAACGTTACGAGCAAATAAAATGAATGTGGTCATCTGCTGGAATCAAAGACCTCATTACACATCATGTGTCCTGGGTGGATCAGATCACTGTCTGATCTCTAAAAAGCCGCATGGAAATTCATCCTCGATGGACTGGACTGAAACCTGATCGATCACTCTTCAATGGAACGATGCATCCATGTGGCTATAAATGTCTCCGTCCCTCCAAGACGCCAACACTTTACTCCTCCCCAGTGGAACTACGTCAGTGAGTGGATTGTGGAGACTCTCTGGGTCTGTCCCTGAGATAATGGCAGCTAACGTTACACTGAAATGTTCTTTGTTGTCGCCTGAGACAGGAATAAGAGCAACACATAACATACAGACGGCACATCGAGCTGTTTATCTGAAGACGTGTTCTCAGAACTTCGCAGTACAAAGAGTTGATTCTGCTGACACAAGTCTAAGAAGATTTTGCAAGAACTTCCCCTCACAGTTAAGACTAGACCCTGGTAAAGATGAAGTTATTCACAAAGCATCTCAGCCCTTAAGAGGTGAAACTGTGAGGAGAAGAGACGAGGACTTTAAAAAGCCCAGTGTCTAAGATTTAAAGAGATTTAGTGGCATCTATCAGTGAGGATTACATCATCCAGTTGAAACTCCAGGTTAGAATTCAGTCAGTGTTCATTGTTGAGCAGCTGAATTATCCACAGAGGTCTCTTCCTCTCAGAAACAAACACACCAGCTGATTTACACCAGAAAAACTCTGGAGAAAGACGTTTCACGTTTTCCCTGTGGGGCTCGTCGCAGAGGAGCTGCTAACTACAGTGGCTGACGTGAAAACACAAATGTCACTGTTTCAGTATCTCACTATCACTATCCTCATTCAGATCTTAAGAAGCCACAAATTATGTTCAGCCACAAAATAAGTCTGAAAAGCTGCGAATCAGATCAGAAGTACAGAGAGTTGTTGACTAGAGATGATACACCGTCTCATGGTGGTCACTTCCTGTGAATCGGCAGCTTTTAAGAACATTGCAGAACGAAGCCCTGACAGTAGTTGTTTGTTTCAACACGTCTCGACGGCAGTTTTTGGACTTGGAATCTTTGGACTACCTGTTTGTGTCACCAGCTGTTCCCGTCCCTACTTATCATGCTGCTTTCAGCTAGTAACCAGCTGTGTTTGATAAGAAAAGTTAACCGGCAAGAGGTGAGTTAAATCGACCCTTTTACAGTTAGTTAACAGTATGATGTTTGTTGGTGGGCGGGGCTTAGCTGGATGCAAAACAGTTCTCCACAGACATTAGCTAGCGCTAGCTAACAAGTTGTGTTGTCTTGTTTTAGACGATGGAGGAAGATGATGTGAGTGGTGCGTTCAGAAACACTCACTGTGAGTGTGGGCGAGCGCACTCTGACACAAACTGGAGCGTTGATAAATTGTTAGCGCTGTCTGAATGTAGCGTTGGGTTATCCAGAGCAGCGCACTCTCAGAGTGGCAGAGCGCACTCTGGACACTCTGTCTGTGGAGACGGAGCAGCAGAGCGCCGAGCGGAGTGAATGTGTGATTAACTTAACCGTTGGTTCATTCATGTAGAAATATAACGCTGCGTTTCTTCCACCAACAGGGCTCTCATTTTAGTGTAGAGCGTCAGACTGAATTTACCAACGCACCATGTCAGGTCACTCACTCTCCGGGACCGCCAGTGTTACTTGAATAAGTAAACACTGAGCAACGGGACCAGACTGGCCGACCCGTATGCTCTCACTCAGTGGATGGATGATGTTACAGGAAGCCAATCTTACAAAGGAGGACCACACTTGTTTGTTTTGCTATGGAAGCTAACGTTAGCTAATGTGCTAACACACAACAAGACAAACACATTTTAACACTCCTATGGAGCCTACAGCCCTGTGCTGATAAAATGTCATTATGATGTCGGTCCTAAAAGGGTCTATAACGGAGCCAGACACTGATATTTTATTCTATCTTTATATTTTTAGTACATGGTTGAGGAGATGCATCGGCATGTGAAATATTTCAGGCTGAGAGAAAGAAACATTTCCAGGAAAAACACGATCCTTAGCAGCACACAGTGAATCTTGGGAAAGGTCGGGCCAGGAAGGATTCAACCTCCAGATTCATAGAAAGAAGTCTTAATTTCTTGGCCACATCTGAAGGAGTGTTCAAAATGGGACGGGCGTGGCTGCACCGCTGTGAGCACTCAGTCTTCAAACGCAGCCTTGGAAGGCATCAGCCTCTTCATTGATACACAGCTTGTATCTAAACTCAGAGTTTGTTTGCTCCGTCTCTCATGTTTGATATGAACAGAGTGCTGCTGTGAATGTTAATGTCTGCTTTATTAAATTGGATTTCTCCAGCAGCAGCCATATTTTGTCTCAACAACAGTCTTATGACCACAGAATGATCATATGAGAGACAGGCCAGGGCAATAAATATAACAGAGAGCTATAATTAAGAGGGGAGATGGGAGAGGAGGTGAGCAGATGTGTTTCAGCCCACAGGTGGAAGATAGACAGTGACTCTGCTGTAATGAGTGCAGCACCAAGGTCATTCTGCTGCTGCAGGTAACGAGGAGCTGATACAAACTCTTCAATACGAGGGACACTTATGGTAAATCTGGATCTATGAGCGGACTCATTCACAGGAGGTGGTGATGGAAATAAATAGAGCTCACATGGTTAACAGGCCGAGCAGAGGACAGACAATAGTTACAAAGATATTTCAGTCTGGACTGAAGCAGTGAAGTGACTGACGCTGCCATCTGAAGAGACACAGCTAGCATGGTTAGAAAATCCATAAGTCCGCCCACCGCTCTATAAACATCAGCAGTTCACAAAATGATAAATGAGCTTAATAAACTTACAAACACATCAAATCTTAACGATCACAGTCATTCACACCAATTAACCTGCATGTCTTTGGACTGTGGGAGAAAGCTGGAGCACCTGGAGGAAACCCACGCTGACACAGGGAGAACATGTTGGACCCATCTACCACCCGTCCCACCTGGCCTACTCGGACTTCAGCCGCCTCAACTTACATTGTGTCCTGCCATGTTCCCCCCTGACGCTACTGAGCACTTGTAAACAATAACGGCAACCAGCCATGTATCATGCAGTCGTTAAAGTTTGTCTTTTTTTTCCATCTGCATCTGACGCCAGAAGTCATTGACCAAGTGCAGGATTTCAACTTCTTCGGAGTGAGACCTGGTTCCATCCCCAGTGTGAAGGGACGACCCTGTCTGTCGCTGATGCATGTGTGTAGATGAAGAGCTGGTGCAGGAGGTAGTGTGGGAGGAGGTGGTGCAGGAGGTAGTGTGGGAGGAGGTGGTGCAGGAGGTAGTGTGGGAGGAGGTGGTGCAGGAGGTAGTGTGGGAGGAGCTGGTGCAGGAGGTAGTGTGGGAAGAGGTGGGGAGGAGGTGGTGCAGGAGGTAGTGTGGGAGGAGGTGGGGAGGAGGTGGTGCAGGAGGTAGTGTGGGAGGAGCTGGTGCAGGAGGTAGTGTGGGAGGAGGTGGTGCAGGAGGTAGTGTGGGAGGAGGTGGGGAGGAGGTGGTGCAGGAGGTAGTGTGGGAGGAGGTGGTGCAGGAGGTAGTGTGGGAGGAGGTGGTGCAGGAGGTAGTGTGGGAGGAGGTGGGGAGGAGGTGGTGCAGGAGGTAGTGTGGGAGGAGGTGGTGCAGGAGGTAGTGTGGGAGGAGGTGGGGAGGAGGTGGTGCAGGAGGTAGTGTGGGAGGAGGTGGGGAGGAGGTGGTGCAGGAGGTAGTGTGGGAGGTGGTGGGGAGGAGGTGGTGCAGGAGGTAGTGTGGGAGGAGGTGGTGCAGGAGGTAGTGTGGGAGGAGGTGGTGCAGGAGGTAGTGTGGGAGGTGGTGGGGAGGAGGTGGTGCAGGAGGTAGTGTGGGAGGAGGTGGTGCAGGAGGTAGTGTGGGAGGAGGTGGTGCAGGAGGTAGTGTGGGAGGAGTGCGTCATGGGAGTATCTGAGGATGTTAAAGCAGAGGGTCATTGAGCAGAGAGAGTCCACAGAGCTTCGGTCCTGATCAATAAAAGAGGCCCATCGGCTGATGCATGGCGTTGTTTGGACTCAACCTTCTGATGTTTCATGCTACATTTAGTGACGGTGGAGCAGCTCAGTGTGAGTTATGAACACTGTGCCGGTGTCTCCTCCCTGCTACATTACCCTTAATGTGGCAGCAAAAAAGTGAGCGAAGCTCTAATTAAAAAAACAAGGATAGCTAATGGCGCCGTCTCATATCCGACACATTCATTGCCGTCACAAACTTCATCTGCGTAATTACACCCCTCAGTTCCACAACACTGAGAGCGTGGCACTAATTGCTTTCTGTGTAATTGCGTTACCTTTCTCTGGGTGTCTTTCTCTCACCAGAAGAGATAATGAAAGGTTAGTGCTGACCATCTGCAGAATCAGAATCTACACACTGCTCTGACTAAACAGGGACACGTATGTTACCGCCGAACACGACTAAACAGCTGGAAGAACGTTGGAGGACTGCGGATGGAGAGTTGTCGGTGAATAATAGGTTTTAAATGCAGTGAGCCGCAGGGTGCATCACACCGAGCATCATTTTTTACTCCTGAAATTACATTAGAGCTCTGAGTCGATATGAAGCACTTGATGAATGCCATCACACACACACACACACACACACACACACACACACACACACACACACACACACACAAGCTTTCACGTTTACATCCAATAATGAGCTGTAATCCATCTTATGATGAATATTGATCAATTACATTCATTTGTGGCTCATCTAGAAAATATGTAAATGTATGACAGGATGGAGGATCTGCTGTTCTGAACCTGCTGAAGAGCTCCTCCTCCTCAACACTCAACATTTACCATCTCTAAGTCAGTAAATAAATTATGCATCATTGATGTGTGAACCTCCTCATTGTATAGAGGACAAATAATTCCCTACAGATGTGACCAACAGAGCAGTTTAATGAACCTGTGTCACATTTTGTCTTTAAACGTACAATATGTAATTTTCTGCCGCTAGGGGTCTCAAACCAAAACAATAACAGAAGACGGAGTTGGATAACGTCACAAAGTAACGTGGGATCATGGGAGTTGTAGTTATATAACAGATACAGATCTAACGTTCCTCACTCCGTGTAACTGAAACCGACCGTGGCAGTTTTTATGGCAGAGCGAGCTTCAGCAGCAGAGAAATGCTCATGACGAGATATATTACTGGAGTTATATTAACTTTATGTTTCACTTTATGCAAATGGTGTCCGTCGGCCGGTGTAGCAGCCCGAGCCGATCTGGTACCTAACGTTACACCGGATCATCAAACTCTGATCTAACTATCAGTAGTAACGTTACTTAGGCTGACCAAACGTCCTCTTTTGTCCGGACATGTCCACTTTTCACGTCCCGTCCGGGTGTTTTAATAAACTGATTATAATGTCCGGTTTTCCGTGTGTTAAAGTCATGGCTCTCTTTTTTAGCGACTGTCTCGCAACCTCAGTTATTTACACTCTATTCAGAAATGCTACTTACTTTAGCTGAGCGGTTAGCAATCTGCTAGTTATGTGAGCAAACTGCTAGTTACTTAGTTTTACAGTCAGCGATGGCTTCTCCCTCTCTGCTGCTCTCTCTTGCTCAGTGCAGCTTATTTTAGCTGTTCCTCTGCCTCTTTTATAAATGCAGTTCATTTACCGGCATCAGCTCAGCATTATAGAAACCTATCATTAACGTTAGATGTTGTGGTTAGCCAGCCTCCGCTCCACAGCGCTCCGCAGTGCTGGTGGCTCGGCAGGCAGCAGTGCTTCAATACACTGGTGGAAATTATTAATATTTTGATAACATCAGCCAGATGTTTGCTTACCTGTATAGTACACACGCGAGGTCGGCATCGAATTGTAGTCCTAGATGTTCACAAAGCTCTCTCCATCTCGGAAAGGCCACACCAATATTTATCCTGGATTTAGCTCTCCTCTTCTCATCCCAGATTCTTCTGGAATCGCTTGGTTGACCCGTACGTTTCCGTTTTACCGGCTTGTTTACCGTGACAGCTTCGGTGTCAGAAGGTGCAGTAACCGTCAATGCATAACCATGACCCATGACGAGTTAGCTTAGCCTAGCAACAGTAACGTTCTTTCTCTTCCGTCTCAGCTGGTCTGCTTCTTCTTCTTCTTCTTCTTCGCCGTCATTTAATGTCTATGGTAACTGGAGTTACGCCGCCATTGCGACCTACTGACACGGTCCGTTACTGTTTTTAATATTTCATATTTATCTGGTTTGAAAAATTGTTGGAAACATTTCTGATAATCAAAGTACTCAACTAAACAAAATATATAATATTGGTTTAGTCGTTTTTAGAAATGTATATGTGGAAAAACTACATATTATATCTTTAAGAAATCTCAGGCTCCAGGTTTCAGTTTCTCGCCTGTTCCTGGTTTCCAGACGGTCTCAGGATGCAGCCAGTGTCTTTTTCCTCTTTCTCGTCCATAAAGCAAACCCTGAGGTCTGACTGAACTTTTCAAATGTCTCATATTCACACAGAATTGAGGAAGTCACATTCACACTGTGTCACAGTCTGATCTGACTGCTGATGATGTGCAGCCAGGCTGTTAGCGCTGTAATAAAACTGATTGAGGTGCTGGCTTCAGAGACAGAGGTCAGAAACGTTGGAGCTGATCTGAAATGAACGCGTCCAAAAACCTCCCAGAATCTGACACATATTCATTCATTATTAAAAAGAAGAAAGAAAGACTCCAGTCTGACAGGGACCAGAGGACGGGCCGACCCGCTCAAAATACATAAAATTATAAATATGAAATTATAACCAGTGTGAAGTGGTCAGGATGAGAGTCAGCACCTCCCAGACTGAGGTCATGGTTCTCTGACCCCTGCGGGTTAGGAGAGAGTTAATGTCCCAAGAGAAGGAGTTCAAGTATCTCGAGGTCTTGTTCACAAATGAGGGTAAAATGCAGCACGAGATGGTGACAGGTGGTTTGGTGCGATGTCTGCTAAAAGGCAAAGCTTTCTACTTCCTGATCCATCTGCGTCCTAACCCTCACCTATGGTCATGAGCTCTGGGTAGTGACTGAAAGAATGAGGTCACAGATACAAGCGTCTGAAATGAGTTTCCTCTGTAGGGTGTCTGGGCTCAGCCTTAGAGATAGAGGGAGGAGTCAGACATCTGGAGGGAACTCGGAGTAGAGCCGCTGCTCCTTCATGTTGAGGTGGTTCAACATCTGATCAGGATCGGGGTCCTCCAGGAGGAGCTGGAGAGCATTGATGGGGAGAGGACACTCCGGAGGACTTTGTCCCCACAGCTCAACAATGCATAAGACGATGACGGACGGATCAACAGACAGAAACTAAACCAATCAAAATGTGTTCAACCAAAATAGTAGACCCTCCAGGAATCCGCGATTCCGCGATTGCGGAATTTTTCGCGGAAATCACGTCTGTCCACGGATTCACGGACCTTCCGCGGATTTTAATGCCTGGTGCAGAAAACTCACATTTTACATGTAATTTTCCTCCCGGCTGCTAGATGTCGCGCGTAGGCAGTAACGCCAGGCCGGGTAAAGAAGCAGACAGTGATTCCACGTGGATTAACTAATCGCATTTACAAACTGGTGCTATCATCCAGGAGACGCTCATTGACTGAGCACAACATCAAGGCACTGGTGTTCCTGTACGTGAATCTCAAAGCGCAGTGTGCTCAGGAGTCAGTTAGTGAGAAGGACAATGATGGTGATGGTGATGATGATGAGATGCTGTAATGGTATCTGTTTCACACTGAGAGATGGGCAAGTCAAGTTGTGGCACTGCAAGTTTCAATTTATTGAAACATATCTATATTTTGTTGTTGTTTTTTTGCTTAAAAAAAGAAAAACTGAATGCATAATTTGCACTGATATTGTATTGCACTTTTCACAGTCCACAGTAGGCTAACTTTATTTTCTACATTTCCCATTGTTCAGGGATCAAAGTACTGCTGTCAGCAAGTTGTTTTATTTTATTTTTTATACAGCAAATAGCCTTCTATTTTTGTGGCAGATAAAAAAATAGCTTTACTGCAAATAAATACACCGAAGTGGGACAAAGAAAATGTTGATGTTGATTATTTTAAAACCTATAATAGTATGGTAAACACTGTTTTACAGTGTTTTGGTAGAAAAAAAAATCTAATTTTTTACATTAAAAAATGTCTTTTTTCATGCCCGCGGAATATTAACTTTCAAGCCGCGGAATCAAGAATTCCTCCCCGCAGATTCAGGATTATGCTCCGCGGAATTTAAACTTTTTCTCTGCAGATTCCTGGTGGGTCTAAAATAGACTCTAAATACAGAAGAATGATGCAAGACAAGAAGCAGTAGCTGTTAAAAATAAAGTGCAAGTCTGAGACCTCTAAAGACTCAACTTCTAACTCGGGCCCCAGTTTTTTTGTTGTTTTTTTTGTCCCAAATTGTTGAAGGTAAAAAATAAATACGACCTCACGTTGTGTGGATCACATTTACATACCGACTCTGAAACTTTCTTCCAAACAGGTTTGACTGTCTGAGTTTGTCTGCGTCCTTCAAAAGTCTTCACAGAGTTGTTGGACCGAGACACAGTGAAGAAAATGGCGTTTTCCAGAGGACACGTGTCCACAACAACAGAGAGGGACGGCGTGGAAGTGGAAAGGGGGGCAGCCTGACTGGAAGCAATGTCCTTCCTGAAATCTTATGGAGAGAGGAAATCGTTGGCAGATCCAGAGATGTACGACACCAATGATGATGCTTAGAGCAGAGTCAGTTTAACATCTGCTCAGTGCTGGTCTCATAACTCAGGCAGCAGCAGAGACGTCGGCAGAGAGCGGTGACAGTCGGGGAGGAAACTCCACACGAGAGAAACAACGAGACTGATTTCTATAACAAATATAACAATAAAATGTGTTGAACTCAGTGTGCGATGTTTCTGTTTGTACTGATTTTTATTGCATGAAAGATTAAAATGATGAAAACAAAATTACAGACTGGGTGTGAAAAGGGCTTAAATTAACTCGTAATGATTAACTGTGCGCTAAAAAGTAACACAGTGTATGAACAAACTCTTGCACACTATCTAACTTAAAATAATAAATTTATAGTGACATTCAGTAATTAGACTTTCATCAGGCAAACAGATTTGTGACCAAGAGAAGAGGGAGTGGCTGTGAGTCTGCAATCAACCACAAGGTCTGATGAAGTTACCATGACATCACCATAAATATATTATTTTTGGAAGTTAAACAGTGTGCGGGAGACTAAAAGAGCAGCAAGTAGCAGTTAGCAGCTAACTCAAACAGTGAGGTCCAGGAGCTCCTTACCCTCTGAGCAGAGGATGAGATCAGCCGCCATATAACAAGGACGCTGAATGATTGTTATTGACATGTGATGTCATTGTTATTGTTTATAAAGTGCTGCTGACACGTGTGTTATATGTCAACTCAACTCAACTCAACTTTATTTATAGAGCACTTTAAAAACAACCACAGCTGAAACAAAGTGCTGTACAAAAATAAAAACATAAGACAAACAATAAAAACAATAAAACAGTAAAACAGTAAAACAAGAGCAGAGTATCATGCTGGTTTAAAAGCCAAGGAGTAAAAATGGGTTTTAAGGCTGGTTTTAAAAACGGACAGTGAGGGGGCTAGTCTAATGTGGACAGGTAAATCACTCCACAATTGTCACACTAGAGGCTGACGCTGTTGTGTTACATGTCACACCTCTTTTGATTCTGTGATCACATCACGCTGTCTGGCATCACACACTGGAGCCACATGATGCCGCCGTCATTTGGTTCTGTAAATGTCAAGGTGGTGTAAAGACGGGACTTCACAGCGGCTCTATGAAACCATCTCTGTACCACTGCATGGAGCTGAGGAGGAGGGCGTGGCTGAACATACTGAAGCATATATTGTCCGTTAAGATCTGACTCCGCAGTGCACTGCAGGATAATTGTGCCTTGCGTTCCTATGGAGGGACATATAAAGTTCTCTGAGTTGAAGAACCATCTGATGTGAACCTCAGGGAAGCAGAGCATCATTATCGCTGCATTCAGGGAACAACTGCAGCACAGCGGCTCATTATGAAGGAAGGTACCAGGTCCGACTAATGACTGCTTCACTAACACCTCATATATCTGTTATTTTATGATTCATTATTTCATCTATAGCATGAAAGAAGGTGATGTATGCCCATCACTGAGCCCCAGGGGGTGTTTCTAATTGTTTATTATGTCTGACCAATTAAGTGATTTAATTATTGAGTTATTGTTTCAGCAGCAGAACCAGCCAATGACAACTACTGTCTGTAAACACAGGGGGGCTGAGACACTGCTGCTGTGTCTGGAGCTACAAATCACAGTCAGGTCACTGAAGGTCAGCTCATCAACTGTTAAACTTTCAACTGAATACAGTCCAAAGATGGATGGAGGTGCATCATGGGTAACTTCCTGTCTGTGATGGATGGAGGTGCATCATGGGTAATGTCACATCTGTGAAGTCTCCATGAATGCTGAAAGGTCCATCCAGGTTTTGGAGCAACATATGCTGCCATCCGGACGCCATCTCTTTCTGGGACGTCCCGTCTTCTTCCAGCGAGACAATGAGACACGTTGTGACGTGTTCCAACAGCGTGTCTTCGTAGTGACGGAGTGCAGGTACCAGACTGACCTGCCTGCAGTCCACACCTGTCTCCCACTGAACATGTGTGGAACACGATGAGGCATCGACCCCCGGGGAGGTGCATCATGGGACTGTTGAGACACTGAAGTTGGATAAACTTCAACAGTTCCCAAACACTGACTGAGTGTTGGTCAAAGAAAAGCTGATGATGTCACACACCCAACTTTGTCACAGCCTGCTGCAGAGAATATAAACACTATATAACTATATATAAATAAAGTTTATCAGTTTGAAGATTAAATATCTCGTCTTTGGACTGTTTTTGACTGATTTAGGTCAGACAGGATTTTCAGCTCATCGTATCCTGTTATATTTTACACAGCATCCAGACTGTTCTGGAGTCAGGGCTGTACGTCAGTACGGATGAGAGGTCGTAGAATCCCTCAGCTGATGAGGACAGTGTGACACAGCTGAAAGCTCCAGAACAGCTACTCAATGGTTCAGGAGACGAAAACGTTATGTCTCCAACGTCTGTGTGAGGCGGAGAGGAAAGATGGAATAAAAGCAGGATAACTGGGAATATTCAGCTGTTTTTCTTCTTCGTGTGAAGAGGAAGAGTTGCTCTGGTCATGGAAATGGATTAGTCTCATTTTCATCCTCTTTAAGATTAAGAGTTGTGAAGTTAATGAGAGTATAGCACTTCAAAGTTTAAAGATGTTAGTGGCTGTTTCATAAGAAGGAGTGTCGCATCCTGACACCCAGCGTAGAAAGAATAAGCCGACACATCGTTAAAAGGAGCAGGATTTAAACTCTTTTGGCCAAATTCAGTCTTGGGATTAAAACTAATAAATAAAGTTCGACTAACAGCTTCTTCTTCTTCTTTTTCTTTTTCTGCAGGATACATCTTCCTCTCTTCTTCCACTCCATGTGTGTGTGTGTGTGTGTGTGTGTGTGTGTGTGTAACTAATAATCCTCTATTGAACATTACTCTGGTGTTTTGGCATCGACTGCTGTCTAAACAAAAGTTCCTGCTGAGCCCAGAGCATCATGGGCCTAAGAAGTGGTCGTGACTTTGGACGTCCTGCAGCTCATGAACGCAAACTCTCTCACCTGTCATAACAGCAGCTGTCGGCTCTGACAGTGTGTGTTCACATCTGCAGACGGAGCTGAAGCAGCGCACGTCTTCATCAGATGAGTCAAAAGCACTGCTGCATCACCGCCGCCTCGTTCCTGGATCTGTATACGCCGCAGTGTTTGGTCCCGTCCTGTAACCTGATGAGGTGTGTTTCATATGACTGTATTCTGGTGCACTTTACTTTACTGAGACCCCGGAGGTCAGTTGGTTTGTTTAGCTTTCCATAGGCTGACACCCAATAACCAAGAGCTGTGGAGCAGCGTGCTCGGAGTAAGATAATATATTCAAATATATTTCTCTCTTTTGTCCTGATGGTCTGAATGTGTCAACAAATTTGTGGTAGTTTCCTTTTAGAAATGAGGTCATTCAGAGGGTCTGAGAAGTCTCTACAACTCCCGGGAAAGTAGTCGACACTGAGCAGAGCCAACGTTAATGAACAATGCTAAAGATGCTAAAGGGGGTTTAAAAGTTGAACAGCTCACTTATCGAGGCGACCTGGGCGGAGACAGGAGGGTAGTAGTTTCCATAGCAACGCTGTTGTGTTGGGACGGTGAGCAGCACTACAGGCTAACGTTAGCTCCCACCAGACCTGGTTGGTGTGCAGAGCAGTAAACTGAGAACACACAAAACTAACCTGAAGACCGACATGTGTAACTGCTCAAAAATATTCTACTGAGACTAAAGACACTTTCTGTGCCAACTTTCAAGAGCCTGAAGGCAGGTTGCATCTGAGGTTGCTAAGCAACCTTAACAACCATCGTATCAGAGCCTGTTTACCTGAGATCCTGCTCACAGAGCTGAACTTCTTGATTGTAAGTGTGTCGGCCTGTTGTCTGTGGGACAGATGTGACGCTCTGACAGATCTGCACCAACATGATCAACTTCTCCTCCATATTTATCACACACTGATATTTACTGAAGAAGGAAAGATATCTGTCAGCTGTGATCGGTTGGTCCTCGTCACATAAGTTGAAATGTGTTTATCTCAGAGCACAGCCATGACGTCATTGCTCTGGCGTTTGATTGTGCCTGATGTGCTTTCACATTTAAAACAACAGATCTGAGGGCACCATAAACACAGCACGTGCACAGCCTCTTATACAGCCGACTTCCTGTAGAGTTCACCTTCAACAGATGGACTCAACAGTTTTGTTTCTGAACTTGTGTTAAACTCACACAGACCTGAACATGTGGCACCTTCCCAGCTCTGGCTGCCGATATTAAGACTGTGGCTCCACACGGAGACTCACTGCAGTCACACTTTAAAGGTTAGAGCTCATTTATGACAATGCTCCGTGTAGCTCGTTGCTGGTTTAATGTACCTCAGCGTTCTCTCCCACACACCACTAAGCTCCCAATGGCCAGCCAGAGCCGCATTTTCCTGAAGGTCGCACAATGTGAATATAAATAGTTACTCAGTCGAGACATTACAGCAACATTCTCAGAGTCCGTCCACCGACAACATTTGTTTCAGGAAGTACAGAGTGACCACACGGGTGTGTTAACGCGCCGCTCCATGCTCGGTAAAATGAACATCATGTCTCATATCCATCTTTTCACGGGCCACTAAACTGCAATTCACATCTTGATTTACAGCTTCACAGTAAAAATGGTGCAGGTAGGCAGAGGTGTCTGCCATCTTTCATAAAAGTAATTTGTGCAAAGCAGAAAGAAGCAATAGGGTTGAACACACTAAATAATGAGGCCGGAGGCAAATGGTGCCTCTGTGAATAAAACCCCAGCAGCTGGGAGCAGTGAATAAAAAACACTATCTATCACTGAATATGCACATCTACAAGTTTCCACAGGAAAAATGTGCAATTGAGATTTTTAGACAAATTTACCCCCAAAACAAGTCAGGGTGTGAGCTCAGACTGAGCGCGTGCAGGACATCCACAGGATCCAGCAGACGATTAAACTGGTGTGACGGTGGAAACCAGCGCCAGTCACCAGCACAGTGTGTCTGCTAATTGTGCCCTCAGGCTCTGTCACTGCGCCAGGCCAAAAATGAACTCCTAATGACAAATGTGAACACGATAAAATAAAGAGCGTGTTCTGTGTGATTATTTCTGCAGTCGGGGCTGAGTGCAGCCGGCGAGCGGGCGACAATACACCACCTCGCTGTGGATTAGCCATTTTAATTACTTCACCTCTCTGCTATCACCATCTGCTTTGAGTCTGGATGGGCCTCCTCCAGCTACATGCTATTCAAATCGATTGCAGCAATCTGCACAATGTTCGGATGATAAGCCGTGCTGAGGTATTTTCTGGCTTTTGTAATCCAGTTTGCGTCGAACAGATAAGGTTTATTACGTCCTGCGGTAATCTTTCCATGTTTGGCAACTTTCCTGCTCAGTTCTTCAGAGGGCGTGTTGTCAGAGACAGGACTCGCTGAAACAAGAACAAAAGGTTGTGGAGAGAAGGATGTGTTGTCAGATTGTTGCTAATGCTTTACAGATTTAATGAGATAACCCTAAATACCAGCTTAACTCATTATCCTTCATCTTCTGCAGCGCCGCTGCTGCTGTTCGTGTAATTCTGTGTGTAAATCCCTGCGTCTGCTACAACAGCAGCTCTGTATGATTCTGTGTCTGAGTCATATTTATGCCATTGATTTTACAAGTCGTGCATACTCTGCAGGATCAATCTGGTTTCTTGCTTAACGCAGCAACTATCAGCCGAATCCTACCGGCCGAATAGATTGTTGATGAAACGATACAAGACGTTGATGTGTTGAACGCCACAAACAATCAATGGTCGAGAGCACAGAATGAATTTGCCTGATGATTTGCGGTGACAATAATTAGCCGAGGATATACAGTATATTTCATGCTGCAGTTTGCCTCCTGCCAGGGTTCAACACAAGCTACTGAGCTCCACACTCAAATAAATCAATAGTCCTGAAACTCAGTAATTGCTACTAGAACAGGGGCCTAAAATCCATCATCCAAAATGTATACCTAATTAGATTCATTTACCTCAGACGAGTGTGTGTGTATGCGTGTGTGTGTGCACACGTGTGTGTGTGTGTGTGTGTGTGTGTGGGAGAGTGGTGGAAGTGTGGGTGTGTGACAGTCTCTATAAGACAGATGACCTTTGAACCGTGAAAAGCTCGGGCCTGCTGGGCAGGCGGGAGTCTGGTCAGAGTCGGAGGAAAATAAGGATGGAGGGCTCATTATTGGCTTTTCACTGTCAGTCTCAGCGGCTTCAATGACACCAAGGACTCTGTAATTCTCTTTCAGTCTCTCCTCAGCCCTCCTCACTAACAGCAGAACAGACTAAAATAGAGAGGAAGGATAAGGCAGAGTTCGGCAGCGAGTGAGCCAACGGAGGCGAGATAAGAGGACCGACAGACAAAAATAACCACAAGAGAGCCAGCAACACTGCGTCCGACCATGACGTGCTAAGGAGACGGGCCGGGGAGCAGAAAAACTTGAGAGTGGAGAGACGAGGTTGGCCTGAGTGTTAATGAGGATCTCGGGGTGGGTGAAACCCTGTGGTGGGAAAAACAGATTAAAATCTGCACAGTCAAACGGCGCAGCGGCATTAGTCCAGAGATGGCCTTATTCACACTGTAGACAGGATCAATTGAGCCTCCTAATGCAGCACAATGAGATGGCCTCCTCCGGCAAGGAAGGGTCAAGCACTCAGCTCCGGCGTGCAGTTTAATCTGACTTAATAACGCCGCTCAGAGAAATGCTCTGCATATGCTGCTGCACATACAACTTCTATGGATGAAAGCCAATTTGTCTGTGAGTGCTGATCGCTCCTTCTTTCTCTCTTGTTTCCCAACATGAATAAGTGCAATGAGTTTGTTGTTATGGAGGCGGGTACCAGGCAACAGCTAATGTGTCTCACAGTGAGTACGACGGTCAGCGCTGCTTTGTTCTCATGGTTTCAGAGAAGAGAGCCTGATGCAGCTCTGACATCAGCTCAGTATGGTTTCCATCAGGACGCACTCTGTTGCTTTAAGTGCTGCCGATCAATACTCTGTATATGACCAATAAATCATGTGATGATGTCATGTGAAAGCAGCTGAAGAACCTACATGGAGAAGCTCCACCCGCCTCCTTACATCGAACTCACATCTGTTTGTTACTAAACTGCTCCTTTAACCCTTTAAAACCTGGAGCGACATCACTCTTCTGCTGCTGCTTTCACACGCCTCTCGCTAGAATTTAAACTTTTGAATGTTTGAAGCACATTGGTGCCATTTGTTGGCAAACATGGGGAAAGGGCAACGAGCAACTTGGTAAGAAATGTCCCACAAACAGCCGGGTTGGACTTGGTGTCTTGGTGTCAAAGATTCAACGAGGTCAGATTTTGGTCCATATTGACTTGATGACATCACACAATTGATCCATGATGTTCCAGCACATCCCAAAGGTGCTCTATTGGACTGAGATCTGGTGACTGTGGAGGCCATTGGAGTACATTGAACTCACTGTCATGTTTGAGATGATGTGAGCTTTGTGACATGGTGCGTTATCCTGCTGGAAGTAGCCATCAGAAGATGGTACACTGTGGTCATAAAGGGATGGACACGCTCAGCAACAATACTCAGGTAGGCTGTGGTGTTTAAACCATGCTCAGTTGGTACTAAGAAAATCTCCCCCACACCATTACACCACCAGCAGCAGCCTGAAGCGTTGATACAAGGCAGGATGGATCCATGCTTCCATCTGAATGTGGTTTTTCCAATCTTCTATTGTCCAGTTTTGAATTGTAGCCTCAGTTTCCTGTTGTTAGCTGACAGGAGTGGCACCTGGTGTGGTCTTCTGCTGCTGTAGCCCATCTGCTTCAAGGTTGGACAAGGTGTTGTTGCTTCAGAGATGGTCTTCTGCACACCTTGGTTGGAACCAGTGCTTATTTGACTTCCTGTTGCCTTTCTATCATCTTGAACCAGTCTGGCCATTCTCCTCTGACCTCTGGCATCAACAAGGCATTTTGGCTCACTGGATATTTTCTCTTTTTGGGACCATCCTCTGTAAACTCTAGAGATGTTTGTGCTGAAAATCCCAGTAAATACTCAGAGCAGCCCGTCTGGCACCAACAACCATGTTAACCACGTTCAAAGTCACTTCAATCACCTTTCTTCATCGTTCTGATGCTCCGTTTGAACTTCAGCAGCTCGTCTTCACCATGTCTACATGACTAAATGCTAATGAGCTGCTGACACCTGATTGGCTGATTAGATATCTGAGTTATCGAGCAGTTGAACAGGCGTACCTAATAAAGTGGCCAGTGAGGGTATATTTATAATTATTATTATTATCACATTTTAAAATTATATTATATCTGCTGTGCAGCGATGGGTCAGGTCCGGGCATTTTTAGGCAATTCTGAGCAACAAGCAGAAGAATTTGAAAACATTTAGGAATTTAGCAACACAATCTGTCTTTTGCATCAGCTGAGGCTTGAACTCACAACCTCTGAGACTAAGAATCAATTTCTATCTCACTGAGCCAATTAGTCAGTGACATTTCATGTGTAGCTTCACACAGTCAAGTATTGACACTGGACCTTTGTGCAAAGTTTGGTGAATTTTCACCCATGGGAAGTATGATTTCCTCGGCAGAAGAAGACGACAACGACCTAGGACTACAACAGTGTCCTGGCAGCTTAGCTGCCCAGACCCTAATTACAGAATTATTATCATTTTTGAGCACCCTTTCCAGATCATTCTCATGTTTCTTTGTTTTTAACTTTATTTTAATTGTTTTTACTAATTTTCTTGCAAACTTTTGGGGTCATTTCTTCTCTCGTTGCTCACTGCCCTCTTTCCTATGTTTTTAAAAGTAATCAGGTTTCAAAGGGTTAACGGTGACGTCACAGCTGCTTGGATCGGTGTTCAGAGCTGATGTTTCTTTCAGGTAATGAAACACGACATTAATGGACGTCGACAGCTTTGGAAGGAGGTGTTTGGGGAGGATGGCGGAGGTACGAAGTTCAGGACTATCACCTTTTCTCCATCACCACCTTTGGCCGCTCCAAGTCACAGCATGCTGCACTGATTGGTCTTTCCGTCTCCAGTTTAGACGTGCCGAGACACGCTGAGGTGGACCTTGTGATGGTGTGACGAGCGGCCGATGTCGGCTGTTAGAAACCTATTTCTTCTGCTTCTTCGTCTTCTTCTTCTTCTTCAGGAGGCTGTATCTTCGGTTACACAACATCTCAGCACGTCACAGATTTATAATTGAATGGTTCATCACAAAACAAGAAATAAAAGAGGAGCCACATTTGCATTTTACATCTCTGCCGTGTTTTAAATCAAAGGTATCTCTTTAGCATGAGCAGAGATAGAAAACAAACTGAATACTCATTAAGACAAACAGCTGTGACGGTGCCGTCAACACTGTCAGACTGACAGCAGATCACAGAAGACAGCCACCAACGATTACCACTCAGCTTCTTATGATGCAGACTAAATAAACACGTCTGCAGAAGCACAGCTCTGTGTTTATGTGTTCGTTTTCTTTATGCATGACCAACAGATGGTCTCGTTTGTTTCCTCTCAGCCTGAACTGCAGCTCTGTGCACAAGTAATGTCATTAATGAGCCCAAACACCATCGACTGCTGAATCCAGGAGCGCTCCATCACAGATCCTGCAGTCTCGGCCCCGACTTCACAGGAGCATGAATGTTACACAAATGTTATGTAATGAACTCAGTGTTACATCATCTCTTGGCTCCGAGTCCATAATGAACATTCAGAGTCCTCTGCCAGCTGAAGGAAGAACCTGCAGAGGAGCTTTCATTGTCACAATAATTAATATCTCCTTGTTATGGAAAATGACTTCATGTTTTTCATTTCATGCATTTAATCATGTAAAGCAGTGTGAAATAGAACAGGGCAGACTGACGATTCCTCCTCAGATACTGCTGCAGAGCTGAGTGCTGAACAACTGTCATCATTCATGCAACATGGAAAGGTTTCTTTAACTCCATGATGAGTTCAAACCCCACTAATAAAGCCTCCAGCTCTTCATCCAGTCGGGACTTACTCCGTATGATACCTCTCTGCAGTGTTTAATAACTGATCCACAGAACAGATGCAGCTCAACAAGCCCTTCTCTTATTGTTCATACAGATTTTTACTGAGGGACAACGTCGCTAATGATGTTCTGTAAACTCTGAGACACAAAACATTTCCTCTGTTAGCTGGTGAGGCTTGTTCTTCAATGTGTCCTGAACTCTCAAGTGTCCAAGACACAAGGACTTACAGCTGGTGAAAACACACACATTGACTAGAATTGAATCCTATCAGCTCCGCTGCCGTGCCAGAGCGGAGACGCAACCAACACGAGAAACCCTTTCATTGGGAATTAGAAACAGAATATTCCAGCCCCTTACATCGGATTGAATTTTCAATCACATTGGCCATTTTCATTCTGAATTAGGTGTTTACTTTAATAAGAATGAACTTTCATTCCAAATGAAAAGGGAATTAAACTGTCCATGTAAACACACTCACTTGTCAGCTGCTCTTTCTACGTGCATGTTTATTGAGTTAATTACAGTGAATGTTATTTACTGTTAAATCTTTGTTTATTCCGTCATCATGAACAATAATGTGACACTTTGTGCTTTCGTTGATCCAGTTTTATTGTTTCTCTACAAAATGAGTTTTTACAGTCTGTTGGGTCTGAAGCCTGTTTATGATTTGTAATCACATCGAGTCTGTTGTGTTTTTCCACCAGTTTTCACAGACTGAATATTTCTTCCAGTAAAAGCCTGAAGACTCTGCGTCTGACCTTCAGAGGTCGTCTCCTCACAGCTGAGTCAAATCAATCAAACATGTTTCACTTTCAGAGCAGATCAAAGTTTCACAGGTTCAAACTGTTTCTTATTTTGGAGCCAAACTTTCTAATGTTCATGTAGTGGTGACAGTGCTGTGGTACGGCGTGGCTTGTTAGTAATGGATGGTGACTTCACTCACTATAAATTAATAAAGGACTCCTCTTGTGACATTAGAAGGCAAAATGAGCCATCCTGTGATCAATCAAAGTGTTTAATGATGACAAAATAAATGTCATTGAAATGCCAAGAGATTTAATTGTTGCTGCTAATGTGGATAAATCTGAAGTCATTCACACATTAATGGAGCTTTTCATCTATTCTGAAGATGTTTTGCCGCCGCATGAGTTTGATGTCATTTCATCTGCCTTTTCAAAGCTTTGAAAGGAGCTCTGCACAAATTACAACGTTTGGCAGTGTGCCCAATGTCTCCGAAACATGACAGGCGCTCTGCTCAAAGTGCCTCCACCATTATGAACCAGTCACTGGTAGAGCCAGGATCCACTGCTGCTGCTACTAAATGCTGCTGCTGCGACGACGGCTGCGGCTGCAGCTGCAAAATGCTGCGGCTGCTCCCAACTCCAACACAAAGCTACATGAACAGAGGGCTGACTCCACAGCTAACAACAAGCTAAGAAAGCGTACAGTGAAAAAAAACACAATATTGACCAGCAACATTCAGCGTTTACCTGCTGAACTGCTCCCACTGCAGTAGCCTGTCTACTGGAGCTGCACGCTTGGTGCTTCTGGCTCCTTCGTTACTTCTTTTAACGTGCATCAAAATGGAAACACATTCTACCTTTGACTGAGACGTGTTAAGCCTAGTTCACATTACACGATTTTCACCCTGATTTTGCATCGCAGAGACTATCGTAATCTTTTGAGTCTTCATACCTGGCGACGTGTGTTTCTGTCAGCGGGAGTCTCGACAACTGCGTTACGACCTGTGCATGCACCACAAGATTTCTCCACCGAGCCCTCGCCGACAGAGCCCCAGATAACACGGTGACGTCACCAAACTTGGAGACGACTTGCTTGTAGGCTTGTTCACACATGAGGACTGAGCCAGACAGCCAGACTCTGAATGTGCGATCGTCTCTCCTCGCTCTCTGTACGATCTCTTTTCAGTTTCCACCTCAGATGAAGAGCAGTGCAAAACCCATACCAAAGCTAAACAGAGCTCTGTGTCTGTCAGGTGGTCTGAGGGGAACCTTGAGCACGGAGCAGTAACATTGTGCGCAGTGGACTGTAGGACAAAAGCTTTATTCTCAAAATATTACGAGTTAAACGAGTCACAACTTGGAAACACAAACAGCCTCTGTGACACCATCAGAGCTGCACAGGTCACAGTCAGCTTTAATGAACCATCAGGGGAGAAACAGGTACCTTATTATTGAATTCAAAAATACATGACATCACAATCTCATCTAAAGCTGAATGATCTTTGAATCAGAGTTCATCTACAGTGACAACCTGAGAGGGTTAAACTGGTTCATACAGATGAAGTGATGAATATCTGCTGAGAGAGTTACTGTGACATTAATGTGTCTGACAGAAAATCAGAGTGACGTTAGTTTGACCGTCATTGATTCCTCCTGACCAGGAAATGATGATGATGATGATCTAATAATTGTGCTCAGCTCTAAAGACAGAAATCTAAATTAAATATTACTCTGCTATCACAACACACACACACACACACACACACACACACACACACACCAGTCGGACATAAACAAACACACACACTCTGATGGAGTCCTCCCACCCTGCAGTCAAGAACATTAAAAAACAATTAGGCCTCTCTGATTTGTCTGTTTTTTGCCGCCTCGCCTCGGCAGCGACCCGCAGAGTCCAGCTGCTTCCCTCAGGCCTCTGCAGAGCGCCGGGGACGGAGGCGGGGACGGAGACAGAGGGGGAACTTCAGAGCAGCTGGAGGACAGAATGAACTTGGGAGGCGTCTCCAGTGTGTCCTGACAGAGGACTGAACTGGACAGTGTTGTTGTAGCTTTCTAATGATGTTGCCAGGCCGGCTGACGGACAGGCTCCAGAGACGAAGGATTTAACACACAGAGACGAGAGGTTTGAGCTCTACAGTCACTCACTCATCTGTGACTCAGACTCTCTTTGTCTGCAGGAAGTTTGACTGTCGCCACTTTAACATGAAACATGAAAGTTAAAATCAAACAAATGTTCAAAAGGTCAATTACAAATTTAGCTTTGTCGTGACATCCTTCTGACGTTCAACCTTTGACTGATATCAGACAACACTCTTTAAACTTCCTCCATCTTCACTCTGACTGATTTCTGATTCTAACCAATCACAGCACACCAGTGTATCCACCTGAATCTGACGTCATTTCAACTCCTCACTGATGTGTCACCATGGCAACATGTAAAATGAAGTACGACGCCATCTTTGATTTCCTCCTCTGTTGGATCATCTGAAGTTATATTTATTTAGTTGATTTGTGATCTAGTAAAATGACTTGTTATATGTTATTCAACTGTCTGAGGTTGTTAGTGACACGACACTGTCAGCGCCTGTGGATCTATCACTGTGCTGACAGTCACACCTTCCACTCTTTCTGTGTGTTTGTTTATTAGATTCATTTATTAACAGATTGAATATTTTTTCCAGTAAAGACTTGAAAAGCCGAAGACTCTGACTCTGACATGAGGCGACACTGAGACAACACGTCGATGTAAAACAGCCTCCATAGTCAGTGCTGTAACTCCTCACTGGCTCTGGTGCACTGCCTGATGATATCACAACACCGTTACCTAACAACAGGTGAGCGTCAGACTATCACACCGTCTCACGTTACATCCGACTCTGTTCACACTGGATCTGTTATATCATGTAAACAAACCAGTTACGGATCAGCTGTGCACTCAGAGTGACCTCTGAACAGACGGGTGACCACATGCTAACATACTCACAGCAGTAACTCATAGATACTGTTGTTGTAGCTACCAGACTGAATCACACCAGTTTACTGTGGTGACACTTCTGTAACTCAGTGACAGTGATTCTCATGCATGTACGATGTATGCATACACATCTCAGGGTCTGACTTGGACAGGTGTTCCAGGTGAAGTTTACAGGATGTGTGTTTAAGACTTGTTGGTGTGAACTCTGCAGATGAAGAGAACAAACTGAAAGAGCTGCAGCCGAACCTCAAACAGGTGAAAATGTGATGTTTCTTCTTCATGTGTTCATTCGGTGACAGTTGCAGACACGTGATCGCTCCACACTCATCAGATGTTGCTTCAGTATTAGAACACTGAGTCACAGTTAAAGTTATGAGCCTCATGTATGTCACATGTTCCTTCAGGCTGTGTCAGCGGGGCTTTGTCACATGTTGTTTGTTATCAGTCTCCCAGGAACGTCCCCAAAACCAGTTTCACAACATCAAAGTTTCCATGAGGAGCTTTATCAAAACTTCAGGGGCGGAGTTCAGGATGAGAGAAGAGATGACATGTTATCAGTAGTTGCAGCCTAAAATAATGTGACAGCCACTTTGTCAGCGTGCAGGTCACAGTAACCTTTGTCATGACAGCTAGAAACTAGAATTGCAGCCCCGTGGTTGTATGACCCCGCCCACCAGCCTGCGGTTGTATGACCCCGCCCACCAGTCAAGCTGACCTTTGACCTTCATTACTTTATCCTGTGAGACGTTTGTGTCAAGTTTGGTCAGAATTAGTGAATGAATTCTTGAATTATGGGTTAATTTGTGATGTCAGACTGACCTTTGAAGTTCAACAACAAAATTTGAATGAGTTTATTCTTCAGTCCAGAAGGACGTTTGTGTCAAATCTGAAGAAATTCCCTCGTGGTGTTCTTGAGATATCGTGTTCATCAGGACAGGATGGACAGATGGGAAGACAACCCAGAAACATGGTGTCTCCAGTCGCAGCTGTCACTGACACAAAGGCATCAAAATAATATTTTGTATGACAGCTGTTGTTGCAGCTTTCAGGTGATTTGACGAGATCGTTGTAGATTTTTGATGCATCAGTTTCCTTCGGTGAATCTGACACTCAACTTTTTGGGCGTCATCTCTATAAAAAAAAATATAAAAATTTAAAGATATTTTTAGGGCATTTTTTGCCTTTAATTGACAGTGAAGCGTGAAGGAGAGAGAGAGGGAGAGACATGCAGCAAAGGGCCACAGGCTGGACTCGAACCTGGGGTGCTGAGACAACAGCCTTGTACATGGGGCGCCTGCTCTACCACTAAGCCACCAACGCCCCATCTCTGTAAATTTAAAGACTGATCCAGACGCTTGACTTTTCAACATCTTGCCTGCGAATCTGTTCGTCTGTCTCATGTGATCAAAATCTGTCTGAGAATAACTGATAATAAAAGTTGACGCAAGATGAATTATGTTGGAAACTAGATCAGAATCATCAGAACACTGATTTGATTCAGTTACCGTGGCGACAATCGAAGCTTCGAAGCATTCGTGTCGGCCCTACAGTCTGCCGTCTTTTGTACCTCGACCAAGTTTGAAAATGTTTCTGCATTATGTCACTGTTGTTTTAAATGAACTCAGACTGCACTTTAAACAGACGTGGACAGAAACACAATTTGCTCTTTGTGGTGTTGGACTGTCAGTTCACAGTCGTCGGCTCGACAAACATCATTTGCTGTATAATTTTCTGAACAGAAGAGGAGCCAACAAAAAAGCTTTTTATAAGTTGTGCAACTATTATTTCGGTCGACGACGGCGAGCAGCCAAAGTGCTTTTTCGTTTTTATGAGATTTCAGCAGAATTTGAGAAAGGAGGCTCAGGGTCGACAGTTTAACGCTGCTCATGTGGAAATAAAAGTAAAAAGTACTTTTTCATATTTTACGTTGAGCCTCTGTGATCCTCCCAGAGCCTCGGCGTCACGCTGTAGGAGAGGTGAACGCTCTCTGGTTGCAGATTCCTTCACCTCTGTCGGTCTGCGCTCCATCAGCAGGTGACTTGGAGGGGATAATCCCCGCCAATCAATTACCCTTCACAGCCAAAGTCATCAGGCCGCGCCGGTCAGGCTTATTTCAGCAGTCGTGGAATCAAAGGGGAAAATGAGGGGAAGCATTTAAGTGAAGCGCACATGTTTCACAGAGCTGTATCACCTGCTTATGGAGCGGCGTGGAGCAGCGAGTCCTGTGTGACCTCACCACTCCTGAAATGATGCGATACAGGTGATTGAGAGTTGCTGCTTCGTTACAGTTCCTCTCAAATTAGACAATCTGCTGTTTGGATCCACAGTCGATAACGGATTTTCTCCCACAGAGCAAACAGGAAGTCAGGTCACTCTGTGGTCGCAGCGTGTAATTCCTTTCACTTGAACCATTACTACTCAGTTCAGTTACTCACCACTTAGGATTTACACGTCACTTTCTGTCAGTGTGGAGGTCGAATCATCCGGCGCAGACTGTCTCAGCTCAGCTTCAGGCGAACACGCCATGTGACTTCTGCTGGTGGTGAATGTGGTGGCGGTGGCAGTGACAGTGGCGCTCTCCCTCTGGCAGCCTCCGTCTGGATTTCATAATCAGGAAGTAGCGCTGAGCAGAGGAGACAGAGGAGATGTGTATTAGAGGCTGGCTGATGGCGTTCATTTCAATCGCCTCCAATTTATTCTCCCAAATAATACAAGAACTAATCTAATAATGACAAGGAGGGGAAATTACTTCTCACCAACGCTCTGTCAGACACACGTCCACTCTGTACAAGCTGCGTGTGTGTGTGTGTGTGTTGCAACTGCCTCAATTGTGAGAATGTGTGCACGGATTGTGTTTCTAACTTTAGTTACAGTTTACATTTGGCAAGACAGATGATGTGCGTGCACGTGAGTGTGCGTGCACGTGAGTGTGCATGTGTGTGAATGTCAGGCTGAAACTAATTCTTCTTCCCATTATCATTATGAGACAGGGTGAGCAGAGCTGAGAGGGGATTACTGTCTTTGTCATCCTCTACATCACTTACTTTAATAAAACTTCAGCCTGTGATTACATTTCATATGCAAATACTGTACACTGTGTGAATCCACAATGAGAGGGTTAACCCTGTGTCACTACACACTCTGCTCTGGTAGCGTGTGCACGTGTGTGCTAACATGTGCTAAGTGCAAACACACACAGTGAAGAAGAAGTACTGAAATCATATTTAAATTCCAGTGGATAAAAACAGAAGCAGAGAAACACTCCACGACTCAAATCTGTAACCTGCAATAAAAGTAAACGATATGAGCAGCTGAACAAACTCAAGTATCGACCATAAAGTCATCAGTGTGACGGAGAGCTGAGGCGATTCTTCAACCTGGCCCTAAAAATGCTGGCACTTGGTCAGGTGACTTAAAAAAGCTGTCGTTTCACGTTGGCATGACACCTGGCTGGACCAGCGCGTCACGGAGGAAACACAGAGGAACAACAACAAAAGTGAAGATGGTGGCTGTTCTTCTGTCCTAAACCCAACCCCGTGTGTGTTGGCTAAGCGTAACCACGTGTGTGTGTGTTGGCTAAGCGTAACCACGTGTGTGTGTTGGCTAAACGTAACCACGTGTGTGTGTGGTGGCTAAACGTAACCACGTGTGTGTGTGTTGGCTAAACGTAACCACGTGTGTGTGTTGGCTAAACGTAACCATGTGTGTGTGTGTTGGCTAAACGTAACCACGTGTGTGTGTTGGCTAAACGTAACCATGTGTGTGTGTGTTGGCTAAACGTAACCACGTGTGTGTGTTGGCTAAGCGTAACCACGTGTGTGTGTTGGCTAAACGTAACCACGTGTGTGTGTGTTGGCTAAACGTAACCATGCGTGTGTGTTGGCTAAACGTAACCACGTGTGTGTGTCGGCTACACGTAACCACGTGTGTGTGTGTTGGCTAAACGTAACCATGTGTGTGTGTGTTGGCTAAACGTAACCATGTGTGTGTGTTGGCTAAACGCAACCATGTGTGTGTGTTGGCTAAACGTAACCACGTGTGTGTGTCGGCTACACGTAACCACGTGTGTGTGTGTTGGCTAAACGTAACCATGTGTGTGTGTGTTGGCTAAACGTAACCATGTGTGTGTGTTGGCTAAACGTAACCACGTGTGTGTGTCGGCTAAACGTAACCACGTGTGTGTGTGTTGGCTAAACGTAACCATGCGTGTGTGTTGGCTAAACGTAACCACGTGTGTGTGTCGGCTACACGTAACCACTTGTGTGTGTGTTGGCTAAACGTAACCATGTGTGTGTGTGTTGGCTAAACGTAACCACGTGTGTGTGTGTGTTGGCTAAACGTAACCACGTGTGTGTGTGTTGGCTAAACGTAACCACGTGTGTGTGTGTTGGCTAAACGTAACCACGTGTGTGTGTGTTGGCTACACGTAACCACGTGTGTGTGTGTTGGCTAAACGTAACCACGTGTGTGTGTGTTGGCTAAACGTAACCACGTGTGTGTGTGTTGGCTAAACGTAACCATGTGTGTGTGTGTTGGCTAAATGTACATTTCCTGTGAAAACAGAAGTGTATTTTGAAAACAGACAATGCATTTAACAGGCTGAAGTTGACACGGCGTCCCAGAACGTCAACAACCAACACACCCAGGGTACCTTGGACGCCATATGTGGACGTGGAAAGTCCATGACCAAACGTGGACATGTGACGAGGTCACAGTGAGGATGATGATGAACTATTAATATTGTAACAGAATCTGAATCTCAGTCTGAGTCACTGGCTTTTTTTTTCACAAACTAGAGAATTTTTTCATTTTTCTTTAGTTTTACTGAAGATTTGAAGCAAACTGTAAAACTAAATCACAGGTTTTGTTCCAATTCTGTCTTCTTGAATTTATGATAACATATTGTTTGACTCGTTTGTCATATTGTCAAGAATATCATTAATACCTTGAAAAATCCTGATGTAATCTTAGGGATAACAGAAGTTATTTTCTATATCATAATCATCTAATATCACCTGCACAGGGCCGTCAGAGCTCCTACAGTTGAAGTCTCTCTCTCTCTCTCTCTCTCTCTCTCTCTCTCTATGTCAGAGCGACCTGCCTGAGTCGGTCGCTCTGACATGTTTCCTCTGCCCTCACATGTGATTCAGTGTGTGAACGTCTGTGTGTTTCATGCATGTCAGGGCTGGATCAGGTTGGTTGTGTGTATGTGTGTGTATGTGTGTGTGTTACCCCTGACGCTCAGGACTACAGCAGAGCTGACAGTGCATGACTAAACGCCCCCCTGTGAACCTGCCTGAATGGAGCTGACTGCTCCAATGAGGCAGGGCAGCCCAGACAAAGCACATGTGGGCGAGGGACCAGGGAGTGGTGGAAGAGGCCGGGCTGGATGTGTCAATCTTCCTCGCTGGGGGACAAGGAGACTTTGTGTCGGGGCTAAAGGATGGGAAACTCGGCATTGACCCGGGCCAAAGTGGGACACTGAGAGAGCGGAACTATTGTCTCTGATTTGGTTTGGAGGGCGTTTTGTTTCTTTGGAGGGATGGGAAGCTGGCTGACAATGAGCTTGATGGATGTCCACGCCGCTGCCCTCTAACATCTGTGGATGATTTTTCTTTGTGTCGCGGCACTTGTTGGGTTTTGCAGGAAATTGCTGTAAAGGAGAGGTTTGATTCTTCGTCTGATGGCTCTATTGTTCGCAGGAAAAACCCAGAGAGATTTTCTCACAGCGTGAAGTCTGTTTCTATGTCCTCATCTCCTGAGAACGGCTCATTCCCTGCTCCAGAAATCAGCGCCGGCATTTTCACATTTCACCTTCTCTGCTTCAGGCAAAGTCAAGAGCCGGTGCTCGAGGCCGCGGTTTGGGCAAACTCATCCTGAACTAATCAATCACCTAATTCAGTTTGTCTGTGAATCTGGCTGATTATCACAGAGGAGAAATCAATGCTGAGGAGTCTGATTGGTGCAGCCACACTCCTCATCATCAAAGGAGCCTGATTGGTAAGAGAAGGTGTGAAGCACTGGCACTCAACTGAAGGCCCGCGGGCCAAATCTGGCACTGAAGCTGAGCCCTGTGGTCCCCCCCAACCATTCCTGATTCACTGTGAAAATAAATCAATTCACATTCTTTATTTTGTACTTTTATAAACATTAAGCTGCTTTCAATCCACCGTACAGCTTCGTCCCCGACAACCTCCTGACTGTGAGTGCGTTTCCTCAGAAAAGCAAAGCGGCTGCTTTGTCGATGGTCCAGGGCGCTGATGACGGGCAGGTGCTTCAGTGAAGGTTGCAAGTGAAAACTAGATGGCGCCATGTAAATAACATCAAACTGTGGCAAGACGACAGAAACGACTGAAGTGACCAAAGATTTGTACAAGTTTGGACACTTTATCATTTGAAGCTTGAACATGTTCTCGCTGGCCTCGTCAGGACTCGTACACACAGCACATTTTTTTGCGCCCTCAGATTCATTGTTTTCAATGTAGACTTGCGGCAGCTGTGCTCAAATGCTCGAGTGCCGCTCCCTCAAAGAAACTTGTTCAGCTTCTGGAACACAACAGCGTGCACCGCACGTCATGTGACGAGGACCAACCAATCACAGCTGACAGATTGAGGGTATCATCTGAAATAAGTCTGCACCAAGAAGAACTGACACATCTTCAGTCAGTCAGTACCTTAAAGGTACTGCCTGACAGCCTCAAGCTGATTGGCCCCTGACCTCCTGTCACTTTGTTAAAAAGTGGCCCCTGAGTACAGCGAGCTGATGATCCCTGCTGCAGAGCGCCTGCTGCCAGCAGAGACAAACAGAAGCTGTTCTTCATGCTCTGAAACATTAACTGGCACTTAAAGCTGAACATGGAGTCTGTGTGTTGGTGCTTCCGTCAGCAGGAACGCCATCAGGCTGCCTGTGTGGACGCATACAGACCAGGAGAAACATAAAAACGTCTCCGTGTTTCACCTGAACTGATGCGGCGCTGAGCTAACAGGCAGCACGAAGACAAACTGTGTCATCAGATCCTCACAGAGAGGACGCTGAATCTCCCATCACTCCCTGCGGTTTTTATTATTAAAAAGCCGAAGCGTGGATTAACTTCATGTATTATTCAGTCCTGATAGATGATCGGTTCTCGCCAGGCCGTGTTTACGATCCAGGTTAAGTTTATTGCAACGTTTGTGTTCAGCTGTGATTGTATTTCCTCGGCTGGCACCGAATAATACAATCGGATTCCTGTCATTTGGATCATGCTTCAAACTGACACGCTGCAATCTCAATCTCATTAGCAGAGGAGCAGAGACGTGCACGTGATGCCGTCTGCTCGGCTGGCAGTGGACAGAGCTTCCACTCTAAACTTTGCTGTTTTTCATGCGTGTATTTTGGTTTATTCATCATTTTGAAGCAAACAACCAATTATGCAAATAGAACTCAAAGCAACCCATTCAGCAGATTTCAAATGGCCTTTTCTCCGTCTTCTTTCAGCGTCTGTTGTGCTCTTTGTGTATTTTTGATAAATCAAGTAAAGCTACAGGCGATGCATCACTCTGTGTCATCTGTCAGCAGGAAATGAATGGTTACTGGGAGCTTTGCTCGGGGCTTTGTATCCTGTACCCTCCGAGGACAGCCGGCACTGTGAGCAGAGGTGAGCAACAAAGAAAAATCAGATTAAGAGTCTCCTCGGAGAAATTCATCTGCGATATTAACATCTGATATGTGAAACATGGCTGTGCCTGTGTACATCGGTACGAAGTAGCCTTTAAATTTTTCCCAGGACGTGCCACGGAGTCTGGATGGGTAAGTAAAGCAGGGGGAGGAAAATCAATGGCAACGCTGGGGAAAATGAGGGAAAGGAGATTCATGTAGCAGTCCACTAAAAATAGATAAAACCCAGTAGAGGAGATGGAAGCCAGGCAGCTCAGGGCCAGAATCTCTTGAGCGCCAGTCTTCCTACGCCCACCTTAGGCCTTTAAATCCCTGACCATGCAGAGCAGGCAGACGCCAGACGCCTGCAGCGCCCTGCTCCGTCCCTCCCCTCCATCTTATCGTCCGTTTCCACTCCCGTCCTTGGAAGGTCAGACAGTCTTCATGTCCAACTCCTCTCCTTTCCCTTCCTCCACCCAGTCTCTAATCCAAGTGTCAACACTGGCCTTGGAGCGCTTGTCAAACACATAAATGAAACAGGCACATATGGCGACCGGCACGCACGCAAGGATGGATACAGCACGGCACGCACGCACGCACGCACGCACGCACGCACGCACGCACACACGCACACACACACACACACACACACACACACACACAGATGGATCCTCTGACAGCTCTTTCAACATAAAGTGACCACAACATATGCCCGTCAGCAGCACACTGACAGTTAACAGCCAGATTGTGATGGAGACAGTTGGTCTCTTTTCTTCCATCTCAACGAGACATTTATTCTGCTATTAAGACTTGAAGAGGTTTCATTAAAAGGCTCAACTCTGTTGTTAAACTTATTTATAACTGCTCAACGTGTGATGCTACAGTTAATTCAGATTAAGGCTGGGCAGTATACCGGTTCGTACCGTATTTATTTTCCTTATGATATGAATTTTTCATACACCGTAACACCGGTGAATAGCCCAAACAACGTCTGGAATGTGCGCGGCGGGAAAGTGTTTCAGCGGGGACCCATTTCACTGCTGCACACCACAGGCACGCCAGAGCCGGTGAGAGTGAGAGCATAGAGAAAAGTTAAGAGGCGAGAATGGCTGCTGGAGAGAGTCCTGACAGCGAAGCAACTGTACACGATGACCCAGAAGAACGAAAAAAGAGCAGTGCTTCCCCTGTATGCAGCTAGCTGCACCGCCACTGCTGATTTTTATTTTTTTTTCTTCGTCTTAGCTCTTTAGAAGCTACCGTTTAATATTTGGCGCTACAGATGCTTCATATCCAGGTCTTTAGAACAGGTCTATATCTTGTACTTTTATTAAACAAACTAAAGAGCCTTATGTTATTTATCTCATTTACATGACGGCATGTCATTTCTTTCCCTACATGGTTGCACATTTACAATTCTCCTCTGCTCTCTGTATCGCACACGGTGGAGTTTTGCCCCAATGCACCCGCAAACACACCACACAGGCAATAATGGAGCAGGGCCTGTGTGGCGTTCAGGTGTTGTTATGTAAATAACAAATTCAAGCACTTTAATAGGCCGCAGCACAACACAGCAGCATGTGAAGTGGGCCGAACCCGAGCAAAATAAAAAATACCGTCAAATACCATGAAACCGATGTTTTGTTTTGTTTTAAAAACGTGATATGAAAATTTTGTCATAGTGCCCAGTCCTAATTTATAATTTATATAGTTACCTCTCTGACTGTGTGTGTGTGTGCGTGTGAGACAGACAGCCAACAAAAACAGTCATCCCTGCAGATTCTGTCGCCCATAACAAGTGTTGGTGTGAATACACCAGAGTTAATTTTGTTGACAAAACTGTGAAAAAGAAATTTCAATTACTTTTTATCCATGACGAAAACAAGATGATGACGAGGAGCTAAAAATAAATCTTGATAATAAAAACTAAAAGATGAAATCTATGTTTTATTTCACTGACGAGACAAATTAATTTTCATGATTTTTTGTCGACTAAAACCACGAAGGATAAAAATGAATGTGACTAAAACTGTTCAACATTTTGTCCAAAGACCACAAGTAAATCTAAAACAGCTGTCAGAATTAAGACTGACACACAGCAGAGGCCTTTAACTGGTCCTCACACAGACACACACACACACACAGACAGAGTGAACTGGTGCCGCCCCAGTCATCCCCGTCCTCCTCCTCTCACTGTAGTTAACACCGCTTCAAGGTCTCAGGAACAGAGTTTCACGCATACATAAAATATGAGCACTAATGACCAGTTTCACCATCACTGCAACGTGTAATTAGCATCATAATGATTTGCCATTTATTTGCTTTCACAGCAAAGTAAAGAATTGGGTTTAATTAATAATTTGCTGGTGAGGAATTAATTGGAGGATGCGGCTGTCACAGCTGTGCCAGTGTCCCCCGCTCTGCACGGAGGGCACAATTAAGTGCTGATTACCGGGGCTGCCATGTTGAAATGTGACCCGCTCTGAAGAGCCAGACGAGGGGGGGGCAGAGGTGACACTGACAGACAAATGAAGGGTGCTGCGCTGAGCGGCTGTCACTGCTGCTGTCTGCTGGTCCTGGACCTGCTGCTGCATCATCATCATCATCATTATAAACACACAGACAGGCGTTTACGTGCTGCGTGGCCTCGTCTGCATGAGAGAGAGGCTGTTAGCAGGATGGCGTCTGTGTCATCCATGACTGACCCTCAGCCGCTGCATTCTCACAAACACATTAACAGCACACAGTGAATGTTCCTGCAATCACTTTAACATTTCACATTATTCTGTCACTTCATGCTCGGCTAAAGCAAACCTTGAGCTTCACACCAAAAACTTCCCTCCATTTTCCATGACAGGAAGGAGATTGAAAACGTGTTTCCAGGGGAACAAGAAAAATAAATTGCTCGCTGAAAACAAACAACGTCTGAAATGGTTTGATTTGCACAGGATTAGCGTTGTCAGGGGACGTCTGTCATCAGCAGGATATGGCAGATCATTTTCTGAGGATTTTTTCACAGATTCAGGCAGGATTAAAATCACTGTCCACAATTATCATAAATTAGCGGCTGTCCCTCGGTGATGTCTCTCTTTCAAACACACTCAGATAAATGTGTTCAAATACAGAGCGCTGACAGGCTGCCAATATTCTACTGAAACATCATGTGAGCTGTGTTTCACCTCCTCAATCCTCATTTCCCCTTAAATTATCCCTTAATGGAACCTTAAAGCACTAAAGGCATTAAAAAACTGTTAGATCCAAAGATTTATTTCAGACTGTAAATATAGATTACACAGATTTGTTTACACCCTCCACCTTATTCCAGATCCTACCATACCCTGTGTGGATAATGGACGTGTCAACAACAGACACAGGACGATAGCGTGTCACATGTAGACATGAAAGTCCACAGAGCAGTGAACAGTGGTGAGTGACGAGTTGGGATGAGAACACGATGCACAGACTTATTTAAGACATCTGATCAAACACCCAACGACTTCAAGACAAAGGAACAGGAAGTGCAAACATGCTAACTCATTTCCAGGTTTTATCTGTCTGTGTAGCTGCTCAACGCTCCACCATGTTCACCACAAGTCACCACTGTTTCTGCAGAGCTGTTTGGAGCTGTGTCATCAGTGTGGATCAGTGCTTTTATTCTGAAAACAGGAAACAGAGGTTACAATATTATAACCCTAGTTCCATTAGCAGAGGCAGAGTCCACTACTGAACTCTGGGTAATACCCTCTTCAACTCACCAGCAGGCATTGGACCACTAAAATCTGCATGAGGCGACCAATCAGGACGTGGCTACCTGAATAGAAATGTGTTTGTCTTGTTGTGTTATTGGAGCCAGAATAGAAGGAGTCATGGCTCAAAACCAGCCGCCACTGCCAGTCAACAAAAACAAAGACAACTATGGTTAAATGTGATCAGACCAAAAGACTGGACGGAGGCCATCATCAAAAATGCTCACATGTGCAGCGCACACTTCATATCAGGTTAGGGAAAAAGTATTTCCTGTTGTAGGGATGAATAAGGTTATGTGTATTAAGGGTTATCATGTCCACCTCATCAGAAACTGGGGAGGGATTAAGAGGAATATTGGATTTCTCTGCAACGCTAACTTTTTAGCACATTAGCTAACGTTAGCTTCCATAGCAAAACAAACAAGTGTGGTCCTCCTTTGTAAGATTGGCTTCCTGTGACATCATCCATCCACTGAGTGAGAGCATACGGGTCGGCCAGTCTGGTCCCGTTGCTCAGTGTTTACTTATTCAAGTAACACTGGCGGTCCCGGAGAGTGAGTGACCTGACATGGTGCGTTGGTAAATTCAGTCTGACGCTCTACACTAAAATGAGAGCCCTGTTGGTGGAAGAAACGCAGCGTTATATTTCTACATGAATGAACCAACGGTTAAGTTAATCACACATTCACTCCGCTCGGCGCTCTGCTGCTCCGTCTCCACAGACAGAGTGTCCAGAGTGCGCTCTGCCACTCTGAGAGTGCGCTGCTCTGGATAACCCAAAAGTACAGTTTGCTGCATTGTGTGCTCCGGCACTTGGGTAAGTATATGTGAACACACCACTCACATCATCTTCCTCCATCGTCTAAAACAAGACAACACAACTTGTTAGCTAACGTCTCATCACACTGTTAACTAACAGTAAGCGAGTCCATACATTTCCCTGATAATGTGTCAAATCTTTGACTTGTAATCGATTACTCTGGCTTGAATAAAGAAGCTGGACACTTCCTCCAGCACTGGTCAGCACTGGTTGAACTGGTCAACACTGGTTGAACTGGACATCAATACTGCAGAAGCCTAACGTGACCCCGGTGACCTCTGGCTGCACATCACTGATGACATACAGTAAACACGGCAGAATCGCACAACAGTATCGTGATTAAAACAAACACAGATCCAATCAGATTCGTATTAAAAGCAAACAGAAACAGTGGGCTTGTGTCGGCCCACAGCCGAGTGGCGGTCACTGACCTCAGCACAGCCAAACACAGAGGTAATAACCAGGCACACTCCCTGGAGGTCTCCCCTCCGTCCTCCAGTCCCTGAGAGACGAGCTGCACGGCTCCAGAGATGAATAACCACAGCACTGAGTCTCACAGGGGTCGAGTGTCGAGATCACACAGCTGCAGCCTTCCTGTTTATTACATGAGCGACCCAGAACACAGCGAGGACGTAAAGGGAAGGAAAGGAAAAATGTCACAATGTGGCGGTTCAGAGGTGGACACGCTCTCCTGGACAGAGACTAGTGTGAATTAGTCACAGTGTCCAGGATGAGGGACAGGAGACAGCAGCCGGCAGACTGTTAATTCTCACCGCTGGTCCAAGCAGATAGACACTTGAAAGGATTATGCACCTATCCAAACTCTCCTCTGTAATCCTTAAAGAGGACAACAAACACCTGAGGCTCTCCGCCTCCACACAGTCCCCAAAGATGAGAGTATACAATGCTGCTTCCCTCATTTACATCTCTTACAAGTATTTTTTCCACTCAAGGTCAGACATCTTCCCGTGGGGAAACCAACAGCAGCTCTGAAGATGAAAACGAGTCCAAGTCCTCCTCTCTGAACGAGCTGTCAGATGTAAAGGCCGCGATCGCAGGAACAACATGTCACGTCTTTAGAAGAGATTTTCATAAAGTCATTGTTTGCTGCTCTGCCTTTACAGCTCTTTTATGTGCTTGAGTGAATTAACACAAGCGGACGTTTGACGGGGAAATAATTCCTCTCTTCTCTAAACTCCACTTTCCCGTATTTATTGGTGGGAAGAGACAGAGTCGCGCTGCAGGATGAAACTGATGTGGTAATTTGTCTGACACTGACCTATAAAAATGTCTCTGCACTTCCACATTAAAAAGTTCCACTGGTGTGGATACACCAGTCGTCCTTGTAATTTCTCTGATGTTTCCTTTCAAGTAGCCAGTTTATGGATCACGGAGAGGCCGCCGACCCAAACAGCTTCAGACACAATCAACCGAGTGCACTCAGTACTCTTTTTTTTTTTTTTTTTTTAAGCTGGCGGTTGAAGTAGCCGTCTCTGCACTCAGCATCAAATTAAGGTAAAAGTAAGCTGCTGGGGCCTGATTCAATTCTGACAGAAAAAGTGGAGCCACATTCATTGAATTTAAAAACCTCGCTGACCTCTGGACGTCCCTGCTGGAATGCAATGTTCAATATAGTCTCACATTAGAGACCTGTCTCACAGCTCCGTGCCAGAGCAGGACAGTCGGCTGCCAGAAACCAGACTGCCAGACTTTACTCTGCTGTGGGAGCAGAGAAACAAATGTAAGCTCCGACCTGCTCACAGGACTGAGCCTGAGCAGTGAACAGGACTGAGCCTGAGCAGAGGAGAACAGGACTGAACCTGAGCAGAGGAGAACAGGACTGAGCTTGAGCAGAGGAGAACAGGACTGAACCTGAGCAGAGGAGAACAGGACTGAGCTTGAGCAGAGGAGAACAGGACTGAGCCTGAGCAGAGGAGAACAGGACTGAACCTGAGCAGAGGAGAACAGGACTGAACCTAGGCAGAGGAGAACAGGACTGAACCTGAGCAGAGGAGAACAGGACTGAACCTGAGCAGAGGAGAACAGGACTGAGCCTGAACAGAAGAGAACAGGACTGAGCCTGAACAGAAGAGAACAGGACTGAACCTGAACAGAGGAGAACAGGACTGAGCCTGAGCAGAGGAGAACAGGACTGAACCTGAGCAGAGGAGAACAGGACTGAACCTAGGCAGAGGAGAACAGGACTGAACCTGAGCAGAGAACAGGACTGAACCTGAGCAGAGGAGAACAGGACTGAGCCTGAACAGAAGAGAACAGGACTGAGCCTGAACAGAAGAGAACAGGACTGAACCTGAACAGAGGAGAACAGGACTGAGCCTGAACAGAGGAGAACAGGACTGAGCCTGAACAGAAGAGAACAGGACTGAGCCTGAACAGAGGAGAACAGGACTGAGCCTGAGCAGAGGAGAACAGGACTGAGCCTGAACAGAGGAGAACAGGACTGAGCCTGCAAACTGGCTTAATGTTCACCAAAATGGCTTCACGTATAATAAGTGCAGAGGATCATAGATCAGGATATCTTTACAGTGTGTTAATTCGCATTAAAGTTTTACTCCTCTCTGAGACAGGTGTGTGTGGCAGACTACAGTTGGACTACTGGACAGATATTTTGACAGCTGTCTGAGTGTGAGTGAGTGTTCTCCGCCCAGTCTGCACTGGATTAGAAAAACCTGGGGACATCTTGTGATGTAAGAATATACTGTACCAAACACTGCAAAGGACAGCGCACACACACCACATCATTTACACCAACATGACTCAAAGCAGGTCTTTAAAACTTCCTCTACATTTAAGAGTGGAGGAAAAAAATCGATACAGCATATAAATCATTAATATTACAAATACCAATATAAATGTTGGTGGCCGACTAGAACAATAAAATCAGTGACTTTTTCAGTCACATTTTGCTGCAATAAAGATCACTGAAGTGAGATGACGGACTGAAAACTTTAATCTTGTTAAATACACCAGATGTTGATATCATTTTCCTTTTGGGACAAAATTCACAGGTAATACTTTATATTATTTTATGGCAATACTCAGTATCATGCAACATTTTTAGTGTCACACACAAGTACTTTGATAACGTTGCATCATGAGGCCTCTGGTGTGAAACAAACGTAGGGGCCTTCAGTCCCGGGGTCTCTGCAGGAGCCAGAGGTTTTTTATCGGCTGTGATCAGCAGTGATGGAAACACAACACCTGGGTGGACACACTCATTTCAGCCCCTTTACCTGCAAGATGCAACGACAGGCTGCCACACAACACCGACTGTCTCCGTCCACACAGCGCTCAGATACTGTTCACGATGTTTTCAGCACAAAGTTTCAGAGAGGCTGAACGAGAAAGAGGAACCAGCAGAATATGTTGTCACTGCTGCTTTCTGCTGTTTATTAACCTGGTTTCTGTCTGGACGGTGATGCTGAATGTGACACACCAGGAAAAAACACACACACTTGTCAGCTCGCAGTTGAAATCTATCTACTGACTAGTTTTAGCAGGTTTTCCTGCGTTGATAAAAACCTGCTCATACAGGTTAATTTTGGTAGGAAACAGTTTTTATTTCTGTATTTTGTCGACTCTCAGATGAATGTGAGACGTGTCTTAAATGAGCAGAGTTTATTAGCCACTGTATCATACATTCACCTGCTGCAGTCTGCTGTGATGAACTCAGCTCCACACAGGTTCTATTACTGGTTTAATATTGATTATTATTGGTTTAATATTGATTATTAATGGTTGCTAAAGTTGTCAGGTTTTGTAAAGCAGGATAAAAACAGACAGTCACACATAAAAACATTAGTTTGAGGTTTCCTGTTGTTTCTTCGTGGGACTCAGAGAGAAAGTGAGGTTAGTAATTAGACAGAGCAGATGGTGCTGTGGTTAATGTGAGCCGTGTCACTGTTCACTCATGACAGCGTGTTCATTTTCTACATTCATGTACAAGGTAACCCCCCCCCCCTAACCCCAGAGGCCAAACTATGACTGACACCAAACTAATGAACCAGGAAGTCACAACCAGCTTCTTGGTGTTACTTCTGGTGGACTTTAGACTCACCAGGAAAAAGACTTTGGGAGTTCAAAGGCTCAGTTTTAGTCTGTGAGACAGTTTGAGTCAGAATCAGTCTGACCGCAGGGAGTCATTCAGTTCATTCTGTTGTGCTCATTTACCTAGAAATGATCAACAGGAGACAGAAGGCTGTCAGGTTTCATCACTTCTCCCTTTACAATCAAAAAACACAATATTTTTAACTGACTACAAACTGAGTTAACCCCTTAACACCCAGGTTTCCCTCTTTATTTAACACAGAGCAGGTTCAAGGTTCAAGTTTCATGATGTTTACACCAAGCAGCAAACCTGCAGTTCCTCTAATGTCCACTGGAGGTTGGCTCCTACAGTGAGTCAGTCCGTACAGACCTCCATGTTAACATGTAGAAACAAACATGTTCTCCGGATGCATTGTGTGCCAGGCAGCAGGCAGGGGCGAGGACCCAAGCATGCTGACCCTGGTGTCGTGCACCGGCTCTGAGGACACGTAAAAGCCAAAGTCAAGGCTTCAAAACGGGAGTCCACAAACCAACAGGTGACATCACAGTAATCTATACATTAAACCCATCTCTCTGTAGTTCAGCTGAACATGTGGTGTATCAGGATTGAGGCTCCTGATGCAAACACACCTGCGTTCTCAGCCTGAGCTGCTCTGGCTAACACTGGATCCAGGGACTGTAATTGGATGCACAGTAAATCTTGTTAGCCGTGCAGAGACAAGAAGCTCGTAGCGAGTCCACTCTGCATTTACAACAGCAGTCATGTCAGATTAGTTCCCAGCGTGCACCTCCTCTGTTAAGATGCTCCTTTAAAGTACCACTTTTCATCCTGCACTCAGAACGACACAAAGATGAATGATTTACAAAAAGGCTGGTACGACTTAAGAGCAGCGTTAAAAGGAGAAGTCAAGCATGTGAGAAAAGGTAAAATCAAGACCTCCAACTAAACGCCTGCAGAAATGAAGTGAGGCGTACAGTGAATCTGTGCTGCGGCCAGTGATGGATGGAAGTCAGCAGATTGTTGCAGCCCGAACCGATTCATCCAGGAATGTTGTGACATCTACTTCTAATGGCATCTGCGTTCCAGGAGAATCAAACCTAACACAGTCTGACAGAAACATATGTCTCCGTTGTGCTTGTATGACTCCAACTCTGCAGGCTCGACTCCACTGTACGGATGAGGAGGAAGGCTTTGTTTCACAGGTACTCGCTCAGACGCTGAGAAGAAGCTGCTCCTCTGATCTGCCTGCTGTTCACATGGAGAACAGCTGACTCCTTATTAATGCTACACAGGACTGAACATCAACATAATAAGGCCATCTTCTACATGCTACACTGCAGCACCACAGATATCACTGAGCTGTGTCAGACAGATGGGGAGCAGGTAAATATGAACCAGATATTAAAACATCACTTTCACCTGCAGGTTTCCTTCAACATGGCATAAAGACACAGCTCGTCTATGTTTTAATTTACAAACAAGAGAATTCAGAATATAAAATATCTATTATTCTATAATCTGATATCAGAGTCAGCTGATCAGTGTCACCATCATCTGCTTATAAATAAATAATAATTCAAGAAAAACATGTTGCAGCCTTTAATATAAACAAAGATACTCTATCACAGATGATACATGTGACAAACTGCACCAACGATACTAAACAGGACACACCTCTGGTCCTCTTAGTGGGCGTGGTCGTCTCCCCCACTTGAACCTTATTTAGCTGTGAAGCTGCAGGTGAGTGAAAGGTATCATTGTTAATCCTTTCCTGTAGTTTTAAGATATGAAATGTCAGGTTGAGGATTTGAGGTCATATTTGTTTCACACACACCTGTAATTTTTCTGCTGGAGCAGGAAGTGACATTTGAAAAGCAGCCGAGAGGAAAAAGCTTCAGATCGAAGTGTGTCTGCTGCGAGCGACGGCAGGAGACGAGTGTTACACTGAGTGTAGATGATCAATGCTTCGCTCCAAGCACCTGGCTCAGAGATGTGACCGGTCGACCAATCAGAATCATTCTTTAATCCATCACAGAAAAAGTGACCAGTGATTTGTCTTTAAACAACAAAGTGAAGCTCCAGTTGTGTCCAGAAGGATCAGTCAGCAGGCTGACAGACAACTGACTCTGCTGCAGGTGAGTCTCACACGTCAATCAACACAGTCTCACTCACGACTCATCAAACGCTCCACCAGAATATAAAGTCCAGGCTCCCTCCAGCATCAGTTCTGGACGCTCAGGGCTACATTCAGTCACTTTTCAAAATAAACTTCAATCATAGGTTTACTTCCTGAGGTTCAGGCAACAGAAGTTGTAGTTAGGTTTAGAGAAAAGATGGTTTGGGTTTGTCATCGCCTTAACTTGACGTTACGCTTTGTTCTTTCAATAAGTAACTTAATGTACTTGTGGGTTCACACAGGACACAGACAGCTGTCTCCTGGCTAAAAGTCCTGTGTTTGTTTGACCCATCCACCATCCCTCTGTCCCTCTGTCCCTTCCTCCTGCCCTCCGCTGTTCCACTCTTCCTCCACTCTTCATACGACAGCTGCTCCTCACAGTGACAAATGATGACTAGGGATGCATGTAATTAGACGTCTAATCGATTAATCGCCCGCCCCCTCACTAGTCGGCACCAGAAATAATAGTCAGTTAAACAATAAGTGTTTCACTCATGTACAAAGCAGCTTAACTGTCATGCAGCCGCCTGCCACTAGCTGGTGCTACAGAGCGGTCAGACAGCAGTCCCCCTCCCCGCAGTAATGCTCCAGTAGACCAGAGTTTTAAACTGGAGGGACGTCCTCTCATATGAATGAATGAATTCAGCAGCAATGAATCTTTTTTGAGACGTTATATTATTTATTAACTTTAAAGTGAAGTGCATCATTTCTGTCAGATGATCTGCAGGGTTCAATGTGCCCCACGTTTATTTATTTCAGATGTTATTTAGTGGTTAATTTTTGACTGAGTCACCGTCATGTTCACATTCATACGGAACGGCACAAAGTGTCTTAACTTCAGCAGCATTTAAAATCCAGCATGGTTATTGTTTTGGGACAATGGTTCAAATACTTCACAATAAATTGTGTTTTCCTTTTTAAGACTCATAGACTGGTTTTAATTAAATTTTCGTTTAGTCGACAGGGAAATTAGTCGCCAGGAACATCCCTCATAAAGGCGCCTGATGCGTCTCATACAGATGCTACAAGGCGCCTCAGTGCGTTCTAGCTGATCAAGCTTCTGTAATTCACAACTCAACAGTGAGTGCTGCCCAACCACCTGGGGCAAGTCATATGCCACATTGGGCCACTGAATCTAGCAACTCACTTACCTGATCAGGCAAGAGTCACACACTAGAGCTGCTCCATGAAAGTTGGAGATTGGATTCATTGGTCTGGGACCCCTCAGCTGACTGAGAGCGCTTCAAGCACACGTATTTGTTGTTGTTGTTGTTTTGTCAATCAGGGTGTTGAGCACATTTTGGTCTCCAGATTTTGCAGCAGAGTCAGCGCTCTTCACTTTCACGCTGCTCTTTCAACTTGATGTGTGTTACCGCTGCTGCAGGCGCTCTATGGCCGACTGGTGGCGCTCTATGGCCGACTGGTGGCGCTCTATGGCCGACTGGTGGCGTAGCATGACAATACGAAAGGTGACAAAACATTTGTATTCAACAACTTCAGAATGAGAACGGACTGGAAGTGGACAATAGTCAGGAAGGTAATATCGAGTGCTTGTTTGCTGACCTAAAGAGGTCTAAACAGGCCCCATACACACACTTCATGAAACAGACAATCCAACAACTCACCACACAATAACTCCCATCAGTTGTCATGTTTACTATCAACACCGTTAATACCTGTGAGGACAAACTGTGTGTGTGTGTGTGTGTGTGAGTGAGTTGTTTCGATCACACCACATCATTTGGACGGTTGGCTTTGATGTGCTGCACCAGAACACAGATATTGTCTCTTTTATCGCACACATTCTTCTTTGTCTTCAAAAACTGGCGCCTAAAATCCCACAGTGCAACTCTGCGGCTGACCGCTCCATCTGACACCTGACTGAGTTAAGCTAGTAGCGGCTAATGTAGCTTTGAGCTGCTAACTTCAATCAGAGATGAGATGCAGCTCCTGATTTTTCTCCACATATCTTCAGCCTCAGCTGATGCTGACTCATGTGACATCACTTGAGTCAGTTTATCAGACTTCACACAGACACTAAAGGCTTCAGCTTTTCACACATATGAAGTCATTCTGGCTAAAACCTGCGAACAGTCTCAGAATCCTGTGACGACAGACGACTGCTGAAATGTAAATGAACAAACTAATACAGATGTTGCTCTGTTAGTCCTGACTGATGAGTTCTGTCTGTGAGCCGACAGCATGTGAAGCCAGCTGTCACTCTGCATCTATTCTCCCACAATCCTCCACTCTAAACTTTAGAAAAATACCTCCTCACCACATGCTGCTGAAAACAACTGTCACCACTGTTCTCTGCTCCTCCGTGTCCATTTCACTGTTTAGGATTTTATCTAATAATAATAATAATAATTCATTATACTTACATAATCATGACATCATGTATAGCTGGCACAGGAAGTGGTTTTTGTAGTGATGCACTGATTCTGAAATGTTTCTGCTGTTTTTGTTGTTGTTTAGTGATTTTTGTTGTTTTTATTTTAATACCTTTTTTTTTTTTAATTTCCCTTTTTGTTCCTGGGAAACAAAGAAATCTTCGTTACAAAAAAACTGCTCAAATGTTATAAAGTCCTTCACTATGTGACCTTTAAAGAGCACAGATTCAATAAGACACATTAATAAAACAACCTTTAACATTACCTTACAAATGAAAACATAAAAAAACCTGCTCCATGAGCCTTTTTACTTGTAATGTAATAATGTAATTCCCTCTTTAATATCTATTTTATACTGCTGTGAAAACTTCGGCACATTTCTCCTTCAAACAGCTGAATTTATCACCAAAGCTACATTTTACAGGATCACACTGAACACATCATGAGAACAAACATTCAACCATTACTCATAATGTGACTTAATATGACCTCCTACAACTGTCAGCTCCACCTGTGGCTAACTGCTAATGTTAACTAGCTGCTAACTGCTAACAGCTAACATTTACTGTCTCAGTTGATGATGGACAAAGATGGGGACAGTAACGTTAGTGACATCGTAGTTTTCGGCCTTCATGTGTTCATCGTTCTGCAGGTTGTGGTGTTTTTCAGGTGTTTAACAGGTGAGCTGATGTTGCTTTGCGGCGCAGACACAAGTCTCATCACTCTCTGCACGTGATTAGTTCTCTCCTAAATCCAAAATACTTCCAAACAACAGATGAGTTTCTTTTCGTCCATCTGCAGTCACAACATTTAGGAAACTTTTTCACTTTCTCTGCAGGGAGCACGTGTCACGATGACAGCTCTTCAAAAATAAAGGCTGCTGTTAAGGAAACACTTAATCTTATTATATAGCTGAGTTTTCTGTCAGCATCCATTTTGAACACCAACATCACAGTCGATCACATTTATTTAACTGTAGGAAGCCAAAGTCGTGATTAAAATTGGATTAACTGTGCAGCCCTGATCTCTACTGATATTTTTCTGTTGCAGATTATTGAGTAACTGTTATAGAAACACATGAGTCCACAGTGCCAGATAATTCGTACTGTACCTCCTTTTAATTACAGAAATGGAACAAAATGTAAATCTGGTCCAGAAAAAGCCTGATGCAGAGAGCATGACGTGATTTCTGTGACAGCTGCATCTGTATTCACTGAGATAAAACACTGCTGCTGAGTACTGTCAGTATCGTTTGTTATCTCCATTGAATTTAAACCACCCGACTGTTGTACAAACTCACAGTCGTCTCTAATTACAGACTGTCATATGAGAGTTAAATCTTACTGTGATCAAATTTACAGGCTACTGCGTTAACAAAAGGTCAGTGCAGGTCTGCTGATATGAAGATCTATGAACGTGCTCAGTCTTCTGTTCAGATTCAGGATTAATAGGTGCATTATGGCGTCTTTTCTTTCTCAAGCACTCGTCTGTTCTCTTCTGCTTTGGACTGAGAAACCATTCTATCAATGTTTGTCTTATTAAAATTATTTTCCAGGTCACATTTTTTCTCTCGGAGAGATTAAGCGAACTCGGAGCTGCTGTTCCAAACATTTCTAATCTAATTTTTCCCCCTCTTGCCTTTACAATTCTCATTATTGTTCTGTAATGTATTTCAGATCTGGCTCAACACCTTTCCCTCTGAAAAGCTCTTTATTCATTCAGAGAAGTGCCACCCCCTGCTCCCACTTTCCCGTTGACTCAGCAAGGCGGCATGAAATAACACTGCTTCAATTTAGACTGCTCCTCCAATAACCAGATAGAGTTCAAAGGGTGCTTAATCTCACCTGTCACTCAAACGGCTGGGAAGGAAGGCCGACATGAATGAAGAACAAAACGGCAGCTGAAAGTGTGTGAGCGATAGCGGTGCGTCGAGGTGAGCCAGAGGTCTTTGATTACTTCTCTCAGCGGACGTTCGCTGCGGATTCATCGTCCTCTTTCTTCAGAGCGCTGCTTGACGTGTCTGCTGATTGTTCTTCTGGAGTTATGCCTCCGTCCATCACTTCCTGTTAGATTTCACAGAGACAAAACAAAACATGTTCTGACTGTAAATAACATACTGACGCACATGAGCAGAAACAAAACAGTGAGAACATGAATGTGTCATTTGATTGAGGTTAGAAGTCAAAGCTTTGACAGATGAAGGCAGTGTGTTCAAGGTTTGTTGGTCTTAGACATGAAAAAGAGTCGACAGCCACTCTAACAGCTGTGTGCATGCTAATGTGTTCACAATGAACACGTTAAAGGTTCTGTTAGTCTGCTAACACCTGCTAACACCTGCTAGCACCTGCTAGCATCTGGATTTTTAATGCATTGGAAATGATTTTTATCAGCCTTCACACCCAGGTCAAATGACTCTGCAGCACTCAGGGGTATTAATTGGCACCACCTCTGATCGGCACTGATGGAAAGACAACACCCGGGTGAACTCAAATTTTAGCTCCTTTACCGGTGAGATGTGATGACGCGCTGTCACAAAATAGTGTCCATCAGAAGCACAGAGAGTTGTTGACTAGAGATGATACACCGTCTCATGGTGGTCACTTCCTGTCAGCGTTACAGATCAGAAGCACAGAGAGTTGTTGACTAGAGATGATACACCGTCTCATGGTGGTCACTTCCTGTAAACGTTACAGATCAGAAGCACAGAGAGTTGTTGACTAGAGACGATGCACCGTCTCATGGTGGTCACTTCCTGTCAACGTTACAGATCAGAAGCACAGAGAGTTGTTGACTAGAGATGATACACCGTCTCATGGTGGTCACTTCCTGTCAGCGTTACAGATCAGAAGCACAGAGAGTTGTTGACTAGAGATGATACACCGTCTCATGGTGGTCACTTCCTGTCAGCCTTACAGATCAGAAGCACAGAGAGTTGTTGACTAGAGATGATACGCCGTCTCATGGTGGTCACTTCCTGTCAGCGTTACAGATCAGAAGCACAGAGAGTTGTTGACTAGAGATGATGCACCGTCTCATGGTGGTCACTTCCTGTCAACGTTACAGATCAGAAGCACAGAGAGTTGTTGACTAGAGACGATGCACCGTCTCATGGTGGTCACTTCCTGTCAACGTTACAGATCAGAAGCACAGAGAGTTGTTGACTAGAGATGATACGCCGTCTCATGGTGGTCACTTCCTGTCAACGTTACAGATCAGAAGCACAGAGAGTTGTTGACTAGAGATGATACTCCGTCTCATGGTGGTCACTTCCTGTCAACGTTACAGATCAGAAGCACAGAGAGTTGTTGACTAGAGACGATACGCCGTCTCATGGTGGTCACTTCCTGTCAACGTTACAGATCAGAAGCACAGAGAGTTGTTGACTAGAGATGACACGCCGTCTCATGGGGGTCACTTCCTGTTAACGTTACAGATCAGAAGCACAGAGAGTTGTTGACTAGAGATGATGCACCGTCTCATGGTGGTCACTTCCTGTCAACGTTACAGATCAGAAGCACAGAGAGTTGTTGACTAGAGACGATGCACCGTCTCATGGTGGTCACTTCCTGTCAACGTTACAGATCAGAAGCACAGAGAGTTGTTGACTAGAGATGATACACCGTCTCATGGTGGTCACTTCCTGTCAACCAGCAGCTCTTCACAGCGTCACAGAACGGAGGGTTGACAGTAGTTTTTGTGACTCTTTGGTCTGAACTGGACTTCACAATGTTTCTACTTAAAACTGGTGGAATCAGCTGCTTCACTGAACAACACAAAGGTTCAAGGAATCATGAACAGAATCGGTTCATCTGGTGGACAAAAGGAAAGACTAATAACACTATTAACACACATTTTGTGAAGGTTTTGCATCATTGTGTGCATGACCACATTCTGATTCTTTCAGTTTTTCTTCTCAATCACGAGCTTCAAGATTAAATTCAAGCTTTTCATTTGTTTGTACTTTTCAATGACACTGCAAATATAATCAAGTGATACTGGGAGGTACAACCTTTTCAAACTCTGATGTTACGCACTTGAAGCAGTCTGATGAAAACAGCTTTTCCAACAGAGAAAATTTCTACAGAGAAGAAAATGAGAAATGTGTTTTGTAAAAAAATAAAGCAGCAGACAAAAGGTGATAATATCAGGGTCACGGACAGATCAGGGAACAATCAAGTTGTTTTCAGAGAGAATTGGACAGAAACTCTTCCTTTGTACAATCCTTTATTCAAACAGGCAGGAATGTTTCATCTTTCCATTGGGTAAATTTCTTTTTCCTTCACCTCCAATTAAAACAGTTCAAGGATGGAGAGAGCGACTTTAGTCTAAAGAAAAAACACTTGATTTAAATATCATTCAAGTCAAACAGACAATGGCTGTCTGGAAAACCACTCTAGCTAAAGTATTAAAGTAGCTCTTCTGTGGATTACCTTGAGTAATGATATAATCACCATGAAGGGGCCAATCATGTTGCTTTCTAATGGTAACACTTTCATTCACTCCAACTGCTAATAGCTCTTCACTTTGTTTGTGCTCTGCTGTTTGCTTTTCGTCTTTTCTTTATCACCTCACAAAGAAGGTCACAGCAAACTGGAGGGAAATAAATTTCTGAGTATGCAGCAGTGAAAACTGTCGGACTGCCCTGTAATAGCTGCTTTTCTGAGAGTTAAGTATAATATTTAATTAGCAATCTGGTGACAAAGGAACTTAAAGCTCAGAATCAAAGCTAATTGCAGTAACAAGAGTACTTGTAATTACTGCCTCTGAATATGTTGAGGGCCAGATCACGGTCACGTGGTTTCATCACCATGAACACCAGAAGCAGTGAACTATTAACCCTACAGCTGCTGTCTGGGTATGACACTCTGTTTAACCAATCCATGTTTGTACTTATTGTTCTGTTTTTGCAGTCTCATGTTAAGACCAGGCCCACAGGAAGTGCCCCGGGCTTTGAAGCCAATTTTCATAATGGCCAAATGGTGGTACTGCAATAACCGCGGTCTGCCATGTGATGCCATGGAGCCCAAAAAGACTTTCTCCCATAGACCTACACTGGGAAAGAGATGCATGTCAAAGACAACCACCTTTAATAGAATAGAATAGAATAGAATAGAATAGAATGCCTTTATTGTCACTATACGCATGTACAATGAGATTAAAAGCAGCTCCAGTACCAGTGCAAACAGTGTAAAAATAATGCCATTATCCCAGCAGGAAACGCAGCTATGTCTCTGTGAAAAGCAAACACCATGTGTGGTACTGTCCCGGCAGGAAACGCAACTATGTCTTGGTAAAACGAACCGGCTTTTTTTGGCACTGTCCCAGCGGTAAACACGGTCATGTCTTGGTAAAACAAAACCACCTTTTGTGTCACTATCCCGATTGGAAACCCAGAGATGACTCCATAAAAGACAACCGCCTTTAATGGCACTATTCTGGTCTCTTGGTTGGCAGGCATCTCTCCAAGGTGTCAAACCATCCACCATTCCCTCCGCCTCCTGATGACAACATTGGCTCAAATACTACGTCACGTTAGTACCATCGATATGATCAGTATAAAACATACAACGTACTCATGGTTTACAGAAACGTACAACATTTCTTCATGTGTCTGAGCAGGAGACCAGTCAGCAGCGTAAAGTCAAAAAGAAACAGCTCTAAAAACACGACATCATTAACGTTCAATATTTTCCATCCTGGTCTCTGAAAACTGTCTGAACACAAACAAAGGAAGCTGCAGAGCCCGTTGTTCATTTCACTCAGCTTCAGCGCTGACGTCATGGTAATACACTGCAGTATTTATGATGACACAGCTCTTATATGTTATCACGCTGCCAATGAACCAAAAACCCCAGAATTGAAGTGGGAAGCTTTGTGAGGAGCCAGCAGTCTTCCTTAATGGACAGCCTATTATGTGGAGTGTAGGATCTGCATTAACAGAGCCATACCTTTGTCTCTGTGCGTGCCTCAACTCCTTAAGACCCATCATTCCTTTCTGTCGCAGCCTGATAAATCAGGGCACCTAATCAGTGTATAAATATTCATGAGTCCGGCTCAGAGTGCTTTTCAAGGTGTAACTCTTCACAATAGCTTGGCGCACAGCCTCCAGTGTGCCACAAATCCTGGAGCACGGTGGCAAAGTTGAGAGGTGAGGGAGAGGAGTGTGCCGCTCTCTTCACCCTTTTAGCATTTAGAGTAAGTTTCTCACATGGGAGCACCCTAAACTCTTTTTTTTTTTTAGAAATCCCCCGAGCGTACTTTTCTCTCATTCATTTCCCAGATTGAAATATGAGGTGTCAAAACATGAACAATTATGGAAAATCATAAATTTGTGACCAATTTGGGAAAGGGAATGAGGCTGTCAGCTATCTGAGATGTATGCGTTTTCAATTTGGCGTTTCTTAATGCCTGCCAGCTTCTCTCGCCGTACCGTTAAACTGCCATTTCTCCTTGTACTAATTGAACGCTCCCCCCGTTCCCGGCCCACACCATCATGTATTGCTCATCTATCATTGTTTGTTGGGAGCCAGTGTGGTTGTCCTTTCCACTGACTTTGAGAGAGCACTTCATCTTATTTGTTTGTTCCCTGACATGGGAATGATGCACTCGACCAGGCTGGCCATTTAGAAGCTGGGCTCTGTTCAAGAACAGCCTCCTTTATCATCCTGTGTTACCCAGCGCAGTGGCTCTGCAAAGGACCCGCACACGGAGGTCATTTGTCATCCGTAAAGTAAAACTATTTACCATTGGCATCTAATTTACTTAATAGATAAGCAGAGGACTGCAGCTCAGAGCTGGGATACGTCACTGGCTGCTTTGCTCTCCACCTATTTGTATTTTAGGATTTTAAGAAACACAGACGGAGTCGTGTGCAGCAGACATCATGTCGTCTGTGACTGTGAATAAAACCTCTGATGGAGGCTGATTGTTGGTCGTCAGTTTATCAGGAAGGAGGACGAAACACAGTCAGGGTTACATGTGTGTGTGTGTGTGTGTGTGTGTGTGTGTGTGTGTGTTCTCCATGACCAGTGAACATAATAATAATAATGTGACCAGAAAAAGAATTACAGCGTCGACGAACAGGAGAACTGAAAATGTTGCATCTTTAAAACAAGCTTCACAGGACGGATAATAGAGACAGGATGAAGTGATTAAAAGTGCAGGAAACAAGATTAAAACATGATATGAATATAAAAATAAAAGGTTGAGATGAATATTACACACTCAGATATTTGTCCCCGGGGTGCAGAGTAATGACTTACATAACGGCCCGACACAGAGACGGCAGGAGCTCATTAATCAGGGCAGAGCAGTGCACTTTGAGTTTTGTATCATGGAATAAGGACTTAGAGCCGGGGGCGGAGCCTTACGTGCTGCGTCACGCAGAGTGTCATGTGCCTGATGCACGTCAGCTCTCGTGACGTCGTCTCGTCACTTGTTGGATAATCTAATCTTTGCTGAACTGTAACTACAGAGATTTTTTTTTTTTTGTGATCATTAATTTCCCATCAAACACTTTCAGCCTTTTTTCCACCACAATTTGTGCATAAGTGCAGGTTTTTTTTTAACTGCGGTGAAACCTATTAAAAATAGGCGACAGTCTTTTCCCACTGGCAGCAGACCAGAGCTGTGCACACGGCTCTGCAGCAGACAAGCTGCCTTTATGTTTTTAATGTTTATGTCACAGACAAACTGGAAACCGGTTAGTAAACAGCAGCAGCACGCTGTCATTAAACACACTGTTATAAACAGACTGCACTTGTTCAGCACCTCTCTAGTCTTCCAACCACTCGAAGCACTTTAACACTACGAGTCACATTCACACATTCACACACTGGTGGCCGCGGCTCATGTACAAGGTGCTCAGTTCTTAGAGCCTAACACCAATGAGCAGCCATCAGGAGCAGTTTGGGGTTCACTATCTTGCCCAAGGATACTTCAACATGACGACTGGAGGAGTCGGGGATCGAACCACTGATCTTCACATTAGTGGACGACCCGCTCCACCTCTGAGACACTATCACACCATGTTAAGTGTTAAAACTATCAATCGTAGTTGCTTTAAACAGTTGCTTTAGTTATCAGGACATGTTGGCAGTCAATACTTTATTCAGGAGATCCTTCGTCCCCACGGCAACAAGACTGTTTAATATATCCTGAATCCAGTCTCACACACACTCACACACACCAACAAATATTCACAACTGGACTATGTAATGGACAGTCTTATTTTAATTTAATCTCTATTTATGCACTTATTTGAATGTATTGTATTTAGTTTTATGAGCTGCTCGACAGCTGAATTTGCCTTTGGGATAAATAAACTTCTTTCTATTCTATTTCTATTCTATATTGTTCATGTGCTAACTGGCTAACTAGCATCAAGACGCTCTTCCTGTTTCCCTTTTTCAATGATGAATATAGACGACCGCCGTCTGCTGCTGTGGAGAGTTGTTTCCTCTCAGCAGGAGCAGAACGGACGAGCTGATTGGCTGTCGTCTCTGTGGTGTGTTAAGGCCCGAACATACTCGGGCGTACTATAAGCGGAGCGGACTCCACGAGGAATGTCCGCAGTCATTCGGGCTTCCATAGTCAAGCGCACTTCCGCGTTGTAGATTCCTGTAAAAATGTCCGTGAAACACACTACATTACCCACAATTCTTGCATGTTGATGTGAAAAATACATGTCCATGCAGTTGTAAAATCTGAGCTTTGCGTGCACAGGGCTTGCGGATGTCCGCCCGAGTATGTTCGGGCCTTTATTGTGCTTCTCACTGGTTGAGACACAGGTGACGTTAGACAACACAACAGTCTGTGTGGTGTGTCTGGGCCTTTAAACCATCTGTGTTATATTGATTTAAGAAGCAAAACTTAATCTGAATGAATATTTCAAAAGCTAATTATCTGTCTACAACATGATGTTGAGAGAAGAGAGAGTTAGAGCAGCAGCGTCCATGTTTACGCTGCAGGAGAGTAAGAGAAGGTGAAGAAACAGAGAGAAGGTGAAGAAACAGAGAGAAGAGAATCTGTTGTTTGGATGCTGTCGCCATCTCAGCTGCTGACTCCTCACCCAGGTACAGATAAAACCTCGCAGCTTCTTTCGGTTCTCTCTCCAACACGAGCTTGTCGGGTTCAAACCTCTTTCCCAGTAACAATGAGAGCCTCCTGCTACTGTCTGTGTTAACGCTGGTAATTACAGCTGGGTGATGATGACTTGCAGCGAGCACAGTCTCCTACTGTTCCCTGTCCTCTCCCTGCAGCTTTAAAAACAGTAAAGCTTGTAAAACACAAAGTTTTATACTGAATTACTGATCTTTTTTTAGTCCCCGCTCTGAGAGAATTCAGCAGAGCACCAGGTGATGACAGCTTATTATCCTCCACAAATAGCAATTCAGCTGATTTTCAAAGCTGTAAGTCTGACTGGCACCTTAGCGTGGCATTTAGAAATAGTCCTGCAGCTTAAAATCCACCCGTGGGCTCCTCAGCTTTATGAAGTGTCTGTATTAAGGTCACCGCTTCGATCAGGGTTGTCGCTTCAGGGTTACAGTGGAGAAAAAATCACACTCTTTCTGTTCTCGCTCTCACAGTCTGTCCGCGCCTCTCTGATGATATTCATTGTTGCCATTCTCAGGCGACGGTGCTTTTATTTTGACGGTTTGTTCACTTGCCTCCAGGAGACGATGTGGAGGCGGAGCCAGCACTAATCAAAACTGCAGGGCAGCTCTTTGCAGGATCCAACAGTTTCTCTGAGGAACTGCAGCCCGGGATGGAGGCGAGATGACCTCAGATGAAACTAGCTCAACCCCCGACCACTCAGAGACGCTCAGGGCGACGAAGCTGCAGCCAGGCGGAGACGGTACCGAGGAAGAGGAACTCACTTCAAGGACGACACACACACACACACACACACACACACACACACACACACACAGTGCACCAAAGTCAAAGGAGATGTTGCTTCAGGAATCAGGCTGCATGTTGGGAAGTCGGGCAGCTCTGTTGTTGGATATTTTCTCATTGACATCATGTACCAGGCTGAAACGGGCTGAGAGGGCCGCTGGCCACAAAGCTCAGATTATTCAGTAGGTTCAATACAGATCATTGTGTGAGGAGTAACGCTCCTGAAACAGACCGACGCTGAACAGGCAAGCTGAGTAACACAAGTGAGTCCCGAGTCCTAATATTTGAGTTACAAGTCCTCGGCAAGTCGAATTGCAGCCTTCACCAAATGTAATGCCATCATGACGACAGACTAATGATTAAATATTAAAAACTATTAATGCTTTCTAAGTTTTATATTTATTAGTTTGTACGACTGAACGTAATCATAAAGACGTCGAGCCGACTCTGAACTTTGGCACTTTTAGCACTATGAATCCCAACAGAGTGAATTTTGAGTGTTTCTGTCTGGTTGAATTAATTCATCTCATATTGGAAAACATCAAAAACTTCCCAAATTTAAAGACATTTCCTGTGAGGTCACTCTTCCTTTAAAGTGATATTGTTTATGTTTTATGTCTAAATGAAATAAAAACATGAGTAGAATCAGAAACTGAAGGAACGTTAACTGAGTCATGGCACATTTTTTACATAACGATGGGATGGGGACGAACTGATGTGTTCGGTTAACGTAGCGCTAACTCAGGTAGCTAACGTTGGTAGTGTTGTTGGTCATGTAAACTTCCGTGAAGGTGACAGAGCAGCTAACGTTTCCTGACCTCTGACTACATCAGGACCAGTTTCCATCCAACACTGTGGATGAACAAGGATGTTTTTAAGAAATAACCTCTGATTGTACACACTGCTGCTGCTGCTCGGCCTCACAAGTGACGCTCAGATATTAATGACAGCATGAGATATTTAGCTGGACATGCAAACCACTGCAGCTAACAGCAGAGGAGCGAAGCAGCGTTTATTAGTCAGCCTCGGATCTTCGCTGCAGCCTGACGTGCTCCTGCCCACAGATGTAACTTCACGTCGCAGTGACACAGACTTCCTGTTCATTGCTAGTAAATTAAAAACCATTTCCTTTAGCTAGTTTCATGTGAGTAAAGTCAGCTCATCGCGAGGCTAACAGGAAATGTTTCAGGCGTAAACTAATAACACGTTAGCATGTTGTATTTGTGGGGAGACAGTGTCGAGTCAAAGACAGCTGTTTGTGTGTGAACCTCGTCAATTGTGGTTTCTCTCCTCGTCTGTGACGGTGAACTGAATCTTTGTGTCGTGACATCACGAAACAATCAGCGTCCAGGGTAACGGTTTAGTAAGCATCAGTTCCACAGGTCGGCGTACGGTCATTCAGGCACTGAATTCATCTACAGCACATTTACTTTCTAATCAGACGAGGTCACAGAATAATTACTGTGTCTGCTTCACAAGAAAGAAACTGTGATCGAACAGGAGGTTAAAAAGCAAGACGGGAGGGGCTCTGTGATACATTAACATGCACAGAAGTAGTGCAGGTAATGACAGCGCCTTCAGTTCAGGTCTTACTTGGATTAAGTTGTTCATACGAGGCCTTCACACGGAGACAGTCTGTGTCTCTGTCTCACTGCAGCACTGAACACCTGGAGTTCAGGAGATGAAGAGTGTGCCAAGTAAAACCGGAGGAAACACACTCACCACCAGCTCCCTCCTGCCGTCTGCACACACGATTATCCCGACAGCAGACCGGACTTGAGCTCACTGAGTCCACAGTGTTAAAAGCTGCTCTTTTGAATCGTCAGCCCTCACATGTGGAAACTGAAGTAGGCTGTAAACAGCTCTTAATCCTTTTCTTCTCACTCCTCCAACGTTAGCAGGTATTAAGTGATAATAGGTGTGTTCTGACTCAAGGGCAGCGTCCTCCTCTCAGTGCACATGTTTTGGACTGACCCGTCCTGATGGGTCCCGTCTCAGAGGCAGATCACAAACACTGTGCAGCCTTCTGTTGCAGGTGGAGACCAGACAAAGACAGAAATCTCTGCTCTGCATTTTCCCACAGATATTTGTTTTATTGGCCGTTTGAGAGCAACTTCCTGGTGATAAAAAGACTTTACGACTTGACATTGAGCATTTGAATGCACCATTAGTTTTTAGCTGTGTCCCAGTTTCATACTACACACTGATTCTCAGCAGGTTTGGGTCTGTGGTGTGTTCACAACAGGAAGGTGACACACTAATGTACACTCTTTCGAAGTGTCCGTGTGCAGACTGAAGGAAACACTTCAGTTCAGATGGAGCTGCTGATAAATTCTTTTCTGTCGTGCACAGAGGAAAAACTACAGTTTCAGCGGCTTCACAAAAACATCTTCAAAACTAAATGATGAAAATAAAATCTTTGGAAAACATTTCTCTTTGTGAAGTGTGACTGACTGCATCTGCAGTTTGAGTCTGACTGAGTGTTTCCTTTTAGGGACAAAAGCATGTTGATTGCTTGCGAGACCGCGTGCAGACGTTTTGTGGGGCAGACGCTCACGCTGAAAAAAACAGGACACCTGAGTGTGTGGGAGAGGAAACTGTGCACTGGGACAGCACGGCCTGCTGGGAAGTTTCTGTGTGTCTGTCAGCACCAGAGCGGCTCCTGAATACATACGGGTCATCTGTGGACAGATTAAAGTAAAGGTCTGCGTGACGTTAATGTGAGAGTCAGCTGGGGAATCTTTCAAGGAAAACAGGTGTTAGGAATTATTAGATTTTAAAATGCAACAATAAGAAAAACTGATTCATGAAATCCTGTTTCAAGGTCTTTTGAAAGTTGATTTAAGAGATTTTAAAACTTTTAGACTTTAAGACTTTTTGAGGTTCTGCAGAAACCCTGATAAACAGAAACTTTACCTTTTTGGGTTTGTCTCCTCAGCTCTGCACCAGCCTCCGCTGGTTCTCTGAGATATTTTAGTGGGAGGAGGCTGTGAGAGCCTGACAAGATCCATTTCAAAAGATTTCTGACTAAAATAGGAGCTGGTTGGTGGATCAGAAACACCCTGAATTAAACACTGTTTTTTGTTTCTCCTCCTCTTCCACAGAACAGAGAAGACACTCTCATGTTGTTGCTCCTCCCCTTCATGTTTACTGTTTACACAATTTGCTGCTTCCTGTTTGCTGTGAGGAACTCAGCTATTGGTTGGTTGAACAATTATATTCAACATGTCTCATGTCTGTTGATTTTGTTGGAACATCAAGACGAGACAAAGACTGAACCCTCTGAAAACGGAGCTCCTGCAGGCGGCCGTGTGGCGTCACTGTTTTCAGCATCCAGTTTAAAATCTGTGTAAAAGTAACGACTATAAGAACTGAAGCATTTGTTCTTTATTCTTTTGGCAACAGAAAGCTGAGACTTTGCTCTGTTGCACCATCATGTTGTCTGTGTGCGCGTGGCCATCAGGAGAAAGTCAGGGTTCAGTATTTCTTCAGAACTGGGTCACAGCTCGTCACAGAGGAAACTGTGTGTGATTCACACATCAACCAATATGAAAACTACTCCAGGAGAAAATTATATTCCCTCTTTACGACATCCAATCAGGATGCAGAACCAGACGCAAACACAACTTTTGTTCACCAGCGACGTGACCTGAGCCTCACGCACTCAGCACAGAAAATGAAATTGTGATTTTGTCCTGCGTGTGTCGAGGTCTCGTTAAATGTAATTTGTCAGCAGAGGCTGAGCTGTAAATCAGAGGCTGTCGGATGTCTTTGTGTCGCCATCACTGTGACATTCACATCCTGATTTAAACTTGTGCTGCTGACACAAGGCCACACAGCGCCGTGTGCAGCTGCTCGTACAGTCGGCCTGTCATCTACACTATATCATATCAATACGACACGCTTCACAGCACGCCGCTTCAGAATGGCATTTCTCTGAGCTGCAGTTGTACCATGTTGTTGTCACACCATAATATGAAATGAAATGCTGCTTAATGTCTAATGTCAACATGGCGGTCCCTGCGGCTCGGGGACGCCGCTCTCTGGGACTCCGTGGAATCTGGTGACATTTCAATGGATTGTTTATCCCACAAATGCTTTTCCCACGGCAGGACGACGGGTCAGCAGAGTTCAGAGGGTGGGAGGAGCGATAACGCTCAGTTATCACCATGAGTTTGGCTGCTGTGAAAACACAAGACTAACAGAGGCTCTGTGAGGTTGGGGGGGGGGGGGGGGGGGGGGTGTATTAACAACATGACTGAACCCCCCCCCAAAATGAAACATGTGATGAGCCATGTGAGGTCTGATAGCGAGGCAGGAACACAGCAGAGACGCTGAATGAAGGAAACTTCATTGTTTTTCATCGAGAGACTAAAAACAGCAGAAATCTCTGAAAGTCCGTGTCGTGAAAAATATTAAAGTCCAAGTAAAGAACAAATAAATATGTGTAATGAGTTCATCACACCAAAGAAAAATGTGATTATCAACCAGCCAGCGGGCCACAGAGCAGGTGCATGAAAGACTTCAGAGGCAGATGTGGCTCAGATGGTAAAGTGGGTTTGATCTCTGGCTCCTCCAGCCTGCATGTCAAAGTGTCCTTATTCAGATACTGAACCCCAAACTGCTCCTGATGGCTGATCCATCGCTGTGTGAGTGTGTGAATAGTTTCTGAGTCACACGGCGCAGGAGCTAACCAGACTGAAAGGTACGTTAGCATCACTAGTTCCATCACCACGTGATATCACATCAATTCTTTGGATAACAAAACAATATTCACTGACATTACAAAGTCTGCCAAAATACAATTTTCAAAGTTCATCAGTCTGAACAACATTTCCCGTCCTGTGTGGTGGCTCTATAGCCACTGTGCACACGATGATTATATACAAACACACCTGTATTAAAGCAGAATAATCTGCACACTGCGCCTCTGTAACCAGACGAGAACATCCTGTATCCCACCGCCAATTTACCCCAATCATTATTATTATCATTACTGATCTGGTATCAGTTAATGGTTACTGGCAGTTTGTACTCAGAGGAGCTCGGGGGAGCGAGGAGCCTCTGGTCATTAGTGTGATTATCAGCAGGTGTGCAGATCACAATTAGTGCGTACGACTGGAGAACGTCCACACAGCGCTTTGTGTCCACGACACATCGCTCCCAGAAACTGATCATCACGGCTGGAGCTGCATTTCAGCACCTGAGCATCAGAAGAACAGCACAATAATAAAGAGCAATGATTTTTATTACCTGTTGTAAAACTTAATGAGTGCAGACTGCCTGTTTCCTCTCACACACTCATTCAAACTAAAGTCAAGAACAAAATATCTCAGCAAACATGAACAAACCTGACTTCATTAACCATTAACCTTGTGATCGGTGCGGCTGGAGCGCTGCTCTGGGTTCTACTAACGTTCACCCTATACACGATATGATCACAGGAAGTGGAGGAACAGTTTGTTGTCCTGAGGACGTCACAGCTGATCGTATGCTCACGATAACTTGTGCATTTATTGATAACTCAAAGCTAAAGTACACATCTCACTCCTGACGCCTGATATCTGACACACTGATGAACTTTACTGAGGCATTAATAAAATATCAATATATGTGAAGGGACTAATGATCAGCTTTGGCACTCTGAATCTATAAATTAATTAGAGTGTGAACTGCACCTGAACTTTACTGTCCAACAGGAAGGAGAAATATTGAATATGCAGCTAAAACTTTATGGTCAAATGTCCACAGACGGTTCAACAAGGAGTTTCTGCAGCTAAATGGTTTCTTAGGTGGGTCAGTGAGTGGGTGGGTTTGTCATGGGTCAGTGGGTCCGTGCATCTGTGGGTCGGTGGGTAGGTTGGTGGATCAGTCAACAGATAGACACTTCATTAATCCTGAGGTTAATTAGGACACCCAGTATCTTAATACTCAACACATCCAAACACACTGATACACACAGGGACAGAGAATATTAGTGTAACAATAAAACACAGCAGTGAAATGAGGACGACAACACAGAGCCGTTAGTACAGGAGATATGATGGTGGTGATGGTGACAAATACTTTGCCATTGATAATATAACTATATATGGAGCGATGATGTCACTGTCGAACCGCAATCACACGGCAGATCTGTTCTGACCAGACTTGCACCAATTACAGTTTTTTTTCGATACCGATTTCCGATTTGCAGAGTGTTTGGACGGCAGATTCCAATTTCTCAAACCACTTCACAGCTCACAAGATATTACAATATTTTCTATCTTTGCTTTAATAGAACGTTTTAATCAAGACACAACCAGCTTTCAATAATCATCTCAAACAAACACAAACAGTGACACAGGTTCAGAAACATTTTCCTTTTTGCTCAAATATAACTTCAGGTACAGTATTAACATAATTAAGTAAAAAAAAAAAAAAGGTATACATAAATAAAAACATGGATAATTAAAATAATAATTCTTGGTGTACAGCATTTGTGGGTAATTTCTTGAATAGACAAAAAAGTATAAATATCTCCTGTGGAAAATTCACACAGGTCTATGAGTGAGTTGCACATGTGCGTGTGTGCGCTGCTGATGTTACAGGATGTCAATCATGTGGTGCGCCAGGAATTCGACCAGCATTTAAAATCGTCATATTTTAGACTGACCGGCCGGATTCAGAGCACTACCAATAAATCGGTGCAAGTCTAGTTCTGATGAATCGATCTACAGTTTCCTCTGCACTATAACAGGTGTGTTGGAGACAGGACACACTGACAACACTTCATCCAGCTCGATCTTTTCAAACTTTTATACAGACAGCAGCAGGGACGATGTCTCTCTGTGTGCCGGCCCTGAACTCAGCATCGCTCTGGTTCACTGATCTAAAAGCCGATCAGAATCTGGATTAATACAAAAAAAAACAACAACTCTGTGACAAACAAACGCTTTGATCCTTCAGGTTTTGTTCTGTCAGATAATCTTCACTATCAAACAGCACGTTATGATTACTGAAGCCTAATTCAATCAGCAGAAGTACAAAGCTATCGCTAACGTAACCTTAATGTCGCCACCACAATGAAGCTGTAAAGTCATCATGAGTCTCTTCAGCTTGTGTTAACACAGATCTTATTTCAGACATCGAACCAAAAACAAACTGACGTCAAGACAGTGAGGGAACAGGAAGTGCTAACATGCCAACTCATTTCCGAGTGTTAGGACTCATTCCTGCAGCTCTCTATACACCAAGAGCACAGATACAGAAGACCAGGACATGCTGACCAATCAGAGCAGACTGGGCGGGGCTTAAAGAGACAGGTGCTATAACAGGCTGGTCTCAGACAGAAGGAGAATCCAGGTGTTTCAGATCAGACATTACAGCATGTCAACATGTTCTGGTAGAAACCTTAAATAAGTCTGACCCTGACACTGAGCAGAATAAAAGCTCCTCTTTAACATCTGTGAAGCAGAACTGTGAAAATACAGTCTGAAAGAAATCTGCAAAGAAAGACTGACTCATCATTTCTGCTGTCGGCCTGTTTGGCATCAATTAGTTGTTTTTAAAGCAACTGAACTGTCTGTAAGCCAGTTAAACACTTCAGAACTGCACTGATGGAATAAATATTTAGTGTCAGACCTCATGACTCTTCTTCATATGCTCATATTTTTAGATGTGTGTTACTGATAGAGGCTCTCAGAGCAGTAAAGATATATACGAGCTGTTATATTGGTCGGAGTCGCAGAGGAAACAGGTGACAAGCATGAAACCTGCCCTCATACCTCGTCTCCCTGAAGGATACAGAGCACTGTGAAATAAGTCTTCAAACACACTCCTGTGTGTGTGTTTACAGCTCCGCAGTGTACGTTGGGATTCTGGAGTACACTGTGTGCCGCCACGCATATATGAGAGACAGACTTTGCACATCGCCTCCAGTGTTACTTTCCCTTTGCCGCTTACAACCGAAGGTGCAAGACACTTTGGTTTGAAGTGAGGTGCTAAATATATGATGGCGGAGCAGATCCTCCAGAGAGGGCAGAGAATCTACAGGAACAAACACGACACACAGCCGTCTGGGGACCGGCTCCTTTTCCTGCCACACATCCTAATGAAGGTCGTGGTCGGGTTACGAGGGCGCAGGCGTCCTCACTTCCTGTAGCAGTTACCACAGTGTGCTTTAACAAACAGCAGCTTGTTACACAGTCTTATAAATAAAGACAAAAATACAGCAACTGTACGTGTAGGAGCAGACACACACACACACACACACACACACACACACACTTTATGTTTTAGCACATTTACTACACAGGGATCAACTGATGCTGTTTTTTCTTTACGATACAGATTATCAGTAATCAAAGAGATCTAAAACCAGTATCTGGAACTGATAATCATTTCCACTTAAAGTTTAAATCTTAATATTAAAACGTAGAACAACACAAACATTTGTTTAAACGCCTTAAAGCTTTTGATGTTTAACTAAATGGTGCAAAGAGATCTTTTCAACATGATCTTTAATAAATGAGCCACTGCTCTTCAACCCTCTCAGTAGGGGTGTAATGATCCATTTATCCAGATCGATATATCGATTCAATGATCCTATATCATCAACGCAAAGAGAAAACATCGATCCATATCATCATCTTAAGGTTTTATTTTGAAAGTCTGCATCACCGTCCAACAGCAGCAGGCGAGAGAAAGACACGGAGGATAACGTTATTCAGTCAGGAATCAGTGGATTTATCTGTGGAAATATTTTCAGTTTTGGAGATAAGACATGACGTCCCTACCTGGACGACTTCTCACTCTGCTAACTTCTGACTGCAGCAACATCAGCGGCTGTTTCAACAATGTTCAGCTGAAAAAACGTGCATGCAGACTGAAATTCAACCGAGCTGTTCTGACAGGAGACGCAGAGACTTAAACCAACAGTGAGAAAAAGTGTAAATAATACATGTGATCTGTTAAACTATGAGTGAAGGGAAAGAGTCTGCTAGCTGCTGGGCTAATTCATGAAATATTAACCAGCATAAAACAATAGTTATGTCTGTGAACTCTGGCAGCTGAATTTACACCTTTGTTAAATTATGTATTTGTTTTATATTAGGGATGCAACGAAATGAAAATTGGTGGCTGAAGCCGAATAAAATTAAACACTTGGCCGAATACCGTTGTTTAGTTTTTCATTAGTTTTTGCAGATGAACCCCCTCCAGATTAGTGTTGTGATGGTCCCAAAATTGGGACCCACTGTACGATACCAGTGAAAATATCACGGTTCTGAGTAGTATCAGGATACCACAGAAAAAATGAGGCAGATGTGCTTTTTGTCATTTATAAAAAGATAAATCACTTTTCTATAATACATCAATGATATTTCAATGGAATAAATTACTTATTGACTTATTCATACTTCAAAAACAGCATCAATCAGTGATTAACACAGGGGGGATCAAAATAAAATAAATAAATAAATAAAATAAAAATCAAGCAGCCACCCTCCTCCCCTGACAAGTAAAGAACAGTCCCTTCATAAGTAAAGAACAGTGCGGTGACGTTTGTGGACCGTTACCTGACACAAAGAGAGAAATGTGAATGGCTCGTTTCTCCTCTGATACACCACACCTGTGTGCCGCCACGGCTCGGCTGTCCACGTACTTTTGGGCAGTCAAGCCGTATGTCGCGCAGCGGCGCACTATGGCCATCATATTTGACAGGAATACATTCCTGTCTGTGTCTGTGATCCCCGTTCAACCCACTACCGACAGGATTCACCTTTCGTTTGTGCTGCTGGTTAAAATCTGTACTCGCACAGCGTGCTGAATGATTTATTTTGATCTCACAAAACTATTTTTAGTTTGCTACCTCCTCTCCCCTTGGATCTCTACAAGTGATGTGAGGACTCTAAAACTTCGCCTGAGCCTCCCTCGGCATATGGGTGAGTAGATAATGGCTGAATTTTCATTTTTTGGTGCACTATCCCTTTAAAATCACCAAAGCCTCATGACCCCATCTGAAGCTTTGGTGGGGGGTCGGGAGCGAGGCTGTAATGCAGTACCGTTCACATTGTTAGAGACATTAAGAGTCTGTCATCTTGTTTCAGACTGTGGAGCCTCCATGTTATTATTTTATTACCTTCATAAGTACAAGTTAACTCTTGCTGTACATCAGCTGTACATCAGCACTGTGGCAGCAGCTGAAGGGATGTGAGAGTTCAGCAGATCAGCTGATGTCCTGAGCCGTAAACAGTGCAGCAGAACTAGGAGCACTCAAGACGTTTAGATTGCAGAACCGTGAGTAAAGACACGTGTGTGTAGCAGCAGAGAAGCGTCACCATAACTGAAACACCGACAGCACGGTGAAAAACATTTACCCTCCAGTGTGGCAGAAAGTTGTCTGAGATTTACTCACTAAACAGAAAGTCTATCTGCATTCAGAGGTTGGCAGGTGTTAATTTCAGACCCTGAGCCAAAGTAATGCTTTTATCAATTGATTTATTTATCAGCCATTGATGAAAAAAACAACAGATTCTGATAATCACTAATATGTTGAATATCACAGCAGATAAAGTCCAGGTCGTCGTCAGTCCGTCCCCGCCACAGATCATGAATCCTTCACAGCTAAGATTCAGCAGAAGAAACTCTGCTGTGTCTTTTTGGACATGAAAAATCCATAAATCACACACTGTCATAAATACGTCTGTGGCATCATATCAGTTGTTATTTCCTGCTGACAGCCTCGCCACGCAGTGTGAAATCAAACCATCGCCATCATGGTCGAAGGTGTGAGACACGTCTGTGAAAGAACAAGTAGTGGCAGGTGAAAGCCTCCATTCGCAGCCTGCCATTCTCTCTCCGTGGCAGCAGGGTGACCTTGACGAGAAAGGCGAGGCGGCGAGTTAGGGGAAGGAGGGACGGGGCTGAGGAGGCGACGCCAGCCCTCCACTGTGGTCTGTCAGACTGTTATCAATGCTGCTGAGCTGCATTTGTGGGCGCGACGGGGAGGGCAGCGGAGGAAGGCTGAGACAGTGATGGAATAACCGCAGAGAAGAAGAAAGAAAGGAGAGTGGGGGGGGGGGGGGGGGGGGGGGGGGTTGAGGATGGATGGCGGCAGGAAAGGTGTCTCCAGGAGATGGTGACCACGCAGGGTCGAAGGATGCTGCTCAGACATGTTTCAACACTGCAGCTGCTAGACGGCTTCTCAGTTTAGTGCAGATCCACTGTGTCACATGGACCTGACAAACTCCGGTATGACATCATGTTACAAGTCTGCAGACTGTATGAAGACAGCGCCGACTGAATCACAGGCTACGACGTACGTGATGCGGCAACTGTGAAGCGCAACATAGAGGCTCAAATTAATGAAAATAATACAACTATTATTACCATCAATGAAATGTCCACACAATGTTGATATGTCTGATGAATATTATTACAATTTCAAAAAAAATGTTGATTAAAGAGGCAACAGATAGGATTCAGGGTTTTTTAGCTTAGCGCCACCTAGCGTCAGTGGTGTTGCGTTGCGTGAGAAGGTGTGTGGACACTCTACTACTCTACTACTCTGTGGATAGCTGCCTCCGTGAGAAGAGAGCAGAAGGAAGGGAGGGGGGTATCACTGTCCGAGGGCTGCCGTAGAATGGCAACCAGGATGTCAGCCGACCAACACTCGCTACCCGCTCCCTGGTTGCAGTGATTTGCGATGCTGGCCAGCTAGGAATGAACTAGCAGCCAGTACAGTACAGTCCTCTCTGGTCTAGCTAACATTTAGCCGTGTTACTCACCGATCCATTAGAAAGAAAGCTAGCTGGACATGGGTTTTGAAGCCTCTTTGGTCACGGAGCTCCCTCCATCTCTTGAACGCCTGACTGAGGTTTACTCTTGTTTTTCCTCTTCTTTTATCACTCTCCTTTTTGCTCTTCTTTGCCTGCTCACACAGAGGAGCTCCTTTTCTTTTGCTAGGCCGTTTTTCACTTGTCTCCAAACTCTGTCCGTCTGCTGTTGTGCTCGTGACTCAACTATCTCATGCCCAGCTCCTCATAAGGACCAGCTCCAGTCCCTGATTGGCTGACCAACCAGTTTCACAATACATGACGCGTTTCCTGCAGTAAAGCAGATTATTTCCGCCCCTGGTGGCAGAAGCTTATTGCAAAGATTGCACAGCCACTAAGTAACCTATGTAAACGCTGATAGTCTGATTTTACTGTGGACACTACCCTGTGCAACCCACATTATTTTCATCATGATATATATTTAGGAAAAGATGCTGTCTGTTGCCTCTTTAAATGTCCAAACAAACGGAATTAAAATGCCTGATGAAATCTAAAGTTTTATGGGCACTATATACTGATGAATGAACAAACAAAGAAATGATGAAATGAAACATAGATCTCATTTTAGTTTTTATCATCAAGATCTATCTTTAGCTCCTCCTCGTCTTGTTTTCTGCAAAAAAAAGGTCACTGATTAAAAATGTCCGTCATAGTTTTCATCACTGATACACAGGATCAACACTCTGATCAGCAGTTTGTGGTTTCAGGATGTAAAATAAGGAAATATTCTCCTGTTCTTCACACACGTTAACAGATACATTAAGCCTTGTAGACATTAGAGAAAGTTGATAATGTGACTAATGATGAAACTCTTTTTGCTGTGTTTCTGTAATATTTGTCTGGAGATGTGTTAAACGCAGCGTTGCTTTGAACCACTCTGCTCTTCTTCTTCTTCTTCTTCTTCTTCTTCTGTCCATCTCAGTGTCTGTTCTTCAGGCACAGCTGGACTGTTGAAAAGATACCTGCCCACCGGCTGCGGCTGAACTTCAGTCAGTTTCAGACTCTAACATCTTAACGACATCAAAGCTGGTTCCTTCTGACTGTACGTCCAGCCCGGTCTCAGAGGTCAGCACATCCTCTGCTGCTCGCCGTCTTTCTGTCCAATTAGCCGGGCACGCTGAGAAAAAATATTCTTTAATGTTTCTGAGATGGTTTCAAGAGATGAAGATGATTCTGACTTAATGTTGAGAGCAGACCGGCCGGAACACTTCAGGTGTGAACTGATGTAGAGTAAAAACCAGCTTCATACGTGAGGTTTTTGTTTCACAAAATATCTTAATGCAGTACTGAGTTACCACCTGCTGAACCTTCACCTGACTACAACTGTTCACATGCTTGTCTCAGATGGTCTCCTCTTGGTTTGGTTTCCTCTGATAAGTTAAATCACAGTAACAGGAGAAAATCACAAACACAATCACACCACAAATGAGAGTTTCTAAGTGACTGCCAGATGCTGCGCAGTCCAGCTAAATATTTTTAATTACCTTGGAGCGCCTTGAGTTCAGTCGGGCCTGTCAAAACATCCCGCTCTCTCTTTTAGCCTCTAATTACATTTTAATTAAGAACAAGGTCCAATTTGCAACAACAACGAGAGGGAAAAGGTCCTCTTTAGGCCCTCCACTGACAGGTGGACAATGTAAACGCTATTAAGCATCAAAGCGACAGACGACACACATGAGGCTGACAGCGAGCGTCACATAAACCTTTCATGGAAATCTTAAACAATACTTTACAGGAGCTATTTTCCCGAGTGTGTGTTCCCCGTTTGTTCCCTTTATTATCCTTAATTTGCCATCCATCCAGCGCTGATGAGGAGTCTCACTTCACTTGTTCCATTAACTTTATTGCTAATAATATATTTCATTATGGCCTGTTATTGGAAAGAATATTGCAATCTGCTCATGATAGCTCACGTCCAAAATTGTTAATTAAGTAAATGAATGGTGAGGCCCAAATAAATAAATAAATAAATAACACAAATTAGCATACCGTAATTGAATGTCACTCTTGGTTATTCTGCTCTTTGAACTGATGGATGGGAACCATCCACAGCGAACACAACAACTCCTCAGCACACACTCACACACACCGGTTATCTCCGCACATTAATCTGCACTATTGACAACAACACTCAATATAACATGAGGACTCTGCAGGCAAACAGCCTGTATCTGATGTGTTGTACACACTTAATCGCATCTCAGCAGCTCGCGCCGCCATCAATCAGTGAAACGTCCAAAAGATTTATTTCACATCGGACACAGGAAAACTAAAGAAAAATACTACGACATGTAGGTGTTGACACACAGCGACAACAACCGTGTTTGCATTCAACCGTTAGGACGGGTTTAAACAAACTTTTTAAAGACATGTGATTGGGACGTTTTCTCATCAGCTGCTTTGGAGCAAATAAACTCCACAAAGTGTCGTTTAGTCAGACGGTGGAGGACTCGCTCAATATATTCACCAAATACGCTGCTTGGTCAGTGATTTTGGTGTCAAAAGGTTTCCTTTTGTGGTGGTACCATACGCTGCAAGGCAGAGTCAGTTTGAAAAGCTGCCTGATAACAACGTGATGTAAAGAGCTGGAGTCCCTACAGGGCGGGCGCGACAGGAGGTAGGTGGGTCCCACCACCCAGGAGCCCAGCGTTCACTGCCTGTATGAATGTAGAGCCAAACCATGATGTTTTTTTCTCTGTGTATTTTTTTTTTTAAAAAAGACTGTCTGTATCTAACGAGCAGAAACTGAAGCTCTGTTTATTTTGAAAAGACACGATGAACGTGCAACAGGCGTAAAGTGACAGCGTAACAGAACATCAATCACAGATGCCGGACGAGACGCAGCCTTTCATACGTAGCCATAAAAGTGATATGGGATGAGTGAGGGGAGAGAACGTGTCACTTTATGCATGACTTTATTCCAACTATAGAGAAAAAGTAGAGGAGGAAGTACAGAGCAGAAGAACAGTGAAGCTGACATGTTGTGAAATTACACTAAACTGAATTAAAAGTTTTTAATGTTTTGACACCTGGCGTCCTCTTCAGACGTCCTACAGGTGTTATTGACCCAGTCCAGACAATGACAGGAAACTGTTAACGCAGGTTAATCCATTAAAGCTGCTGCCGTAAAATGTAATTTTAAAAGATAATCAAACGTCCGGATTGTGACCAGTGTTCTTTTATTATTACACAACAGATCTCTGTTTGCTCTTCGCTCCTCTTCCTCACACCTGCAGGCTGGGCAGGAGGTAGATGTTTTCTGTGTGAAGTGTGAGGAGTGTGTTTATCCTGCAGCTGGTCAGACTGCTCTGTGAGCTGCTGCTGAGTTTAAACTATTTCATAAACCTCAAACCTTCATGTAAGAAAGTAACAAACAATTAGAGCTCTTAGATAAAGATGTTGGAATAGACAGAAAATTATTTCCATTTGAAATGTGGTGAAGAAAGGTCTCAGCTGCACCTTCGAATGATTTATGCTGATTGTATGATATATATTCAATTCTCCTGTGAAATCGTACCTCCCGCAGATAAACAGCTCCATATTTCACCTTTGTTATGTTGCCAAACTCAGTTGCATCCAGATGGTCGAACAGCACAATAGCCAAACTAAATACTGACGTTTTGAAGCGAGGAAAGAATTGTAACTACCCCAGCAGAATTTATAGGCATGTTAGACACTGAAATGAGCTTTAAAATGTGAAATGATGCCTTCACGACTTGATTAGTGGCCGTTCCTGCTGAAATTAACTTGGCTGTGACTGTGAATACAAAGCCGCAGGACGTGAGAGCTCAGAAAGCACATTCCTTTCCCCTCCTTCTGCTCGAGTACCTTTTTCAGAGCATCAGTATCGCCCGAGAAGATCACACCCTGCGTGGCACCAGCTCCATCACGGCTCCCTCCGCCTGGCCCGGAGACAGATTTAAGAGACAAAAGCAGGCGGGATGGCCGCAGGAAGAAAAAAAAGGGTTCATTGCTGGCGCCTAATGAGGATAAGGAAAAATATGGAGTCCTTCCTTCTCCTTCTTAACTCCTTGAGATGCCTGGGCACGGGTGATAAAGAGAGGCAGAAAAAATGGGCTTCATTTTATGGAGCTGCTGCAGCAGAGATGGAGCTCTCCAGAAATAGAAAAGTTTAAAAGGTGCTGTCGCCACACTGATGGACAAATGTGTTGGAGCAACCTTCAGCTGCTGCGCTGCTGTTATTGATCGAGGAAGACTGTCCACCCAACTTCAGTGAAGAGCTCGCTGCCTCATTTTCTCACACTGATTCAACCCTCACACACGTCTCTTATTCACCCTGCTGCTCAACACTCATGAACTCATCTCCATGTTGAAGCACATCTGACACACAGGACCTCATGTTTAGTGTCAGGCTGACACTTCACACCAACTGTGACACACACTGAACAAACACAGCAATGCTTCAGTTGTAAATCTGCCTCTATAAGCACCTCTCCACAGGAACTGTGACATCACGTCTCTTCAACAGGTTGACCTCAAGCCAGGGTCTGAAACTAACACTCACCAGGCACCACGGTGGGTAAATGTGCCAAATTAGTCACGTGATAAAAAAAACAACATTGAGAGTTTGAACAGCGTTTTTGTGCCATTTCCTGTCGCGCTGTGTCTGTCCTCCAGTGATGAGTTTCAGTCACACAGCAACCTCATGGTGCATTCAGGTACACCTTGTAAATTCACCTTGGCCACAAAGCTTGTTTTTTGTTCTGTTCTCCATTATTGAACATTTGTCGTGACTTTCTTGTTGTTTCACTGCAGCATTTTTAACAATAATAATATTAATATCTTGCTCATTTCTGCACAGGTTGATTTAAAAAAATCTATTTAAACTCAAATCAATTTGCAAACCCCAAAATATTCTTGTTCAGCAGGTCCCTGGTGCCTCTGTGATCGTCCTGAAGTTGCTCTACAGCAGCAGTTTTAAATCACTAAATATTACAGTCAGGCCCATGTGTGGCCAGTAAAAATAAAAAACAAATACAAAAACATAAATACATTTTTTTTTAAAAACTCTTATTTTAGCTGGTAGAAAATATGCTCGGCCGGTGAGTCTGTAAGTTAATTTCAGACGCTGCCTGAGGTGCTGTGATTTCAGCGATGTGGAAAACATGGATGGAACTGTGTAATTTGACGATAAAAATGTAATCATGCAGAATGTTGTGCAATCTGCCAAATAGTGAAGACAATTTATAAAAATCTGGGTTTCTGATTACATTAGAAGTTTTTTGTTTTTTTTCCACAGGGCCGAAGGGTTCATTGATGCTCAGTGGGTGTGGTGACATGATGGCTTCTCATTCTGAATGAAATAAATCTGAATGACATCATTCTGAATTAAAGTCTTTCCAGGTAGTTTACATGGGAAATATTCATTCTGAATGAGGGTTTACACGGAGATCAGTTTAATCGCCTTTATTCGGGTCCACAAGGTTTGGGGCAGGGAAGGTTTCTGATTGGATAGGGGGCGGGGCGGATGTTACGTGTTTACATTTACTGGAAGAAAACACTGTAGTCCTCGCTCCGGATAACAAGATGCATGACGACGCCTTTCTTAGTGCCTTTTTCAGGCTTGTTTTGCTTATATTCTTGAAGCAGCAGTACGACAGCAACCTTGTTCTGCTAATGCTTCGTCTGTTGAGGAGGAGAAGGGAGGTAGAAGGGCGAAGAAGGGAGATAGAAGACTGTGCTGTGGCGAATGGAAACCGGTGAGTGCAACGAGTCCAACTGCTCTATCTCAGCCTGTTGCTATGCGCGCTATATACATCATGGCGCCAGAGGGGCAAGGAAACGAGCATGTGCAGAAAGACCTGAATGAACTTAAAGAGGAATGAGTGTATACAAGTGTGAGAAACTCTTTCATTGGGAATTAGAAACGGAATATTCCAGCTCCTTACATCGGATTGAATTTTCAATCACATTGGCCATTTTCATTCTGAATTAGGTGTTTACAAGATCAGTTTAATAGGAATGAACTTTCATTATGAATGAAAAGGGAATTAAACTGTCCATGTAAATACACTCACTGCTAGATAGACAGAGACAAACAAAGCTTTCTCTTCGTACACTGTGTTCACTTTGTCTGATTTGTGCACATTTCTGAAAGCTTACAGATACAGACCAAACACAGCAGAACATGGAGATGGTGGCAGCGTAGCGTAATTCTAGTGAGATATGACCACGAGAGATGACAAAGACATTTAAATAATGGTGGATTGGAATCAATTGATTATATATAATAATATTAATATACAGTGAAAATAATACAAAGAATTGTATTTCATGTCCTCACAGGTCACCACAGCCTAAAACGCTGCCACAGTTTAAAGGTGCAAAATTACGACCTCCACCACCATCGCCACGTGGTCACTTTCATACAGTTTTACTGTTTTTAAAAATCAATGATGACTTCAATTCATCAAGAATTTTCTCCATCTTTTGGGTGCCCAGTAGCTCAGTGGGTCGAGCAGGCCCCTCATGTACAAAGGCTGCAGCGGTGGCAGGTTGACCTCCACCCTGTGGCTCTTTGCTGCAGATCATCCCCTCTCTCTCCCTCTTTCATGCTTAGTCTGTCCTATCAAATACAGGCAAAAAATTATCTTTAAAAATAAAAAGATTTTTCTCAATTTCTGGATCCTTCTTTCACCAGAGACGTGAGGAAAACAAAGTAACACGGACAGAGTAACTGAAACTCAAATGGTCATTTGAGGGTGAAGTGAAATTGTCCATTTGCTGCAGAGCTCCTGTTTTCTGGCAAATGTGTATCTACTGGACTCAGAGCCTGAGGTAACTGCTCATGCATGAGCTGTGAGTAACACAGCACAGAATGTTAACTGTCCCTTTATTAGTCCCCTCAGAGTGCTGGGTGGTGGACAGTGATGAACTGTGTGCAGCTCCAGTGTGAATAAATGGGCTGAACAGAAAGAAGCACTGCAGAAGAAGAACCACGTTCTCCGACAGATCACTTCAGTCCCCTCCCCCTCCTGGTAAACACTGCTACAGGTGCTCGCCTGTCACTTCCAATTAGACGCCAGCTATCCACATGTAGAGCTCCGTTAAGCACGTGTCAGGACATCATTAGCAACGGGTCAAACTGCATTATGCTCAGACACCCCGATCGTTATGGGCTCGTCCACTGCACAATAGAAAATAGGTGTCAGTGGAAGGTAAACAAGACTTCAGTCAAACATGCATACCATCCAGGAAGATTTCCCACTCAGAGAATCAAATGATTTATCCTCAGACAACAGCTCCAGCGTCCAGTTTTAAGGAGAGCAGCAAGCGTTTGAGCACCATGTTGAATCTGAAGAACACGTTTGATGTCCTGCCAAATCCTCGAGGACATAAGAACGGCCTCAGCAGCCGTTTGCTCACAAGTCTCCAAATGTTTAAAGGTAAACCTGCTGCTGACTGAAACCCAGAGAGCCCGCTGAACCGACAGGAAGAGGCAGGATGTACATATGCAGCCGAAGATAATTACTGCACGGCTGTCAGAGCTGCGACGAGGAAGATGAGTCACATAAACACACAGCATCCAAACAAACTGAAGATGAAGCTTCTTTATGTTTCACTGTTTCTATCTGCTGTCACTGTTTAAACAGACAAACACACATGATGTCGTCAATTAAAACACACAGTGTCTGAGTGGATGAGGTCAGATGGGCTGTTGTTGATCTGATGTACTGAGACCTGTTTGTGTGTAAACGTGCAGCTTCAGGTCAGGTCAACACAACAGCTCCAACATAAATTCTATCTTTATGAAGCATCTTATAATGATCTTCATTTTTTTATTAAATTGTAAATGTGTGAATTAAATTAAGAGCTGACACCAGTGTTCTGCTGGACTGTATCATAGTGAGAGCTGTTTCTAATGTTTTACCCTTCTTATTTACACATACATGGGAGGTGTTACAGCCCAGCCTGCAGAGGGCAACACAATGTTCTTGTAAAATAAAGTTCTTGATTAACAAAGGAAGTCTGGATTATTATTACAAAACAAAAAGTGAGGCAAACTACAACTGAAAAGGGCTTGTGGTGCTGTTCTATTCAAACAAAGCAATATAACCACATACAACAAGACTTATTCACTTTATCTAACAAAATCCGAAACAGAAATTGTAAACCTAACTATCTTAAATCATTTGGTGAAAATGAAAACACAGATTAAACAGCATCTCAGAACCTTGTATCTCTAACAAACCAAGTCATGCTCCATGAGTGCAGTCAGTGTTTAAAACCTAAAACCACCTGGTCCAGGCCCCACAACATCTACACGAGCACCACATAACAACTTGACTGACCAAATACAAATCTACTTTCCAGTGAGTTATTTGATGTAATGTGCAGTAATGGTCCAGATCGCCTGTGCTTGGTGGTGATGACAAAGTTGAGCTCAGACAGGTGGGGGCGTCATTGTTTAGGTAAAAGGAGGTCATAAACCAAAGTAATAAGAAATTCTGAGATGATGATGCTGGATGAAGGCAGGGGATCACCAAAGTCCATCCAATGGTTGTTGAGACGATTCATTTATAACCACTAATGAGGACTTCATACTTCTGGAGTGCTGCTAATAAAAAACAATAACAAGCCATTAAAGTGTCAGTTTATCTCGTTTCAGTGCAAAACTATCCAGCCAGGCAAGTTTTCCAGGAAGATGGCAGCCTCCATGAGAAAGCCATCGCACAATTTAAGTACTATTTTCACAAATAAGCATGCAAGAATTCCAAAATACGTTGCTCAAAAATGTCCTCAAGGCACCTTCACGAGAGTGGGACAGATGGATGGACGACCCAAAAACATATTTCCTATGGCGTCAGCGATCGGCGGCACAGAGACATAAAAATGTCAAATCTTTAATTTGACAGGCTGCACTTACTTAATTTTCCTGGACATATTTTGTACATTTTTCAGCCTTCAAATCCCACAATTCTCATCTGGACCGTCATCCTGTTGACTTTCTATTGACTTTAGTTTAATTAGAAACAGTTACATCAGATTCTGTGTACGAGAACGCGGCTCACACCTATAATGACATACAATAATCTCAAAGCAGCGATCAGCCGCAGAATTCATTAGTAACCATCCCTGGGAGTGAAGCGATGCGGTGTTTTGCCTTCAGGCACTTTCCATTAACCTTCAGCTCTTTTTAAAACACACCCATTAATGAAAAAAGTCCCTCAGTGCTACTTCCTATAACAAATCTATTAGTGTCCAATCCTGTATGTTTCTTCAGGCACGCCCCGAGCTAAACGCTTTCCAGAGCCAACGTTTCTCATTACAGTAGTAAACATTTGAAACAGGATGACCTGTTAACTGAAAGAGCCTGTAAACTGCTGCAGGGCCAAATAATTCTCTCTATTAAATCTGCGACCAGCGTGAAGCAGCAGTCACATGACACCTCTGGCTCCAACAAATCAAATGGATGGTAGAATATTTTCTCTGACTGATGCACGTCTGAAAGTTCATCAAGAGTTTTGATTGTGTTTGATGAAACACTGGAGGAAAATAAAAAGCAGAGAGGAGCAGGTCAGTACTGTCCTTCCTCTGTGTGCCGCCCAGGAGAAATCGAGCAGAGCAAAGCGAAAAGCAGCGGGATGTTTTGAAATGGATTAATGCTCCCACCGTTTGAGGTTAACAGCCTGTCGCTGGGCTTCCTTATCAGATGGCCAAGATCAATGGCACAAACACATCCGCTCCCCAAACAATCTGCCCGAGTATTGCTGGACGCTGCACTGAGAATGAAATAAAATCATTATCCTGCAGCTCCTGAAGCTATTTTATACCCATTTGTCTTCCGAATCTCACACAGCGTAAAGAGCAGCATCCATTGACCTGTTTAGGAAGACGGATACTGTTGGAAGACAGTTTCAAAACTTGAAAACAAGGTGACATCTGATACCAACACACAAAAGAGTCTGGGTTTAAATCTGAAACTCACTGGGTGATTAAATGTTGGATATCAGGACTGACAGTAAAACAATTTAGCAATTGTTCACTTAAATTAACCCTTTTTGAATAATTTGTGCCCCTAAATGTTTCATGTACCTGCTGCGCTGGGCAAAGAGCTGGAATCCTTTTTATTCTAAATCGTGCTTTGATTTTTTAGCTGAACATCAGTAAATATGGCAGGAAGTTCAAATGCTACCTGCTGTTCTGTTGCCTCTGTATATACTCATAAAGTTGTCGTTGGTTTTACACTGGTTTGATTTTATGCAAATTGACTAAATCAACATTTCTCATTATGACATGTTCTGGCAAATCTAAAAGTAGCCTGCATCATCAACCTGTGCCGACAGTGTCTCAGGCACAAGCCCAACTCATAGTGCATTTGTAACAAGCATTATGACGACATGATTAACATAATATTATGCTTATAACTAACAGAGCCACTAGTGTCCGACAGGCCGTGAGCTGAGTGCACAAACATGTTTACTTGTAAGTTCATGTGCTGTTTTGGATGACGACATGTCAGAGTTAGTCTTTCAATAAAACTGAAACTGCACCAACATGGCAACATTTTGGATTTAAAGCTGACGACAGGCGTCCTGACTAGCTGCAAGTGATGCAGTGCAGGTTTTTGAGCTGAACATTTGTTGTGCGCCCTGTTTTTATTTATTCCTGTCGTTCACATTAAGAAAGAACCACAATGGACGGCTGATTTGTGAAATTAAAGTAAGAAATTATTGACATGCTACTTCCTGATTTCACGCCAGAAACCAAAATAATTTGTCAGCTGGAGGGGGATCAAAGTTTCTGGTTAATGACCACTACTGATAACAAGCTAGGCTACTTCCTGTTGGATATACTGTTGGTCATTTCCAGTAAATATCACAAAATAAAACGTGTGTTTTCTGTTTTAAAAAGTAACGTTATAAATGTCGTGCAAATGTATAAATCACTGGATCACCTGCAACATAAAGGACTACTGAGACTTCCTGTGGTTCTGCAGGTGTACGGCAACACCACTTGGACAAACCACACACAGAACTGCAATACACTGTAATACTTTGACAGGTAGTAATAACAATGATTATTTATGATTGTGATAACTATTGATGATAATTATTTCGGACGGCAGTGCGTGGTCACTTGTCGCAGAATAGCAGGGGGTTTTTTTGTTTATATTTTTATAAACATTTTGGAGGGATTTTCATCACATCTGAATTATAATAATTTCTGACTTGTTCTGGTTGGACTCATGTATTATTTGCCCTGTAAATAAACAGAAGACAAGAGTCTGCAGCCGTGCTAGAGTCTCTGTAAGACTCAGCAGTGAGCGTATACAGCTATATAATGTCAGCTAGTCTCCAGCCGCAGTGTTTTAAGCGTGATACTCTGTCACACATTAATGAGTGACTCTCTAACACTGTTTAAGGTTGCAATGCGGCCATTTCCAAGGCTGGCAGTCAGTTAGGTAAAACTAGAGTAGAGTAGGCAGAAAAGGTGAGAGTATTTGTCAGTGTCAGCCTGCGAGTGTGAGGCCATGGCTATTTCTTGGAGGCAGTGTGTGACAGCAGACCTCTGAGTAGAACTAATCTGTTGGTATGCACATCGCTTAAAAAAGGCCCCAGTTTAGATTAAAGAGAACAAATAAAAGTGGTACAGACTGAAGAGAAGTCGTGCACACTCCACCGTTTGGTTACTCTGATCACTGAGTCAGAGGAACACAGCAGAGCCGCCCAAGTTATCCGAAAATTTGAAGGTAAAAATGAGGCAATTATCCCCTCAGGCTGTGTAATAGAAAAGTAATAGAACAAGGAACACCTCGAGGGGTGCAAGCAAATAATGAATATTATTACTTGTGAAGAAATAAATGACATGCAAATATATTCAACCTGTGAGTTGTTTTTTGTCATTATCAGAAGTTTCCACAGTTCTTTGAGGACAGTTCTGATGTAAAAGATTTCAGAGCAGCTTTGTGTAATTGTATGTTCCCACTTTAACGACACACAGTGTGGAAGATGACATCTCTCTCTCCTTTTACAATGAAACACAAAGTCAGATCCTTCATCACAAGAACAGACACTCAGGATCCGCCTGTGCCACCTTCTGCCACCTCAGTCCCGAAAGTCTGACAAGGACAGTGTAGCAGGAGTCAACAGGTGATCCTGCTGCTGATAAGAAGGCTGTCAGGTGTGTTGTGCTGCTGCTGAGCTCTACATTTCATTTCTGAAGGACTTATTGTTGAGTCTGAGCTGCTCAGTGTCGAGCCTCTCTCCCTCTCCATCACTGCTAATATAAAGAATATGGTTTTATATAGCTGTCAGTGTCAGAGGACATTAAACTGCACCGTGTTAACTACTGTTGCTGCACATATATTAAACTTAACCCTTTGAGCTCATAGACAGGAACAGTCCGCCAGTGCCTTCCCAGGTATGATTGCTTATTAGTGCAGTGCTAGACTAGTTGGCACCTGATCAGATGTAGCTCTCCTCACCTCGTTGTTTATTCTTTGTACACTGACAAAATAAAGGCTTTCCGAATTCTGAATCTTACTGTGATGTCATATCTTGAAGTATCTTTAGATGCTTTATGTCCGTAAAATCTGGACAACCTGAGCTAAAAGGTTACAGAAGTCAATGAACCAGAATAACTGAGAAATGTATTTAAATTAAAAAAAAAAAAGATTTTTGAATTTTGAAACAAAATCAATCAATCAATCAATCAATCAATCAATCAATCAATTTTATTTATAAAGCCCAATATTACAAATCACAATTTGCCTCACAGGGCTTTACAGCATACATTTCATAAGTTATTTTAACTCTGTACATTAGTTTTGAGATATGAAGCTCTTTCATGCTGCAGGTATGGGCACACTCCACCTCCCAACCACCGCCACACCTTCACAGATTCATCAGCCCCATCATTCTTAGGTCTCAGAGTCATCGGCCTTCAGTCTCAGAGTCATCTCCCTTCATTCTCAGAGTCATCTCCCTTCAGTTTCAGAGTCATCGGACTTCAGTCTCAGAGTCATCGGCCTTCAGTCTCAGAGTCATCGGCCTTCAGCCTCAGAGGCATCGGCCTTCAGCCTCAGAGGCATCATCCTCCAGTCTCAGAGTCATCATCCTTCATCGGCCTTCAGTCTCAGAGGCATCATCCTCCAGTCTCAGAGTCATCATCCTTCAGCCTCAGAGCCATCGGCCTCAGTCTCAGAGTCATCATCCTTCAGTCTCAGAGTCATCATCCTTCAGTCTCAGAGTCATTATCCAAAACCACCACCAGAGTCTAGACTCCACTGGGATGCCGCTCAATTGCAAATCTCCTGTAGGAGCCCAAGCACCATAGACTTCCCAACAATTCATCACATCATCTGTTAATTTGTATGAAACATTTATCTTTATTTCATTCACCTGATCTTTCCTGATTGAAATGTACATTTTTATGAGCAGAGTGCAAAGGTGTTACGATAAAGTCATTATTCACTCTTCTGGCACCACCCTGCATTTTTATGTGGTTTGCACTGCACTTATGGTAGCACAATGATGTTATTACAAGTGTACAATAAGAGCAATATACAGGATTATGCAACAAAGAACTGCTGCGGCCATAACAGGAAAATACTCCTGTAATTACAGCCAATCACCAAATTTACACAAAACGTAAAGTAAGATAACATAAGATCATCACGTGATGATGGGGGAATGGAAGTCATTACTTTCAGCTGTAAAATGAATGAATGTTCTCGCTGTTATGATTTTAGCAATTTAAACAGGATCATGCAAAAAACAATCTTCTGCAGCCACTACAGGGAAACACCAGTATCATTACAGCTAAATACCACATTTGCACGGCACGTAAGGTAAGGTCACGTAAGGTAAGGTCACGTAAGGTAAGGTCATGACATCTTGACGGTGAAGACAGAAGCCATAACTTGCAGCTGTAAAGAATGAACTTTCTATGATTCTTATTTTACACATATTTAAGATTTATTTAAACAGGATCATGCAAACAACGTTCTCCCGCCGCCGTCAGCAGAATGTCCATTTTTAAAGGGTCAATCATTATTTTCGACACCAACATTTCAATCCGAGGTGCCTTTTCAGCAGCGTAACAGGCAGAAGTGGGGTAACATCTCAGCTGAGAGCCGTGATCACATCTTTGTTTTCTTGACATTAATCTTGAAGTAATTGTGTTCACATCAGTTGGTGAGGCGCCGAGCGTCTCCTGGGAAATCAAACAGGGACTCAGCTGAAGCGCGGTGCTACAGCGAGCCGCTGAAGTGGGACTTAGATGAAAAAAGAAAACTCTGGAAACACAGCACACTACTTAAAAAACATCTCCAATGTTGAATATTTCAAAAACAAACCTTTCATAGTCTCACAATATATGCACAGTGAACCATATTTATACAGTCAGCAAAAAAGGTGTCAATCCAATAAATATGAATGTGAACAGAGGAGGCTGTGCTGCCTGCACTGTCTCTGTCCTGCTGTTTATGTGTGTTTGCTAATCTCTCCATATCCAAGTCACGTTGGTGCCTAAACTAACCAATCTTTAACCACACAGTGATTTGTCCCAGCAGTGATGTCCATGTCGTTCATGTCCAGTGATGTCTCCAGATATTTTTCATAAAGGTGACCAGATTGGGCCTCTGAAAATCTAGTGGTGGCAGCCTGAAGCCAGAAGCCATAACGTCTGTTGAGCTGTTAAAGTAATATGAAAGTTAAAGAAGCATTTCACTGCTGGAAACTTGCTCTCTAACTTGTCTGTCTCTGCAGTAGAAAGATGCTGGAACTGGTGCAACATGACCAGAGAAAACAGAGAATAAGGACTGAGGCATTTGCTTTTGCGCGCGCGCACACACACACACACACACACACACACACACACACACACACACACACACACACACACACACACACACACACACACACACACACACACACACACACACACACGTGAGCACACTAGAGCACGGCTCAGGCCACATTTTCCTGACCAAACCCAATCCGAGTCGGAGACAATTATAACCAAGGCTGACGCAGTTTTTTGCCCGACATGGTTATTGTTATGGACAGTGTGTAAATGACCATCAACAGACTGCTGTTACACAAAGTCAAACACGCTGCTCGCACAGCAACGCAGCACGGCACTCTACACACACTGTGTAGAGCGGGGCCTGTGTTGCATTCAGGCGTTGTCACGTAAATAACAAATTCCAGCACTTGAATAGGCCACAGCACAACACCGCAGCATGTCAAGTGGGCCGAACCCAAACACAATTTTTGGTTTATTACCCTTTTCACTTCTTCAGAGATGGACCCATGCAGGACTCTGGGTCCTTTAACTTAAACTGACATTTTAACTTCTGCAGATATTCTGTATCACAGCAACCAAAAAAACACTACTCCCGTACCGTGCCTCATTGCTCCTCTGTGTTGTGCAATTAAGTATTTAATTTGTTTTAAAACGGAGTCATTTCTGCCATTTAAAAGCAACAATATACCTGATAATAACTGAACAATAAATCTTATTCACAAAGCACTAAAATCAGGATAAATGAAGCCTTTTTCAGAAATAAAGAAATGGCAGTAACAAGGCGTATCAGCCTCCGTTAATCTTCAGTGAAACTCCTTCTCTGTAACTCTACGGCCCTTTAAAGGTTATAAAAATCAGATGTGAACGAGCTGCAGCTCAGCAGATGTTGCTCTTTCTGCAGCTTAATTATATTACTGATTATGACTGATAAGCTTAATTTAATTATGCATAGAACATTGTATTTACAGGCCCTTTTATAATAACTGAAGCAAACAAGAAGTTCCTCATGTACGACTACATGTGAACTCATTCAAGGTTGTTATTATGTCTACTAACATGCTGATAAAATACAGAAAACGAGTCGACTGTTATCGTGGACGTCTTGTCCAGCCAGCATCCAGACGAGTTAGTTACTGAAGGAAGGAGTCCAGCGAAAGAGAAAAGGTCACCTGGGAGTGCACGGCTATGGGATGCTTTAAAGGTTACCTCCATCGAGCTCCATCAAATATTAATGACATCAGAGCCAGTGACAGGACCCCCGGCAGACAAACACGGCCATTTAGCAAGAGGGGAGCTTCTTTAAGGAGCCTGAGGCGCTGTGATGCAACACTTTGTTGCTGCTCTGCTTTAACCTGATCCTTCCTGTTAGATTCTCACCGTGTGCCGCTGCAGACAAGCCTCGGCCGTCCCGCACTGGACAGCGTTTTCACACGCAACATTCCTGCATGTTTTTTAAAAGGTCACAGGCAGGTGGACTGCGACTTGATGCCCTTATACATCCAGTATTAACTTATCGATCCAGTCAACGTCAACAAGGGAAGCATAAAGGTTACAGCCGAGTGTGGGGTCTCTGCCCCCCCCACCTTATTAACCATGCAGCTGGTCTGGAGACGCTGTACCTGGCAGTAAAGCAGCCAAGGCTAATATTTAACTGCCCAGAAATAAACCCTGCGTCGTCCTTTCTATAATGGAGCATTGGCAGCACTCCGAACAGAAATCATCTGATACGGTGCAGCTACGTCTCTGCTTCACTCCAAAAATGGATATTTCAGCTGGCAGAGGGCAGGAGGGGTAAACATCGCAACAAAAGACGAAAACTCAGATCAATCTTTCTTCTGCCAAGTCACAGCACAAAGAGCACTGCTGTTTACCTCGTTCCAAAGTTGCTGCTGACTTATTGTAACCTGAGATGCAGACTTTCCTCTGTGGAGTCTCACAATAAAAAGATGAAGCGAGGCACTTCCAGGTGTCGGCCAGATGTGCATGCAGGATGCTGGGAGGTGCACGCAGTGTTTGGCTCTATTTTTATCATTCATGTCACTGAAAATGTGTTTTTAAGGAGTCGTGTGCATAAAGGACATAAAAATCACTCAAGAAATAAACTAAATGTGTGCACAGTGAAAGCCTAAAAAAATAAGACAGTTTCACAGCAGCAGCTGAGTGAAATCAGTAAAGTGCAGATCTCCACCAGGCGGCCGCCAAGCTGATCGCAGCCACTCCACACAGTTCTTGTAATTCCAGCAACGCGTCACAGCACGTTTCAGCAGCAAATAAAAATACACGCCTCGTCTATTTTTGATGGCGCCACAACATGTTGCACAGAGCAGATGGAGTTCTCCTGCTAACAGGCTCGGTATGTGAAATATAGATATAATGATGAGGATAGATGTATTTTTAAGAACTCAAACACAGCTGCACAACAAAGAAGGAAATAACAGAAAACAATATGAAAATAGACAAAAACACAGAACGTGTAACTGCCTGCTCACTGACTGATGACAGAAGCACAAATATCACAGAAAAATGACCAAATCAAAAATGCCACCGGGGCACACCTCTCCACTTCTGAAACCTTCTGCTGCTGAGGTATGACGCCATCTGACAAACAGGACAAAACCTGGGTGCAGCTGCGGCCCGTAGAATTGTCCCTCCCAGCTCCCTTACAGACAAGATGGCAGCAAAAATAACAAAACTGGGTACTAACCTTCAGAGGACCAGAACAAGTCAGGTATGGACTCAATCTGCAGACGCTCTGCTTCAAAATAAGACCAAACTTTCCGTGGATGTCAGCTCTTGAGCCACAACCAAAGACAATATGTGTCCTGCATCAGACGGTAAGGCTCGTTGTATTAAGCTGAGATGATTTCTGGAAAGCTGGCAGCCACGACCGGCTGGTTACGAGGAGTGAGGAGTCAACAGTCATTATGAATCACCTCAACCACCAGATGTCTTTAAGTATACGGTCATACAGGTGCACACACACAGAGGCATATGGTCGTTACAACAGGCCCCAGTGCACGCTATTATGACGGGCCCTAAAGCACGGTACATACGTGTTATGTTCCTAAACTAGCTGCCGTATAATCTTGTCATCACATGATCATATAGAAACGTGCATTAAATAACACCAACATAGAGTTCACCCAGAATCATCATCACATATATGTACAGGACAGAAATACCAAAGAAAATAAAGACTTATTAATTTAACTGAATAGTTTTTCATACCTTATTTATAATTTATGTACAGTAAGCATACATTTTATATTTTATAATATATTTGCTCATCGATTGTTACCGGTTATTTTACAAAAAGAAAAAAAGAAAACCATGATGGAGGTGGTTTTGCCTTTTCAAAGGCATTTAAGGCACACGGCAACATTCTGAGGTGGCAGTCTGAATCACTCACAAGGGCCTGTTTCTACCTCACATATAGTTGAAGGGCCCCCTCACCCCATGGGCCCCAGTGCATCTGCCCTGCCAACACCGTCTATATTTATGCCCCTGTGCACACAAAATGTGAGGCTGATTGTTCCAGTAATTTCAACACATTCTCATCCCAACCGTCCAGCCCACTGGCAGCGTTTCAAACAGACGCCATCCAGTGGCGTATCACACTGTTGAGACTGGTGCCGTCCAGCCGACTGGCAGCGCATCATAACACAGCAAAAGGTGGCTCACAGAGCGAGTGTGTGACACCAACACCACAGACAAAGGAGTGTCTGACGACTTCAGAATAAGCAGACTGGTAGTTTGCAACATTAGCTGTGGACAGACGATGCTCTCGTGCACACACACGTCCGAACACAACAATAATTAAAACAGATCAATCTTTTCGCACATTACTACAGACTTCATACACTGATGTCAAACTGAATTATTTTCAACGAGTTTCTGCAGGTTACATGTGTTATCATTTCACAGTCAGATCTCAGATGATTAATATCCTGCAGTTTCTTTGCTTTAAATGTGGATAGCAGCAGAAAATCTGGCATTCAAACTGAATGCAAATCAGGAGAAGCTCAATTTGTTGCTGGAGGCTCTCCTCTAAAGAGGGAATATTTTTTTTAGCTGCGTTCTCAACCAGCTCTCACATTTGGAGCTGAGCTGCTGAGCATCTTGTTTGGTTGTTCAATTTATGAACATCTTAATACTGTACAGAACTGTAGCACCAGTAACACACAGTCTTTTTCTTATTTAAAGGTGGGCTGTTACGCACCCAGCAAACATTTCGGAATAATAAATGTGTGTATAATAACCTGCCCCTGGAAGTCGTCCTCAGAGCAAACATGCACATACATTAGGAGGAGGATTTTAAAAACAGAAAAACAGGAGGACTTGTTCTGAGTCAGTGGGGCTGCTCTCCTGCTCTTTTGACAGAGTCCAAAGGTCAGAAAAGTTGCCGTTTTTTTACAACACACCCTCCAAACAACTAAAACTCAACATCACACATGTCGAGGCTGTGAAATGAATGAATTCCCTGCTTGCTGCTTTTATATCCTCGATACCTTCAACCCATTGAGATGAACCCTGTCGACCCCGGCAGCCCCGCACATGCCCTCATCTTCCCTTGGCTTTGATCCGGTGCTTAATAATAGATTGCGGTCAGCTAGTCAAGTCTTCCTCTTGCTTCGGGGGGCCTCCAAGGCCTGCCGTTACAAGGCTACTGTACTGCACCTCTCTTTACACAGTGAGCGGACAGGGAAAACCAGCTTCCCTGCCCACGGCTCCTCGCTCTGGTTTCCTGTTTGTAATAGTTTCTGCTGCAGCTCGGCGGGCGAGTCGGAGGTTCATGCAGTCACACCGGGAGACTCAGAGACTCGAGGAGGAGAAATTCTGCAGTTCATTTCCTTGTGAGGAAAATGAAGCGAGAAAAATAACCACAAGAAATCGCTTTATGTAATCTTTTATGTCTGAGTCTGCATCCTCAATTTATGAGGCTGTAAACAGTATGCGCATATTTCATCACTGCGAGGCGAGAGAGTGTGTGTGTGGGTGGATGTGTATATGTATGATGTGGTGGAGAGCGGCGGGGACGGGAGGGGAGGGCATGGGGAGGGGGGGGTTGTAATAGTACCACAATATTAGAATGTGAATAATGCATCTAATCCACCTTTTCAGTGTGAAATAAGACTGGGCCATTAAAAAGCTCCAAACTGAAATTGATGATAAGCATCAGAATTGCCAGGCAATCCACTGCAGCAGAGCGGCGGCAGAGTGAGAGCTCTCGGTGTCGTTAGATCAAACTGTGCGGCTGCAGCTGAACATGCAATCAATGACTTACAGTTTGACACCTGGGGCTGCAACACGCCGTCCATGACCCCCAGGGGGGGGCCTCAGAGTTACTGCAACAGGGCCGCCAAATTACTGTTTGACAAAATCATTTAAGTTTTAATTTAATTTTCTTTTTCCCGTCCCATGGTTGTGAACGTGATATCTCAAGAACACCTCAAGAAGATCTTCAAATTTGGCACAAATGTCCTCCTGGCTGAAAGAATAAACTGATTACTGCACTCAGTTGAGCCACCAAGGATCACTTGAGAATTTTTCGAGCAAGAGACTCTCGCCCTTTTCAGACAGAGATGGCGCTATACAGCTCCTACATAGTCCAGAAAGGCTCGCTCTCGACTCCACCCTTGCTGATTGAAACTAGGTGCCTGCACATGCAAAGCTACAGTAGGTGCCTGCCACCAGCGAGGGTAGAGTGAGAGCGAGGTGTAATGAGTGCTGTAGCAAATGTCCAGACTAGATAGAAGCATGTGTAATCATGAAAACGCTGAGCTGGAAAACAAAAAATTCATTATGGACTAAAAACTGAATTATATTTTTGCGTAGGAGGCCTCAGACTGTCCGTGGTGAGTTTTTCCAAGAACATTAGAATAGATTACAGGCCTCTGGGCACATTGTGACTGATTTATCAATGAACCGACACTGAACTCTGTATCCTCTCAATCTCCATCAGTCGGATTCACACAGCTTGATGGAAATAGCAAGCCAGCTAGCTAACTTGTTAGCCGCTACATGAATACATGCTTTATCCACACACTCTTGTCACAACATAGAACAGGACATTACAATCACCATATGAGTGAAAACTTTGTGTGAATTAGCAAGCTCGCCCGCCAGCTGTGGGACAAAGAATACAACTGTAATAACTGCTGTGTGTCAGTGGTCACTCAAATGACTAATGCTGTGTCTCTTCTGTACTTAATGTACACTTAATACTTTGAGTGCAGAAGTGCGTTCACACTGAGAAGTATGGAAAAATGCAGTGCACTGGATGGTGCACTCAAAACAGTCAAAAAGTTGAGTGTGGAACTATGAACACTTCTCGTACTCAATGGTCGCCATCTTGGCTTCGTAGCGGAAGAGGAGGTACCACTTTTCAAACTGGAAATAGCGGCCGAGAACTGTGCGACTGTGAACATCGCTGCGTTGTATAAATACATCTGTTTTTTGCACTAAGAGCCACTGTACTGTTGTCAGATACAAGCCAGCAGTGTGTTTATCGGGTTAATTCAGCAGTCTGTAATGATTTGGTACCGTGAACGATAACGCGAATACTAATGCTAGTTTGCTTACTAGCTAATTTACGGTCGTCATTTCCGGAGAGTGCACAATGGCCGTGTTTGGTTTGAGACAACACTACCCTGTCAAAATTTGAGCGCTACACTAATGAGCACATAGTGCACATAGTATATTACATAAAAGTATACTAACACAAGTATGTGATTTGAGACACAGCAAAGTTAGAAAGTTAAGATTCTCTTGTTTGATTGATGCAAACCTTTTAGGATAAAACCACACAGCAGGTACAATCTGTGCCTCTTTCAGACCACCAACAACCAAACACACACGTATAACGCACCTCTGAGGCCTCACTGTACAGTTCATCCACTAATACATGATATTCTGACAGAAACAGTCCTGACACCTTCACAAAGGTCCAGATGATCCGATCCAATAAACTACTGAGTCCAAACACATACTCACATCCTTAAATATCCAGACTGTACCTGCATCATTTCAACTGCTCTCCAAATGATCTTGATGATCCCTCCCTTCACATATGTACTTGAGCCAAGAGGAGCTTCAGTATCTGTCCACAGCCTACAGCAGCCAATGAGAGGCTGTGTTGAGAGGAAAAACCTGCCCCTCTCTTCTTGTCTCTGGATCCAGCCAATAGCAAGCAGCCGTGGAAATGACTGACACTTCTGACAGCCAATCAAATTCCCTACACAACAAAGCGCACTTTAAGTACCTTGATTCCAACATGGACCATAAAAAACATGGTAAACAAATAATAAACAGATGTTCTTTTATTGTCTGAGGGGAAAACCAGTCTCTCATAAATTAAGATTTTCTAAAAGTCTTTTTTATACACAGTAAGATCCTAAATAGACTTTTCTTGACATTTAGACATGTGCAGGAAAGCAACAAGTCCTTGTAAAAAAAAAATGTATTATTCAGTTTCTGTGTTATTATAATCTACTTTGACTTTGGACCAGGTAATGCTTCATGCTGTGGCCCCATTACAGTTAATACGTCCCAGTTATAGTCCTCTGCAGACATGTGTTTTATATTCAGCTGGAAATAACTCACCTGGTGGAGTGTGGGCTTCATATAGGCTGAAGCCTTGCGGTGTCACAGGTTCAACTCCCACCTGTGTCCCTTTGCTGCGGGTCATATTCCTGCTCTCTGCCCTCTTCCTGTCACTCTACAGCTGTCCTGTAATTTAGACAATAATAATAATAATAATAATAAAAACGTCAGTGCTTCCCTTTAAATGAGATCATGTACTTGAAATGGGAACAAGAAGGCCTTTCAATTTACTTCATATGTCATCATCTCGTTTTAGCAACAACCTTCTTTTTTTAAACCTTTAGTACAAAATAAAAGATGAACCGTGTGGACTGAACATTATCAGGACATGACTCAGACAAATATGAAATATAAAGATGTCAAACTACACTGGAGGGAGCTGCAACAGAGGACATGACAGGGGTCATTCATCCCAAAGCTCCTCCGCCATGTTTGTTGGACTATCTGACAACACACACGTCACCAGTTAGCGGCTAATGTAGCTCGTGCTAACGCGCTAATCTCGATTAGCATCTCACTTTGACAAACTATGGCCTTAAATCTTTACCTTCTGCCAGTTAGAGCGCATCCGTTAACCGCCGGTAAAACTCTGTGTCCTCCACAATAACGGACACAAACCTCCGGTATCCACCTTTCACACACACATGTCGGTAATGACGTTTGTAACCTGCAGCTTGTTTTCACCGGGTACTCCTATGACCCCGCCCCTCCACCTCTCTGATTGGACTGAGAAGTTGTAACAACCAATGAAATCAACCGCTTGTCAAGAGACCACCCTCTGCTCTGTGAGGTTAGGTTGAGAGCTCCGCACAGTAAACAAGATGGCGGCGCGCACACAGTGGTCCAGTGCTCTCTGTATTTGTACTGAAAAGGTTGCATTCAGTTCCGTTGTACATGAACAATGACAGTAAATACATTATATTATATTAGATTAGATTAGATTAGATTAGATTTTAAACTATGGCTGTGTCTGGGTTTTGTTTTGTTTTTTGTTTTAATTGACTGCTATTAATTTTTTGCTAAAATGTAATTCTGCTGTTGACAATTAAATTAAATTAAAGCAGCTATCTTTTACAGACGAGTCCTTTGAGCCTGGATACATAAGCACAGTTTCAGTCCCCACAGATACTTCATATGGAATAAGAAGGATATTATACACAACAATAAAACACTGTTTCACTGCTCATGGTTTGTCAATAGAAATTTGTTGGTGGGTTAGTTGGTAAACAAAAACGGTACATTGCTGTTATGTTCAGAAATTCTCCAGACCAAAATAATATGCTGTGATTTCTGATGCCGTCCCCACAGCTTCTATTCATCCTACAGAAATGAACATTATTATCTTGAGACATGTTTTTGTGAGAAATATATCCACTTATATATCCACGTCGCCTGGTGAACCATGCTGAAGCAACAAACTTGTGAAACAGCAGCAACAGAAAGTTTGCTGCTGATTCAGTGTTCTGAGGGAACAACGTTAAACCTGCCCATGAAGCGATCGTTAGTATGATTGGTTTGACCACAGATAACAGCGCTGGGCTACACCATGACTGAATTCAGCATGTAGCACTAGCTCCAGGTGCCGTACGGGTACTTGACTCATCTAATGCTAATAAGCAGGTATCATGTTAACGTTAGTTTTCGGCTGTTTCATTAGAATGAAAAGACATAATGTGAATAAAACTTTAATACATTCACTCGTCCGTGACAACAATTTCTACGATATTAGACAGATTTTCATCTGGTTATTTGACAATGACGACAACAACTCCCATGATCCCACGCTACTTTATGACGTCATCGCAGTGCATCTTTTGTTATTGTTTTGAATGAGGGACCCCTGGTGGCAGAATCACATATTGTGGCTTCAAAGGAAACAGTCAGATACGAACACTGAACCTGTTTTTGCTTGTTGTAATCCTTCCTCATGTTCAAACCAAACATTAAGAGGTCCCTTTATAATACACTGAAAATATTATCTGAAGATACAATGAGGCTCCAGCAGTCTGAGTTACACAGAAGACGTGGATATCTTCCAATAATTCCTTTTATCAAGTATCAGATTCCTCTGTGAGTTTCTCTGAACAGTGTTTCCCTCTTCAGTTGCAGACAAAGGATAGCAACAAAAAGACTGAGTTCAACACTAAAAAGGCTAAAAAATCTACTTCATCGTGTAACTCCGTCCGCTGGCGCCTCACTTCACTTTCAGATACACTTTCAAATAGATTCATGCAGAGATGGAGGACTGAGGAGTTTGTCCTACGTCAGATACAGTGGAAGCAAATTATGATCTCTTATTAATGAGCGGTATGAACAGAAAGAATGAGTCTCTGTTTCAGGAGCATCGTGGCTGAGACAGGCAGCAACATCAGTTACAGATGGATAACAAAGAACAAAAATACATATTTAGGAATATACAACTGTGAGGCGCAGAGTAGCTCATCTAGTAGAACACGCACCCATGAACAAAGGCTATGTCCTTGCTGCAGCTGCAGTGGGTTCGATTCCAACCTGTGGCCCTTTGCTGCATGTCATCCTCCCTCCATGCTGCCACTGTCCTGTCATATAAAGGCCCCAAAAAGCCAAAAACTCATCGCAGTATCTGTCAAATTAACCACAATGATTGTTTTTTCATAGCGTGCAGCTCCACTCCCAACTTACTGACTTATTCCTCTTCATCCTCCGATGGGACATCAGACTTCAGTGAGTTCTTTCCGCTGCATTCGATCCTTGGCAGCATGTTTCTCCCCCTCCTCCCATGACAGCTTCATCTTTTCCTGCTCCAGTGTCATAAATCTGTGCCAAGTGGTTTTGGGCCTTCCAGGTTTTCTTTGCCTGGTGGTGTTCATTTTGATGCGACCCTCGTGATCTGGCCCTGTTCTCATGGCCTGATTGGAGGATGACGGGTCCATCATGGAGCACTTGGCGCCCGGAGCCAGTCCAGTGACATTCACTTGTTCCCAGACGTCCAGGTGGTATCTCTCCATATCTCACTGAGGGTCGGTGCTGTCTTTGTGGTACATGGTTTAGACACTCCATGACCCTCTTTTGCACTCCTGATTTCTTACTTTCACCAAGAGTGGTCACACTGTGACCGTCTTGGCACAAACTTAACAAACAAATCGTTTCACAGTGGGAAATGTGTCTCGTACTTTGGATGTGACAAAGAACTAGTAAAAGGCACCAAAATATTGCTTGTTTAAAACGACCTGCCAGGGGAGGATCCTCCGGACCCCCCAACAGAGGTCTGGGCTAAGCGCCAAATGTCCTCAAATCTGAGTAATGTTGCTGCGTACATGTGCAGGGCTGCTGCGACTGGCCCCTGACCTCCTGTCACTCTGCAAAATTGGCCCCCAGGCGATGCCAGTAGAGTAACCCTGTCCTGGAGGAACCTTGAGTGCAACTTAAAGTCCTTCTGCAGAGGAGTGCACATACACAGAGCTGCATACCTAAAGGCTTGTTTGACAAATTAAATAAAATTGCACTGTGTTAAATCTCCTCTAATCTCACTCTGCACACTCATCAACATAATTCTTTGGTTTTCACACAGCGGTTTGGTTACAGCACGTTCACAAACTAAACTCTCAGCTGAGAAGTGAGAGTCTATTTCTGCTGCCATGAAAGGAACATACAGGAGGATATGCGGCCCACTTAGGCTTCATGCACATGTACGTCCACGTGTGCATGTATTGTAATAGGTGTTTCATTTAGCCCATGCTGGATATCACTTAGTGAGTGTGCCCTGGAGAGGTGTGAGGAGAGCATCAACGTATTGATGTACGAGTTAAGGTGAGACTGCACCGCAGGAAAATGGAAGCCACATCCTGTTTACATGTGAATCGATACTGTTACAAGTCTAAATGGTGAGAAACGTCCAGGCCGCAGTGGGGAGGAGGAATCCTGGATGTAAGGGGGCGAGAGTGGCTGGAGTGTAGATTTATAAATAGATATGGATAGAAAGAAAGGGAACACTGTGCTCTTTGCCTTCCTGAGCGCTGTGATGTGATGTAAGATAACTTTAGAAACATAAAACAACGGAGCGCCCGGTGAGCTGGGTGACAGAGCAGAGAGAACAGGGAGAGGTAAATTACTGTAGTATATGCAGGCTGGAGAGAAAGCTCTACGCGAATAAAACCCATCAACTTTTTATCACCAAATTTCAGAGGCGACATCAGCATCTCTAATTAAGTGCCAAAAACATCAACAACAACCCCTGCAGGTCTCAGAAAATGGTTCAATAACTGTAAGTAACAGAGGCTTTTCAGTGTGCTGTCATCCAGGTAGAAAACTAGAAGCTCTCTCTTTAATATTCTGTCACAGAACGCTTTGCTGAGCACGCACACTCTTTTCCTCCTCGTTTCACATTATGCAACAGCTGAGAGCAGCTCCACGTTTCTGCTGCCAGCCAATAAGACGCTGAATCAGAGGAGATGGGACTGAATGAAGGGCTCAGAGGGCTCCCTGCGGAGCTTTCATTAAAATGTTTTGTTTTGTATTCAACCTTTCTCATCAAGATTCACTTAAGACCTGACAAACATCATGAGTCCTCTAGCTGGCCTTCACTGGCTCTGTAAACAGCTGCTCTCACAGCGCTGCAGAACCAAAGCATGAGATGAACTTTAAAACACACCCCACACTTGTCTCCGTCTCCATCCATCAGAGCAAATGTTGAATATAAATCACAACAGTTTAATCTAGTCTGTAAAGTCGCAGCACCCCCCAGCCAAAGTGTGTTCCTGAACTCATGCGTACTCCCTTTCTCCAGAGCTTTAATCTGCGTCTTACAGCCAATGAAACGAGTTGTTTGTCAGCATTTTGGAGATTTTAGCTGCTAAAGAGTCAAATATTTTCCTCGGGAGTCGATGGAGACAAAAACAGAGCTGGAAGGAGTAAACAGTGCTGAGTGTTGGACTGTTGTTCACCAGGAACATGGTTCAAAATGAACGATAATATGACCCGGAGGAGCAGAGGAATTATTTTAGACTTTATTAACAAATATATGGATAAAAGTGAAGTGAAAACAAACAGCAGAGTTCAACAAAACTCCAGTGAAACATAAAAACCAGGGGATGAAAGCTGTCGCCTCCGTGAAGCTGCCTCCTTCTCTCCAACTGGACACTGACTGATCTGACCTGCTCAGTCTCACCTAATTACAGCCCGCCATCTGCTCAGGTGAGCAGCGTCACCTGGATATCTGCACATTAACAATCATTTAGGACTTCTACAGAGTTTATCCACACAATCACACACACACTGGTGAAAACTTTCCAGTTATTTTGGTTGAAAGTAGAGAAAGGAGCAACGTCTTCGTCTGTCTTCAGCTGTGAACATGCTGCCGCCATCCAACGACTCCACGTCTATCTTAAAGAGACATCCACAGTTGGAGGCCTTTGCACATGAGTCACACAGCTAAAAATAAATGCAACTTCACATTGTGTCGATCATGTTCAAACACTGAATCTGAAAGTTTCATTAAAGTTTTGGGAACAGGTTTGACTTTCTGAGTCTTGACCTCCGTCAGAGTCTTTAGAGACGTTGGACCGAGAATCAGTGAAGAAGACGTGGCGGTGGGACGCACAGGTAACTCCAGAGGACAGAGGCAGAGGAGGAACTGTGACTTTTCACTTTGTAACATACTGCAAATTTTTGCAACAAACAAAACAATAAAGCATCAGAATCAGTGAACAAGGTTTCTGTGGGTAAAACCATTTCCTTCACGACAGAATAAAAAATGCATCTGAAAAAACAGACTCAGTGTGCAGAGTCCTGCAGCTGCTGTTACTTTATCTTCCTCTTTATCTGCGGAGTATTCTGCTAACCTGCAGTACTAACAACTACAAATGTTTTTAACATCACACGTAATCTTTTATCTGGAAAATTAAACTAAAAAAACAGACTCAGTGTGCAAAGGCCTTACGACCAACAGCTAACGTTAGCCACACAGAAACACAGTTAGCTAAGGTTAATGTTAGTTTTCTAACCAGTCAATACTACTGTAAGGTTAAGGTAACATCGTCCTGCTGCCTAAGGCCTAATTCATGCTGGGGGTGCAACACTCGGTGAGTGTCACTCAACAGAAACGACGTGTCACTTCACACTTTTCTTTCATGCCGTGCACACAGAGAATTTTATGATGTCTTGGACAACGTTATATTCTCCGTGCAGTGTGATTGGTGGTGTTGTCCCCATGGAGGACTCAATGTCTCTGTCGCGGAGCCGAGAGGACACAGGACGGTCAGACTGTCTCCACCACGCTGACTGACAGCACACATTTACTGGACAAAAGTATTTTTCATGTCAGGGTCACAGGAAGAAATCAGCAGTGTTTGTATTTACTGATGAATAAATTAATAAACAGTCGTCTGTGCAGATTACTTTTTACCAAACAATGACAGGAATGGGCTGTAAGCTAAAGTGCGGGTCTCTGGTTGCCATGGAGACAACTGAAACGTTTTGCTGGGTCACAAACTGAAAACGTCTCATGAGTGTTTGATTTCTGTTGAGCGACACTCTTCGATATGATTTAACACAAAAAGATCTGCTAACAGTGGGAAACCTTCTCACACCGCTCGCGAGCAACTCAGTGATTCTTCATACGACCGATGAATTAAATCCAGAGCTGAAATGTGTCCCGTAACATATAAAAGGATCCTGGTCCCCGCTGCTCAGGAAGCATCCTCACTTCTCCTCTGGAGTAACTGACAGCGTACCCCCTCAGAATATTTAGTAACTGTATCCCCGCTGGCTAATACCACTGTTCTAAATCTGTATGATTCTGATCCCCACATCAACCCGGATTAACGCTCTCCATCACAAGCTGGGATGGAACCGCGGCATCAATTAGTCATGTAAATATCATGGTTATTTAGACCGTGTTCTGATGCCTCTATTCTGAGCGTCGGGCTTCAAATGAAAGCTTAAACAGAAAGGAGAGGAACGGGAAATCTCATCTGATGGTATCCACACAGCTGCGGATCAAATATTAAGCAGAGACCTCCGGGGCACGACGGCTATCTGATCGGCAATAAAAACCACTTGAACAATTTGAAACAGCGCTAATTGGGATGAGAAAGACGATGAGGCATGGCAGGAGGGGAGACACAATGAGGAAGTTAAGATGGCATGTGATCACAGATCAGTCTGCATCCTGTTTCCTTTATTACCTCTGATTTCATCTTACTCTAAAACAATATGCCGTCCGCTCCGGACGCCTCGCCATCTGTTGTTTTTCTCACTGAATTGTTCACTTGTGTTGCACTTCGCTCTTACAGCGGCCAAGATTGTCTAACTGTACCTCAATTTCTACAGTGATGAAAAAATGAAATGAACAAAAGGCCTATTTCTGCACAGATACATTTTCTCTGGGCCCAGAGTGGAATGAGTCTATCTGCGGCCTTCACACGAGAATGTAATCACACTCCAAGAAAGAGGAAAAAAGAGGCAACTCTGGCTGCGGGTGATGTTGAACTGGAGAAAGATGGAGCTGCACACCTCCTGAAAACCTCAGCGCTGTCAGTGCTCGGCATCAACACAGTGCTTTTTCCCAGCGCCTCCTCTCAGGCCTTTGATATGCTTTAATAAATGTTAATAGAATACACAGCGCTCAGGGTAGAGTTTAGGAATTACAAATTGCTGAGCTCATTCGCAGGCGTCCTCCAGGGACTTCCTGGGCTCCAACACCTTGACACGTTCCCTCGAGGGCTCAAACTGGAAGGAATGAGACTCATGCAAGAATGTAAATTGACTGGAGGGAGAAGCTGCCAAGTGAAGGCGCAGATGGTTGTGTCAAGCTGGCAGAGGACGGAGGGGAGCGGGGGAGGCCGGGGGGGGGGGGGGGGGGGGGGGGGGGGGGGGGGGGGAGGCACGTGGCTGTCTTTGGCACACCACAAGCATCTGGCACCGGTGGCACAGGAACAACGTGCATCCCCACAGCACCGCTACGACCCTCATCACCGACGACAACCCCACCTCCCTCTATGTGGGGTTTATCTCGGCGCCCAGCATCCAGGAAGACAATGGGGCTGTGAAAAGCAGGCGTGTGTGTCCCCTCGCTGCGGGGGCCTCTCTGTTTGTGCTGTGAATGTGGACGGCTCAAGGTTTATGGTAATCTCAGTGTTGTGCAGGACGAGCTGAGGCATAAAGGAGAGTTGTAGCTGCAGTAAATGAGAGGTTGTGTATGAAGTGATGAAGTTGTGCACACTGAGCCCTCCTGTGGGAGCCTCTCACACACTTTATGGCTCATCTCGGCCCTGCAGGCCTCGCTGGGCGCAGTGACAGTTGTGGACTGTTAAAAGATGGCTGTAATGTTGTTACTGCACACAAATGGACAGTGTCCACCCCCTGAACACAACATGATGTCTGACTGACCCACACGGGAAAATGCTAAATAACACATCTACTCCTCTTCTGTTCTTGAATATAACTCACAGCTATGTGTGCTCTGCTTTACTGAGGGAGAGCGAGGGGTTAGGATCAAGGGGACGGTCCCAACACAGGTCTTTTCAGTTGTAAAATCAAACTTGTCAAAGAGGAAGGAACAAGTGACTATTGTCTCTGCTGCCGATGATCAGCCTGACCACGTTTGTTTTCTTACAGCAGAAAAAAAGATTTTTCATTTGTTAAAAATGCAAAATGGAGGTGTTCTCTGATTTAAGGGAAAGTTTATCTGTTGAGGGTTGTTAATGAGTATCATCTGTTAGACCTACCTGTAGTCTCAGTGTCAATGAAGGTTTCATTTACCATGTTAGCCTGTGTTTGGTGTCAGCCGGGGTAAAGTTGAAGGAGGCAGGGGAGGGACAAAAGTAACATGATGGTATTCACGGCGGTATGACACGATGCTGGGCAGCATCATTTTTGCAACGCAGAGATCTGATCAGTCCTCTAAGTTTAGTGCAGCTACACTGTGTCACATGGGTCTAATAAAGTTGGGTAAAACATCACATTTGATGTCTGCAGACTGTACGATAGAACAGCTTCACACGCTGAGTGATGCTGCAGGGTTACTGCTCCAGCTGTGAAGCTCAACGCAGAGGGAACATTAGTAAAATGTCCGAAAAACATGATTAAAATGTCCAAAATATTTTTTATAAAGTGTCCAAAAAAATGTCTGAAAAAAATATTATTAAAATAAATAAATAAAATAAATATTTTCAGAAAAAAAAATTACTAAAATATCAGCAAAAATGTTAAAAAATGTCCAAAATAAAGTTAATAAAATGTCTGAAAAATATGAATAAAATGTCTGAAAATGACCTTAACTACAGAGCACACAGAGGATACTGGACCTAAGGCAGGCAGGAGGCCGCTGTTCACTTCCTGTGTGAATGTGGAGCCAAACCATTGTGTTTTGTTGTAAACCTAACCACGAGCTTTGTGGATGGCGTTGGTTGTGGCGTCCTGGAACGTCTACGGCAGACACAGGAGGACACCTGGTGTGTAATATGGAGACAGTCCACTGACAGCAGCGATATGTGACGAGGTGAGAACGTGTTGGTTATTTACTAATATTAAGGATGTAAACAGATCTGATGAGAGCTGGAGACAGATGGAGACGACAGAGAATACAGATGCACAGATAATAATAACACCGACTGTATGTAGTTGAAGTGAGGATGTGGAGAAGCAGCAGTGGGAAGCATGAGTCATATATAAACTCTCATGTTTAACACACAGAGAGAAAACACTCCTCCTCTTTCTCCTCTTTTCTCTTACAGATTCTCACTGTGAGGACGAACCTACCAAGCGCCTGCAAACTGCCTCATGCAGCCGGTTATTACAGAAACACTTTGGAGAATACACTTGTTCACTGACCCTGCAGTGTTTCTACCAGAGTTAGAAATCATTTTCATTTTACTGCCCTCACTTTGAGTTAGCTTTGTTTAGCCTAGCTTGGCACGCAGCCTGGGAGCAGGACGAACTGTTCGCTCTGTTCTGCCAGAGGTTCCTCCCAAATACAAAGACGTCGTCTTCACACACTGTCCTGAAAACTGAGTCTGAACAACTCTAGAAAGAAGAAGGGAGACATCCGGGTCTGACGAGCAGTTGGTGAGCGTGTTGCAGATATTTACTGGCTGAGACGTGTGTCCTCAAAGAACCTGTTCACACTGGTGGTATCAACATGTCCCGATGATCCGAGTGGACAGTTCTCAGTCTGTCCGTTCACACACCTGATGTTAGGATGCGTGTCACGTGACCGCAGGATCTCACCTCCTCTCTCTATATGCAGATAAACATCATGTCTGTTTGCAAAGACCAAATGTGTCGTCCTTTTTTCTAACTGGCAGCAGGCGGCACTTCCTGCGTCTCGTCTGCTGGAAGTTAAAGGAAGGAAGAGAAGTTTGTGTTCCACTGATTCCCACAAACCAAGTCTGCACACATTTATGGAGATGTTTGAAAACATCAGCCTACGTTTGACCCAGAGCAAATGGGAGCGGACCGTATCAGCATCAGAAGGAATGACCTCTGCCCTTAGAAACACACCTGGTGCAGCATCTCTCACCTGCAGGTTTCAATGGTGTCATGCTGAAGGCAGGCAGACATGATGGACCGCTGGCAGGACGTTAACAACATTAATCTGCAGGATCCCAAAACACAAAATGTTCACGTCACTGAGAAGAAGCAGCACACGTTTCAGGCTAACTGGCTCAGAATATATCTGTGACTCCGACTAAACACCTGTGAAATGAGCATCTCGGTTCATAAAATGTACACTGCTGCACCTTTAACCAGCCCATGTTACAAAATTTTCGTCGCCACTCTGATGGTGTTTCTTGTACAGCAGGAAAAGAATAGAGACACAAGAGAGAAGAGGAAGACACCAAAAGAAAGACTGCTGCAGCTCAAAGAGGAGAAATTAAAGTGATGTATAAAGTTCAGAGGACGTTCAGAGGACAGTGTCAAGATGCAGTCTGAGGTGAAGCACAGGAGAGCAGTGAGTGCAGTGAAGTCGTTCGTCTCAGCAGCTACAAATGAATGAAATGTTTGCATCTGTTATCGATGCTACTGTTCCCAGTTGATCCTTTTCCCCTTTAAGAGCAGCTGCCTTGTGAGTGACCTGAGTGTGATGTGTGCGTCTCTGTATGTGATGGGAAGCAGCTCTCTCTCAGGTGTGTCATGGTGAAGACCACATGTGACAAAGAGTGATGACAGCCAGTAGAAGAGAGTGTTGAGATAAATTTAGAGCCTCATGAGAAGGTCATGTTGAACGTTCTTAGACTGCAGTAAAGCATATGTTTGTGAACGGCACCCGAACACCTCGCTGTCCTTCCTTCACTGCTAGAAGCTAGTTAGCAGCTAATAACGAGCAGAGTTTGGTATAACATGTTACAAAGTTACGCGTTAGAGTACTTTGCTTACTTTTTGCAGTATCGAGTAACCTAACGCGTTAGTTTGCCGTTTGAGTAATCAAATACTCGAGTACATTTTCAAACAAGACATCAGTTACTCTCGTTACTTTTAGAACGCTGGTCCTTCAGCTCCAAAGCAGCAACGGCTGTCATTTGGTTCTAATAACAGAGATAACGTTAAACCTATCAGTCTGAAAGAAGCCACGGAGCTTGTGGCTCGCTACGTGGTTGGAGAAATGCTGCCGTTGTCTACGGTGGAGTCTAAATAGGTGGAGTAGGACTCGCTGACAGACATATTTCCAAACTTAGGACTTCAGGACGACATTATGCCACCAATTATCCCCGGTCGTCTTTCACGGCATGTGTGATGTCATCGGGTTACTCTTGTCCTATTTTTTACTTCATTATTTTATCCTTTGAAAATAATAATGATAATAATACTGCAGGTGCTGTGCTGGGCTGTTGTGGTTCAGAGGGAGCTGAGCTAGAAGGCAAAGCTTTCTACTTCCTGGTCCATGTGTGTCCCAACCCTCACCTATGGTCATGAGCTCTGGGTAGTGACTGAAAGAATGAGGTCACAGATACAAGCGTCTGAAATGAGTTTCCTCTGTAGGGTGTCTGGGCTCAGCCTTAGAGATAGAGGGAGGAGTCAGACATCTGGAGGGAGCTCGGAGTAGAGCCGCTGCTCCTTCATGTTGAGGTGGTTCAACATCTGATCAGGATCCTCCTGGTCCAGCTGGTAGGAGGCCCCGGGGCAGACCCAGAACACACTGGAGGGATTATAGATCTCATCTGGTCTGGGAACACCTCGGGGTCCTCCAGGAGGAGCTGGACGTCTGGGGAACTTTGCTGAGCCTTCTGCCCCCCAGACCCGGCCCTGGATAAGAGGATGAAAATGAATAGATGGCTGGACACTGACCTTTGACCTTTTACCACCAAATTCTAATCAGTTTATTTTTTGTCCAGGTGGACTGTCCAAAAAGTCCAAAAAGTCCAACAGTTAGTTTAATTCCATGTATTTACAACAACTGATCCTCGCCGTCCTTCTCATGTGAGAAATTAATGTTGTAATGTTTGATTAAAATGTCCGCAACATCTCGTACATTCAGTACATTTCCTACAGAGCCTGTAGACAGACGAGTGTGTTGGCTCTCTGAAAGTCATCTCATTAATGAGTTTAACGTATGAGACCAACAGTCTGGTATCCATTTACCCCCCGTGTGGAGATTCCTGCTAAGACCCAATCACTTGGCAGCGACACAGCTTCACGGCATCCAAAAACCAGCCGCACAGCGACGCGTCCAACACACAGCAGCGTCTTATCAGCACTGGCACCAAAAGCAATCCACACATTACAAGGGCAAAACATGCTGGCTGACACACACTGGTGTTACAGTCGGCAGAGTCTCACTGAGTCTGATGAGTTCTCTCCGTATCCCTGCGTTTATCACTCCAACTGACTCACCGACCGTCTTTAAACTGAGCATGTATGCAACAGAAAGAGAAAAGAGAAAACTACCAGCACTCAGCTCAGACAGATGGATTCCTGGAGCACCAATATCCCAGCCAATCTTCCACAAAAAGTTCAAAGCGATTGAATTTTTGATGGATTGTGGGTAACCAGCGTTCAGAGAAAGCGAAATTTGTACAAAGTGCTTCAAAGGATCCAGACTACCTACTTTTAATGCACAACTTTGATGTCAAACGTCCCACGTCAATAATTCAATTCAATAACTGCAGTTTTAATCTCAGTTTCACGGGAAAATATTGTTTCTCTGCAGAAGCCGCCGAACATGAGGGAACCAAAATCAATCTCCATCATACGATACACATATAACACCTTATAAACCTGTGAGCCATGCAGACACACCAAACCACATGTGTCTATCTTTAGCTGCTTTGACGTGCTCAGTACGAGTGACAGTGGTGCAGAGACGTTTGCAGCTGACAGTCTGCAGCAGATGCTGATACTCTCTGTCGTGAATGATAAAAAGAGCTCGGCTGCAGAGGGACGCTCAGAGTCAAGTTCACATTTCTGTATCATCTGCTCTCCACAAGAGTCTTCAGAGAGACACAGGATTATAGATCCAGTCCACAGTCACGCCGCCAGGCTGGGCCGCACCATCAGACACTGTGCTGGGGGGGCAGCAGGCCTCATTGGGCAGCACCATCAGGCTGGGGGTGTCAGACTGGTTCAACAGCTCTCTGCGCTGGTTTATCCAGCAGGGGGTGTTTAACCAGCTCATCACGCTTAACGGTGCGACTGGGACTCATCGGCTGCCAGACGACCTGTCCTGCTGCACGCTGCCAGATTAAAGGACCGTTCCACCTCAGACTGTCTCTGTTACCTCTGACACTAAATTCAGACCATTTCTCTCAACTGTCCAAACAGAAAGCGTCTGGACAGATGAGCCTCAGCTGAGGGTGAAGATATACTGAGAACAATGACTGCAGTTACAGATAAAAAGCTCACTGCGCCAGGAAATTAAGAGTTTCCTGTTCCTAAAAACCCAAGTAATCAAAAAGGCCCAACACACCAAGCTGCTGGTCAGCGCTGGGTCAGAGCTGCGCCGTCAGTGAGCATCTGTCACCTGAGGCCTATAAACCTAAAAACTATACAGAAATGAATGTTGATTTTAATTTTCATTTATCAGTGTCTAAAGTGATTCTTACATTCTCCAGCTGTAAACACGTGTCGCCTGAACGCCAAGTAAAAACAATGTCTAAGAATTTCATCATGCGTCCACGGCCAGGTGCCTTTCCCTCCACATGTTGCCGACCCTCTCTGTCAGCAGCTTGTCTTGAGTCTCCCTACTTAGTATCAGGTATGAAGCCCTAATCCAAAGAAGGAAAAGTCTCGGATCTGATTTGTTGGCTTTCTCTGACAAAGCTTCAAATTTAAATGACCAAATAATCATAGACTGCAGAGTCGTTGCCTCGAGGTAAAACGTGTGAACAATAACATAACCTTTAAAATGAGTCACAACTGAACCATGCAAGTGCACGGCTGTACTGAAACAAGTCACATGACTCCACCAGTGAGGACTTTAAATACAGACTGTACTAACAGATGACAGTGAGGAGCTTCATTCTGAATCACACTACAGTAATGATTCAATGCTTCAGACGGTTTAAATTTTGTTTCTGTATTTCACTGAGTTTTGATGGATTCAGGAGAGTTTCAGGATTTTCCATCAACAAAACAAACCGACTGAAACACAAAGTAAAATCACTGCTGTGATACTCTGCTGATGGATTCTATGAAATAATACGAGAGCAGCTGCGGACCGAGCGGAGTCCATTACTTCACTCGGCAGGAGAGTTGTTGTGTTTCAGGCTCTGATGACGGTTTGTGATGAATGAAGTTAAACTGAGAGCGAAGCTTCAGCTCTGATCTGTAACACTCACACACTGCAGCTCTGTGTCAGGGCCCACACACACACACACACACACACACACACACACACACACACACACACACACACACACACACACACACACACACACACACACACACCGCAGCGTGGCCACGACCCCGTTTTAAATTACCACTTTCTGATGAAATTACCTCCCTGGCTGCGGAGGGTGATGGTGGCTTTTTGTTTCACCGCCGTTTGTTTTGTGTGTGTGTGTGTGTGTGTGTTCTCTGTGGAGCATCCTGACAAAGACTCTGTGACCTTGACTCCCATTTAGATACATCGCTACCCGACTGCACAAAAACTAAAGGCGCTCCTCTGAGGGCAAAGACGGTAAAAAAAAATCACAACTGAGGAACGATTCCCAGCTGCAAGTCAAGGAATAAGAACAGGAAATGGGATGTTCACTGATGTGCTGAAGAGTGTGTGTGTGTGTGTGTGTGTGTGTGTGTGTGTGTGTGGCAGGAGAATCAACTGATGAACATGTTTTTGTTCTTTTGTTTTTTCTGCGTTGTGTGAACCGGGTGTGTAGTGGGTGAGAACTGAAAGTCTGTTCTGATGAAAGAGTAAAATAAAAAGCTGCTGGTTAATGAAGCACTTAAAGTACGAGTTACTTTCTACTTTAATATGTTTCAGGTGTGCAGGCCACCGCAAAATGATGAAAAAAAAACGTAAGTTAAATTAATTAATCAATAATCCTGACATCTGTAAGTCCAGTTCAGACCAAAGATTTATGACGAAACAAAACGGTTTTAGAACGTCACAGAGAAAAGTGTCAGCGGTGAGAACTGGCCGGTCTGAGCTGGACTCAAGCCGGCTGATGGTGTCACCTGACACTCAGCTGGTCAAATGGCCGGCAGCTGGTTTTAAAGCACGTCACCTGTTTCAACAGCCAATCTGCTTGTAGTGAAGTCTGCTGGTCAAGTCAAAATGGCCACAGACGGCGTGTTGGCTTGCTGCAGCAGGTGCTCTGTCTGTTTCCGTCCTCACGGTGTGCTGGTGTGTCGCTGCTGCTGCTGGCGGTATGTGCTTATGCCCCGCCCACACACACACATTCATGTTACATATAGTAACATGAATCGTTGACTTCTGACTTCTCGTAGTTAACAAAATGGTAACATCAGCTCACAGTGTACAGTCAGTTTCATTTCCATCACCATTCAGCGGAACATCAGGACGGTGCTGCAGAGCTTGTTCAGTCACTAAATTAAACTGTAAAAGTTTGATAACACACACACACAGTTTACAGCCACTTCACAGCAGCAGGAATCCTTCATGACTGGAACGAGATGTGTCAGTCTGAAACAACAGGATGGAGATGAACCAATCAGGGCTGTGATCTGATTCCTGTGAATCACCTCAGATGCAAAGAACCAAATGGTTGTCATTTATGAGATGACATGTGAAGTTACATCCTGATTTCAGCATAAAATCAAAACAGACTTGTTGCCAGCGTCGACGCTAACAATGGGACAATTATGAGTCCACAGCGAGCCGTTTGGCCCGTAGAGCTCCGTGTGGGCAGATGGCATCAGTGAAGTGAATAAAAAGCAGCAAACGCAGAGAGCAGACAGAAAACAGATAAAAGGAGCAAATGAATAAAGTACTGATCGTCATTATTACAATTCATTTATCACTTGTGCCACCGCCTTCGGTGTCCTGACTTCACCCGCTGCAGCGATGCGATGTCTCCTGCCTGCTAATAACACCATCAAGGTGTGAAATCAACACGGAGCTGCAGCATCTGTTAAAACAGCCTCCAGTTACTGCCACAATAAACACATCCAACTCGTGCCTCCGCGGGACACAAAATGCTGTCTCTGCAACTTTAGCTCTGTCGATACCACGGCTGAAAACGTTGATCATCACGAGGTCATCAATGCGCCGCCTCAAAGACTCTGTTAAAGGCACAGTGCAACAGTTTGAACGCACAGTCTCCTCCAAACTAAAGGATGAAACACAGCGTCAGTCATTATGTTGCTCATGAAGTCACACATGAACATTACAATTATTCATGGAGGTATTTGACGACCTGATCTCGACCCCGACCTCTGAACACTGCAGCCCATGGTGCAGGCACACAGTGTGTGTAAGCACAAACACTACTTTGTTAATTTCAAAACAGCAACACTTTCTTCAGTTGTTACACACAAGGAAAGGAAAGGTCATGAGGTCAGTGACAGCGTTAGAGGAGTCAGATCAAACTATAATCCATCATGTCTTTGTTGTTTCAACTTTTACTGTAAAGTCCTTCAATTACACACTTTACGTGATGTCCAAACAGTTCACGGCTCTGTGTGTCATCACAGCAGAAAAATGGGATCACCATGTCACTCATGTATGACCTGTCAGAATCATATGAAATGTTTTGCTCTGTTAACTAGCTAATGTTTGATATATTGGCTGATGTAAATCTCCTCGACCAGCTTATATATTTTGATCACAATTATATTTCTACATGATTCAACGAACAGTTAAGTCAGTAAAATGTATTTACATATCACCTTTCACAGACACAGATCAAACAGTGCTCCAGAGGGGCGCCATACAACAAGCAAGGTAACATAAAGACAAAGTGAGTACGTGGGTCATGTAGTTGAAAATGTACAACCAGCAAAACTATTTGCAAAAAAACGGAAAAATTCGCAACAAACAAAATATGACTTAAGTACAGATCTGATGCAGATGAGTCCCCAAACGCCGTCTGAACAGGTGTGTCTGTAGCTGCTTCTAAAAGAAACCTCAGTCATCAGATGGTCAGGGAGCGACACTCAGATGCTACGGCTGCTCCATCACCACCTGTCCTCACCTGAGTGCGATGGACAATAGATTTAGCGTATTTAATGGAAAAGAGCAAAGCTGAAGTTCAGCCACTTGAGATAACTGAACGGTTCATTCAGACAGCTCTGACTGTACCAACAGTCCAGTTTGCCCGCTAACAGGAGCAAATGTCTGTGGAGAACTGTTTTGCCTCCAGCTGAGCCCCGCCCACCAAAAGACACCATCCTATTTACAGTGAACAGTCTATGGGGTCGTCACATCCATCTGTCGGAGCTGTGTCTGTGCCTCTGCTGTGCGCACAGTTCAGCTTTGGTACAGACACAAAGATTAAAACAGAGAACAGTGAGTGTTGGCAGGAAACAGGAAATGAACGTTCGTCCTTCAGACTCAAGTCTCACACTTTGTTGACTAATCTTCCTCCTGATGAGGCTCAGCAGCTCTACAACAACATCACGCTGCTTACTCAGGATTCATGTCAGGGCTCTGTGAACTGAGCACAGGTTCAGGTCTGAAGAGATCTTGTCATGTTTGATGGGAAATGAAAATGAAAGCAACACAGAAAAGATGACTGAGTTTGGAGTGACGGTCGTCTCCATCCTGAGTTTTGATCATGAGGTCTGGTTTACAGTGACGTACTGTTCCTTTAATGTTTGGCTCTACGTTCCTTTTCTGTCCACGTTCCTTGTTCGGGGTCATGGTTTGTGTTTTTTTCTTATTGGCAAACGTCAGACTGTGGTGTCAGTCACTCTGAGTCAAAGAGCCCAGGGCTTATTTCTAATCTCACAATTCTGCAGCGACATTCAATAATCAAACAGGGAGAAATCCATCAGAGACGCAGCGCAGAGACTCATTTCTCCACCTACACTCGCCCCCAGAGACGCCACACAGCCATTTATATAGAATATATATATTTACTGCCACATACTGTGCTGGAGTCAAGTCTTCTTACCACTGATACTGTTCACCAACACAAACACATGTTTTACTCCAGATGTTTGCTCATCTTAATCTGAACATATCAGGGTTATTTTTTACTTTAAAAGCTCTTTAAGATAAAATTCTCCTCTCCATGTCAGAGCCAGAGTAAACTGAAAGCCATAACAACAGCACTGGAAGCTCCTATTGGCTCAGTGAGGTGTCAATCAAAAGGTCAGGAGCTGGCCTCCATCATGGCCGCCGCCCGCTGGGTTTGTTTCCATGCAGGACAGAGACATGATGCATAATGTGTGGAGACATGTGAAGGGTTGAAAGGATGCAGCAGCAGCTGGTGGAGATCTGTGGACGGAGTCACGTGTTTGATTTAGATCATCTGGACTGTTGTCAGTGTGTCAGAGATGAGCTGTGTCTGTCTGGATCATATCCATCTGTGGATCATAATCAGGCTTTGAATACATGACTGTTAGAGAGGCGGACAGAAGAGACACACACACACACCTTCGTGGTGGGAGAGTGACACAACATCAGGGATGTAGTGATTCACCTGTTCTGATGAGAACTGAGAGATTTTATAATGAAATATCGTCATCATGTTAATAACACACACGCATATGATACTGCAGTGTAAATAATCTGGTGTCTCATAAATAATTTCTCTTTCTTTGCGTCCGTCCCCAAACACCATCTGGTTCCCCCTCACACTCAGTCAGTGTCATTAAATTATCGTACTGTTCTGGTTTCAGTCTCTCTCGTCTCCTCCTCACACTCAGAATAATTCATTTGCCAAAAAGAGATAATTGGACTGATCGCATTGTTATTATTATTGTTCACATTTTCTATAGAAACAGTGATAATATCATTATTATGGACTCCTCTGGCCTCTGTGATCAGGTCGTGAAGATCTGACATGGTGTCGGCCTTAATATCAGATAACCTCTATTTTATACTACAATAAAATACACTACTACAATAACAGGAGTGAGGGGCTCATTCTTCACTCAGGTACAACGATTTAAAAAAGACTTATATTAGATATTCCCAAACCCTTCAGCTGTAAGCATGAAGAGATTACTGAGCAGCCTCTCCTGGCCCTCACCTGCAAAATGATATGACAGCATTAACATGTACTGACCACACAGACTCACAATGACCATGAGGAGACAAAATGAGCACAGAGACTCAAGACAGCAATCAAAGAGAGAAAACCAGCATGACATCATTGAGCCTGATGAGACCTGGTGTTAACATGTGTGATCTGAACACAAGAGGAGACACATCACTCTTCACACCTGTGTCCATCATGCGTCTCAAGCTGAACACGAATACAGCCTGCACACAAATTTCTGCTAGCTGCTCTGTAGCGTGCGCGCTACTCGTGTGAGCGTTTGTGTCAGTACAGCTGGGGACATCCAGACTCAAATCTAGAAAGATTTAGAGTCTGGCCCTCATGATACACCCTTCCTACCCAAGAGGCGGCTAACTGAGGAATATTAAATGCCGCTGCACGCAATTGGATAGCACGATGGCCAATCAGAGCAAAAAACAAGGTGAGGTATTCATTGCACTGAGCCCCATGTGTTTGCCGACCAGTGGGGCTGACTGATATATTATGCTTTTGCCGTATCCCGTCAGCAAAACAGCAAAAACGCCCTTCGTCTTCTGTTCCTCTCTCAAGGAGGAAGATAAATGTAGTTGGCTTAGCGTTTCTTCCAAAGTTAAATTGAATGGACGCGGTCCTTCGGCAGCTGCCATCTTGGCTGTTTACATTTCGTCATCATGTTACACCCACCCAGAGCCTGCCTCTGTCAGATAGACTGATCTGATTAATCCGATGGCGATTCACTGGGCTCTGCTCATCAGGGCCAGATCCCGTGTAGAGCAAATTCAAATTTGCTAGGGGCGGGGCATCTGGATTTCCAGGTTAAGGGACATCAGCAGAATTCAACATGTCTCCTTCCACAGGGCAAAACGATGGACGGTTACGCATCACTTCGTCCAACTCGACATAAAATGGGTAAATTATAGAGCTCTTAGCGCACTGTCACCAAAACAACCACCAGGCCTGGCACCAGTGATGTCGTCCACGCATCAGGACGCATTAAGGCTCAGTTATTCTCTCTTTATACATGAAAACAGAAACATCTGTTTTAAATACTTCCACGACATACTTGCATACTACAACGTCATAGATACAGCCAAAGATGGCACTGGAGTCAAAAGTTTCACAAAAAGACAAACAACGGAGAACGTCATAATATTGTTCCTTTAAACGGAGGCAGTGTTGTGGACAACAGTGGTCTGTGAGGTCATCAAATACATCACCACACGTGGACGGAGAATTCTCTTCACTATATCACTGACTTGTTCCTTTCTTCCGTTATTTAAACGTCTTCATCGTTTCCTCATTTATTGTTTGAACTTCTCTTCACTGCCTCCACCATCTCTCATGGTTCAGTTTTGTATCTGTTCGCTTTCAGAAAACGTGCACAAATAACGGATGAAGTGAACGCAGAGGACGGACAGAAGAGTCCGTCTGCCTCTGTATCAAACGTTGAGCTTCACTGAGCCCTCAGTGTTTATGCTACAAAAGATTTGTGGTCAAACGTGTCTCAGACCACGTCAGGAAGCGTCACATCTGAGTGATCGGGTCACGATGCGTCTCGGTGGTGGTTTACACTTGTGTCTAACGCTGTCCATTTGTGTTTGTTTGTTAATATCAGGTCTAAAGCGGCTCCTCTGTACGAGAGGTGTTGGGGCCTGTTACAGATCTGTGCCTAGGTGTCTGTTGTCTCATGATCTGCCCATGACTGGAGGTGAACCTTGAGTTTAGGGTTTTAGTTTAAAACAATGGGCGTCGACCTTTGCCATCGAAAGAGCTGTTATTGATCAAAAATCATTTTAAACATTAGTCTGGAGCCACACAACATATGAAGCCTCATAATGATGTTAAAATGTAATGATACAAACAGGTCTGAATGAGCATTCAACGCACATTTGAGTTGCTGAAGTGTTAAAATGTTTTTTTGTTCAGTGTGCAGGCTGCACATGTTCACAACTGCAGAAAGTCAGAATCACTTCAAATGTTAAAAAATAACCGTTATTAATTTCCATATCATTTTTTTTTTTTTTTTTTGTCAGAGCCAAAGAGAGCCAGGGGGAAGGGGCCAAACAGAGCTGCACGTCGCCTACCGCTGCTTTAAAGGGTCACTTCACCCAAATCACACACATGCAAACATCATATTTTCCCTCTGACCCATAAAAATATGATTTCAATATTTGCTGAAGTTATGAGACAGAAAGTTTCAGCATGAAGTTCAGGGAGGAAGTGAGTCACTGTCTGCTGCAGGTATTTTAAAATCTCTGTCGTGTTGGGGCGGCGGCTGAAGTCTGAGCGCTGACGATATCTAAACATGAGCAACAAAAAAAGGTGTGTGCACGGCTGCGTCCAGTCAGGAGCCGCTTTACAGTCTGATCTGACCTTTAGAGCGTCGACACAGAATCTGAACCAGAGACGAGGTCTGACTGTAAACTCACATCGTCAGTGACGGACAGGAAGATGGTGTGTGTGTGTGTGTGTGTGTGTACTGTACTCTGCACGGTTGGATCAACATGTGTGTGTGTACATGTGAGTGTGGATACTGTATGTGACCTTTTGGAGTGTGTGTGTGTGTGTGTGTGTGTGTGAGTGTGAGTGCACACAGTGATGGGGGGGTATCAGTACACAAAACCACGTTAGCGCTGTCACATGCAGAGCTGAAATTGGATTAGTGTCAGCCGTGATAAGGCGAAGGGGCGAAAGAGGGAAAAGGAGAAAATTGGAAGAAAGGAAACGGCTATTTCAGCACCACTACCTCCCTCTCCACCTCCACCTCCACCTCCCACAATAATTTCATTTCAAATTCCAGGCACTGAATGCATAACCGCACCGCCATGCCGTTATGGAGCCGGCTGAAGTTAATGGAATATTTATATGCAGACTGTGGAACCCTGAATTTCCTTTCTTTTCCGAACAGCGTGCAACCTCCCCCCCTTCTACCTTTCTCCAATCTCTGGTTCTAGAATTGCCTTTGTTAGGATTTGACACTATTTTTACACCTCTGAGAGCACTGTATTTCCATCGGCTGCAGTTGAAAGGGCCTGCAGAGAGACAGAGTGAATGTGAGCAGCGTTTGGTCAGGTGCTATTAGCTTCGCCGCACCACGCCACGTAGAAATCAATGCAGAGGTAGTAACAACAGACGACCCCACGTCACATACTCTTTTAAACGGCGGAGGAAGATTCAATTAAGCTAATGCAGAAGTGGGGGGGGCTGGCTGTGACCAACCAGAACAATCATGTGGACTGAAAAATGCTGCATTAAATAATGATGGAAGGCTGAGAGCAGATCTGTGTGGAGAAAGTGAAAAGAGAAGAGTAGCAGGTGGAGTAAAGGATGGTTGGGAAGAGATGGAGATGCTGACAGGTGAAACTGAAAAGAGACAGAGAGGGAGGAGGAGGGGGGGGGGGGGGGGGGACTCACAGAGGAGCTATAAATACAGGAGAGAGGAGCCCTGGGTTGCTGCATAAAGCCACAATAAGATGCCTCCACATCGTTAGCATTCAGCTAGCGTAGCATTATAGCCCGGCTCCTGCTGTGTCTATAGTAAAAGCAATAAGAGGCAGGTGTCGGGGGACCGGCAGCAGCAATATGGCACATTGTTGTGCAGCAGGCTGGACGCCGAGCGGGGGCATTGAGAGACAGCACGACTGGGACACAGATAGACTCCCATTAAGTATTCAACCACGGGGTCACAACGGCCCCAGCTCCTCCACAGAGACACACATCTCCATCCTGCAGCCCGTGTGCAGTCACAGCGGCGCTGCAGCGAGGGATTTATCTGGAGGGGCTGTAAACAACACACAGCACTTTATGGTGGGAGTTTGTCACCCAATAACTTTGCAGTGGAAATGCTCCAATAACTCGTTTGTGCTGATGCTTTAATCAATGTCCCCCGTTTGAATGGCGAGCTGTGTCCCTGCTGTGACGATATAAAAATGATATCAGCCGCTCACTTTGTGTTGCAGCTGAATCGGTGGCGCTGTGACCGTGATGCTCCCCAGAGATTGGATCATCCCTCTGTTAGCTGGCTCAGCCTGATAACTCCTTCAACAGATAACAAGCAGGGACAGAAAGGAAACACCACCTGTACGTGTGTGTGTGTGTGTGTTGTTCACATCAAACAGTGTGTTCCTGGGCTCCCTGTTAGCGTTTGAAAAATGACATGAATGGACACCTTTAGAAACAGCAGCACCTCGCTCTTTGTGGGGAGGGAGGAAGGAAGGCAGGGTGTTATATTGGCGGAGCGAAAAAAAAAAAGATGAGTCATGTCGCCTTTAATAAAAGCATCCGCAGCGTCTGTGTGGAGTTGTGGTTGGCACCATCAGCACATTGTTATCTCCCTCTGTTCCCTGGCTAAGAGGCGGCGGCGGACCTCCCAGGCCGCCGCGTGGCACAGCCGCACTAGAGGCCATTAAAGACGGGCGGCAGCACCTGGCAAATAGGAGGCCACTGGGGAAAGGGAGGAAATGAAGGGGAATGGAAGCAAAGAGCCACACAAGAAATGGAAGCTCATTATCGCTCAGAGCCGGTATTACAGGCGAGCTGTCGGCACACCTTTGCTTCCCCGGCGGAGTCGGAGGTGTGAGGAGGGAAAAATGTAATTCTGCCTGACAGTGTTTTCATAATTAGACCGGAACATGATCGGTTTGAGCCTCCTAACCTTCAGATCACCGTTTCAATACGGACAAAAGAAGAAGCGGAGTCATTGTTCACGACCACATCTGCTCTTTGTTACGCAGGGAAACAGTTTTGAATCAGCTCTGTGTATTTCGCCACAGGACAGAGAGAAAAGGCCACACATGTCAGAAAATAAAAGAATGTCTGATGGTCGTCGTGTGGACCGAACCAAAAGGCCAGAGTCACATTTCTTTCTCCTCCTGCAGGAGCGTCACATGGACCCGTCATAAATCAGGGGTGTTGTAACAGTGCCCCCTTGTGGACAGGCTGGGAACAGGGCTGAGCCTGGACCTGTAATGTGTGTTTGAGGCAGACAGCTCATGATTCACTGCGAGCAGCTGAGTTCATCACGACTCAGTGTTCTTTAAATGTAAAAACATCTGCAGGTGAAAACAGGTGTGTTAAAGACTTCAATCTTATGGTTTCTCTTATTCAAACAGTGACATGTCCCTTCCTCCTGACTGTCCACTTCAGTCTGACACTGCTCTCGCTCAGTGTTACATTCATCCATCAGGTCTGTCTGCATGCAGCTGCAGGTCGAACTCTTTCACCGTCTCTACGTCACTAAAGCTAAACTGTCACAAACGCTCTTCATCTCTAACGACATCTGTCCTCGATGCAAACGAGCTCCTGCAACAATGAGCCACATGTTCTGGTCATGTAACTCGTCACGTAACTTTTGGACCTCGATATTTGAGGTAGGCTACGCTCACATACCTGCAAGACACAACAGGTCCTGAACTGTTTACAGCGTCAGCGTTGTTTGGCACCTCGGACCAGGCAGGGTGTCACTTCACACCAACCAAATGTGATTGCATTTATGTCATCGTTAGCATGAAGGCTAATGCTCATTGGATGAAGGCTGCCTGTCCACCTGTCCACCTGTCCTTCATACAGCAGGTCAACAAGTCATGATGCGTCTTCAGTCAGAGAAGCTGAGGTTTAATCACACTTTAATGAATGTAATGAGAAACCGTCTCCATCACAGCAGCTTCAGACCACGTGTGTGTGTGTGTGTGTGTGTGTGTGTGTGTGTTCTGGTTGTCTTACTGTGACATGAAAATGAATAAATAAAGTGTTAAACAAAAATTTAACTCATCGCTTTTAAAATGTTCCTTTGTGTTGTATTTATGGTTTTTAATTATCCACTGTTCTTATAGGTCTAATCTGTGTGTGTGTGTGTGTGTGTGTGTGTTTTATTGTTGTGATTTTATGTGTAAAGCACTTTGTAAAATTGCTTTTGATAAGTGCTGTTCAAATAAAGTTTATGATTCTTATTAAAAGTCATTTCAGTCTCCAGCGATGAGACGGTGCAGCAGGGTCGTGTGTGCACAGAGCCTTTTAAAGGGTTAATGAGGCTCATGGAACAATATATTTAAACACCACCATCACTTAAAGCACAACACAAAGCAACATGTCAACTGACAACAAACGGCATCATTGTCCTGCCTGATGAAATCAGAGGAGAAGCACTGATAAATAACCATGAGGAAATTATGAATGTTTTAACGTCATTTGAGCTGAATTCGCCTTTAAATTCCTCAAAAACTGGTCAGTAAAATCACATATAATTTTTTTAATGGACATAATCAGCCTTATCCTGAACACAGAGCCTAAAAAATTTTCACAGAACTTTTTAAGGATTGAAAAAAAAGTCTTAAAAATGAAAATGATGTGAGTGAGATCATCAGACTGCTGAAGCTTTGAGTTTCTCCTTAAACTCACTTTTACAAGAAGGTCCACCTTTAATATTCTTTAATGGTTTTATATTTGAACTTTACTGTCGGTACATTTAAACCTGTTTGTGTCACTGTTTCATATGCACTCCCTATTTTGTGCTTTTCTTCTGCTTTAAACTCAAGAGTTTGTTTTTTATCAGCTTCAGTCTGACACTCAGGCTTTGTCAATCCATGTGAAATGTGGCACAGTGGTAGAGGGTCATGGGAGGATGCCAATGAAGCAATATTACATCAATTGACCAAAGGGGGGCGCTATAGCAACCCATTGAAATGTCAAACTTTGAATGGGCATATCTCATGCCCCGTATGTGGTAGAGACATGAAACTTTGCACAGAGATGCCTCTCCTCATGAGGAACACATTTGCCTCAAGAACCCATAACTTCCGCTTATATAGATTTTCCGCCATTTTGAATGTTTTGAAAAACACTTCAAATGGATCTCTTCCTAGGAAGTTTGAGCGATCTGCATGAAACTGGGTGAACATAATCTAGGGACCAATATCTAAAGTTCCCTCTTGGCAAAAGTTGGAAAACGTACTCAAACTGAGCTTCTATAAGGCAATGAATATTGCGGAGGGCGTGGCTCATCACATAAAGGTGTATAACATCTCAAGGGTTTCACCCATCACCACGCAACTTTGTAGGCATATGACCACACATAATCTGAGGGGACCCCTCCATTATTGACCCCATCAAACAAAATGGGGGCGCTAGAGAGGTCATTTCTTATCTAGGCCTAACCGCCATATGGATTTTTACTAAACTTGGTAGATATGTAGAACAGGACGCCTCAAGGTGACTGGAGAAATTTAACTCTAATTGGCAACTGGGTGGCGCTATAACAACAGAAAAATGCTTCAAAATGGCTAAAATGCGACCGATGGCTGTGGCTCCCCCTGTGGACCAGTGTTGGTGTTTCTAATGTTTGGTATGACTAAGTCATGGTATGGTGTGCTGTACATAATCACGGAAACTGTCAGTGTGTCATTCTGTCAGTGTGTCATTCTGTCTGTCCCACGTTTTTCTACTCACTGACGTGGTCAATCTATGTGAAACTGCACAGAGGCATTGAGGACTGGCATAGGTAGAAGGTGACAAAGCTACCAGTGGATTTGGATTAGTTTAATTATGTTTTTTTCTTTTACTCAGATTTCACCTGCTGACAGGAGCTCACTCCTCTGATCCACATTTGAGTTATTTATATGAAGTCGTATATTTGCACTCACACCTCCGTCTGTTCCTGTGTGTGCGCAGTGCTGTTTGATATTTCTCTGCTCATGATCTCAATATTAGCATGTTGTGAGTGGGGGAGGGGCTGATATTTTATAATAATAATTAATATTATTAATGCGTGTCAATGTGACCTGAAGAGACTTTCCTGTTTAGTTCTCACTAACTGTGCAGTGACGACGTCACATTAACCTGTGTAAGATCAGACTCAGAGTCATCTCAGCTGACTAATGAAGGAGAGATTTTTTTATGACGTGTCAAAGATGATTATTTCATATTTTAACCTCAGATCTCCTTTTTAAGTAAAAACTAGCATTACAGCCTTGTGGTTGAACACATGTCAGTGAAACATGTGTGACACGTCTCACACACACACACAGGAAACATGTCCTGACGATCACCTGCACAGAGACATAAAGCTCAGTAGGATCCTTCAGTTTGTTTAAGAACTGGATTTTATGTAAAACACAGTGTGATGTCTCGACTCTGGATGCTGGACATCAGGGGGTGAAAGGGGGGCCGGTGCGATGCAGCGTCAACAGGAGGCCTGCAGGTTGTGAAGAGATTTATTCAGCTTCACTTCACAAACACAAAACCTTTCAAACGCCAATCTCCTCACAGAGCCCGTCAGTTAAACGAGCACCTGACCGCAATTATGCTAATTTGAGGTAATTAGCTGAGAAACCTGGTCGCCCTAATGAGTTGTTGCAAAGGAGAACAGGCTAATTTTGGATAATGAGCCTCACACTGAGCGCTGCGGTTTACATAACACACCAGCTAAATGTGTGTTTTCAAAGGAAGTCCCATATACAGTCACACACACACACACACACACACACACACACACATAAGATGCAGTGTGTGTGTGTGTGTGTGTGTGCCTGCTGAAAAACATGTTCTCCACGACCTGCCACCAACACGCCTCGCTGCTGCTATTCCTGCCCAGGTCAGCTGTTGACCTGACAGCCAAGTGTCAGGGGAGAGTGCACATGTCAGCTGCAGGTGGGCGCTCTCAGCAGGGAGCGATGCTGCGGCACTGACCGTCTGACAGAGCAGGACATCACAGCACTGAGGGACTGCACGTAAGTTGACTCCTCTTTCACCTTTATTCTCTCCACAGATACTGAAATAATCCATGTGCTGTGTGCTCAGATGTAGCTGCTGTCTGACGAGGTCACCTGAGGTTTCACGAGGTTGTGTGTGACTCAGGTAGAAGCACATTTCCTTCTCACGCATGCAGGTGGATGGAGCAGCTTCTCGTTCTGGCTCTGACAGAAGTAACGTCTTGTTTTAATCTGTCGAGGAGCCGGAGCCACAGATGTGTCCTCTGAGAGCAGGATGGATTTCAGCTGTGATGATTTAAAGTGCTGATGACACGTGATGTCTTCTTCTTCTGCTGTGTCTCCTCAGCTGAGCAGTTAACGTGGGCATCGGTCTGGAGGTCTCCAACCCTCTGAAGATGTACGGCCTGTACCTGGAAGCAGTCAACGATTACATCAATGAGTCCTACGGAGAGGATGTGTGGAGACTGATCGAGAACCGAGCAGAGATCCCACACCTCAAGTTTGTTCGACATCAGATGTACAAGTAGGTTTCTCTACATCGGGTTTATTCAGTGTGTGTGAACAGACACAAACTGTGTGTGTGATAAAACTACCAGAGGATACTCGTGTAACAGCTCAGAGACCTGACAACGTGCTCTGCCCGGGGGCCACTTGTGCTTCATGACAGGAGGCCGGGGGCCACTCTTATAATATCTATCAGATAACCTGTATAAATGAAGACGTCTTCATCTGTCCACTCTGCAGCCCCTCACAGCTGTACGCAGGGCCGTCTCTAGGGTTCATGGAGATTCAGGGCTCGGCCCAGGCTTCTACCAGAGGGGTCCTTCTTTTTTTTTTTTTTTAAACAAGCTCTATGTAGATGCTTTTTAACCCTTTGAAACTTGGAGCGACGTCACTTTTCTTGTGCTGCCTTTAACAAGCATTCAAACCTCTGAACCTCTGAAACAAACCGGTGTGATTTATTTCAAACACACAGGGAACAAAGGCGATGAGCAGCCGGGTGAGACATGTTCCCAAAGGGCGACAAATTAATAGAATTAAAAAAAAAATTTGACCATAGTCATGATTATTATTATAACATATTTAAAACCAAATGATTAGAATTTTTGAGCTCTTTGTTTGATTTTAAGGTTTTTTTTCTTTTCCTTTTAAAAGAAAATTATTTCCTTGTTTTTAGTTTCATCTTTTGCTGCTCGTGACCTTCGTCTCATGTTTTCTGAAAGAAACCAAACCAATGTGCTCGGGTTTCAAAGGGTTAATGCACTCTGAGTACATTAAAGCAAATGGACGAATGGTCGACCCAGCACTCTGTCAGGCTTCAAACTGAGTATCACTGGCTTTAACTATCGCTCATTTGCAAAACTTGAAAACCTGAAAAATGTAAAAATGTGTCAGATTCAGGAAACACTGATTCTTTGTCAGATATAACTATATGAACTCTGCAGCTGAAACTGTGGACGAGTGAGTGATGATGTATTGAACTGTGACGATGAACTTCAACACGACGTCATGAACAGCTGTGACAACATTTAGTGAAGAGCTGCAGTTAACACACGCTTGTGAAGAAAAGTTTTGAATTCTTATTTAGTTTTTATTTAAGCTTTGACAATTTCTCTTCAGTTTCGTTAAGTTATATCATCAGGGACTGAGCCTAGATAGAGGCAGAGGACTCCTCACAGAGCAGTCCTCTGCCTCTAGGCTCGGTCCCTATTGTTTTTGGTGCGTTTATTATTATTATTATTATTATTGTTCTTTCTTTCTTTCTCCTGCCGCCTCTTTGAACTGGAATTTGACCCCCTAAACATGCTCAAAAACTCACCAAAATTGACACGCACATCAGAAATCATGAAATTAACCCCTAAAGTGCCAAAATGGGCTCTCTAGCGCCACCTAGGCACACTAAAATGGCCACTGTGGCCTGTAGGAATGTCGTAGAGACATCAAATCAAAACTGACGCCTTCGTCTCATCAAGCCCTACAATTCTCGTGCTCACACCCCTGACCAAAATCCAACAGGAAGAGAGCTATTTGCCCTTTCAAAGTAAGACTTTGCCTTAAAACTGCCTTTCCTAAAAAATCTTCTTCTCATACACCGTTTATCCTATCGGCTTCAAACTTGCACACATGACAGATCAACTCCTTCTAATCAGATCTTCTGCATAACTTTTTCATTCAGTGTGTGTGTGTCTACATGTTACATGCAGACATGACAGAAACATGATGTGTGTGTGTGTCTACATGTTACATGCAGACATGACAGAAACATGATGTGTGTGTGTGTCTACATGTTACATGCAGACATGACAGAAACATGATGTGTGTGTGTGTGTGTCTACATGTTACATGCAGACATGACAGAAACATGATGTGTGTGTGTGTCTACATGTTACATGCAGACATGACAGGGGCACAATCTCCATTTTAACCCTTCAGGTGCCAGTTTATTGAGGAAAATATTCCATTTTCATTTCAACATTTCAAAAGGCTGTGGCTTGAAAGTGGATAAAGAGATAAAGACATACTGTAAATGAGAAAACTATTCATCGTGACCCAAAGTTTGTCATGGGAGTAAATTAACTCATCTCATTGGCATATTGTGGGGTCACTAGATGCCGGCCATATTGGATTTCAAACATCTCAGTAAAACAACATTTTGAACATATTTACACAGTAGATTTCTTTTGTTTTGTGTTGTTTTTGTCGTCTCATCCTCAAAATAAAGGAAGAGGAATCTGATGGCAGTAAATTCGCTCATCTAATTTGCATATTGTGACATCACTTCTACATACCTACAGCTACAGAAAGCATTCAAACATCAAAACATTCAGCTCTGTAAGGATTTTTTGATGATTGTGGCAATGTGTTTGATATTTCTAAATAATTGACGATGAAGACATGAGCTGGGGGCCAAACGGGCGCGAGTGCGAGGTCCCGCCCAACGCTGCTCGCAGCTTTAATTATATTTAGTCTTTATATATTTAGCTTTAGTCAGGTCACGTGAGATGTCTGAGAGCTGTGTAACTACATATACATGATTTGGGACTGTGAATTACCACGATGTATCTCCACAATAAAATGCTGGCACTTTTCACATGTAGTGGAAACTTTACAATTCATCGCATCTCATACAAGAGAAAATCTGAGAGAAATCAACTTCAGATGCTCCAAATCTGAGCTGAGTAAATTAAAAGTCTAGCATTGAAAATGTTCCAGGGAAATGTATTTAAGTATTAAAAGTAAAAGTACTCGATGCAGAAAAAATTCAATTGAATAAATAATCAAAATCATGATAGAATGATTAAAGTAATAAAAAGAAAAGCAATTAAAGAAATTAAAACATGTTTTTCATTAAAGATTAATTTTCTGCTTAACTGACTGATCACTTCAGCTGTGCTCGTGTTTCATTTTGTTTGAGTGCAAAACATTCATTTTGTAAAGTAACACCTGAGTTCTTCAGATAATAGTCGTGGAGTAAAAACTAAAACATTTCCTCTTTACAGCGACAACCTGATCCTGCGACTGGCGAAGGCAGCAGGAGAGGTTCTGGGAAAAACCCACGATGAGCTGATGTACGCCTTCGGGGTCTACATGGTGAAGAGGATCGGTAACTACGGATACGAGCGGATCCTGAAGGTGACACTGTGACGACCCTTTCAGCTTGTTAGTATTGGACCTTTTTCCTGTTGACCTATTACGTCACAGACCAAACAATGGACAAACAAGTTAGCTACGGTTAGCTAGCAGCTAACTGCTACCATGGTGGACAACTTTACAGCTCTGCACATTTGGTCCGTCCAAAAAGTCACGGCTCTGGATGTAGATTTCTCCATGTTGTTACCGGCTTCTTCTTCTCTTACACATTTAATGCTATTGGACTTCCGGGTCAAAGCCCGGGGCGCAAACTGTGGAGCATGCTCAGAGCGCCTCGGCCAGTTTGGGTCTGACTGACTGTATACATGCAGGAGTCACATGATCTGGGTGTGTTAGTCCCACTGTGACACATTCACTGCAGGAACATTTCACTCACACTGACATGTTTACAGGGGTTTAAATAAATCTGTTTTCTCTGTCGTCACGGAAACTGAATCACTACAATAAGAACATATCATGAGGAAGCTGTTATAACAAAACACAGCTGAACAGAAGAAGGAAAAATATTTATGCCAAACAAACGTCTCATTAATGAATTCATTAAAACCTGTCTGTGGGGTTGAGGCTGATCTTTGGGAGGTTCGATGCAGAAACACAAAAGCAACGACTACTCTGCACCGAAGACAAACTGACATAGATTTAACTACCAAATGTTCTGACAACATGATAAATAACTTCCTGTAATGAACGGATTATTCATCATATATAAACCATAGTTACCATTTAAATATCTTCATCTTCATCATCATCATCGTCGTCTATGTTTCGTAGGTTTTGGGGCGAAATGTGCGCGACTTCATCAACGAGCTGGACAACCTGCACGAGTACTTTCGCTTCTCCTTCCCCAAAGTTCAGCCGCCGAGCTTCTGTGTGGAGGAGGAGTGCGAGACGAGCCTGACGCTGCACTACCGCAGCACACGCAAGGGCTTCACTCAGTTCGTCAAAGGTAAGCAGAGGAAGGGTTTGTACGACAGCACCACACCACGGGTACTTTGGGTACATGGTCATATGTGGATGTGGGAAGTCCATGACCAAACGTGGACATGTGACAGCTGGAGTGAGAATGTGTTGAAGGAACATGGCGGCAGAGTCCAACATTGACCCAAGTGCCAAATGCAGGTTGATTTTCTGTTCAGTGATTAAATCTTTAAAGGTGTTCGACACACTGGCAGGTTAATGTTTCTACCAAAATAGTCATGTCATAAAAAACTGTGCTGCGAGTGTCGACATGGTGCTGATCAGCTGCCATGTACATACATACAATAACAGCAACTGACCACGTATCATGCTGACGTGAGAGGACGGCTGTCACTGACCAGGCACCGGTATTCAACGACTTCAGAGTGAGACGGGGTTCAGTAGAAACACAGATGCTCTGTCGTCTGAACCAATGTGCCAAACCTCTAACTGCCTCCCTCATCGTCACATTACAGCCCCACTTTTTCAGTTTTTACCTTTCACAATAAAAGCCTGAGACATACAACCTACTCTTCCTCGCTGCCGACCAGAGGGAACGTGTTCACATGGTGACGGTGTGCTGACAAGTCGCTCAGTGTGTTGATTCTGATTGAAATTTTCCACCCTTACTCCTTATCATCAGCTGTGCAGATATCAGCGTCTCATTCTGAGGGAACAAAACAAAATGACTCTTATTTTCAGCTGATTAAACACTGAGGAACACGATGAGATTAAATTCACCCCCTGAATCCTCCACACTGGAGCTTCAATTTAAAAATACTGAATAACAGGTAAATATCAGATCAAGAAAATCAATGAAACAATAGTTAATAGTTTTATATTATCAAAAGTTTGACCTTTTTAATTCCTTCCTTTTTAATAACAAGTTATTTTAGTGAAAACAAACTGAGAGTGATGAACAGTGTGAACAATCTGCACAGCGTGTTGAAAAGTACAATAACCTCTGCGTGGCCATGAGACGAGCTGAGACGTCCAGGTGAAGTCTCTGATTGAAAACAGATCAGAGCCTCACTGAAGTGAAGTTTGCTCAGACTGAATCTGTCCTCAGCTCAACCTCCACACGTCCATGATCAGTGTGTGTGATTGTCTCTGCAGGACAGCTCTCTCAAGTGGGACGCCAATTCTACAACACAGACATCGAAGTGGAAATCCTGTCCAAAGAGGAGACGGAGAAGATGACGTATGTGGTACGTACTCGGCTCAGGTCGAGTGTCGTGTGTCTGACCTTGACCTGCTGTCTGTTCCATCAGCGCTGAAATGACTCCATCATGGTCGATGAGCCGCCGGCCGCCGCTTGTGTTTACACTCAGACTGAAAGTGTTTATTGGATGGAGATAAGTGTTTATTGGGATGGGACTCTGGGTAAACTGGATTTACAGCAGGATGAATGTGAAATGTGCGGCCTGGTGTACCTGCTGTGGAAACACTCTGCGAGCACTTCACTGTCCAATAAAGCCCAGACTGATTATCATACAGTCGCTGATGAGCTCCATGATGGCATCCATCTTTATTTTGGTGTCATGTCTTCATACGGCATCATTCATCAGGAGTTTATCAGATGTAACCAGTGACTAGTTATAAAGCTTTAATAATAAAAATAATAATAATCATAATAAAAATATAGGGCGGCACGGTGGTGTGGTGGTTAGCACCGTCGCCTCACAGCAAGAGGGTTGCCGGTTCGATCCTGGGTGTGGGAGCCCTTCTGTGTGGAGTTTGCATGTTCTCCCCGTGTCAGCGTGGGTTCTCTCTGGGTACTCCGGCTTCCTCCCACAGTCCAAAGACATGCGATTTGGGGACTAGGTTAATTGATTACTCTAAATTGTCCGTAGGTGTTGTGGTGGCAAAATCACTTGAACAATAAAGAGTCTTCACACGTCGGCTGTCTTTCTTGAGTTTTAATAAGCATTCATGAATGGAGTCTCACAAACAGTACAAACCGCATGAACAGTCAGTCAGAGTGAGAGCTGGCGAAATCACTCCAGCACTCTAACTTCATAGTTTCCCAAAACACATGCCCATCCTTAGACACAACATATGCAAACAGAGAACCTGTCGTTCCAAGCTGTACCATCTCCTGACACAATAACAGGGTCATAACTCTGAAGGCCTCTCTGAAGGTTCACCTTCGGCCCTGCTTTCAGCCAGGCCTCCGCCATATATCTGGTGTTATAAAGTAAGCATGGAATAGGTCAAAAGAAGGTCAGATGCCCCAGACGCTCATCACTTGTCAGGCACCCATAATTTTCCATCACAGTGTGAATGTGAGTGTGAATGGTGTCTCTATGTGTCAGCCCTGCGATGGTCTGGCGAACTGTCCAGGGTGAACCCTGCCTCTCGCCCGATGTCAGCTGGGATAGGCTCCAGCCCCCCCGCGACCCTCACGAGGATGAAGCGGTTAGAAGATGAATGAATAATAAAAATATTCCAAACTGTATTTTCTGTTGTTCAAAGCACCACAGAAACATTTAATAACGGACTGACTTGTGTTATAAAACTCGACTCTGCTCCCCCAGGTTTACAAGATGAACTTCGACAACGCCGCCTTCAAACACCGCATGCCTCAGCAGAAGACGGCGCCGGGCTACGAGAAGCTGCCGATGAAGCGAGGCATCTTTTTCGACATGTTCCCCTTCAGCGTCATCTTCCGCCGCGACATGACCATGTACCGCATCGGTGACGGCCTCAAAGAGGTCTTCTCCGACCTGCAGGGCAAAAAGGTCAACGAGGAGTTCACTCTGATTCGACCCATGCTGGAGTTCAGCTGGGACAACGTGAGCACGCTCAGTCTTCATATTTAATATTTACTCACTGAATCCAGTCCAGAGACATTTAATGTTTAATAACCTTTATTGTTTTTTGTAAATCTCCACTCACTCTGCAGCAGGTTGTAATTACGCTGTGTGTTAACCTGTTAAATATTCCAGCTGTTGTTGAGCATTCAACAACTTCTTCAGTGTTTTGTTTCTCCTGTTTCAAGTTTATCAGTTTGAACATTAAATATCTTTGACGCAGCGTCCCAACATTTTGGAATTAATGTTGTACCCATGAGACTGAAATCACTGCTACAGAAACGTCTCTTCTGTCTGTCCTCAGATCTACACCCACCTGAACAACGTGTTTGAGCTGCTGTCCAAAGCGGTGGTGGAGAGCAAGCAGAAGGTCAACATCCCCAAACTGAGCACAGAGGAGCCGGAGGAGAAGGAAGACAACGAGAAGGCGAAGAGGGAAGAGGAGAGAGGTGCCGGTCTTTCCATCTCAATCAGTCCAAATGTATAATGTATAAAAAGCTTCATTTCAAATGGATGGGGTCACTAAACGTCCATCAAGTCACTCACTCAGTTCGGTCCAAGGTCATTTTATCTGGACGGAGCTAAATAAAATATTTAGCGTCTCTTCAGGTGGAAATAACGTCAGTCTGAATGAAGTTCTCTTCACTGTGCTGAATCCTCAAATCAGATTTAAATTCATACATAACGAAGCAGCAAACACACGGACACTGCAGCAGGTGAGCGTCAGGATAAAAGACGACAGGATTCATCCTGAGGGTCTGATACTTCAACCAGGAAATGACAAACACATTTTTATCTCTATGTGATGTGTCAGAATGCAACCTGATAAACATAATGCAGAGCATCACCACTGAGAACACACAGGAACTGAATTCATAACGCGCTGATGAATTAGTAATATCTCCTCACTGCGCTGTGATTAGAATTCACCGCCACGTTTATGTACTCGTTAACTCACAACCTGGTTCACCCCCCGTCCCTCCTGACTGTCCCTGCTGCTCCCCCTCCAGCAGAGGCGAAGGCGGTGGAGGAGATGAAGGGCACAGACCAGGAGTACAGCAACCCTCTGACTCAGTACAACAGCTTTGCAAACTCTGGAGGCGAAGACATCGAGCTGCTGGCGTTCCAGACCGTCACCGGTCAGAGCTCCTTCACTTCTTACCACCATGTTTCTACCTGCCACAGCCCTGCTGACCCCTGACCCCTGACCCCTGACCCTAACCCTCATCCTTCTTCTCAGGGAAGTGCTGTGAGACCATCTTTGAGGACATGAGGGAGCCTCCGAAGAAACCTCTGCACCTGAAGGGCCAGATGAAGTACGTCCCCCAGTGGGACTCCCTCATCTTCCTGGGGACACCCATGTAAGACCACAGCCCACACACACACGCCCTCAACTTAACTGTTCACTACGTTGATGAAAACTATGATGAAACCTTTCGTCAAAGACCTTTTTCCTTGACGCAAGCAAGAAACATTTTGAATTTTCGTTGACTAAAACTATGAAGGATAGAATTGACTAAAACGTGACAAAGACGAAGAAGCATATTCGTCTGAAACATGAAGCCAAAAACTGAACTTCCTCTAATGAACGCGGGCTCAAACACGGTCAGTTCCCTCAGAGCCCCTCATGTTCAGATGTCAGCAGAAAATGGAGCAGTTCTCTCAGTAAAGTGCAGATCTCACCAGTCGGCCGTCCGAGCTGATCACAGCCACACCGGACAGTTCTTATAGCGTGTTACAGCAGCGTCCCACAAACCAATAAAAATACACACCTCGTCTATTCTTGGCTGAGCTACGACGCTTCGCACAGAGCAGGTCGATTTCTCCTGCTAACGGCTGAACCTGAAAGTAGACACAATATAATGATGAGGATGAGACACTGTTGTGTTACACATCACGTGTGTCACGTGTTTGATTCCATGATGTCATCATGCTGTCTGAAGTCACACACTGGAGCGACACGATGCTGCTGTTGTTTGGTTCTGTGTAAAAATGCAAAGGCAGTGTAGAAAAGGGACTTCATAGCAGCTCTATAGCGCCACCTCTGTGTGAGAAGGGTTTATATGTCTCATGGTTTGGACTCAGAACACAAACTCTCCACAGCTCCACCTGGTTCCTTCTCTTATCTCATAATGACCGTAAAACTTCATTTATTCTTCATTTCGTTTATTTGAACCAGTAGGAATATTACTTATATAAAAATAAGGCTTCAAATTAGACATCAGCTATGAATCATTCATCTGATCTAACTCTGACAGACGGATCATCAGAGGATCACAGCACACATCACATCAAATCTAAATGTATTTATAGAGCACACTTAAAAACCTTTACAGTCAGACTAAGACACAACAAGAAATAATATACTACAACAAAGACCACGTGTTACAGAGGAATGCAGCTCTCACACTGAGTTAAAAGCCGAGGAATAAAAATGTGTTTTAAGTGGTGATTTAAAAGCAGGTACGGAGGGGGCCAGCCTAATATGCAGCTAGTTTAGGGGCTGCTACTGCAAAAACACGCTCTCCCCTGTGCTTCAGCCTTGATCATGGGACCTCCAGAAGCAACTGGTCAGCAGACCTGAGTGACCTTGAGGGGACATGTTGCTGTCAGAGGTCAGAGAGACAGGGTGGAGCCAGCCCCTTTACAGATTTGTAGGTAAATAATACAATTTTAAAATCAATTCTAAAACGAATAGGAAGCCCGTGGAGTGAGGCCAATATGGGGCCGATATGCTCACGCTTGCACGCTCCTGTTAACAGACGAGCTGCAGGCGTGAGAGGGAGGCCTGGCTAATGCCAACATAAAGGCCATTACAATAGTCAAGCCGAGATGAAATAAAAGCACGTATGACCTTTTCCAAATCTCTACAAGATAAGAAGGACTTGACTTTAGATAAAAGCCTCAGCTGGAAGAAGCTGGATTTGACAACCGAATTTACCTGTTTATCAAATTTAAAATCAAGCAGGTAGAGGCAGAATAGAGCTGGACGGGAACAGAGCCCTGAGGGACTCCACATGCAAGAGGCGCTGCTGAGAATACAGTGTCACCAAGATTATGCAGACGTGACTGAACAACTTGGATTCATTTTTATGAAAAAGCCTTTTGAGTCTTTTGATGTGAGGACTCTTACAGACTGAAGGAAGAGGAGCGGACACATTTATGACATCATCAGAGAGTCACCACTTTGTTTTTTGTCATGACGGTAAATCTGAAGGAATTATTGTCTGCTGTTCATGGTTTCAGTAAAATGAACTGAACGACTGAACTGTGAAGAATCTAACCAAACTAACAATGTGTAGCATCTCCATACTGACAGAAGTTTAAACATTTGTACGTGTGATCTAAGCAGCTGACTAACATTAGCTCAGATGGGTAGTCAACATCCTGGTTTTATACATCCACAAAACGTCTATATAAAGAACTGCTTGGCAAACAGACCAGGCCTCTGATTGAATCAGAGGTTTATTTGTCAAAATGTGTCACTACATTGTGCTCATAAACGGGACGAGACTTTTAATTGAAGTCTTACAGTATCTCTGTCGTCACAAAGCTTCATGTTTCATTTGTGCTGCTGCTGAACTCCTTTGCTTTGTTGTGAAACATGTTTCGTTTAATTAACATCTGCTTCATTGCTTAATTTAGGAAAAGGTGTTAATGTTTAACAATCTGAATTCAGCAGAAGGTGAGAATCAGTCAAACTCAGGAGGGACACAGTGTGTGTGCAGATTATCATGGCTGCCGTATGTTGTTGTACTGATGACATTAACACTGTGGAAACAAAGTGATGGATTCTGGTAAACGTACCATGTGTGCCATGACAGCAGAGGACGTTTGTTTTTTCACCAGCCGACATTTAAGGATCATCAGTGTGTTCACCTGTCTGAAAAGTGGAAACTCTTTTACTGACTTTACTACAGTTAAATACGTCTCAGTCTTGTTTGTTGCCCCCCTGGTTATTTATCACCAAACTCTTCCACTGTTCCACTCAGATCTCACTTTGGATTCATTGGTCTAATTCACTGAATTCATTTACATTCTCTTTTACAGTTTACATATCTCTATTTCTTCCCCTGGCTCTTGCAGTATCGAGACGGTGGAGGACATGATAAAGATGGGCGTGTACGTGAATGACCTGAACCTGCACGACTCCAGCAGAGAGCTGATTCTGGCCGGGACACAGCAGTCGGCTGAGCTGCAGCTGGCGCTCGACCAGGTGACGAAAAGCTGCTGAATCCTGAGTGTGCAGGGATTGAGCATCGCACCAACAAAGCACAGCACTCAGCTGTACCAAATCACAGAGCAGAGGGCAGTGTATGAAATGTAGTGAAATAAGACTTGTGTGATTCAGACAGAAGTGGTTTCATGAGACACGCTGAGTGCACAGACTGTAAGAGGTGCCAGTTGTCTCCATCAAACAGCCTGACCAGGTGAGCCCAGGTGGAAGCTCTGCTGCCGGATTGATTTCAGCCATTAAATCCACTTCAGTCATGCAGCAGAAATGTGGATTAAGAGGATTAGAGAAGGCAAAGAGGGATTTCTGAGCTTTAAGAGAGGTGAGACTGTAACTGTAGACTCCGCTGTCCCGTTTCTGATCCTCCAGGAGCAACAAAAATACGCTCAGCTGCAGGAAATCATCAAGAAGCTGGACGAGGAGAAGAAGAGAGGAGACTCTCTGCTGTACGCCATGATCCCTAAAGCTGTGGCCGACCGCCTCAGGAAGGGGATCACCGCACTGGAGACATGCCAGGTACGAGGCAGCGCCGCCAACAATGATAGCTGCTCTCAAAACACAGACATGAGAGCGTCTAAATTATGAAGGCTGCACAGAGGCTGCAGATGTTTCACTGTGATCCTGGAACATGATGAGTGAACTTAGACCCACTTTACTCACAGGAAGCACACGGCTGGCATTTAAAGTACGCCAGTGGTCGGCCAGGCAGCGGTGCTTTTAGCTCGGTGACATTTTCTCACCGGCAAAATAAGTTTGTGACAAACAGCAAAACAAGATTTGGCCTCAGTCGCAGCAGCTGTGTGAGAGGAACACAGAGAGACATCAGACCTGGTCCAAAGATGTTAAAGGAGCAGTGTGTCAGATTGAGGGAGATTTAGTGGTGTCGAGTAGTGAGGATTACAGATTACAGATTACAACCATCTGAAACTGCCCCTGGTCAGAATTCTGAGGAGCTGAATTATCCTCAGAGGTCTCTTGTTCTCAGAAACACACACACCAGCTGATTTACACCAGGAAACACTCATTCACAAAAAAAAGGTGATTTTGTGATGCGACTGTTTCTGAGGGGATAAACTACAATGACATCACCACAAACAATGACTTTGTGCATTTTGAGCACCTTTTTTGTGCACAGATGTTATGAATAAACTGAATATTTTTGCATTGATCTCAGCCTGTGGACCTTTTTCAAGCTCATTGTAGCCCAGTGACATCAGTCTGCAGGTGTCTGTTCTACTGTCCTTTGTTTGTGTGACGCACCCATGACAAACTGGTTTGTTGCCCCAAGTAGGTCCAGTTTCACAGCAGCTGTAAGACATTACCTCAAACAAGAGTAAATATCTGTCCACACTAAAATACAACAACAATCATCTAATTTCAATCATCTAATCATCTAACGCTGACAAAATTAAATCCGTCCAGGAAGACGACTGATTTCAACTTTAGAAACTTGTTGATTTCTGTTATTTTCTGCCGTAACTGTAACATTTAAAGAAATATAGAACACACATAAAAGCAGTAAAAATATTCTATATTATGATACTGATTTATTTTCTTGGGCCTTTTCTCAGGTGGCTAAAAACAAACCAAATGATGCAGCATTTGCTCAGCGCCGTTTGATTTGATGCACGTGAAGTGATGACTCTCTACCTGGACGCTACTGTAGATAAACACTGTAATACACTCTGTATGGTTCATTTCTCACTATCCTGTGTGTGTGTGTGTGTGTGTGTGTGTGTGTGTGTGTGTGTGTGTGTCTGTCTCGCAGGTGTTTCCAGATGTGACCATCCTGTTCAGCGACGTGGTCAAGTTTAACGAGATCTGCATCCACATCACACCCATGCAGGTGGTGGACATGCTCAATGAGATCTACATCGTCTTCGACACACTCAGCGAGAAACACAACGTCTACAAGGTCAGAGAGCAGCGCGGCGTCATGAATCTGTGTGTGACTCACTTCCTGTCAACTGACATTCAGAGACGTATTCATGTCTGCTGTTATTACCAACTCTGGTCATCACCTGACATCACCTCTGTCCTTTCTGTCCAGGTGGAGACGATTCGTGACGCCTACATGGTGGTGGCCGGCGTGCCCAACAAGACCACATTTCACGCACACCATATCTGCGACATGGCCCTGGACATGCTGAGCTCCATCGACCACCTTAAAGACCCGTCCACCGGAGACAACATCCAGATCAGAGTCGGTGAGCAGCTTCAGTTTGTTTCTGTAGTTTGTTCAGGAGGAGGTCACAGCTCAGGGTCAGACAGCCGTCACTGACTCGGTGTCTTGATCCCTGTCACTTCACACACGCCCAGGTCGGGCTTTTTATCCACCTGACCACTCTGACACCTCTCACTGACAGCTCCAAAGGTTTAATGTTGAGATTCTGGGGAAACAACAGAAAGATTTCTCCTCACTCAGAGGATCCAGGGAAAGCACACACATCCAGACACTGTTTCCTTCCTGTGTGTGTGTGTTGTCACCAGGGGGCGCTGTTCTGACATCTGACATCAACCCTAACAGCTGATGTCTTTGAAGAAGAGATGGATCATGTTTCTATCATCAGTATGTCCCTCACTGTGTTTAACCTGTAGTGAAATCATTTAAGACCTGACACCTTCAGACTGTTGAGGTGACTCAATATTTTAAATTTAAGGAGCATTAAATCATTTGACATTAATGACAGCTGGCACTAACTGTACCTGACACTACGATCATGTGGTCTGTAACTGATAAATATAGGTCATAACGCTGTGTTCAGGCCCGGGGAAGCCACACACACACACACACACACACACACACACACACACACACACACACACACACACACACACACACACACACACACACACACACACACACACAGAGTGGGGAGGTTAAACATCCTTTCATTCATTTATTTGGATCGGGGTCTTTGGGGGCTGGAGCCTTTCCCAGCATGCACTGGGCTTGAAGGTTATTCCTTGACAGGTCTCCAATATTGATTCTAAACACCTGAGGAAAACATCGCGCTCATGAAAACTCAGTTTGTCCAACGGCAGAGAAAAAAATCTTTCCAGTCAAAGCTGGATCTGTTGAGTCTTCAGGACGAACAAACGAACCTCAGCTCAGAGTAAATGTTGGAGTTATACTTTTATCCAAACCACAGACACATTTGTATGTTATTATGTGGGGCAACATTATGTTTCAACAACGCTGTGGTGAGCATGTGGTCATGTTTAGGCACAAAGACTACTTGGTAATGGTTAAGAAAGGTTTGGGCTCTAAACACACAGTTTGGGTGCTCAGTCCTGCTGGAAACGCAGCCATGTCTCACTAAAACACAACCATTGCTGTTTGGTGGTGTTGAGCAGCGGTCTGCAGCTTGGCAGGCGTCTCTCTGAGGCGTTACACCATCTGCTCCACCTCCTCATGACAGAGTCAGCTCATCAACTATGTCACTTTAGTAACACTGATATCAGGGTCTGACATTTCCACCCACCAAGAAACTGAGGCCGTTATATTGAAGCCTCCAGACTCCTCTGACAAAACAGTGAGTTTACCTTAAGAACACTGAGCTGCTGATCCACTGCTGCCTCCATCAGTTAGTGTGAGACGTAAAGCTGTGAAAATATTCAGATACAGCGTTCACTATCACTGATACTGATTCTTACAGTTGGCTCTGCTGCAGCCCCGTCCACAGACGCACTGTTTAGCTCCTGTACTGGAAGATTTGACTCATCAAAGATGATATAAAAGCAACAAAGTACATAAAATAATCACAGCAGACACATCAGACCACCATGTCACAAAAACATGAGTGAAAGCATGATGAGACTGCAGGCAGATCAAATAAAGTGGAGTCCAAAGGTCAAATACATGAACTGTGACCTGGAAGTTGGTAAAGTAGGGTGCTTGGTCAGTGACCTCTGGCGTCAGACACTGACAAAAAAACCCGTCGGCACGTCACATCAGCACCGTGCACGGCCGGTCACCGTGATTGTTTAATGGCGCCTTGCAGCGTCAGGCAGAAACACGGCCAGACAACAGCGAAAGTTAAGGTGGCTGAAGTCAGAGGCTAAACGTAACCTTGTGTGTGTGTGTTGGCTAAACGTAACCTTGTGTGTGTGTGTTGGCTAAACGTAACCTTGTGTGTGTGTGTTGGCCTTACGTAACCATGTGTGTGTGTCGGCTAAACGTAACCTTGTGTGTGTGTGTGTTGTCTAAACGTAACCACATGTGTGTGTTGGCTAAACGTGACCACGTGTGTGTGTCGGCTAAACGTAACCACGTGTGCGTGTTGGCTAAACGTAACCGTGTGCGTGTTGGCTAAACGTGACCACATGTGCGTGTCGGCTAAACGTAACCACGTGTGCGTGTTGGCTAAACGTAACCACGTGTGCATGTTGGCTAAACGTAACCATGTGTGTGTGTGTTGGCTAAACGTAACCACGTGTGTGTGTGTGTCGGCTAAACGTAACCACGTGTGTGTGTGTGTGTCGGCTAAACGTAACCACGTGTGTGTGTTGGCTAAACGTAACCACGTGTGTGTGTGTGTCGGCTAAACGTAACCACGTGTGTGTGTGTGTGTGTGTGTGTCGGCTAAACGTAACCACGTGTGTGTGTTGGCTAAACGTAACCACGTGTGCGTGTTGGCTAAACGTAACCGTGTGCGTGTTGGCTAAACGTAACCACGTGTGCGTGTCGGCTAAACGTAACCACGTGTGCGTGTTGGCTAAACGTAACCATGTGTGCATGTTGGCTAAACGTAACCACGTGTGTGTGTGTGTCGGCTAAACATAACCACGTGTGTGTGTGTGTGTGTGTGTCGGCTAAACATAACCACGTGTGTGTGTTGGCTAAACGTAACCACGTGTGTGTGTGTGTCGGCTAAACGCAACCACGTGTGTGTGTTGGCTAAACGTAACCACGTGTGCATGTTGGCTAAATGTAACCAGGTGTGCATGTTGGCTAAATGTAACCAGGTGTGCATGTTGGCTAAATGTAACCAGGTGTGCATGTTGGCTAAATGTAACCATGTGTGTGTGTGTTGGCTAAATGTAACCACGTGTGTGTGTTGGCTAAATGTAACCACGTGTGTGTGTTGGCTAAATGTAACCACGTGTGCGTGTTGGCTAAACGTAACCATGTGTGTGTGTGTTGGCTAAATGTAACCACGTGTGTGTGTTGGCTAAATGTAACCAGGTGTGCGTGTTGGCTAAACGTGACCACATGTGTGTGTGTGTGTTGGCTAAACGTAACCACATGTGTGTGTGTGTCGGCTAAACGTAACCATGTGTGCATGTTGGCTAAATGTAACCAGGTGTGCGTGTTGGCTAAACGTAACCATGTGTGTGTGTTGGCTAAACGTAACCACGTGTGTGTGTTGGCTAAATGTAACCAGGTGTGCGTGTTGGCTAAATGTAACCAGGTGTGCGTGTTGGCTTAACGTAACCACGTGTGTGTTGGCTAAATGTAACCACGTGTGTGTGTTGGCTAAACGTAACCATGTGTGCATGTTGGCTAAATGTAACCAGGTGTGCGTGTTGGCTAAACGTAACCATGTGTGTGTGTTGGCTAAACGTGACCACGTGTGTGTGTGTGTTGGCTAAACGTAACCACATGTGTGTGTGTGTCGGCTAAACGTAACCACGTGTGTGTGTTGGCTAAACGTAACCACGTGTGTGTGTGTCGGCTAAACGTAACCACGTGTGTGTGTTGGCTAAACGTAACCACGTGTGTGTGTTGGCTAAACATAACCATGTGTGTGTGTCGGCTAAACGTAACCACGTGTGCGTGTTGACTAGACATAACCATGTGTGTGTGTCGGCTAAACGTAACCACGTATGTGTGTTGGCTAAACGTAACCACGTGTGTGTGTTGGCTAAACGTAACCATGTGTGTGTGTGTTGGCTAAACGTAACCACATGTGTGTGTGTTGGCTAAACGTAACCATGTGTGTGTGTGTTGGCTAAACGTAACCATGTGTGTGTGTGTTGGCTAAACGTAACCACGTGTGTGTGTTGGCTAAACGTAACCACGTGTGCGTGTTGGCTAAACGTAACCGTGTGCGTGTTGGCTAAACGTAACCACGTGTGCGTGTCGGCTAAACGTAACCACGTGTGCGTGTTGGCTAAACGTAACCATGTGTGCATGTTGGCTAAACGTAACCACGTGTGTGTGTGTGTGTCGGCTAAACATAACCACGTGTGTGTGTGTGTGTCGGCTAAACATAACCACGTGTGTGTGTTGGCTAAACGTAACCACGTGTGTGTGTGTGTCGGCTAAACGCAACCACGTGTGTGTGTTGGCTAAACGTAACCACGTGTGCATGTTGGCTAAATGTAACCAGGTGTGCGTGTTGGCTAAACGTAACCATGTGTGCATGTTGGCTAAATGTAACCAGGTGTGCGTGTTGGCTAAACGTAACCATGTGTGTGTGTTGGCTAAACGTGACCACATGTGTGTGTGTGTCGGCTAAACGTAACCACGTGTGTGTGTTGGCTAAACGTAACCACGTGTGTGTGTTGGCTAAACGTAACCACGTGTGTGTGTTGGCTAAACGTAACCACGTGTGTGTGTGTCGGCTAAACGTAACCACGTGTGTGTGTTGGCTAAACGTAACCACGTGTGTGTGTTGGCTAAACATAACCATGTGTGTGTGTCGGCTAAACGTAACCACGTGTGCGTGTTGACTAGACATAACCATGTGTGTGTGTCGGCTAAACGTAACCACGTATGTGTGTCGGCTAAACGTAACCACGTGTGTGTGTTGGCTAAACGTAACCATGTGTGTGTGTGTTGGCTAAACGTAACCACATGTGTGTGTGTTGGCTAAACGTAACCATGTGTGTGTGTGTTGGCTAAACGTAACCATGTGTGTGTGTGTTGGCTAAACGTAACCATGTGTGTGTGTGTTGGCTAAACGTAACCACATGTGTGTGTGTTGGCTAAACGTAATCATGTGTGTGTGTGTTGGCTTAACGTAACCATGTGTGTGTTGATTGAAGGAAAAAAACATCAGTTGGTGGTGTTGGATCGATGTAGTGCTTTTATTTTTAAAGAGACTGTATCAAACTGTACATTTCCTGTGAAAACAGAAGTGTATTTTGAAAACACACAATGCATGTAACAGGCTGAAGTTGACACGGCGTCCCAGAACGTCAACAACCAACACACCCAGGGTACCTTGGACGTCATATGTTGATGACCAAACGTGGTCATGTGACGAGGTCACAGTGAGGCTGTGATGGACCTTTAAGGATCAGGATAATTGTTGGCTAAATATCTGCAGCAGATGTGGAGCAGCTCCGTCTGTGAGGATCGTCTGACAGTCGCTGTAGTTAGAGATGGACTGAGGCGGTGTCTGTGAATAAACAGCTGATGTTTGGTTTCCCTCTCTCAGGTATTCACTCAGGTATGGTGGTGGCGGGCGTGGTGGGTCTGAAGATGCCTCGCTACTGTCTGTTCGGGGACACAGTGAACACAGCCTCCAGGATGGAGAGCAACGGAGTGGTGACTACACTAACATACTTACCAAGGCGCCGCCCAGCACCATGAGCTAAATCACCCACAGCAGCAGGATAAATAAGTGCAGCACGACTCCCTCAGTCAGACTCAGGCTGATTACTGAAGGAACCATTTTCTGTTTAATGACGCCGCTGTGCACGCTGCTTTTTACTTAATGCAACAGGCAAATCAATTCATTTGCTTTCCATTACTCTCAGTAATATAAGTTAATGTCATGTTTGGAGGGAAATCTGTTTTATGATCAAATATAAACATTAAAGGGAGGTTTAATTTCCTCTGTGCTGTAAAAACAACCTGATTAAAGTCTCATCTCAGAGTCCAGTCAGCTGAGTGTGTTCAGTTTGTGTGTTTGGATCTTCAGCTTTAGCAGCAGCTGTGTGTCTGTGCGTCTGTCTGAGCAGGGCATGCAGATCCACATCAGTCAGACCACCAAAGACCACCTGGAACATGAGCCCTACATCATCGAGGAGCGGGGGAAGATCTTTGTGAAGGTGAGTGGGTCACATCAGACACACTCTGATTCTCCATCGTCCACTGAGAGAGACACACATGATGATTAAAGCTTTACATGTCAGGCTGAGCTGCGCTGGTCGCTCTTTATTCAAAGACGAGGTGTGTCATCTGAAGACAGAGACACTGTCTGTTGAGTTTGACTGAAAATATTATCTTGAGCCAGTTCTGGGAGATTTTGGAGCTGACAGTCACACAGTCTCTCACCGGGCACAGAGTGGAGCAGAGCGAAGCATCACTGTCACTGATGCAGTTGTCATTTACTCAGCCAGCAGCCATGTTGTGTTGGTAGCAAATATAATTGTGATGTCATTTCCTGGAGAATCTTCACACGCTTCATGTCCCTGAAACCTGCAGGGCAGAGTGTGGCGATTGAAGCCAGTTGTTTCTAGGCAACCACAGAAACAACTGGTCATGTGACCACACATTTGAGCAGAACATTTTATTCATCCTGTGAAGGAGAGTTAAAATAAAAACTGTATTCTGTCGTTCAAAATTAATTTTTTGTTCATGTTTCTTGTGTTTGTGTCACAGACGTTATGTTTAGCCAACACACACACGTGTTGGTGCTTCAGGAAGCCACGACACTGGTAGCATGATATCAGCTCGATTTAACTGGGTGATGCAAGTGTTTTTAAAATGGCGGGGGTGGGGTGATTTGAGCCAGTGAGTGATGGTGACTCTGACATTGTGAAGATTGCTGGTAAAACAGTTAGTCTGGAGCGGTGCAGATGTTTGAGGACGCTGACATCAGTGCAAAGATTCTGCAGTGAAGTCGTGGGGGTCCTGCAGACGGAGAGTCCCCCTTCATATTCCAAGAGGATGATGAAGGACTCATCCTGAGAACTGATGTGCTCAAGAAACGATTGAAACCACAAAAACAGCAGATGCTCATGTTCCCCTGCATGACGTATGTTACGTATCACATGTGTACAACGTGATGACAGGCGGCAGAGGCCACAGGTTTCTGCTGAGAAAAGAATAAATGCTCTCGCTACTATGAATTTTATTTTAGATCAGTATATGTACAAGATTACACAAACAACGACCTCCGATAGTCATTACAGGAACATACCGGCATAATAACCGCAAAATGCCACGTAGGCACAACCCGTAAGGTAAAGTGGCATAACGGCATGACATGATGACGGTGACGGCAGAAGCCTCAACTTTCTGCTGCATAACGAACAAATGTTGTTGCAGATGTAGTTCTTACTGTAGAAGAACAGAAGCAGTGATGTCCTGCAGCTACGACGAGTGGAGCTGGAGACACCCTGAATACACTTTAGACTGTCAGCTATAGATTGTTCAAACAGGACCCAGAGTGTCTGAAAATTGATGAACTGGGGATGAAATGTTCTCTCCAACATACATTCACAGTATGTCTGATCAATTCTCTTCCTCCTCCTCCTCCTCACCCTCCTCATCCTCCTCAGGGTAAAGGCTACATGAAGACCTACTGGCTGAAAGGAAAGAAAGATCTATCATTCAAGACCCCGGCCGAGCTGCGCTACAGCGGCGAGCAGAAAGACTCTGAGGACAAGAGCTCTAATGGGTGAGTAGACAAAAGGAGAGCAGTCAGCATCAGAGCGGCGCTCTCCTCCTGCACGCAGCGCCAACTCATGACGCCCCCCGTTGATTCAGTCAGAGCCGTGCTCACTGCCCCCTGCAGCAGCAGACAGAAAGCAAACTGAGAGGCTGTGTTAGGTGCTTTTGTTTGTCTCCAGGAGTCATGCTGACCACCGAAAACAAAGTTTTCAGCCCGACGGGGCAGAGCAACCGTCTGCTCACTGAAGCAACACAAAACAAAACAGGGCGAGACAGAACTGGCAACACAGCACCACCAAAACATTAGTTCAGTCTGATAGCAGCCTTTCACACTGATTTATAAGACAAGTGAGGATTCTGCCACTTTACATAAATCACCTGGTCCCCACTGCAGATTCAAACATGATGTGTTGAGGTTTAGAGAGGAGACAGGAAATGATGCTGATCTGCAGAGGGATTATAAATGTTCTCTCTGTCACTGTTGGAAGAAGACGTGATCGTAGGGCAGGAATAAACGCTCTCTGAGACCACAGCGTCTTCACAGCTCCCCTCCTCCTCTTCAGGGCCAGACGTAAAACTTTACATTGAAAACAATGGTTTTTTTTATGTCTCTCTGTAAATCACTGAGAAGCTTTACTCATGTTTAACTTCACCAGCTCCACCAGCACCAACGCCAAACACCTGGGCTCCAACTTCCACATCACCAGCAACGAGGAGCAAGCTGAGGGGAAGCCCAGCCCCAGCGACCTCCCCCTGGACACCCTGCCCCCACCAGAGGCCGCCAACGAGCCCACCGCCACGTCAGCAGAGCCGCAGGAGAGGGAGAAAGCCAAAAAGACTAAAAACAACAAGATGGCCAAGCTGGAGGTGGCCCAAGGAAACACGAGGCCGGAGTCTTCGTCACCTGCAGACGGCCTGGAGAACCCGGGTCCTTTACTGAGCATCAAGAGGAACAGCTTCAGGCAGCAGTACGCCAAGCTGCCCGCCAACCTGCCCATGCGCAGCGCCTCCTGCTCCATCCTGTGAGCGCACGGTCCGAGCGTGAGGTTACAAGACGACTGCAACATGTAATGAGGAAGTGATACTGAAAATATCCTCAAAGTTGAATCAACATTTATGCTCAGTGATGATCTGCATTCTGATGTCATATCATGCCGAAGGCTGGTGATAAAAACATGAATTTATATGGCAACAATAATTAAACATTCTCCATTAACGTCTGCTTGTTTTAATAAGGTACACTCTGTGCAACATTTAAGGCTCCAGATGCTTCATGACTGGGTGCACTTATGTTGTCTGCGTATAAAGGATGCACTGCATTTAAAGGTCCAGTGTGGAGGATTTAAAATGAGTCTGTTTTCTTTAGTGTTTAATCAGCTGAGAATAAGAATCATTGTGTTTTCATCACCTTAAAGGCTCAGACACACAAAACACACCTCAAGGAAGTATCGACAACAAAAGCCGACTGTTACGTCACCTCACGTTGCCGTGTCCTGGTCAAAAAGTTGCACATGAACACATTGTGAAGACGAAAGCCAACAGCTAACCAGCTCGTCTGTTCTGTTCCTGCTGAGAGGAAGTAACTCTCTCTGTATCCATCATTGAAAAAAGGAAACAGGAAGAGCGTCTTGATGCTAGTTAGCCAGTTAGCACATGAGCAACACAATCAGAGCATATTCACCGTGCGCCAGTGAACAATAACACAAACCATCAGGAAACATTTCTGCTACAGAGAAAAATAATCTGACCTCATGGAACAAGTTGGTTTGGTCTCACTCCCTCTGGACTTTAGCTCCTCCTTTACTCACTGACGCTCCTCTGCTCCTACCTGAGCTCAGCTGACAGTCAGAGGGAGGTCATTCACCGATGAGCCACATGTCATGCCGACTTTTTTCATTGGTGTCTGACGCCAGAAGTCACTGACCAAACACCGTTTTTCGATGACTTCAGAGTGAGACCGGTTGACATTGACCGACAGCCCACCATCTGCTCGGTGTGTTGGGACCTTTAAAATGACCATTTATATCTTTCACATTTTCGTTTCGGCCACTGTCGTTAGAAAACGAGCAGTGTTGTTTCCTGCTGTAAATCAGCTGCTGTGTGTCTCTGAGAGGAAGAGACCTCGGAGGATAATTCAGCTCCTGAACCTTAAACACTGAATGAATTCTGACCTGGAGAAGTATCTGACACACTGGTCCTTTAAGTGCACATTTTAGAAATGTTCAAACGGAGAACATCAGCATGTTGTTTCTTGTTTCACTGATTTGCCTTTTATGGATACTCAAAGTGTTTTTTTCTCTCAGCTCAGCCATATGGACACTGTGAACACAGAATCTACAGGTTTCACAACAGGTTTCACAACACGCCTTCCTTATGTCGACTATTTTAAAGAAAAGGAAGTCGTCTAAACGGAAACAGAGCAGAGAAACAGAGAACTGCAGGTACTCCATGAGTTTATGTCTGATTGATGCTACATGCTGTGTTGTCTCCAACATGGAGTCTCTGCTTTTATTTAACGTGTGTAATGAGAACAAATGACAGGATGTTTAGGAGAATTAAAATGAGCCATGTTGTGACAGACAAGAAACAGAAGCATTGATTCTATGGATGTTTCATTTCACTGACGGAGAGTAGACGGCAGCAGACGTTGTATTTCATGTGGTTTAAACTAGTCTGTAGGGATTTGGACCTTTTACAGTTTTGTCTCAAAGAGTTTTACTTTATGTTGTAACTGTTCATTTCTATAAAACTGGATGTACAGCCACAAACTGTCCTGTTTTCATTGGTGTGTAATCAGGTCGACGCTCACACACTCACACTGAGCTCAGGTTAAAGAGGTCAACGGTTTTATAAAAACATCGACCTGTCAGTTACAGCTGTGACCAGAGTGCACCTGCTCCTGAACGTCCAACTTTATTGTTTGGTATCAAAAATCGTTGATGCCTCATTTTAGCAGGGGCAGAGTTCCCTTTCTGCAAACATTTAATACTATGGCTCAGTCCCAACACACATCACCCACACAGCTTAGCCGCTGCTGTGCACAGACGCTCTGCAGGGCAGGTGCTCAGGTGGAGAAAAAAAAGGGGCATCACTTCCACTTTTTTGTAAACTGCACATGCAAAGTGCACCCTGCTGGGAGGTTTCTATCTGTCAGCACCAGAGGGCTCTTGAGGCCTGAATACACACAGTACAGTTGTGCACAGTAATGAGCAAGGAAATGTCTGTTTAACTTAGATATGAGGCGTCTAAATATCTATAGTACACACACCTACAGGCTGCTGCACATTCACTCTCTATATTTATCATTTATTTATAACAGGCAACAACAAAGAAAACAATGTCAGATTGAGTACACTTCAGTGCTCCATCAAATAACGAATCTCAACCAAACTGAAAAATGCTGTTTTCTGCATAAATCACTTCATAGCACAACTGACGCTCCAAACTGCAAAGTAGGCCGATGTTCAGCTGCAACCATCAGGCTAGGTCTCATCTCGTCTCGTCTCCACGATAATTCTTATAATTATCTTCTCAATAAACTTTAAATATTCTCAAAGAAGAAAAGACACGTGTAGCTCTGCGCTCCTCCTCTGCGCTCTTTATGCACTGCAGCCCCACACTGCATCATGTTTGTCTACATTAATTATCAGAGACGCAACATGGCGTAAACATTACTTTTAATTGAGTTGTGGTTCAAAAAGACGTGAAAGCAATTCAGCATCTGTCTGCGCTCAGACCAGGCAGCTGGTGAACCTGAATCTGAGAGTTAAAGGGAGACGGTGTGATTTTATCAGGATAGCTAATGTGGCTTATTGCCTAAATTAATCTGGCTGTACTGAAGATGTTTTAATAATGGTTTCATTTCACAGCACTGACAAACCAAAGAGTGCAGGGCAAACACTGTCATTACCTGTGCATGAAGGCAGATGACTAAGACATGATGCTGCTCCCATGGCGCACTGTTAGCGTGCAGCTGTTAAAGAGGGAGGAGCAGAGCACCTCAAATTTAGATTTGATGCCATGAGCTAAATTTAAAAAGTAATGTATGAAATTATTAAAAGAAAAAAGGCACGTATTCATCAGAGGGCAGAAGAACAGGTGATGAGCACACCTGGGCGCTGTCTGTGCATGTGACTGCACTCAGCTTTAACCCTCATTGTAAGAGTAAGAGAGAGAGCAGTGTGTGTGTGTGTGTGTGTGTGTGTGTGAGGTGAGCGGTCGAGGTCGAGGGGTGGAGTGTTCAGGCTGTGTGGCCTCTAAACGGAAGTATGTCTGCAGTGTCATGAGACATCGTCAGGAACACAGCTGCACACACAACTAAAGAATCCCACAAACATATTTTCTTCGTTAATAAAGATTTTGAAGTTACTGTAACAATCGTATCATCTTATAAAACAAGTTGCGAAGTAGTTTGCTGATGTCTCTGTAGCTACCCAGCTAGCAAGCTAATGTTACATTGTTACTGCTCATTTGTGGATGACGATAAAACATATTACCGTGTCACGTTCCTCTCTGACGCCATATGATACTTGAAATTTAACCAAAGACTCACAGTGATGTTGCTGCACTTGTTCGCACTCCTAACCATCCCACTATTGGCAATGGTACTACTGTGCTTTCAATAAAACAATCGTACTGTCAAACTCACAAACACTCTGTGTGAACACATTGCTCTTCTTAATGGGTTCAGTTGACTATTTAATCTGCAGTTTCCTATGACCTGTGTCCCAAACTCACACCATGTGAAACTGTACGTGGGCACCTGTGCACTCAGTGGGCATGGACTAGTATTCATTATCTATTTATCTATTAGAAACTTTACTCACACATGTTGAACTGTGCGTTTGTCATTTCTAATTATTCTGGAATTGCAAATCCATGAAATAAAGCCTGTAGGATTTAGTGGCATCTAGTGGTGAGACTGCAACTGACTGAAACCTCTCCATGTGCCAAGTGTGAAGGAGAACAAACAGCCAGGTTTGTCCCTTCTGGGCTACTGTAGAAACAACATGGCAAATTCCACTAAAGAGGACCTGTGGTGTGTGTAGATATGAACAGCTCATCCTCAGGTGATTATAAACGAATGAAAACATGGTGGGTGATATTCCAGGCACTAATTCAGTGTGTATTAAGTACGATCAGACGGCAGCTCACACAGATCCACACACTGCAGAGAGGATGTGAGTGAATGATGTTGATCCAGTGTCTGATAACTTTAAATATCCACTGGGGGGTGACAGAACAGACACTGACTAATGAATGAGTTAATAAACGGAGAACAATGAGTGAGTTATTTTTCCTGCAGCTCTTCACATCTGAAACAACAGAGTGAGATGTTGGGATGTGATATGTGACGGTGCCGCGGGGGCAGAGTGAATCCCTGTTAGCTGCTGACTGATCAAATTAAATCTCTGGCCTCGTCTGAAGCAGCTGCGGTTCATCTCGATCTGCGCTCGCCATCGATCTTATAACGCTGCCTGAGGAGAGACAGCAGGACGGCAGAAAGCACCTAAGCTCACCAAATCCTCCGTCCAATTCAGACTCCGAATCTTCAGGCGCAATTTTCCGACCTCAGCGGTTATGAGGTCAGTTATTCCTGTCTTAGTCATCTGGTGATAACACACTGCCATTATGTGACCGAGTGTGTGTGTGTGTGTGTGTGAGAGAGAGAGAGGTTGGAGGCTGGAAGGTCCAGGCGATCTTTTAATGAAAGATAAGTGACATAATTAAAGTTCCTCTTATTATCTCATAACCAAAAGAAGCGAGTGTGTAAGCTGTGTACAGTACGAAGGTGAGAGCTCATTCCAGGTCGAGTGTGATCCTACATACATACACACACACACACACACACACACACACACACACACACACACACACACTGATGTTTCCTTGTGAGATGTCATTACATGATAAAGAGGAAGCCATCAGGAAACCGCTTAAGCACTACTTCCTGTCTGTTGCCATGGGGACAGACCTCATTCTGCAGTTGCAAAGTTTGCCGTGACTTTAGCCGAGTTAATTTCTTGCAGACAGGCTGAGTGGGAGGCGAAACAAAGAGGCAGGTGTTTCTCAGTGGACACGGCGCACTAGTGGGCTGCTGTCCAGTCCAGGCACTCCTCTCAGTCCAGCTGCGCTTCAGCGTGACCTTTAACCTCACACATCTGACTGCTATTAACATTAGTGAGAGTTTATTGCAGCCGGCCGCCCGTTGGCACAGCTGGTTACCATTCAGACAAACACACAGCCTCAGACTGATTGTGATGAATCGCTGATTCAGACGTGCAGACGTGTTTGTTGTTGCTCAGACTGAGTCCTGTGTTGGAAACTGAAACCTGGCTCCGTATTGATCAGTCCTGATCACGTCCTGATCACTTCCTGATTCAACCTCAGCTGGATTCATATGTCACTCACTCCAATAAGACTTTAAACAGCTGATAAGTTGTATGGTGAGCTCAAACAAAGTTTGACTCACAAGAGTGACACTGGCCTTCACATTTATCAGCCTGCGTCGTGACGACAAACCTCGCCGCTCTTTATGAAGCGTGTTTTTCATCCATTAGGGTCAAAGTGCACCTGGCAGCGTCATCATGATGTCACTGTGACTGAGTCAGCGGCTGGTTTTATCTGCAGTTAGGCACGTTCAGGTTCGTCATTTCAACGGCTAACGCAACCACACACACAAACACACACACACTCCTGTCCTTGTTCCTTGTGGGGACTCTGACTGACATCATGCACTGCCTCGCCCTGCACCCTGAGGGACTGTTGCTTACTTAAGAGGGGAGGGGGTGGTGCAGAAGGGTGAGGCCTGTCAAACAATGTCTTTAAGCACTGGGGAGTTTTTTTATTTTGGTTTAGGGGAGTGGCCTACAGAGTTAAATTGTTGTCTTTTGTTTTTATTTTACTGCAGATTTTTAAAGAAAACATGTCTTCAAAATTTGAGAAATTTTATTAAAAAAAAAAAAAGTTATAAACTTTAACTTTTTTTGTCTAAAGATTATTTTTTAGACTTTTTGCCTTTAATGACCGACAGGGACAGACGGGGGACGACACGGAGCAAAAAGCCATGTGCCTGAATTGAACCTGTGGCCGCTGTGGCAAAGACACTTCCTTTGTACATGGGGTGCCCGCCCCACCCACTGAGCTACTGGACGCCCACAGTTTTGGTGATTTTCAAATAAAATGCGCAAATTGTGGCACTAATTTGTGCTGATTAATTTTTTAAAAGAAAACATGTCCATCAAAATGACACAATTTGTCGCAGTTAGAAACTGTAAAAACAGAAATAACCTTTGGATTTTCAAATATCCGACGGTCTTTGGACACATCATGTGAGACAAACGCCAGAAAAAAACACACAAAAAAACGACCACAACCAAATGTCAGCTTAAAATCAAAAATCTCTTATTTTACATCTCATTTAAAATTTGGCCAAAAATAAACTGTTTGCATGATGAGAGTGAAAAACTGAGGCTTTTATAACTTTGATGGGATGGGATGGGAAAAAAAATCTTTACCTACCTCTGATAGGTAAAGAACAGCCCCTAACCTGAACCACCACAACTACACACCTGAACCTGACTGAATAAATATGCTTCAGGACCAAACTTGACAACATCAACACACAGGCACACGCACACACATACCCATCTAAACACAACAGGCTGATAACAGGGACGCAGCTGTGAAAGATAACAACACAGATGACAATCAGTGTCACCAAGACAAGTTATCGATCTAACGGAACAGAAACATTCAAAGGACAACTGAATAAAGTGTCACAGCAGACATAAGATATTACACACATTTAAGAGACACTAACCCCATTTTCACTGCCTGTTCAAGGCCAGAATTTAATGCCATTATGCTGCTTCGTCGTTCATTATAAAAGGTACTATCGTGGGATGGGCGTTGTCTCGCCTCTGAGCCGACAGCAGAGGTAGTAACAGCGCCTTAACAGGACAGCTGGCAGGACAGGTGTGACATTTTGATGGCGTGTTACGTGTGCGACCCACTGCGGGAGATTTAAAAGCAGCTGTTAGCAGTTAGCAGCTAACTCAAAGAATAGCAGCAGCCGTTAGCAGTTAGCAGCTAACTCAAAGAAGAACAGTAGCTGTTAGCAGTTAGCAGCTAACTCAAAGAAGAACAGTAGCTGTTAGCAGTTAGCAGCTAACTCAAAAAAGAACAGCAGCTGTTAGCAGTTAGCAGCTAACTCAAACAATGAGGTCCAGGAGCTCCTTACCCTCCGAGCAGAGGACGAGATCAGCCGCCATATAACAGGGACGCTAAATGATTGTTATTGACATGTGATGTCATTGTTATTGTTTATGAAGAGCTGCTGAAACGTATGTTATATGTCATACTAGAGGCTGACGCTGCTGTGTTACATGTCACGCCTCTTTTGACTCTGTTATGTCATCATGCTGTGTGACATCACACGCTGGAGCCACATGATGCTGCCGTCATTTGGCTCTGTGTTAAAATGTAAATGGTGTAGAGTCGGGACCTTATGGCGACTCTATAGCGCCACCTCTGTGTAAAAAAGGGCTGATGTCACATCACAAACATGGAGCATGTCTGTCTGGGGCCTCTAGCGCCTCAGTAGCACCAGTGTCACATCATGTTGGTGCTGAATTTTGTCTGAAATCTTTCCATTAGAAGGTGGTAAAAGTGACAAAAGTTGTGTCATATGAACAAAACTCTTTCAGGAGAGGACGCAGAAATATGTGATGATGTAGAGAAACTTGAAGTGAATTGCACGCCATGTGCATGGTGCGCTTTTGCAACACGTATTGTGTATTATTAATTTTTTTATTGAGTGTTGTATTTTGTTTTTTATAACAATCTGTGACACCGTGTATGTTAAAACAAAACCAAAAAGTTCAATAAAACATCAACAAAAACAAAGTTGGTAAAAGTGTGAGCAGTGTCATGGAGCTGTGGCCGAGTGTGCACGTGTGTCACACTGAGACACACTCCTAACCACTGTTTTGATTGTGCCTTGAATAGGAGACACACACGGGGAGGGACACAGTGTCACAGCCGCTCTGACAGGAGCCACATTCCAGTGAAGGTGAACACAAAAAAAGGGGTTAAGCCACTCCCCTTTCAGCTGGCTGCATCCCTGGATTATTGCTAAATTCTTTCTGGGGTTTTCACTTGTCAGAACAAGCAGAGGCACAACGTCAGCAATCCAGAGACCAGCAGGCAGAGAGACACACAGGACAGAGAGAGCGCCAAGGTGTGATGAGCCAGGACAGACAGAGAGACACAGACACAGACAGAGACACAGAGGAGAGTTTGAACTTCAGAGAGAAACAGCGGAGACAGAGAGAGGAAGAGAGAAACACACACACACTCACTGAGGGGTGTGTCAGAGCAATTTAGTTCCTCAAGGAAGTACAACTCAACATTATCTTAAGACAGGGCGGCAGCAGTGACAGAGGCGCTGCAGGAGGGCTCTTTCTTCAGGTTCTGCTCGTGCTCGTGCTGAAGATGAAGGGATCTCATTAAACCGAGCGTCCGGAGCTGTCAACCTGAGACACAGAGCAGAGGGACACACAGAGCAGGCGGGAGGGGGACTCAGCACACACACAGGTAAGACTACTGCCACCGTCTTCATGTGACACAGACACATAAATCCTCTGGGCCCAGATCAGAGCTTCGTTCTGCTTTCTGTTGTTCTTGGAAACATTACGAGCTCCCGGCTGAGTCGAGGGCTGATTGGAACAAACTGTGCGACTTCTCTCCACTTCCCCATCTTGAGCGCGGGCTGGGAGACACGCATGTACGCTCACGGTCATGCTGGAACAAGTAGGGTGACATGCACAGATGTAGAGCTCACACTTTGTGTTTGCACAAGCTGGGAATTGCTCAACTCAAATCTGGAGGCGGTGAACTCTCCCTCCTTCACTGGCCTACTTTGATTTGAAGCATGTGAAGTCATAAATGAAGACAGTGAAAGGGCGCAGTGTCACTCTCAGCGTAGAGCAGATACCAGGGACAGATAGAGGCTGTGGGCCTCTGCTGATGACGCGCCGTTGAGCCAACTGTTGTCTGTTTCGCTTCCCTTCTGAGGCAGCACAGACAGGCGGCCAAGTTGAGCAACGACTGCTCAGAAGAGTTGTGCAATGTTGAAAAAGAAACTGCAATATGTGCTGTTTGAGGATTTCAAAATGAGTTCTTCTTCTCTTGGTAAAAAGTGTCTAAAGAAGAAAGTACAGAGAGTGAAGAAGGAAACCAGCAAACTAAATATAAACCAAACTAATTGTGACAAACACAGAAGTCAATGTACAGCTGAACAACATCAGAGTTAACGTATGAACGTTCAGCCGCGTCGCTCTCGATTCAAAACACACAGCGGAAGTGGCGCTTGGTCCTTGCGCTGCACAGGAAGCTGCTGTTACTGTTTAACCCTCTCTGGTTCATCACCAGCAGAAAATATTCCACCAGCCTGTTGGCTCAGTGACGACCTCTCAACAGCAGCCTCCTTGTTTCTATCTGATTCAGTGGTGCGGCTTTTCTTTTTCTTTTTCTGGAACATTCTCATTGTTGGATGTGATCAAAGGCTGCGGGCGGCGAGCACAGAGCCAACCCCCTCCTCTCTGTCCATCAGGTTGACCCCAGGCCTGCTGGTGACGAGCTCTATCTGTGCAGGTCACCCTGCTGCACTCCAACAACACAGCCAGGCACATTTTCATGGGCTGAGTCAAAGAGGGCCTTCATGAATCCTCTCTGAGCTCGTCAAATGACTTTGTCAGTGGACAGACATGTCTAAATATAACCTGCAAGGTTCCTTCCTGCATCTGTTTTGGACGTTCATGAATGGCGTGCCAGTTTACTCCTGCTCCATGCATTATGTCTTTATAAAATAACTTCTGTTTTCACAGGAAATGTACAGTTTTTGCTCGTTAGATGAGGCACAGGCGTTTTCAAAATTAACTTACAATGCAGGTGAAACACTTTGGTCTGTGTTTGTGTTCAGGCAACAAAACTCTGTGGTTAGGGTTAGGGGAAACAAACATGGATTGGCTTAAAATTCAAACAGGTAACGAACGGGAGGCTCCAGGGTGACAGTCTGGAGTGTGTTTGACCCCTACACCTCTCCTCCCGCCCATCCTGTATGGACTCTCTCACTCTTTACATCATGGAAGTTGCCACAAGTGTTACAGACCTCTCTGCATCCATGTCTGACACGGCCATCACTGACAAAGTGGTGAGTAGGGTCGTTGCCTTTAATCATACCAAGGTGCCTCTTTGTTTCTGTATCTGACATCATCATGTGATAAGTAGGGTTGTAGCACGCTCCCTCTTAAACCAGGGTTCACACACATTTTTACAGATGAACTTTTCCATCATATTTGACCTTATTTAAGGAGGCTAGGTCAACCTGTGCAGCGATACAGCCACACATGAACACACCTACCAGGCATGTGTGGAGAACTGTAAACTGCTAGGTAATGATCACGTTCAGCACTCGTTAGACATTTGTGCTGCCAGCTGACCTGACCAGCACATATGGGTACATCACAAAACCTTAAAGCCGCAGCCTTTTTTTGCAGGATAGAAAATCAACGATTCTTTAGATCTCGATACAGACGTGTGTTGGGATTATAATCTGACAAGTTGGTTTGTATTTCTTTCTTGTTTGTTTTATTGACATGTCTAATAACAGTTTTGCTGCCTTGTCTGAACCTGAGAGCACGCAGTACCTTCATAGATTAATCACTGTCACGTCCCGTCTAGACTCACAAGTCAGTCTTTAGACGCTTTGCTTAACTAAAGACTGATGACTTTCTCCATAATTTTGTGTTTAGATGGGCGGATACAATTTCAGAGTTTAAAAAAACTCCCTACATTGCGGAACCAATAGTAAATCCTCAGGGCGGTCCTTCGGTGGCTCGTAAACATAGTCGGACTAGAAACACGTGTAGCGGTACAAAATGGCTCAAGTCGCTGTGAGTCCATCATTTCCACAACCTTGTGGACTGAGCACACGTTTGATAAAACAGAGTTAAATCTCTCGGCATCCATTTTCAAGCTCTCAGTGTGTTTGTTTCCTTGCAGACGAGAAAAGGGGCAGCGCACATTTCCGGGAGGGCGTGTCCTTTTCAAAAATGCAAGAGGCGTTGCTTAGTTGCCGGCCGTTTTTGTCGGCGTGTGAAACACACTTTAGAAAGGAGTGTCCCCAGACTATCAGAAGGCGGAGGTCTCTGATTGTCTGGTGGCGAGACTACATCCCGTCTGTCTCCTGTGCACGTGGATCCATGATCCGAAACAGTGGGACATGTGGTCTACATGTATCACCTGATTCTAGTGACGTCTCAACTGTCACACAGTACTTTTAGTAACGAGTAATACGAAGAACATATTTCACATAAAACATATTTTACCATCATCATCCTCATTGTGACCTCGTCACATGTCCACGTTTGGTCATGGACTCTCCACGTCCACATGTGACGTCCAAGGTACCCTGGGTGTGTTGGTTGTTGACGTTCTGGGACGCCGTGTCAACTTCAGCCTGTTACATGCATTGTCTGTTTTCAAAATACACTTCTGTTTTCACAGGAAATGTAAAAAGTTTGATACAGTCTCTTTCAAAATAAAAGCACTATGTCGGTACACCACCACCAACTGATGTTTTTTTACTTCAACAACACACACACGTCCATGACCTTGGAGTGAGACCGGGTTGTTTTCATAATTTCACAATTTTACCAGGGATTCAATAGTACAGGCCAAAAGTTTGGACACACCTTCTCATTCAATGCGTTTTTTTTATTTTCATGACTATTTACATTGTAGATTCTCACTGAAGGCATCAAAACTATGAATGAACACATGTGGAGTTATGTACTTAACAAAAAAAGGTGAAATAACTGAAAACATGTTTTATATTCTAGTTTCTTCAAAATAGCCACCCTTTGCTCTGATTACTGCTGGATTACTGGAGGTGTGTTTGGGGTCATTGTCCTGTTGAAAAATAAATGATTGTCCAACTAAAGGCAAACCGGATGGGATGGCATGTCGCTGCAGGATGCTGTGGTAGCCATGCTGGTTCAGTGTGCCTTCAATTTTGAATAAATCCCCAACAGTGTCACCAGCAAAACACCCCCACACCATCACACCTCCTCCTCCATGCTTCACAGTGGGAACCAGGCATGTGGAATCCATCCGTTCACCTTTTCAGCGTCTCACAAAGACACGGCGGTTGGAACCAAAGATCTCAAATTTGGACTCATCAGACCAAAGCACAGATTTCCACTGGTCTAATGTCCATTCCTTGTGTTTCTTGGCCCAAACAAATCTCTTCTGCTTGTTGCCTCTCCTTAGCAGTGGTTTCCTAGCAGCTATTTGACCATGAAGGCCTGATTGGCGCAGTCTCCTCTTAACAGTTGTTCTAGAGATGGGTCTGCTGCTAGAACTCTGTGTGGCATTCATCTGGTCTCTGATCTGAGCTGCTGTTAACTTGCGATTTCTGAGGCTGGTGACTCGGATGAACTTATCCTCAGAAGCAGAGGTGACTCTTGGTCTTCCTTTCCTGGGTCGGTCCTCATGTGTGCCAGTTTCGTTGTAGCGCTTGATGGTTTTTGCGACTCCACTTGGGGACACATTTAAAGTTTTTGCAATTTTCCGGACTGACTGACCTTCATTTCTTAAAGTAATGATGGCCACTCGTTTTTCTTTAGTTAGCTGATTGGTTCTTGCCATAATATGAATTTTAACAGTTGTCCAATAGGGCTGTCGGCTGTGTATTAACCTGACTTCTGCACAACACAACTGATGGTCCCAACCCCATTGATAAAGAATGTATTTCTGTATTTATCCAACACAATGTTTTTTTTATTGTGAAACACTTGAATGCAAAAACAACCAGAAACCACTTTTATTGAAAAATGCAGTGCACAGGTTCGCACATGTCGACAGACTCTGGGGCCAACACTGCTGGAGTCATCTGAGGAATGCTAAATATTTACCTGTGCTGGCTCCACCAATCAGCTCTTACTGTGTCTGACTGTCCATTAACCTAACGCTTCCTCAGCGCCCGGCTGTTACACCAGCTCTGAAACCCAGTGACGTGACAGTTCCACCTCTGCTCTGTTATTTTTCATTTGGCTCCTGTGACAGCAGCAGATCTCTCACACAGGCGTCTGTCACATCCAGCAGGCGTTTGGGAGGGAAACAAACACTTGAACATGCGACGCAGTCACTCCCTCTGGATGTCAACAATGAGCCGACGCTTAAAAGCCCTCTTCAATCCATCTGCACAGGAAAATGGATGCTCAATATTGAAAGCGTCCTCGATGTGACCGACTGAACGACGTCCATTACCGAAAAGTGGTTTGGTGGCGTCGAGCTGCGGTAACAGAAATGTTTGAAGGCTCTCCAGCGGGACTCAACCCTCTGATAGATCTGCATAAAACAAACAGTAGAAGCACAAAAAGCCAAACAGCGAGCAGTCTCCAGCTGAGGAGCCACATCTTGCTGTGTGGAACACCGGCTGATGACTACACACTGTGCGTGTCCCTCAAATCCCTGTAGTCTTTTTAGCAAATAAATGAGATTGAAGCATGAATGTGAAATAGCTATCACGCTGCTCCACTTCCATTATCACTGTTAAGGGAAATTAATCTAATGAATGTTCTCTAATTCCCCACAGGGAACCCGGAGCTTTTGTAACAAAGCGAGCTATTAGAAATGTGACACTTGTTCACAATAAATGGTTGTGCATGTAAAATAGTGAGAGATCCTATAAAAGTGACTGTTTGCTTATTATGGATGTTGCTGCTGGGACCAGGGAGCACACGAGGGACGGGGACAGCCACAGCTCGCGCTGCCTATTTGCATGATTTGATCATTAATGTGAGCGGATTACTTTCAGGTTGATTAGTGAGGCGCAGAGTCGTTCTCTCTCAGCGCTGACTGTACATCACTGCAGCCGGACAATGAGAGCACCATCATTTAAATGATGCAGTTTAATAAGCATAAACAGGCGTGAAAGAAACACATTAAAGCGACCATCAGGCCGCCGTTCCACTGACAGCTCATGGACAGTTTGCTGTTTGTAATGCACGAGGTGTTTCAATAACAGGAGCTGGAGCTGCACCCTGCAGCAGACCCCAGCCCTGTAATTAAAGTAGCCGGGGGGTTCGGGGTGCTGACTCTCTGTTCCTGCACCGCCACTGATGCAATCTGGGAGAAGCAGGCATGGACCTGCCTCAGCTATGCAGCCTTCCTGCTCCTCTCACATACGTGTCCACACAGGCCAGGAGACAGAGTCAGTGCAGAAAATCACACTGAAAGATGCTCAGTTGACACTCTGAGTCTGTAACTGTGCACGACAATAAAAAAGAGCCACAAGGATCAAAGTCAGACTGACATTTTGTTTTTAAAGTCACGTGCACTGAAATGTTTGCATCTGGAGGAGCTTAAGACTCCACACTTCATCATGTACAAAGCAAGAAATAATCTGCTTTTTGGCAAAATACACAAACTGTTCTTGGACAGAGACGAGAGTCAGGCTGTAGCTTAACCAAGCGAACCAACAGAGTACGTGTAGATCTGTTTGTGGTGGGACTCTGTGGAATGAAGTGACAGAAGAAATCAAAGTAAAAATAAGAGACAGATTTAAAAGATATTTAAATCTGTTTCATAATATTTTAAAGTCATTTATAGGAGGTATAGAAACGAGGAAGGAGGATGTAAAGCACCCTGACAGTGATTAGAGTTTTCAACAGGACAAAAAAAAAAAAGACAACCCAAACTTAACCGTCTGAGTCAAAGCCCGAACACGGCCTGTTGCTGCTGGTTTTCTTTGTTTGTTTTTTAGGGTTGTTGTTGATTAGAAATGAAGAGTGTGAACAGAGTGGTTCAGTTGACGGGTGGAGAGCTGGTGCATGAGACTGATTGTGTATTGATGTGCTGAAACAGAGCAGCAGCCGGACGAGACGTGCACTTTGCTTCCGTCTGCTCCTTTTCTGACATGCTCACTGTGACTGTGTGTTATATATGTTGAGTGTTATTTCTTTATTTTTGCATATTTCTTACATATAAATAGCATTTTACTACTTTTTATCACTTGCAATTGTTAGTTTCTAATATTCAAATCACTCTTAACACATGTTCAACATAATGCAGCCCATCACAACATCAAGACGTACAAGTCCACCTGTAACCAACAGAGGTCAACACACACACACACACACACACACACACACACACACACACACACACACACACACACACACACACACACAGAGAGAGCAGCTCGCACATCATGAATATACTACACACATTACAACCAAAGAGAGACATGAGAGAGCATCATAAATAAAATTCTGGAAGTAAACTAGAAGGAAGATGTATCCAGAGGAAATGGGGAAATTAACACAAATAAACTAAATAATAAAATAAATAAAATTAAATAACTAAAAATAAAAATAAATAAAATAAAATGAAGTCACATGCCCATCATATTTCAAACCGATTCATCACAGACAACGTGCCTCCACTTCCTCTGCACACTGATTCACATTAAGTGTCCAGATATATTTCTGTCCTGTCCTTCAGCTACTCTGTCTCAATCAGTCACTAAGCACTTTATTACTTTTTTAAATGTTCAAAATAAATGATCTTGAGTTGAGTTGAGATGTGTGAATGTAAGAGCACATGACACAGGAAGTAGGAGAGGATACGCTGCAGCCTGGGCGGCACTGATGCGTGCAGCAGATACTGTAGATCTTTCCTGATTCTCTCAGTGTTTGTGGTGAGTGAGAAGATCAAGTTTCTACGAGTCACTGCTGCTCTGATCCTTTCAATGTGCTGCTGATGGGTGAATTTAACCTTCCTCTTCCTCTCTGAGAGCGTCAGCTGAATAAAATGTAAATGTAGTTTTGCTCTGTGAATGATCCACTTCTGTCTCTTTCATGTTGCAGATTAGGGGGGCAAATTAAATGTAATTAAAAGAGGAATTAATTCAGAGTGTTTTGACAATAAAAGATAAACAGTGGATTTTGTGGTTGTGTCGTAGCGTGCAGTGTGCATGCTGATGACCTCCCAGGGGGCTCTCTGTGATGGATGCTAGGTGTGGTTAAAGTCTCAGAGGAGAAATTAGAAGCCTCTGTGGAGTCTTCTCCATGGTGCTTCTCCCTCTCGGCATCACATGTGCACGTCAGATACAAAACAAACACAAACACTACAGAGAAACACTGTTTCTAACCTCATGTAATAAGCTGGTAAATTAGCCCCGTGCAGGGATTTTCATTCTCATTAATAGAGAAATATTTCAGCTTGTTCACAGCTGTGACGCTGAAGTGATGTGTGTGAAGGAGTGTGTGTACAGGTGACAGTCTGAAGGTTAGAGAGAGTCAACGTCACCACACTTAAGATCCCCAGATCATCTGGGACATTTGGATAAGAGAGCTGAACACATGTGACCCTCGCCAGCCTCCAACTGCTCCACTGGAGCTGCTCGCCGTCTGCAGGTTACACACTCAGCCGGTGCTGAGCAGGAACCAGATGTGATAATGCCGTTCTTCCTCTTCTGTGCGGCTGTGTCTGTAAATATGTTCGTTATTTTTGGCAGAGTGGGCACTAACGTGTCTTCATGTGAGGGAGAGAAAAGTTGTTGACGGACTGAGGCTGAGGATCAGCTGGGATCTGGACAGACGGTGACGGGGAATATTTTCCATCTGCAGAAAGACACAAATCTAGATTCTGGGTAAAACACAGCTGTGTCCAGGAGTGTCTCAGGATCATCGGGGCCAAAGCCTAGATCTCTACTGGGGGTTCTATTCAAGATCTACTTTGATGTGTTTCTATGAACTCTGGCATCTTGTTTATCTTTAAAGACTGTTTTCTTTGAACTTGTCAGGGTCTTCACACAGCAGAGAGCTCACAGAAACATTCAGTCTTCTTTCCTCACGTCAGTCCTTAAATACTACTTGCTGTTGTAAACCGCTCATGTGTAACGTGCTGCTGCTGCGGTTTTAATCACCAAACAGGCACAAGCTAAAAATATTTTATCTTCTCAGGCAACCATGGACGTCTTCAGCTCCAAGGACATGGCCATGAAGGTGCAGAAGAAGATCCTCAGCTCCATGGCCAGCAAGAGCTCGGTCCAGATGTTCATAGACGACACCACCAGCGAGATCCTGGACGAACTGTACCGTGTCTCCAAAGAGTACTCGGGTAATAAAGGTGAAGCCCAGAAGGTGATCAAAGACCTGGTCAAGATCGCCGTCAAGATCGGCGTGTTGTTCAGGAACAACCGTTTTAGCACGGAGGAGCTGGGAGTGGCCACGGATTTTAAGAAGAAGCTGCACCAGGGGGCCATGACGGCGATCAGCTTCTACGAGGTACGTTTATGTGTGTTACATGGTTAGTGTTCAGGAGATAAGCAGCCGTCAGAAAGACATTCACACATCAGATGTGACTCACCTGAAGTCAAACAGCACTTTGCATTCTGTGTCTGACACTGTGTTCACTCTGACTGATTTCTGTGGGGGAGGGGATTCGATTTTACCTAACCAACCACTAGAGACCAAAGTATGCGTCTGAATGAGTTCGTTTGCTTTTAAGAGTAGAGCACGTGGTTGTCGAGCCAAATAAAAAAGAAACGGCGCTGTCAGATCACATCATATTACATCATATTTCTCCTCCGTGGTTCTGATGCGTGACGACACTTGGCTTGAATAGCCTGGTAACAGCAGGAGTCCCGCCCATGGAGCTGATTGGCTAACTGGGTCTCACTGCAGTGCTCATTGGTTGTTCCTTTTATTTTAACTGATAAGATGCTGTTTCGTGTCACGATGCCAGACGAATCAGTCGACTTTACTCAGTGGAGTGGGCGGAGTCAAAGGTCTGGACCCAGGCCACGATCTGACTTAAATTTAGTTTATTTGATTTATTATAATTTGATTTATCTGTGTCAGAGCAGAGGGGTGCCCTGTAGCTCAGTGGGCAGAGTGGGCATCCCATGAACAAAGGCAACTGCCTCACAGTGGGGCTGCAGGTTCGATACCCGTCTTCCTACTGACTAAACTATCCTGTAAAATAAAGGCAAAAAAGGCTGAAAACAACAACAACAACCTTAAATTACATCAAGATAAAGACGCCAGTGAACTAAGTGTTCAGGGTGAAAATGTCCGAGTTCATTAAATCAGATGTGTTGAGCACAAACAGTGAACACGTATAACGTCTCTCTGTTCTGTGTTAAAGAGTCGACGTGTTTGTTTGTGGCTCAGAAATGTGTTGGTTTTACTTCCATGAACTGAACGACCTTAATTTAACTAGTTTTCATTTCTGCTTTTGAAACATACGACGACATAAAAAGATTTATATCACACTTTTAGATTTTAGATTAAAGTGACACCTGTGAGAAGTGTTGACATAAAAATAAAACCTAACACTCTGCACTGAACTGATTTATTTATATTCTCTTTTGAAGAATGTGCAGATGATGAAAGACTTAACTCAGAGTGCATCTTCATCCCAACAGCTCACAGTAACTCCCGTTAGATGATGTCATGAACACAGATGTGAAGAGATGAAGCGTTGCAGTAACCACACCCTGTCTTTACATTTCTGCGACCGCTGCAGGTGGACTTCACCTTCGATAAAGCCGTGATGGCCGAACTTCTGACCAGCTGCAGGGATCTGCTGCTGAAGCTGGTCAACACCCACCTCACCCCGAAATCCCACGGCCGCATCAACCACGTCTTCAACCACTTCTCCGACCCGGAGCTCCTGACCAAACTGTACGACCCGAACAGCCCCTTCAGACCCCACCTCACCAAGATCTGCAAAGGACTGGACAAACTTGTGGAGGACGGGACAATATGAGGGACACGACGGCAGGTCGGACAGACGATGGGAGATCAACGGGCAGACTCACCACTGATGGACAAACTTGGTCTCACTGCTGCTGAGGACTGGCAACAGGAGACAAGTGATCTGAGAACAAAACTGCTGCCCCATCGTTCTCAAAGAACATGTGGGATCTAAATAAAGTTTCTTGAGTTCTCTCAAGTTTTTCACGTTCAGAGGTGATATATATATTTACATTATGTACTACTGTGATATATATATATATATATATATATATATATATCTACACCTGGTCACAGAAAGCAAACTTGAAGATAACCTGGTGTATACTGTATCAGCTGTTTCATTAGATTATGATGTCATCCACTGTTAAAATAATATCTGAGACCTTGAAATGTTTCATTCAGAACTACTGATGTTTTATATTGTGAAGATTTCAAACAGCTGGAGAGAACAAATGTCACTGTAATACAGCACTGCCCTCTGCTGGTCAACACAAGGCTTCAGAAACTCACTGTGCTCTTTTTACTGAACCCACCGGACACAACGCAGCCAACAATAAAGCACATATGACCACAGAGGACGCTCACTGACACCCACACCATCTCCTCACAGCACCAGCTACAAAACATGTTTAGAAGCATCAACCAAGCGCTGCTGACGGCACGAAGCCTCAGTGTTAATCCAGTAATTCATGTTTGTCTGAGCTCAGCTGAGGCTGAGAGGACGACACGTGTTCTCTGGTTTTACACACAACACACAGCAGACTCATCCTTATTCAACAGTCCAGTTTAGTGCTTAACTCACAGCTCTCACACACTGTCCTGGACACAATTCAAAGCTTTTCCAAGATTTTCAAGTACCCATGATAACATTTGTTTTTCTTGTCACACTCGCCCCGCGTTTTTCAAACAGATTCAAACCCCATTCAAACAGTTTCAGCTCACTGACAAACACTCAGAGACAGACTGTCGACAGCTACAGAGATTTAGTTTACCGTCGTGTTATGTTACATGTAGGGTTATACACAGAATATGACTGTAACAATTTTATTACACACAAAAAATACTTTTTTACTGATTCCATGACTCCTTCATCGCCTGGAAAACATCCAGGACCAAGGGAACTCTCTTTACTGCTAAAATATTATTTTCTTTGTGTGAGACATCACATACAGAAAATCAGATCATCTACTGAGTTGTCTATCAAGTTGTTTTAAAGTTTTACTCTGCAGGATTTTCATGAAAAAATCGAAGACTAGTCGTGGCTGAGAGGAAGACACGTGTTGTTCTTTGGTTTTATATGATGAAGAAACTGAAAGTCAGCAGACTCAGCCTTATACAACAGGCCAATATTGTCAGTCAGTGTTTGACTCTGGACAAAAGTTCAGAATCTTTCCAGGACTTTTCAAGGACCCATTAAAACTTTTTTTTCTTGTCCCACTTGCCCAGTGTTTTTACAAATAGATTCAAGCTCCATTCAAACATAATTTCAGCTCACTGCTGAACAAAACGTACATGATGGTGAACAAAACGTCACACTGACACATTAAAGCTACGTCACATCGACAGCTACAGAAAATTAATTTGCCGTTACGTTACATCACATGGAGGGTTAACCACTGTAACAATCTTATTACACACAAAAATATTTCATGACTTTCACAAAACGTTCAGGGATTTTTACTGATTCCAGGACTCTTTCATTGCCTGGAAAACTTGATCTGGAATTCTGTGACTGTTGCAGGTTTTTCACAACCAAAGGACAATAAGCAATAATGTGGAGAAACATCAGCTCAACTATTAAGTTAAAGGAAACTGGTTTTAAAAATTTACTCTGCAGGATTTTCATTTCATTAAAAACAAACCAGCGTGTAGACGCGTACAGAAATAATCTGTCTCCATCATCACTTCTGACTCTGTTTAACCTTTTCCACCAAATCAGTTCTGGATCTTGGAACGTTGGAGCCGTCCAGTGAACCAGCCGTGTTTCACTGGTTCTGAGTGAAACTATTGTGATCGAGGATGTGATTATCTGTGAACTTTTGTTCTATTAGGGACTGTCTGTAATTTATGACGGGAGGTACAAAGAAAAGGAGACATGTCAGATCATTTTTTAAGCACTGAAGAGGGACTTATGTTTGTTATTCTGGCTGAAGAGAAAAGCACACACATTTATACGGCTGTATTTATATTAATTTTACTGCCAATTCTTAAAGAAAAAATGCTTTCCAAATTTTGACAATATTTTTGGCGATAGATTTTGGCATTAAATATTAGGAAGGCATGTGTTCTCTTAAAATCACAAAAATGACAATTCATCAGCCAGAAACTGTAAAAACAGAAATTATCATTGGATTTTCAAATATCAGACGGTGCTGGGACACATCATGTGTGACAAACACCTCCGTTAAAAAATAGTAAGAAATAATACTAAATAATATAATGCATAGTGATGTTTCATCAGAATCACTTTATTCTATTTCTCATTTAAAATTTGGCCCAAAAAAAAAGAGAGTGAAAAACGAGACTTTCTCCAACTCCAGGATTTCATCCTCAACTTTTAACTTTCAAACATCAAAAGGTAAGTTTTAAAAATCTAATAACTCATTTATGGTGGAGGGAGGGTCACTCAGGGAGGGTCAGGGAAAATTATTTGGCTCTTCAGGGTGTTTTGGTGGAACTTTGTGCACATGGGGAGGCGACTCTGTCTTAAAAATGGCTCCGCAAAACAAAAAGTCATAAAACATGAGCGGTCGTGTGTCACTGTGTCATTCAACTTTCAGTGATTAAATAAAGAAAATTTAAAATAAGTTTTTTTTATCCAAAAAGAAGAAGCATGGACCAACGATCATCCTCTCTCTATAACCTGGAGAATAGGACACGCCCACTGATGTCATCACAGTCTGCACCTTCAGGTCAAAGAAAACCTGCAGCTTTTAGGTTCCAGCTGAGAAACAACTTTTTGGGTTGTGAACCAGTTTAGTTTTTGTCAAAATGCTCTGATCGGTGCAGGGATTGAAAAAGTTCCACGCTAGTGTAAAAGTTTGTGGCGGTGTGTTTATCTGCAGAGACTCCGCCCTCTGCCTCGCTCCTCTTATACTGTGTTCGGGACATGTGAACCCCCGACACTGCACAGGTGACGTTAGGACTGTTAGAAAGGTAGCGACCAGGTGCCAGACTGTAAACAGAGGGCTTCTGAGACACAGCGCGGGAAACAAAATGCAAATATATGGAGGAGAAGAACCAGATGAGAGAGGCTGACCTTCACTGGCGAGCGTGAGTCTTGCAGAGTTTACATTTAATTATCAAGAGCTAATGAGAGCCAACCCTTACTGAGACTAAACATGACATCAGCATCTTTTGATTTATTCTAAAATGACTAAATTTAAAAAAAAGTTCATAATGTGGAGACAGATTTGTGTCGTTAATATTTTTGTAAACAGATAAACAATCTGTTCATTAATTAATTTGTTATCTGTAAATACAAAACACTTTCTAATGATACAAAATGAACTGTAAACTTTACAAAGTATTGCAAATTTAAAACTGATCTGCAAATACACAAATATGTGGATCAATCTGTATCAATATTATTTGTGTGAACAGATCAACAACCTGTGTGTTAAATTGTAATGTGTAAATATAAAACTAAATATACATAAAAAAAATTTCAAACACTCACAAAAATATTTTGCAAATATAAAAAAAATTCTACAAATACACAAATTTAAAAATAAAAATTCAAAAAAAATCTGCAAGCATAGAATTGAGATTCACAAATATGTTTGACAGCTGTAAATGTATTTATAAATTAATTACATGTATTCACAGGTATCTTTTTTAAATGTGTGGGGCTTGTTGTATTTACAGATCTGCTCTACATCTGCAGAATAGTTTTTTTGATTTACAGATCTTTTTTTGTATCAATGAAGCTGTTTTACATATTTACAGGTTACACATTAACACACAGATCGTCCATGTGTCCACACAAACAACACTGAGACAAATCTTCCTCTGTATCATAATAATAAAAATATTGCTGTCAAAATATTTTCTGAGACACACGTCTCTCTTCTTCTAAAAAACTTTGGCTACGTTAGAGTTTAAATTAATCAGCAGTAACAGTTAGTTAATATCACAGTGAACATGACTCACACACCAACATGTGACCAACATGGCTGCAGGCGTCAGTCCCAACACTTGGCCAGCGTCGCCCCATCAGGCTGTGAGGTAGCATCACACACAAACCACCTGCTGAGTCGACCATGTGAGGAGTCACATGACTGAACCAACGTGTGTCTGCAGTCTCTTTTTAACATTTCACGCTTGTTTCCTGTTGGTGGAAACAAACACAGCGATGGGCCACATGTAGTGTTTCATACTCTACAGCAGTGATGCTCAACCTGCGGCCTGTGGGCCACATCTGGCCCATGACAGAATGCCGCTGACCCGCCCACCTTTTTCTGATTCACAGTGAAAGCAAAGTGATTCACACTGGGGACTGTGTGTCTCACACTGTGGGTGTAGATAAGGTGCCAGAGGGCATCAAAAAGCATCAGAATGGAGATTGTGCAGGAGAGGATCCTCCTGAACCCGCTGACAGAGGACCAGGCTGAGCTCTGAATGTCATCAGCGGGGCCCTTATCTCCTGTCATTTTACATAAGTGGCCCCCAGACACAGGGAGTTGAGCACCCCTGATCTTCAGTGTGTCAACACATAAATACAAAGGATTCACTAAGTGCAATATTCATTTAAAACCCTGCTAAAAAAAAACAAAGTCTGTATCAAAAAGACTTTTCAGTTTCATGTCCAGAGAGTGGCAGGAGGATCAGTGGAGATCTGGAGGTCACACCCTGCAGCAGACACGTCTTTAATGATCAGCAGGAACAACATGTCACAGCTGGAAGATCTCATCTTCCCGGTCTCTCAGTTTGGTGAGTTTGGTGATGGTGAGGGGTACGGCCACATGTGACGCCTGCTGCTGCTGCTGCTGCACTCTGGAAGATAACATGGCGCTCTGTGACCTTGTGAGCGGCCGCCGGTCTGATGTCCTGCTGGTGCAGGCTGCTTCGAGGGCGGCAACCCTGCGAAGAATAAACAGATGAGGAGATACTGTAAATATGAAGATATGAGTCACAGTCAGCCTGAATCATCTCTGGCAGCTTTGACAGAACGCCTCCTGTGATGAGAGGACGCGTCCTGCTACGATATCAAACAGGTTTCCACTGAAATGTTTTCATGTTCAATCTGCTCTGACAAGTTAATTATCAGTCAAACATTTGGTGGCAAAGTCGTTGGAAGTGGTTCATAAGAACGAAAAGTCAAAGACAGATAGGGTGTGTCCACTGTTTGACTTGTTATCACATATCAGAATGATGCACACCAGTGGTCGCAGTGAATGCACATCACTAGCTGCAGGCTGAAACAGGGTTCACAACATTTTCAAGGACAATATTTCAAAAATGTTTTCAAGACTTTTCAAGGATTAAAAACTCCATGACTGTTCACACTGTGTAACACAAATTCTGCTCCATCTCAAAAATGTTGAACAATTTAAAGAAGGTGGTGGTGTGGAAACTTTGGGATTTATGATCCTACAAAGTCGTACCATCACAACATTATTTTTCTCTCATTCAAACATGTCGGATTCAGTTCAAATTCTGAGTAGCCGGCGTACAAGAAGGAAGTGAAAACATGCGAAGGTAAACTTAACGTTGTCACGCATCAACACATATCAGAGCTACATGAAATAAACATGGCGCTATGTTACGTTAGGTGAAAGCTAATCCAAGGAGAGGACCACTGTAACAATTCATTTCATTACATACAATAAAATAATTTGGCTTTTTCAAAACGTTCAAGGATTTTTACTAAGTCTGACTTTCCCCAGACCTGGAAAATGAGTCTGTAAATTTCCATGACCTCTCCAGGTTTCCTGAGTGAGAGCAGGCACAAAGTGTCACACACTCTGGCTCCATTTCTCTTTAATTCAGATGACGTCTCGTCCCTCGGGCCTTCGTCATTCATGACTGTTGATCTTCAAGTCGCCTGCAGGCTGAGACCTCATCTGAATTACAGGGAGACACCATTCTTCTTTCCTTCCTTCAGGTGTTTGATTTGGGAGTGACATGAAAGTCTTTTTAATTGGAGCTGGATTTAGTCTTGTCCTCGTGTGTTTGATGATAGTACTTCCTGTCTGCTGTCTTTTATTTCTACTAAACTGTAAATAGTGTTCTGTCTGCACCAGGTCTTATTTGGAAAAGAAGTTTCCATCTCGAGGGACTTCCTGATAAATAAAGGTTCATTAAAAGTTAAATATATGGAATATGTTAACATTTGGAATGTAAAACAGAACAGAAGCAACTAAAATGGCAAGTCCTTTAAAACAACCTGCTCAAGGCTGAAATATCACTTCGTTATGCTGCCTCGCTGATCTGTTTAAAAGGTACGATCGCAGAAACAGGGGATGGAGTTAGTTTGCCTTTAAGTACAGTAGCATGTCTGTCTGAGGTGAAGACGCAGGCAGTGAGAGCCATGTGGTCGTACCTTTTCTCTGCCTCCTGACAGCCTCTGACAGCTGCCTGCTTGGACTGACTTATCAACCCGTCCAGCCTCTTCAGAAAGTCTCCTGGTGTGAGGTCACACATCCTGTCATTGTCGTCATTCTGCTTCCTGTCAGAGGAGCTCCCTGTGCGTCTGTTTGGAGCCGAAGCAAAGCCGTCACTGTCGTCTTCACTGTCCTCTTCATCTAAATTCACGCCGTTACTGCAGCGCTGCGGGTCTGACAGCACGGGGATCGACAAGGACTTCTTCAGGAAGATGGAGTCATTGGTGTACAGCCTGTTGGCTCGTTTGATCTGCTCCATCTGAAACAGAAGACGATCCGTCAGATCTTGATTTCACTTGAAGGCAGAGTCTAAAAAGTTGGCTGAATCTTTATGTTACTGAAATCAGGAGCAGGACGGCGCTCCGATCGAACTGTTCAGTCGTGCAAAATGGCAGCAACTAAAAATAGTTTAATTAAAGTGCTGTCCGTCCTGTAGGGCTGAGCCATACGGAGAAAATCAATTATCACCATATTTTTAACTAAATATCAATTGTTGCTATGACACTGTAGGGCTGACTATTGGCGCTTTCACGAAATACTTTAATCAACAACTATGAGTAAAGTGGATTTAATGACTCAGTGTGTTAAAGACAAATAATAACAGCTGGCACAGCTCAGAAAAGGACATCATGTTCCTGTAACTCAGCCTTTAACATAGCAGTTACCATATTACCCAGTGCTGTGATGTAACTAAGTACATTTACTCAAGTTCTGTGCTAAAGTACACATTTGAGGTACCTTTACTTTGAGTATTCTAAACTCATGTCACTTTGTACTTCACCTCCACCACGCGTCATAGGAGAATACTGTGCTGTTGTTCTGTGAAGGACTGTTTGTTATTTTGGCTGGTGGGGTTCATACACATTTAAATGGTTGTATTCTGTGTTTATTTCACTGCCAATTTTTAAAAGAAAACATGCCTTCCAAATCTGGTGAGAAATTTTGCCATTTAAAAAAACAAATCAGAACACATAAGGAGGACATGCTTCCTTTGAAAATCAAGGAAACTGCCAGTTTTTAAAGAAAGCATGTCCTCCAGATTCAGTGGTAATTTCTAGTTATTCATTTTTGGTGATTTTTCTTCCAAACCGGCTGAAAGCAAATGTTCTTTAAAAACTGCCCAAACATTCACCATGTATCACAGCCAGAAGCTGTATAACAGACTCCACCGCTTTTATTTGCAAACTTTAGTTCACAAATTAAGATTTTTGCACATGAACCATATGAAACCAAAGAAGTGCAGCTGAAACTGAGCTGAAAAAAATTAACTGGAAACTGTTTTACTGATTGTTAAGTCCTTATTTATGAAAAATAAATAAGCGCTGGCTTTTCAAATATGAGGATCTATTCATTTATTTTTTATTCATTACATTTATTTCACCTTTTCTTTTTATTTAAACATTCAGCTCTCTTATTTCATTTAAACAACTCGTCATTTGAGATGAGGAGTAACTTGTTTCTATGTTCAGAGAAAAATGGTGTGTTGATATTTGGTGTAACCCTGAACTGGGAACTTCCTGTCCGATAAAGAACAGCTCCAGTGTGGAACCTGATGTGAGGAATAATTTAAACAGGAGCACAGCTGCACTCAGGAAGGTTCCCGTCAGCCTCAGAGTCTGGGAGGTTTAATGACAGACTGTGTTTGATGAGCTGAAACTGAGAATGAGCTTCATTTCATGTTTTACTGTCCTGAATATGAAGACGAGGAGAGAAGCACTGCTCAGGAAAATGACCTCCATCTATGTTAAATTCTTTTGGTTGGATGAGCATAAAGAAGTAAGTCATGTTTTAGAAGAGGAACGTTTTGTTGTGTCTGTTTGACTGAGAACAAGAGTCTTTAGTTTGAGCAGGAAAATAATTTTGGTTTGTTCACTGTAACGTTATTGATATTATAATATGTGTCAGTGAGGGCTGGACACACACCTGTGGGGGGCATGACACAGAAACAAAAGTCAAAATATAATATATTAACACGTTTCCCTGATTGAACTTAAACATACTTTTACTTTAGTAACACTTCTAATGCAGAGCTTTTACAGGTAACAGAGTATTTTACAGTGTGGTATTAGTTACTTTTACTGAATCTAAGGACTTCCTCCACACACACACACACACACACACACACACACACACACACACACACACACACACACACGCTTAACTTACGACATCACATTTATATGTTAATTATTCATTCATTCATTAATTTCCCATGACAGCTTGTCCTCATGCAGGGTCACAGGTGAGCTGGAGTCTATCCCAGCTGTCATTGGGTGAGAGGCAGGTTCACCTGAGACAGGTCGTCACACTATCACAGGACTTATTGATTATATTTTGTATTAACGATCTGAAGCTGCAAAGTAACTAAAGGTGTCAGTAACTGTAGTGGAGTAGAAGTATGAAGGAGGAATACAGTGAAGTACAGGTACTTTAAAACTGTACTTGAGTGCAGTACTTGAGGAGATGTACTTAGTTACTTTGCTCAACTGTCAGATACAGCTTTACTTTACTGAACCACAAGAACACTTTAACAATTAACAACAAGAAATACACACACACACACACACACACACACATGCAGCAGTGAAGAGAAATAACATTAGATATATTTATGATGTATATCTTAATATGACAAAAAGCTGAGAGTTGTGATAAACTGTATTTGAGATCTCCACATTACAGTAATGAACACACAGCCAGTCTGCAGATGACCTCAAATTAAAGACTTAATATAAATATAGATATAAATAAAATATAGATATAAATAAAATATAAATATAGACATAAATATAAATATAGACATAAGTATAGATATAGCTATAGACATAAATATAAATATAAGTATAGATATAGATATAGCTATAGACATAAATATAAGTATAGATATAGATATAGCTATAGACATAAATATAAATATAAGTATAGATATAGATATAGCTATAGACATAAATATAAATATAAGTATAGATATAGCTATAGACATAAATATAAATATAAGTATAGATATAGCTATAGACATAAATATAAGTATAGATATAGATATAGCTATAGACATAAATATAAATATAAGTATAGATATAGATATAGACATAAATATAAGTATAGATATAGATATAGCTATAGACATAAATATAAGTATAGATATAGCTATAGACATAAATATAAATATAAGTATAGATATAGCTATAGACATAAATATAAGTATAGATATAGATATAGCTATAGACATAAATATAAATATAAGTATAGATATAGCTATAGACATAAATATAAGTATAGATATAGATATAGATATAGCTATAGACATAAATATAAGTATAGATATAGATATAGCTATAGACATAAATATAAGTATAGATATAGATATAGCTATAGACATAAATATAAATATAAGTATATATATAGATATAGCTATAGACATAAATATAAATATAAGTATAGATATAGATATAGACATAAATATAAATATAGATATAGATATAGCTATAGACATAAATATAAATATAAGTATAGATATAGATATAGCTATAGACATAAATATAAGTATAGATATAGATATAGCCATAAATATAAGTATAGATATAGATATAGATATAGACATAAATATAAATATAAGTATAGATATAGCTATAGACATAAATATAAGTATAGATATAGATATAGACATAAATATAAGTATAGATATAGATATAGACATAAATATAAGTATAGATATAGATATAGACATAAATATAAGTATAGACATAAATATTAGTATAGATATAGATATAGATATAGCTATAGACATAAATATAAGTATAGATATAGATATAGACATAAATATAAGTATAGACATAAATATTAGTATAGATATAGATATAGATATAGCTATAGACATAAATATAAGTATAGATATAGATATAGCTATAGACATAAATATAAGTATAGATATAGATATAGCTATAGACATAAATATAAATATAAGTATAGATATAGATATAGCTATAGACATAAATATAAATATAAGTATAGATATAGATATAGACATAAATATAAGTATAGATATAGATATAGCTATAGACATAAATATAAATATAAGTATAGATATAGATATAGCTATAGACATAAATATAAGTATAGATATAGATATAGCTATAGACATAAATATAAGTATAGATATAGATATAGACATAAATATAAATATAAATATAAATATAGATATAGATATAGCTATAGACATAAATATAAGTATAGATATAGATATAGATATAGACATAAATATAAATATAAGTATAGATATAGATATAGACATAAATATAAGTATAGATATAGATATAGATATAGACATAAATATAAGTATAGATATAGATATAGATATAGCTATAGACATAAATATAAATATAAGTATAGATATAGATATAGACATAAATATAAGTATAGATATAGATATAGATATAGATATAGACATAAATATAAGTATAGATATAGATATAGATATAGACATAAATATAAGTATAGATATAGATAAAGATATAGATATAGATATAGATATAGATATAGCTATAGACATAAATATAAATATAAGTATAGATATAGATATAGATATAGACATAAATATAAATATAAATATAAGTATAGATATAGATATAGATATAGATATAGCTATAGAGAGCCAGTCTTCAGCTGAGCTCTTCACTCACCGTCACTCCGTATTTGAGCGCCAGGCCTTGGAGCGTCTCTCCGGGCTGAATCTTGTGTTCGATCCGCCTCTGGTGAACCGGAGAGCGGGGAGACCGGACCAAACTGCCGTAAGACCTGGTGCGGCTCCCACGGAGGAGGCCGTTCCCCCCGGACGGTAACGGCGCTCGCTCCCCGGACATGGTGCTGCAGCACGCGGCTGAAGTTACCGATCAAACGGCGGCAAAGTTCCGTCACCGGGAAACTTTAATGTTGTTTACATCATGAGAATCGAGCTGACGTCACACACGGACGCGCTCCAGTCCCGGGCAGCAGCTTAGTTAGCATGTTAGCATGTTAGCTTCGCTCTGAGCTAATTAACAGTGACGCTCGTTTGTTTTAACGAGAACCGGACCGGAGCTCATTAACACTTCCGGTTCCGTCACGGTTACTAAGTGACTTCAAACAGTTTCACCTAACTTACCGGCTCGGTGTCACACCGACACACCGACACACTGAGGAAGAGGAGCTGAGGGACCTGTTGATGTGTCAGCTGTCTGTCTGTCTGTCTGTCTGTCTGCTGGGACCTGTTGCCATGGCTGCCGTGTCCCATGAGGCGTCACATGCGCTGCATTCACGACCATCGGAGTAATTACTTCCGTCTTCTTCTTCTTTGGTTTTAATGGCGGTTGGCTTTTTGCGCATAAGATAAGATAAGATACACCTTTAATGATCCCACAAGTGAGAATTTCCAGTGTTACAGCAGTCAAGGAAAAAGAGTCAGATTAAAGATTTCAAAATTTAAACTAAAAAAACGTGTCTCTTAAAGAACAGCTATTTTGTAATATACCACCCAGAGATGGCTTAGTACAAACATAAGTGTCAAACAGTAAATGTCAGTAATGTCAGTCAGCATGCTCCCAGTTTGAAGAGGCAGGCTGGAGTCCAACATGGAGGTTCAGTAACATATTAGCAATACATATATATATATATATATATATATATATATATATATATATATGTATATATATATATATATATATGTATATATATATATATATATATATATATATATATATATGTATTAGTTTAAGTGTACTGAGAGTATTTTCACTGCTTTGCCTCAATGTCACAGAGCGATTTCCAACTGGAGAAATGCAGCCATCTCTTTAATGCCAGACTCCACTGAGAAAAGCAGTGATTTAACATCAGTGATCACAGGAGCTGCTGGTCGACTGCTGCCTCCATCAGTCAGTGTGTTTGTGTCACTGTGTGACTTTGGTGTTTTAAAGGGTTAATTCAGATTCACCAGAGTCACACAGTTTCTGGCTGTAAACAGAGAGATATAATTGTTGCAATCTCAAACAAAAAATATTTAAAACTAAGATGATTATCAAATATAAAACCGAGTCATAAACTCCAGTGTGTGTACATAAACAATTGTTTGGGACTTTGGAGAACATAGAATATACATATATTTAGTTTTGTGTCTCTCATGTTAATGGCATAAATCTAGAGAGAAAACTACAAAACTATTAACGTAAAAAGTGAAGGTGCAACAAGTGTCCATCTTTTCACTCAGCAAGACTCGCTTTGGTTTGTTACTGCTTCAAAAGGAATTCATTATCATTGTTACCATTGTTTTAATGTATTTTCTCGTGTATAAGTTAAGTTGAATAAGTTGGAAAATACCTAAATAAGCTGAACTCAATTAAATTATAATTGTCTACACTTTACATCAGAGCAGCTGTACCGGAACACAATTTATTCCCGGGGATCGATGAATTATTTCTGATTTTCAGAGATGTCTCATATTTCCCATTTTCCCCTGGGCCCGGGAACGCAGCATTGCTACCCGGATTAGCTTGTGGTTGTTGTGAAGCAGCTAACCGGCTAAGCTAACCTGTTAGTAAACACAGTTTAAAGATAATTACCCATCATAATAATTATGTCTTTTAAAAGAGAAGGTGACGACACGAGCCAGCTGAACATCCTGAAGGTAACATTCACCTTTTTACTTTCTCCAGGAGGAACTTCCGCTCAGTTTAATAGTGTTGTTGTGGTTAGCATCTTGCTAGCTCACCGAGCTAACTGCCACTGTGTGAGCTGCATCTTTGAAACTATAAATTAAAAGTTTATCAACTCTTTGTTGTCTCGTGTTTCAGAAACGGCGCGTGGCAGATCTGCTGTCTCACTTTATTCCAGAAGATGAAGCAGCTGTGATGAAGAACGGAAGGTGAAGTGAAGTCATGATGAACTCTGTGTCTGTTAAAGGTTTGAACTCTCCATTAAACAACATCATGACATGAAGATTAGACTCACAGTTTGTCCATCGTGTGCTCACACAGGTACACCTGCCTGGTGTGCTCCTACCGCCCCGTGTTTGACACTGTGGACACACTGACTGTCCACAGGAACGGAAAGAGACATCTGGAAGGTGAGACTGATGAGGAGGCTCTTGTTCATCATGTTGAAGGAGTTATTCAGGAGGAAAGTGTTCTGGTGGGAGGTTGATTCTCTCACAAGATTACCCAGTGTGTCTCTCAAATAATCAGCTTTTTGTTTTGCTAATTTACCTCTTGTGAAAAATAGAATATTTTCCTGGAAGTAATATCTGGACTTGAGACCCTGAAATCACTTTATCACAGTGACACAAAAATCATCTTAAAATCTGTACTACGCAACCCTGAGGTGGGGTTGTTTGAGATATTGATCCACAGTCAGTGTGTCACCGTCAGTGGGTGGTGGTCCACACGCCCCCACTTTGGAGAAGCAGACTGGAATCTGACACAGAAGCGAAGCAGGCTGCTGCTGTGGACGAGGTCAGCAGCAAAATGTGTTTTAGCCTCCTAAAAATGTCCCAAACTCAATGTCAGTGTCAGTGTTCGCTCTGCTCACAGTATTTTCACCGCTATACCTACATGGCAAATTGTGATTTGTGATATTGGGCTTTATAAATAAAATTGATTGATTGACTGATTGACATGTGAGACAGCATGTTCTGACAGGACAGCCATTAAAGGCTTCAGTCCTCCGTCTATTCTCTCGTATCAGCCAGACTCCATTGACAGAAACAGTAATTAAGCTCCCTGACACAGGAGCTGCTGGGCTACTGCTGCCGCCATCAGTAATATAGTTTGTGACTTTGGTGACTGTGAACTAACCTTTTGAAACACCACAGTCACACAGTAACACAAACTAACACACTGATGGAGGCAGCAGTCGACCAGCAGCTCCTGAGTTCACTGATGTTAAAGTAGTGTTTTTCTCAATGGAGTCTGGCTTTGAAGAGAGAGATATAACTGCTTCATTTTCCTGCATTAATGTAAACCACTGAAAGTACTCTCAGTACAGAGTACACTTTAACTGATATTAATATTTAATGTGGGACTTTTATAGATGGCTGTAATTTCCTTTGTTGCTGACCTCGTCCACTGATAGTACAGTGCTTTGTTTCCATGTCAGACTGGGAGACGTGTGCCTGACATCTACTGTAGGTAATATACTCGTCTCTATATACAGACTCTACATTCAGTGAATGTTGAGTCTGTAGCCAAACCCCGGAGATCTTGCCTCCAGAAGAAGAGCGGAAGAGCCCTGGTTTCCGGTTGTAAGCTGTTTGTAGTCCGCGTGATATTGACCAATCACGTTTGAGCCGGCTGCAGTTGTTGACAGGTTAAACGGTCTGTGCGGTGAACTAACGAGGCGGAACATAATTGGCGTCACTGCAAACTCTGAATCCATCGCAATGGTTCAGCATATTTACTTATATATAAACAGAATTTGGAAATTCGCCCAAATCAAACCGGAATGTCAAAAAATCGGGGGTCTGCCCCCAGAGGCTGTATCGCCGTCTGCTGGAAGTCAGACGCCAAATACAGCCGATGGGTTCCGAGAATGGTACTGACTATAAGTCCCTCACACAGACCCCTCCTTCATAAAACTGAACTATCCCTTTGATGTGACTATAAATGTTTTAGACAATACATTAATATTTCTCATGTTGTACGTCTTCAGGTTTAAAAGCGTTCTATGGGAAAAAAGCACGGCTGAAGAATGAAGTGACAAAAAGGCAACATGAGAAGTACGTGCAGAGTGAAGACGCAGGACAGGTAGGTGACTGTGACAGTCAGGTGTGTCACCATGCTGCTCTGTTGACTCCTATAAGCAAACAGAATCTGACACATGAAGCTGTGAACACAAGTCAGTCTCATCGCTCAGTGACTCCTCATCAGGAAAAACAACGTGAGCTAAACAAACCTCGTCTTTGACCGACTGTTGTATTGTTGTGTTGTTGTCATCGTGCGGCGCCCCTGTGACTGCCGTGTGACCTGATGATAACATCCTGATAACAGTTTAGAGTTGGTGTCTGTTGTGAAGAGATAAACAACAGTTACGTCTGAGTGAACTCTTCAACTGTTTCACACACAGCGTCTCGTTGTGTCTTTAGGAGCCGTCCTGTTCTGCTCCTTTACTGGAACAAACACGCAGACTCACACATCACGCTCTGTTGAAGACTGTACCGTATAACAGCTGCCATACCAGAACTAGGTGGGTCACATGGTTCTATCATACACAGTGTCCAATACATGTTTAAAAAAACACAGTATGAATCATAAATCTGTTTTATTTTCAAGTACAAAATCTGACAAAGGTTCGCAGAGAATCGTCTCAGATCCCTCCGTCAACTCTTCCAGCAGAACAACATCAGAACAAGAACGATCCTGTCGGGAAACTGAAGCTTCAGATGTTTCGTCACAGAACAGCTCCAGTGGCTGCGCAGCAGGTAGAGTCTGTCACAGGAAGTGTTGATGACGTACAGAGAACCTTTCTCTGACTGAGCTTTAACTGTGGACGTGTTTTGTCTCCTGCAGCCGGCGAAGGTTCACGTCCGTCAGCAGACATGATGGAAGCTGCAGAGCCGCTAACAGCCCAGAGGAGGCGAGAGCTGGAACACTACCTCAAACTGAAAAGGTTCAGGACGTCTTCATGTTCGTCAGGCTGAAATTGTGTTAGCTCAGTTTATGTGACTGAACTCATGCTCTCCATCTTTGCTGTGTTTCTCAGTGACGGGTGGCTGCAGGACCGGAGCGGCCGCTGGGTGAAAGATGAGAACGTGGAGTTTGATTCAGACGAGGAGGAGGAGCCTCCTTCACTCACTCCTCCACCCTCAGGTCACTGACACTGTGGGAAACACAGATGAACTTGTACCACAGTGGTACGTCAGAGGCCACGCTGCTGTCTGAAACAGCGAGAAATCGTTTTACAGATCTGTAACACATCAACTTCACACTGAATTCATCCACAGATTCATTTTATAGAATCAGACGCAACACTTAAAGTCAGAAACGTGTCCTTGTATTTTTTGTATAATAAATGTTTGTTAACGGACCACTGAGCAGATTTTGACCCAAAGATTAAAAAAGAGAAAACCATTTTTGAGCAAGTCTCCTCTTGCTGCGTTTTTCTCACTCACAGAAGGATCATTGTGTTTTAACATGACTTAACACAGAGGTGATAAACGGGGAGGAGCTTCTGCCAACAGCTGGACCAATCCAGTGAGAGCAGTCCCTTTGAATGAGCCAATCAGCAATCACCACCTGCCTTGTACCATCCACTCGCACTCCAACACATGCACACACACACTGTGAGGGGAGGACACACACGTCTGACTGATCACTGCAGAAACATCCAAGTGCATCAACACTAAAATGACCTGTGTCACAACAGAGATAAGACCGGCCGTTAAGGTGTCACAAACAATCACTCAGTGCACAGGAAAGCTGCTTGCACACAGCTACAGCAAGCACAGCGGGTCAAACCTGAATCAGGAAGTTGCTCTGTAACTGTGATGGATGACTGGAAGACAGTTTGGGTAATAATTTAACCCTGTTCTCAGATCTCAGCGGTTAACTTGGTGAGCACAGTGTTTCAAACCAAACTGACCAACATCAGCCTCGTGTTGTGTTCATGGACCCTCAGGGATCAGAGCAGCAGATGTTAAAACTGAACAAACACTTCATAACCTACAGACTGACTGAGACTGTTTTTAACCCTTTCAGTTGAGTCGCAGCTCCTCTCTGGTTGGGTGAATCCTCCATCAGCTTCGCTGTGAATCAGCAGCAGATGGGCCTGTTGGTGCTAATCTGGGTGGAGAAGCCACTCGCTCAGCACACTCGCTATAAATTGGATAACAGCGCCGGGGTCAGAGCGATTTAACATGGGTTAGTTTCTGATGACACCGCTAATATGTGTGGAGAGCACGCTCACTTCATTAGTTCAGAGTTCAGAGCGTCACCGTCACATGAGGAGCCGCTCAGTATATTGAAGATCTTCGTCACTCGTGACCTGGCATGATGAAGATGTCATTTAGTGATGGTAAACTTCTGAGGAACTCTTAACATCATGTCTGCTGTTTCAGTGACACAGCTCACACACACGCAAATCTGACAGGAAAACACAACACGGTAAATCTGTGTGTCACAGCGTGCACAGCTCCAACATCACAATCCTAAAACACACCTGTCTCAATGAGCACCAACCATCAAAGAGAGAAACACTCAGAACAGACTTTTAATCATTTCAGATACCAAATGTCAGCGAAGCCTTTAAAACTGTGACTTTTGAGAAGTCTGAATATCAGCTGATCACCTAGTGCTAGAGTCAAACCTGGAGTGAAAGAAAGGAGGGAATAGTTTGAAGAAACGAGGGGAGGTGGTGCAGGAATGGAAGCAATGCTGTGAGAATCCTCAGAGGTTAGCAGCTGTTTCTGTTCATAAATCTGTGGGTGCACACAGGTGCAGCCTCTTCAGACACCTCTTATATTTGGAACAGAGTAACTCAAGCCCAGTGGACTGGGTTTCGTCTCCCATCAGGGTGTGGGGAGTAAAAATAGGTCAGGTGCCTGAGGGAAGTCAGAGGATCAGGACTGACTTTAGGGATTAAAGCTCTGTGATTCTTTACATCAAGAGTTCATGATTAAAACACTGCGGGAGATATCTGCACTCAGTGTTCACCATGAACTATATAGATGACACAGTCATTGATAATGTTAAGACTCTGTAGATGGTGGACCTGTTGAGTCTCACAAAGCTGCTGTCAACGTCTCATTTGAGCTCCTGCAAAACTAATCTGTTTGTTTCACCTGTAGATACTTAAATGCACCAGAGTACGTCCTGCTTTGGTGCATTTAAATCTAATATCTGTCAAGAACAAGAAATACCAATTATTTGTGAGGTCACACTGACCTTTGACCACCAACATCTTCTCAGTTTATCGCTGCAGTGTTTATGAAACTGACAAAATATTTTCATCAACAACCTTTCTCCACGACAAAAACAAGACGATGACGAGCTACAATAGATCGTTACAGTAAAAACTAAGATGAAATCTCTGTTTGACTTTCGCTGGTGAGACTAAATGTTGGAGGTGGACTGTCAGACACTGACAGCTTGTAATGATCTTCAGATGCCTGATGAGCGACAGGCTGGTAAACTCCAGTAAATAGTCTGCACCAGGATGTTTGGGTTGGTGCGAGTTGTGAGCTGTAATTCAGCAGTAAATAATCAGCCGTGTGTGTGTGACTGTGGATGGTGGAGCTGCTGAATGGATCTGTGGAGTTTGTTAGTTGCAGCGGTGGCTGTTAGCAGCTAGCTCCGCTCGCAGCCTTCACAGCTTCACCCCGCAGGACTCCACTCAGTCCGGACTGGAGAAGGTTTGTGGGTTGATGGTGTTTGACAGGCAGGTAGGAGGCTCAGTTATCTGTGAGTGGAGCTGTGCTGTAAGTAAACAGGCTGAACTCAGATGAAAGTTTAGTTTGAATCAGCAACTCTGTGAGAGGACACCAGTTTAAACCTCCAGACTAACATGTTGCACATGAAGAAACAAGTTATGTTTCTGCTTCTTAACAGTCACATGGATAAGTCAGAGTTTACAATGAACCTGGGGACAAATCCTAGTTGGCTCACATTAGTTATTTGTTGAGAGCATAAATAGAGAGATGTTGAGCTTTTCAGATGATGATCAGTAAGTGTGTGCTCGTAAATCAACCCTTAAACCTGTCACACACTGCTGGAGACACACACATTATTTTATGCAACCTGTCACCTTGAGTCTGGATCAGGTTAAAGAGTAAAAACAGATGTTTGTGCCAACTCAGAAACATAACGCCTCCGGCTGTGACTGTCGCCTGCACGGAGGCATAAAAATATAAAATGTTTGTTTGAGGTGCAAAACAGTCAAATTAAAACTTTCCAAACATTTACAAAAATACTTGAAGATATATTTTTATTTAAAGTATTTACAGTTTGATTTCTTCCCACAGATGGCACCACATTGAAAATGTTTTCATGAATGTTGGGATGATGTTGGCGATGCACAAACTAAAAGCACAAAAAAAAGACACTTCACATTTTGCTTGTGACCTATACATGCCTTTATGATGAATTCAGCAGTCTACACAAAGCCGGCCGCACTAAATGAAATGAAATGTATGTTAGACGGGTTGCACCGTGCACACAGCCACCCAGCTTCATCTGGGAGGAGTCGTTCGGCTCCACACGGCGCGGCACACTGAGAAAGCTGCCACGAGGCTGTCGGAGGCGTCTGGTTCTTCTTCTGTTTCCTCTGTGTTGACTTCATCTTAATCTCTGCTGGCGAACTGCGGACAGAGGGAAGATGACGCAAAATAACAGTAATCAGACAAAAACATGGCTTCTCAACATACACGTGTTAATGCCAAGAAATGAAGCTCAGATCTGTAGTTCAGTCCACTTTTAAAGCTTATAATGATTCAGTGTCAGCTGGGTTTGACACACTAATCATCCCTGATCTTTCCTGGTATCTGTCTGTAACTCTACGTGAACATTCAGAATGATTTTCAGAGCGTTTCTCACGCATGTCGTTGTTTCGTGTGATGGCCATGGCGGCTCTGGCGCGGGGACCCTGCTGGGTGAAGTGGTAGCCGAATTTGAGGATGCTGGAGTTGTTCTCCAACATGGAGGCGATCTCCATCTCCACTGAGTCTCCCAGCTTCTGCCTCTGTGGGGTACAGGTCACAGGGTCACAGGTGTAACAACTCAGAACACACAAACATGTCAGCCATCAGTGTCCACAGTGGCAGACACAGATTGAGTCGTGTGTTTCAGACCTGGTTGTCGATCTTGAGCTCCACCAGCGTGGCGTTGTTGGCCATAGCTTTGATGATCGCCATCATGCCGTCTGAAGTGATGAAGTTGGACTCGATATTAAGACTCTGCAAGCTGGTGTTCTCCTGCAGCATCTCGGCACACGCCTGGTGCACATATAAACAGTTTATGTACGTCCACAGAAAGAAACTCAAAACATATTAACCACACGAGGAAACAGAGCTTCAGTCATAAAGAAGGGAGCTAACAGGTCGAGATGGGAGAGACGCACGGCCGCTCATGTTTAAATATCTCCGTATGACATCACAATATGCTTCACTGAGAATATCTGTGTACTCACATAGGCCACAGGGTCGTTACTGCGGGTCGCAGCGATGCTCAGGAACTCCACGTGAGAGTTTCCCTTCATCGCCTCAAAGATCTCTTTCAGAGTGGGGATGGGAATGTCCTGCAGCACACACACACACACACACACACACACACACACACACACACACACACACACACACACACACACACACACACACACGATGAATGTCATCGACACATGACGTCAGGTTGAACCATTTTTTAGAAACCTGTTGACGTCTCAGTGTTTCCTGTTCAGCTGACCTTGATGTTGTTGAGGTTGACTTCAGTCAGGCTGCTGTCGTTGTTGTGGATTCTCTCCAGGGTTTCCTCCACGTTGGTGGGGTTCGGCGGCTCATCGGGGAAGATCTTAAACGGATCAGGTTTCACCACACCTGCAGGAGACATGACATCACAGCTAAGGCTTCCCTCTGCGCCGTGATACAGCTGATCAAAGAAAACAGTTCCTACATAAAACTGCTCACAACAAGGTCGAGTAACCAGGTTATGATTTCTGTGAAGAGATGTTGATTTTCTTTTGGAGTTCCATTATAATGGAGAGAAGACAGACCTGTCTACAGCTGATATCTGCAACACTCTGCAACTCACACCTGAACTATCCAGACTGATGCACAGCTCCACAGCTGGGAGGGAAAATATGTAGTTTGATTTGGGGGTGAACTGTCCCTTTAAGAAAACATCCTCCTCATTTAAATGACACAAACATGATGTCATAGAAAAACCTCAACATGCTGCAGTCTTCGTCACGATGTTCAAAGACGTCCATGAAGTTTTTGAGTTTTTCTGTTTGTGTAGTTTATTTACAGACACACGCAGTCACTTTCTGTTCAGCACATTTAACACTGCATGAGTAACATTTAAATTTAAATTCTTATTATGATGGCGCCTCACTTTGAGGAATAAAAACATATTAATCGGCTTCTTAAATGTGTTTGATTTCAAAGTCTAAAGTTAAATAAGGAGATATCAAATCAAAATTAAGACTCTAATCATGTTCAGTGTTAGTTTCTGAATCATCTAATGAACAGATGAAGTTGTTGTTGAAATGACGTGACACGTACTGTTGATGCCCTCTGTGTTGGCGATGGTTCCCGTGGTGCCCAGAGCGTCGTAGTACTGCTTGTTGCTCATCAGTGTGTACATTCCAAGGATAGCTGCGAGTACAGGAAGACAATCACAATGAATACAGGATAAAAATATCTGATATCTGATCCGCTGCTCGTCCTCGACTGAGCTCTTGTCATGTTTGTTGTTACTGTCCCTGCTGCTGCACTGAAACACACCCCGACACAGAGTCATGCACACGGCTGCATCTGCAAACCAAAACGTGTCTGAGTCTGAACCTCGTCGTGCTGCTTCAGACAGTCAGTCTCTGGGCTGTTAAAAACTAAAGGTGCAGTGTTGCATTTTCACAACATTCTACAACAGTTGAAATGATCAAAATCATCAAAAACCATCTTCAGGAAAACGGCAGGAAGATTTCAGATTACACATCAAGTGTGAGAAACCTGAAAATATTCACAGCAGCTCCATAAATGTGTTGATGAGTTCAGAGTTGTTCACAGGTTGCACCTCTCTCACACTAGACTACATAAAATATAAAGATGCTTCACCCTCCGTGTGAAATGTTCCAAAGATCAAGGACCTCTGTCTCACAACGTCCTGCAGAGCCACAGGTTGCAAACTTCATGGGGTCATTTATTTGACTTCTTTGCAAAGGCTTTTCAGAGGGAGTTTTTGCCCCTTTAACCGCACTGGTTGGGACGGCTGAGCCAGGTAGAGTGACGGACAGGTGTGACGCTCAGGTCGTCTCTCTGTCCACGCTGAGAGTGAGAAAACTGCTGCTGCTATTCTGGAAATCTGAGAACATTTGATTTGTGGCTGAAGAATTTATGTGGCGTTTTACATTTAGAGAAAATTAGATTCAGGCTGTCAAACAGAGACGGACTGCGTAAGAAAATCTGGCAACCAGTCGTTCATCTGACTGAAGAATTAAAGAGATGGTTAATGGTTCAACACAGGGCTGTCAAACTGATTTTAGTCCATGGGCCACACTCAGCCCAGCTTGATCTCAAGTCTAGACAGGTAAAATCATTGCATCATAACCTGTGAATATGACGTGCATTCATTTACAAAACAGAAAATGAACAGTCGGCGAAATCTTTAGGAAAATATCTGGAAATTCAACAGTATGTCTCAGTTTTTTCTGCTGCTCACTTTCATTACGTGTGTTTTTGTGAAGCTGTTGGAGAAGCAGGTGAAGTCATCCTCTGCCTTATGAACCATTTACAGTCATTAGGTTTGTCGGTGCCTCGGCAGCAGGGCTCCACACACATTGTTTAAGATAAAAGTCTGATACAGATTCTTTTGTTCTGAAGCTGCTGACTGACTATATGATGCACAATGTTTCATATCTTTAAATCTGACCACAGGAAGTGTTTACTGTTATTTCAGAGAGCTGTTCTGGTCGTGGTGACATGAACTATCTGCTCACTGTTTAAACTGCTCCAAGTGTGTCAATATTAGGTGTGCAAAGTCATGCAGTGTGCCGGTTCTATTCCCCGGGCCATATGTTTGACACCCTGGTTTAACAGGTTAACTGTGTCATGGTGTCACATTTTACACTAATTTGCAAAAATTAAAATTAAATTAAATAAAAGATTCTGAGTCCAGGATGTTTGACATAAACATGTTCAACCTTCACTGAGCTTTCTCGTCCTGTTGTTGCAGTGTGTGACCAGCAGGGGGCAGAGCTGCTGGCTCTAACCTGCCTAACTGTGTCACACACAGGGACACCACCCCTCCTCCTCCTTCCCGTCAGCGCCTCCTGACCTGGTGTGGGGGACCATGGGAAGGGCCTTGTGAGGAGACAGCTGCCTGCTCTGGGGGGCGGTACCGACCATAAACACCCCCCGTCATCCGGTTTGGCCCTCAGAATAACCACAGTAGCTTTACAGCACAAACTAGACGGCAGTCAGTAAAAAGCTGGATACAGAAACATGGTGATATAAATAAAAGGTGGAAATTAAGTCAGCAGGGCGACTCTGTCTCTGTGAGCTCATGAAGCGAGTCGGCCGCACATTCAGCCGCCCTTTCAGTGCGTTTGCCAAAAAGGCCAAACAAAAGAGTGACAGAGGCTAACTGAGCTTTAATCCCCGGCTGGACTCAGTCCAGGGTTAAATCGGCTGTCTCTCTGACAGACAGGCTGACGGAGGCGCACAAACAGGCTCCCCGCTCTGCCTCTGTATCCGACCTGTCACACCAGTGAGCGTGTCCGAACCATCACACTCCATAAAGGAAACACACTTTACAATTTAATTTAACCTCATTCGCTACAGAGAGACGCTGGTGTCAGATAATTGTGTTAAAGCCAGTCGTCTCTGCAGCTCCTCTCTGTCCTGTCTGATCCCGCTCCACAAACCTCCTCCTGCATCTCTGTTCAGTTATTCTTCAGGACAAAGCTTCAGAGTCCACAGAACAAACAGACTCTGCAGTCAGAGCGCTGCTCGGTGCCTTTTTTCACCTTTTCAAAACCTCAAACATGAAACAATGTGCGTCTCTACTGCAGCTGCTAACACAATAACCTTTGGGAAGAGTTCTGGTTCCTGTTTAGTGCGAGCAGCTGTCAGGACCATCACGGCCTCCTCTGCTCACCCTGCCAATTAAAATAATTTGTTTTTCACAGTTGAATCGAAGAGCTGAGCTAGAAGGCAAAGATTTCTACTTCCTGGTCCATGTGTGTCCCAACCCTCACCTGTGGTCATGAGCTCTGGGTAGTGACTGAAAGAATGAGGTCACAGATACAAGCGTCTGAAATGAGTTTCCTCTGTAGGGTGTCTGGGCTCAGCCTTAGAGATAGGGGGAGGAGTCAGACATCTGGAGGGAGCTCGGAGTAGAGCCGCTGCTCCTTCATGTTGAGGTGGTTCAACATCTGATCAGGATCCTCCTGGTCCAGCTGGTAGGAGGCCCCGGGGCAGACCCAGAACACACTGGAGGGATTATAGATCTCATCTGGCCTGGGAACACCTCGGGGTCCTCCAGGAGGAGCTGAGGAGAGTACTTTGCTGAGCCTGCTGCCCAAACTCTACCCTGGTTTCTGTCCGGCTCATGTTTGACTTTGACGTTGTTAGTTTGACTTCTGAGTTTCACATGTCTGCTTTCGCTTTGGCTGGTGAAGCACTTCATAAACTCTGTTTTCAAATGTGCTTTATAAATAAAGTTTTTATTATTATTATTATTATTATTATTGTTATTATTATGGACCCTTTTGTAATCCAAGGTATTCTTTTTCTTCCGAGGAAATCATATGTCCCATGGGTGAAAACTCACCAAACTTTGCACAGAGGTCCAGTCTCATGCCAGATATCCTCAGCTGTAAACTCAAGCCAATAGTCCTGATAGTGGCTCTACAGCAAGCGTCTAAAGTTCAAGACTTTGAAAATTCATAACAAAGCAACCATACGTGCTACAACTTCACAACTTTCATCAAACTGTAGCCCCAATACTGGAGAAACTTTTGTACATTTAAACCTATTAAAAATTATGAAGTTCATCACTCTGTTTTTTTTTTAAAACTGTAAAACTTCCTAAACCTAAACCCATGCTGTCTAGATGCAATATGTGTATTTTCAGATTTTTGTCTTAACTGAATTTTTTACAGTGGTTTGAAATCTGCTTTTCCATGCATGGACGGCTGCTAAACCTGCACGTCTAGCTTAGTCTGTGAAGCTACACATGAATTGTCACTGACTAATGTGCTCAGTGAGATAGAAATTGATTCTTAGTCTCAGAGGTTGCGAGTTCAAGCCTCAGCTGATGTAAAAGACAAATTGTGTTGTTAAATGTTTTCAATTCTTCTGCTAGTTGCTCAGAATTGCCTAAAAATGCCTGGACCTGACCCATCGCTGCGCTGCAGCTATAATAAGATAAGAATGGAACAGAAACAGTGAGTAATGTGGGCGGGGCTTGGTGAACATTCAGTGATGATGTCACTGAGTCAGATTGAACCAAATGGCTCCTTTTTATATGCGTTCACTTTCTGTTTGTCATGTTGGTGATCCAGGAATAAAGCTAGTCTACACAACATGAATCAAATGTCAGATTTAAGCTGAGGTCATATTAAAATAAAGAGCAGCTCGTCACATTAAACTGACTCTGAGCCTCAGGAAACATGAAACACTGAGGCTAGTCTGTCAGTGACCACAGCAGCTTCTCCCTGCTCTGTTTCCAACAGATACACTATCTGTCAGGCCCAGACACACCACACCGACTCCAGAGACTGAGCTGTGACTAAGGCCTCCTCCTCGTCGCCTCACATCCGTGTCTCGGCCATAAAGTTGCACTTGAGCACACCGCAAAGACGACAGCTGACGGCCAGCCGACACCAACGTTCTACACCTGTATGAGAGGAAACAACTCTCGTCACCAGCTGAGCTGTACAGCCAATCAGAGGGATTTTTAAATGAATAAATCACCGACAGGCTCCGCCACAGCGTTCAACAGGCTGAATCGGCTGCAAGAAGCTGACGGGGGCTGACGAGGGGCAACAGTGCAAAGACCAGGGCGACAGATGCTCACCGACTGCCGACCGTCAGCTTGGTGTGTCATGGCCGTTACCAAACTGTCTCTATGTTTCCTCCACCCTGCCCCCACTGCACCCCTGCCCCCCCAAACCTCTGACGGGGGGCAGGCTTATTTATTCCTGTGTTGCTGAGCGTGGGGAATTGGAGCCCGCCTCATGTCTGTCCCCGTGCGTTGGCCTGGGACACTCAGCTCAGTCTGAGGGTGGAGTGAACAAAATGAAGCCGACACAGTAAAGAGACGACTGAGTCTGTAAGATGGAACTCTGAGATCAAACACTCAGCTGTGTGTGTGTGTGTGTGTGTTCACCAGCACAAACTGATGACATCACAGGAGGAGAGGAGACGTGTCTCGGCAGGAGAAGCTCAGGTGTGACTGATGACACGAGGAGCGACTGTTCCTCTGAGATGAGCTGCAGTCCTGCAGCCAGTTGTTACGTCACTTATCACTGAGCTGAGATTTATTCATAGTACTAAAGTAAAAGAAACATAACTGTGAGTAACACGTGCTGATTGGAGGGCGTGTGTGTGTGTGTGTGTGTGTGTGTGTGTGTGTGTGTGTGTGTGTGCGTGTGTGTGTGTGTGTGAATCAGAGAATGTTTTTCTGCCACACAGCATCAGTATTATTCACTTCATCTCATTGTACAACAGCAGGCAGCAGAGATCTAATTTGTTAGTGTTTCAACACTGATCCAGCTCACTGTGATGCCAGAAACCTTTGATTGCTGATTGGCTGCTTGCTTTCGTCATGGCTTCACGTCCCCACTCGTCTTAGTGTGACCGACAGACCTGTTTTACAGCAGATATCTGACAAGTCAAAGTAAGAAAAGCACATCATTAATGATGGCTGTGTTCCATTTAGAGTACATCCTGGTATCGTGCACTCAGGTTCATTGGAGCAGCTTACTAATACACTTAATGGAATGAAGCCCTCGTTAATGTCGCCAGTTCCACCTGTGTTTTTATGACAAGACAAAATGTCTGCTGTGACTGAGTTCCATCACAGGAGCTGATTTAGTCAAAAACTGTCAGGTAGTTTCTGTCCTGTAGTGTCGACTTCACTCTGACTCACACTCTGCTGGTTTGAAGCAGTGCTTGTGTGTGTGTGTGTGTGTGTGTGTGTGTGTGTGTGTGTGTGTGTGTGTGTGTGTGTGTGTGTGTTGGCTCACTGCCATGTTTTACTTAACAAAGTCAGTTTTTATGCTTTGACAAGTCAAAATGTCTGCCATGAAAAGGGTCTCCAGTCAATCAAATCAAAAGCCTTGTTTTCACCAAGCAGTTCAGTTTGGTTCAGTTTGGTTTGTTTCAGTTTGGTTTGGTTCAGTTTGGTTTGGTTCAGTTTGGTTCAGTTTGGTTTGGTTCAGTTTGGTTCAGTTTGGTTCACATGACAACGGTTATTTTTCCATTTTCAGTGTGAAAAGTTGTGAATGGTTCCAGTAGAACCGTCCCATCTTTTCAATACACAGTTTATCTACAGTGTGTGTTTGTCCAGGCCGTGTTTGCCCAATGCATGCTGGGAAAGGCCTCAGCCTGGGATGAATGGATGGATGAATGGATGAATGGATGAATGGAGAGCTGCTGCTGTTGCTGTTTGATGTTTGTCTAACCTGCGATATCGCACATCTCTGCGTCGGTGGCGTTCTTCAGAGCCTCCTCCAGCTCCGGCTCCAGGATCACCTGCTCGTGTATGGGAACCTCTGGTGCCGCCTTGGGCACAAAGGTTTTTCCTGGAGAGACAGAGAAATGAGTTCAGGGATAAAACCAGAGATGAAGACAGTCAGAAATAAGAAAGAACAAAGTGTGAGACAGAGAGAGGGGACACAAGCAGATAGAGTCAGTCAGTGTTCAGTATCAGTCTGTTTTAATGGGTTTCTTCAGTCTGAATATTTTAACCTGTAAATGTGTCTGTGTTTTGGGAAAAGCTCCGTTCGGATCATGTTTCCCAAAACACCAGTAAGCCGGGGCTTATCCAGATTTGTGGAGCAGCTCTAATAAACTCTGTGTTTTCCACTGGAGCGTTCTTATCTTTTTATTTCTTCATTCATCTTCAATTTCAAGAACTGCTCTCAGACAGGACAGACGTCACGTGTGTCCCTGCTGTAAGTTTGCTTTTCTGTGTATCAGATGAGCTGCACAGGAACTACAGTGCAAATATTCAGAGCCACATTGTTCCCGCTGCAGGTCTGGACACATCAGCCTGTGGGACTGTGATGGAAATGACCCTGAAACTCAGTGAGCTGCAAAAACCCCACACAGAGCTGAGAGTCAGAGTCTGAGCTGCTGTGCAGCGGTGCAGCTCAGAGCATAACACCGCCCGGCTCTCTGAGGGAGACGGGACAGGGTCTGTGGGGATTTAAGCAGCTGCAGGTCCTTGTTTTTAGATAAACATGAGATGATATTTTGTGGCGGTGTATCTAACTGACAGGACGCCTGCTCGCCCACCTTTCTTCTCCCCGGTGAAGGGCACCAGGTCCTCCCTGTCCGGGTGCTCCATGGCCTCCTTCTCCAGGTGCTGCTGCAGGGCGTCGCGGTCAAATGGCCCCGTCGGGCTCTTCTTCGTCTGGTCACGCTGTCGGAAGCCAGCGGGCAGCATGGCATTCTGGGAGAACAGGAGGTCAAATGTTATGTTGATGTGATTAAGAGCAGAGAACATGAGAGAATGGATTCACTGTTGTTTCAGAGCCTGAATAAAGAGTCAGGGGAAAAAGTTTCAGATGTACAGTAGGTGCAACATTTTCATCGCTCTGATCACTGACTGCTGACTGATGCTCCTCTTCAAGACCTGTCTGTTGCCTCTATGACGTGTTCACTGAGACCTGTTTGTGTAAAACTCTGAGGTGCGTTCATGGTTCTGCAGGTTAAAGCAGTTTGCATCGTTTTCAGGATGAAACTAACAACACGTGTCGCAGAGTTTGGAACGTGTGTGTGGGCGATCACGTCCAGTAACGAGCTGAATCAGACCAGTCTCTGCACTCGTCTGAAGCATTTTCTCTCATCATTTTAATCTGGGAAGTTTTGTTTTGGCAACACTGGTTGAGAGAGCCGCTTGATTGCATCCTTCACTTGATCTTTCGCCCTCCTTCTCTCGCTGCTCTCTTCTTGTATGTAACTCATTTAATGACTGTGTGGGCTCACTGAAACATTACAACATGTCTCATCTCTGAGCTCCTTCATCCTGCAGCTTTTTGTTTCACTGACACTTAACAAGCGTCACCACGCAGACCTGAGGGAACAAAAACCTGCAGGGCTTCTGGAGCTCAGATCTGACTGCTGAGGCCCTGCGGCAGTGGAGCCCGTGACCTGAGGGCGACCACCTGGCGGGGTTATACAAATGGAGCGCTCCTCCTCTTGTTACCTCGGGGTCCATCTCCTGCAGCTCAAATTCCAGCTGATCCAGCTCCGCAGCACTGAGGCCCTTGAGGATGGCATCCTCGTCAATGTCCCTGGGGTCCGACATGGCTCCTGAGGGTCCGGCTCACATGCACACACACTCACTCATACACACCGCAGCACACCCCTGGGCGAGAGGGCACTGTGAGGAGGAGAGAGGAGACAGACAGAGGAGAAGCACAGTGAGTTACTCTGGTTGGTGTTTGTGTCGTCTGCTCATTCAGAGCCTGAAGACTTCACTCAGTCTGAAGTTGAACCTTCGTTTCTTCCTGTCAATAAAGTTACACTGTGTCACCTGTGTGTATGTGTGTGTGTTATGCTACATCCTACACTGAAAGGGGCTCCATTCAGTGTATGAATTGTCTGCACACAGCTCTCAACATGGAGGTTGCTGAGCTGGCAGCTAGCAGCTGTCTCTAAAGTGATGTCGCGTTTTTTAGTGAGTCATCTTTGTTTCCAGCAGCTTGTTAGACAAAAAACGTTGGTGTCTTTTAGCGAACAGTTGCTTTTTATCCAGCTGTGACTGTGCCACCAAAACCAGCTGTTTAAAGCCAAAACATGAACGTAGCTGTCGTGACATCATCCATTAGTTTGTGGACTTCTGTTTTGAAGCCTCGAGTTTGACATTTAGAGGCTGTCTCCGTCTTGGATTGATTTTTAGACAGAAGTGACCATGTTCGGGTGAGAGGGTGGAGCTTTGACGGAGCGAGGGCTGAATCTGACTCACAGACTGCAGCGACACCTCGCAGACACTCAAAGAGGCCCCGCCCCTTAATGATGTGTAACTTTAAGCCTTAATAAAATGTAAACAGGTGAGTTGTATATAAATGTTGAAATGATCTGCAGAGACCAAACAGGCTGTAAACATGTGAAGATGGAGCTTTGTGGGGACGCACTCACTGAAGGAGCCAGCCTCTAGTGGACGATAGAGGAACTGCAGGTTTTGGCTTCATGTTTCAGCCACTTGTGTTTTCTGGTCATAACTAAGTGGTTTTTATATCTAAACCTAAACAAGCTTTAACCACAGGGTAAAGTTTCAGCATATCAACTACAGAATTACATATGAATGTAACATATCTGTGAATAATGCAACTGGTTGTTAACCAGCAGCGGAACAGAAGGGCGGGCGCTACACTTTCACAACGACGCTGCCCTGATATCAGCAGTAATGGCTGCATGAGGGCAGTGCAAAGAGGCAGTGACAAGCACCAACATGCACACGCAGCCCAATGTCTCACCAGAACAAACCACAGAGAAGCTCAGATAACGACACACACACACACACAGGAAGTGACATCATTCTCTGTGTAAAGATAAAGGGTAATAATGGCGTCCTGAGCAGACAGTCATAGTTTGCTGCTGTATTGATGCTCTGACTGTCACACACTGAACCTCTGACGAAGCGTATTGTATGTTATACAGTCGTGAACGGTATCATACCACACTGTGTTTGTATCATGATGTAGCAGCGGTTGGATGAAGCTCACGGTCAGACAGCAGGACGCCGCCTCGTTTTCAAACTATTTGACAAAATGAAAAATATCTCTGTCCTCATTTTACCTGGGGGAGGGGAGGGGGGTTTCCTGGAGTACCACTGTCCCTGCCAAACAGTTTGATGATCGTCATCGAGCTTATCGGCTGCTTCACAGAGCTTCAATAATGTGCTGATGGTAATAATAGATTCATTTCCGATAATAAATCTGCAGTACTCAGGAGGACGGTGTGTTTAATATGCTGCGCGGCCTCCAGGACACGAACTTACATAAGCCTCATTTTCACCTTAAAACACGCGGGAGGTGAAAACCACCCACTGATGGGCTGCAGTCTGAGAGGCGGAGAGGCAGAGCGAAGCAGAGAGGTGAAGAAAGTGACTGTAACTCTAAACCGTTAGCTCACCACACACACACTAAAAATAGCAGGATGGAGAGAGGAGAGGAGGGAGAGTGCAGTCCCTTATTTATCAGTGACCGACACTCGCTCATACAGTAGTGGACACACCCGAAACATATCTGCACCCAGTGATGAAAAACACACAGCCTGTTGATACAGCACATGTTCAAACTGCACCGCACAGCCCTCAAACCAGGAAGTAGACAGTCCCTCAGCGATAAGTGAGGGCCACAGTGTGAGTAATGCAGCTATCAGGTCTGTGAGCTCCATGCTTTCTCTTTCAGTCCAAATTTCATCCCAACTTGGCCAGAGAGGAAAACCCATCACAGCACAGGTCACACAGTGTGGCTTCATTCAGCCCGCAGCGTCTGTAACCACGGGAACCAACAACATCTGAGATCTGTGATGGCAACAAGACTCCATGCAACTCTGCACCAGTTCGCCAAACTCAGTGAAATCACACATCTCTGCACGATCGATGACGTCACAGCGCAAATTATTTACTGGAGAAACAACTTTCACTATTTAACACAGGGGTGTCAAACATGTGGCCTGCAGGCCAGAACTGGTCCGCCAGAGGGTCAGACCCGGCACACCTGATACTGATGCTCTTTGCTCTTGTGAGGGCTTTGACATACAAAGTTTCAGGAGTTAAACAGTGAGCAGATACTTCCTGCTGCTTCAGAGGCTTCTCACCAAAATACAGTGCTCTGAAAACAGTTTGTTATTTATGAGGAGAGGAGGTGGTGCAAAAAGGGGAGGCATGACAAACAATTTTTAATCACTGGGGAAGTTTTATATTTTGGCTCAGATGACGATCACACAAATTTAAATGGTTTCAGTTTGTATTTATTTTACCGCCAGTGTTTAAGAAAACATGCAGGAACATTTGGAGGGCATGTTATCTTCACACATGTTGCCAAAATGACATCATCACAGCCAGGAACTGTAAAAACAGATATTATTACTGAATTTTCAAGCTTCCAACGGTCCTCAGACACATCATGTGTGATGAACGTCTTCACACACACACACACAGACACACACACCACACACCACATGGGGAGCCAACGAAGACGCTGAGGCCTTGGTGTTTTCAGCCACTCCAGTACTGTGCTCCAGTCGGTATCAGAAAATGCAACCTAGAGGCGTCGGTAGCGTGGTGGATAGTGCCGGCGGCCCATGTATAGAGGTGATGCCTCGCTGCAGCGATCGCAGGTTTGGCTTGCAACCCTTTGCTACATGTCAACCCCCACTCTCTCTCTCTCTTGCCCCATTTCACTCTGTCCTGTTCATTTAAGGCAAAAAGCCCCCAAAACACAGAAAAAGAAAATGCAACCTATACCTGAGTCGATCCTTTCCATTTAAATTTTTTGTGACGCGAGCTACGTCATATGTCATGGAGTGAAGGAGAGAATCTGCTGTGTGGAGGTATTTCACACTATCTCAACTGCTGCTGCACATTGTTTATTTTTGTTACACATAAATAGTTTGTCATTGCATTGATCTGTTTCATCTTGCTTCATTTTATCTTAGGAAAGAACTGTGTGGTCATCAATGCCTGATGCCTCTAGTCTTTTCTGTTCTACATGTAAAGGTCTATAGCTTTTAAGTTCAACCATGGTATTGAATTGGTATCGGGTATCGGCTGATACTCAAAGCCACAGCTTGGGGTTGGTATCGAAACTGAAAAAGCTGGATCGGTGCATCTCTTCTGGTACCGTAGCCCCCATGTCAAGAAGCTGGACACTGCATTCAATGTCGCCCTGCGGATTGTCTGCGGATGTCTACGAGCCACCCAAACAGACCATCTGCTCCTCGCTGGTGTCGCTCCAGCAGAGGTCAGATGAGAAGCAGCCATTGCTGGCCCTCACTTGAAAGGCACAGAGTGGATCCCACCTATTTACAAGAGCGCTTGCGTCCAGGCACCCCTTCGCTACACACGCCCAAGAACTGCTCCATACAACACCACCTGATACCTCCACAGCTGCCTGGGTCAAGGCAAGATGGAGGAACCAGTGGAAGTCAGCAGAACCATCAAGGCTCTACCACTACATCGAAGACCCCACAGATAATCCCAACCAGCACCTGCCCCGAAAGCTATGGACAACCCTCAACTGCCTGAGGACGGGTGTTGGACACTTTGGGGCAGTGATGCAAAAATGGGGTCTCATTGACAGTGCCCACTGCGAACACATAACAACCAGCTGCCTCAAGCACCGGCCACCGAATGGTGATCGTGGACTAATTGACCTGGACGGACGATGAAACACTAGACTGGTTTGTCTCAACGAAGCTGAAGGTCTAAGGACGCACACCAGAAGAAGAACGCTGCCGTCAGAAAACAAAAAACAAATCTGATCTTGAAATGGAGATATTTCATCAAAATCACTTTATTCTATGTCACATTTGGCCAAAAAAGAAGCGTTTGCACGACAAGAGTGAAAAACTTTCAAACATCAAGAGGTAAGTTTTAAAATCTAATAACTGCTGTAAGGCGTGTGGTGGATCGTCCTCCAGTCACTCACATCTAGCAACAATCTCTGTAACTTGTCAGTGAGTTTCTAGTTCCATCCATGAACCTGTGTTTGCTGTGTCGGATCAACCTCCTGTACAAAGTCAAGTCCTGACACAGTCCTGAGAGACCACAGTCATGAGATCGGGTTTCCTTGACAACAGCACAGAAGCCTGCTCGCCATGGAAACACAACTCCTGAGTGAAACACAAACGATGAGACCATAACCTCGTTCGTCTGCTGGTCAATGTCACTGATCAGATAACGCTTTATTAGAGAGGACGCACACACGCATGCACACACGCATGCACACACACACACACACACACACACACACACACACTTGTACTTCTATCTTTGTGAGGAGCCTCATTGACATCATGCATTCCCTGGCCCCTAAACCTAACCTTAACCTAAATGTAACCTGAACCCTCAAACCAAGTCTTAAACTGACACACACACACACACACACACACACACACACACACACACACACACACACACACACACACACACACACACACTGATAAAACAATATGTGACACGAATCAAAGAATGACATCTCAGTGTGGATCTGTGACGTGTTTTCTCTTTGAATTTCTCACTTGTGATGTTTGAACACATGTAAAACCCATTATCGACATTTGACCTGAGACAGACTGAACCGTCTGTCAGACTTTAACAGCTGCCATGAGGCTTTGAAGGCAACTTGGCTGAGACTCATTTGTGATGTGAACTGATATGAATAAAATCAGACTCAGTTGTTGCAGCAGCACGAGGACACAAATGAGTGCAGACAGATAGAGAAAGTAAAAAAGTAATCAGAGTAAATAAACCTAAATGAGTCCCACACACAGTTTGCACTGTGACAAATCTGACGGCCCGTCCGTGGGCTCTGCTAACGTGAGTATTGATAATCATAATGTGTAAAACAGCAGCTGTATCTGTTGAGCTTGGCGCCTCGCCGTGACATTAGTGCTGACCACCTCAAGATCCAACCAGCAGCAGGTTCAGTAAACACTTCTGTCAGACAAACAACAAACAAACAAACAAACAAACAAACAGCTGCAACTCACCTATGAAGCCTGATTATGACCCACAGATGGATATGATCCAGACAGACACAGCTCATCTCTGACACACTGACAACAGTCCAGATGATCTAAATCTAACACATGACTCCGTCCACAGATCTCCACCAGCTGCTGCTGCATCCTTTCAACCCTTCACATCTCTCCACATGTTATCCATCATGTCTCTGTCCTGCATGGAAACAAACCCAGCGGGCGGCGGCCATGATGGAGGCCAGCTCCTGACCTTTTGATTGACACCTCACTGAGCCAATAGGAGCTTCCAGTGCTGTTGTTTTGGCCTCCATAGCCAATCAGAGCCTGAGCTGAAGGAACACACTTCCTGTAGTTTAGAGGTACTTAAAGAGCCAGTGATTGGCTCGCCTCACAAAGGATTATGGGAGTTGTAGTCAGTGAGGCGCCACAGCAGATTTTAACCCCTTACTGTCACCACAGGGCCTGTTCAAATGACAAATACAAAGCTTTTTCTTAACGGATGAAAAAAACATGCAGTTCTGTACAAATATCTTTTCATAACTGAAACAATAGAAACTGTGTTAAAACGCTCCTGTGTGTCTGCAGCTCCTCGCCAACGCCGCGTGGCTCTAATGCGTAAAGCCAATGACACAAACAGGGATCACTCAGAGGAAGATGGAGGAGATTTAAAGGATGAGAGGAAGGAGGCTGCAGCTCAGAGGACCAGGTGGAGGATATTTCTACACAGACTCACTTTTTATCAGGGATCAAAGGTTTTATCGGCCTTCACTCCTCCGAGCTGAAACACAGCTTCAGTCAGGTAAAAGGTCAGATTTCAAAACTCTACGACCTTCATGACAACAAAACCACAGACATGTGGTTCAGTAGTATATCTTTGTGTTTTTATTTCAGTTTGTGATGTGGTGAGGTGACATTTAAAGGTACACCATGTATGATTTTTACAAAACTGGAATTACTGCCTCGTGGTCGTTTGCCTCAGGTTGCAAAAACATGGATGCTTCACACACAGAAGATCTATAGAGTCAGCACAGTTTCAAGATTAGAGTCACCAATTCAGTATCTGACCAAATGTCTCCCCTTCTGTTCCTGAGATATGACGTTAAAACATGATGATGTCACAGTCAAGCTGACCTTTGACCTTTGGACCACCACATTTTAATCAGATCATCCTGAAGTAGATGTTTGTGCCAAATTTGAGGAAATTCTCTCAAGGCGTTCTTGAGATGTCACCTTCACGAGAATGAGACGTACATACAGACACCTGGAACACAGAACGCATCTGGCCGTGACTATCGCTGGCGTGGAGGCGTAAAAACACTGCACAGACAAAAGTAATGCGTCTCAGTCGTCACCTCTGACCCACCGTCAGTGTGTGCTGGTGTGTTTAACTGCAGAGACTCTGCTCCGTCTGGAGTTTATTACTGTCTTCGTATTTTCTGTGTTTGGGGTGTTTGTGGGTGGAGCGTGCAGGTGAGGGTGGGACTCTATGAAAAGGCAGTGACCACGTGTCAGACTGAGCAAAAACACCACGTACAAAGATCATTTGTAGTTGTTACGGGCCCAGTACACACTCTTAAGGCCCTGACACACCAAGCTGACGGTCGGCCGTCGACCAAAGTCGGGCCGTCAGTGAGCGTTTATTATTTCTTAAAATGAACAATTTTAATTGTTTATTTAAGTTTATTTGGAATAAGCATGTAGTTTGTTACATTTGTGTTACAGATACTGTTGATAATTTTACAAAAAAAGAAAATAAACATGATGGAGATGGGTGTCCCTTTTTCAAGGGCATATACACCGAATTGCATTGTTTTTAATTTAACACAGGCAGATTTCCAAGTTTCACTCATAAGGGCCCATTCTCCACCTAACACATTGTTGGAGGGCCCACTCTCTCTATGGGGCCCCGAGTGCAACCGCACTGCCTGCACTGTTTATATTTACGCCCCTGTGTCCTGCTGTGTCTTATAGAAAAGCATCAAATGATGTAATATGAATAAACAATATTGTGTCTCTGTGGTCGTTTATCAGGATATGATTTCTAAATTTTGCTGCTTTATGTAAAAATGATGTAAATCTCCATGTTCAGACTGTAACTCGTCTCAAACTGAAACATTTTGACTTGAAAATGTTAAAAAAAAAGAGTAACTCTCTGTATCAGATGGACAAAATAAATCCCCTGTGTGACGGTGTGTCTCAGTGTGTCTCAGTGTGTTTGTTCTCTACTGTATTGAACTTGGAGAGCAGTGTGTGACTTAAGAAGTGAATGTGACCCACAGCTCCATCCAAACGAGGCTCATGTGATTTGCCTGCAGTCAAGCCTTTGAGCCGCGCTTATTGTTGAATTAAATGCATGGCTGTTTCCTGACACTGGAGCTAAGTGTGAAGGCTCAGACAACTGCACACCAGCAGCCTGCCAGTCAAGGAGCCGATGAATGCCTTCACATGTGCAGCTTCAGACAAACGTCACGCTGAGCACAGTGTTTACTCATCTCATACTGTGACTATAAATCCAGATTACATCGATACTCTTGTATTCTGAGGGGACGTTTATCACCAGCAAAGGTTAAGTTATCAATAAACTGAGTGGCCTGTGACAGATAAGAGTAAATGACTCAGTGGTAAGCTGACAAACAGCCCGGCCCTCCGCTGTCTTTTCATTTGTTGTGACATTTGGTGTGACACGTTCCACAGAGCAGGAAGCCTCCCACCACACTGGAAACACACTGGATGGTTGTGAATGTGCATCTGTCACCAGCAGTCCCAGCAGGATTTCTGTATGAACCACAGCAGACTGGGAGTGGAGCAAAACGAGGGCTGTCACCTGCTGCTGCCAGCTGGCTGCGGACGTCCTTTTTCCAGTTTAAATCTCAGCTCGTCCTGCACCTGCAGTCACTGTGTGTGTTATGGCCGTGACTTGTTCTGAGCCTGCTCATAAATTGATGCTTTTATTGGGGTGGGTTAATGTCAGCGACGTATATTATCTTTAAATATTCAAAGCGTGTGAGAGAGTGTCAGGTGGTCTGATTTTACCCTCAGTGTGTCACAGGTCTAATGTTCTCCAAACACCACCGACGTGTGACTCTTCTTAACACGCCAGAGCAGAATTTCTCATCATTACCGCGACAGTCAGTAAATCATTGTAACAATCTCCTGAGATCAATGTCATGATTACAATTATCTGGGACGGTGAGGGAGCGGGGGGGGGGGGGGGGGGGGGGGGACAAGAGTTAAACAGGCAGCTCAGTTAGATTTAATGAGAAGACTCAGAAAGCTGTGGGCTCATTCTGTGACTAAAGTGGGCTTTGATTAAAGTTGGATGAAAATAAACTGAGTGTGAGCAAACTGAGCTCCTGCAGTGAGATATGTGCTCTGTGAGTGTGAGCTTCACTTTAGTATTTATTTTACCAACTTACAGCTGGATCAATAACTGATCAGAAGATGAATCACCCTCACAGCTCACCTGAGAGTCAGAGGCCTCACACTCCCAACACACACCTGCACAGGTGATGTTACGTTCACTTCCATCCAATGTCAGCAGAGTGGGTTTAACTTTGTTGAACCTCAGACCTCAAACAACAGCAAAGACGTCTGTGTGAAGGAGACACTCAGTGTGTTTCCACTCACAGTGAAGTGGAGCTGCAGTTCCAGCTGGACGAGGACATCTAACTGGCCTACTGTCCTTGTCCCAGTACACAAGCACGGGAGGGGAATTCATTTATTGAGCCAAGTATGTGCGACTCCTCTACGATAGGTGGAGATATGCCCCCTTTCAGCTTGTTAGTATTGGACCTTTTTCCTGTTGACCTATTACGTCACAGACCAAACAATGGACAAACAAGTTAGCTACGGTTAGCTAGCAGCTAACTGGTACCATGGTGGACAACTTTACAGCTCTGTACATTTGGTCCGTCCAGAAAGTCACAACGCCAGAGCAAGTGTGACATATAAGCACAAAATCTATAAACAGAAAGTAAAGATGAATCTGGTTTATAGACACGTCACTGGTCGCTGCTGATTGGGTCACACCTCTGACACGCCCAAACACAACCCTCAATGCCAACGATTCAAAGACACATGTCGCACACTGTCATGAGACTGAACGTGTCCCTGATGTGTTGGTGCATATATAAATATATATATATATATCCATATATTAAAGGCTGGGACTCTCTGACCTCATGACAGTCACACGCAAAATGTCACTGGAGCTGTGATGTTGGAGGGTTACAGCAGATGTTGTTTGCTCAGGTGCTTTTATGGTCCCGACACACCAAGCTGACCATCAACGTTTGGTCGTCCATGAGCATCTTTCACCTGAGTTGGTGTGGTGTGTCCTGCACCGTTGAGCCTCATCTGCCACCATCAGCTTCCTTTGTCTGGATCAGCTTGTTGAATCAGTGACGGCAATGGAGGAGCCCGTCTGTGAATGACCTCCCTGTGACAGTCAGCTGATTCAACAAGCTGATCCAGACAAAGGAAGCTGATGGTGGCAGATGAGGCTCAACGGTGCAGGACACACCAGTGTCAGTGAGTAAAGGAGGAGCTAAAGTCCAGAGGGAGTGAGACCAAACCAACTTGTTCCATGAGGTCAGATTATTTTTCTCTGTAGCAGAAACGTTTGCTGATGGTTTGTGTTATTGTTCACTGGCGCACGGTGAATATGCTCTGATTGTGTTGCTCATGTGCTAACTGGCTAACTAGCATCAAGACGCTCTTCCTGTTTCCCTTTTTCAATGATGGATACAGACGACCGCCGTCTGCTGCTGTGGAGACTTATTTCCTCTCAGCAGGAGCAGAACGGACGAGCTGATTGGCCTGGAGTCTTCACAGTGTGTTCATATGCAACTTTTTGGCCAAGACACGGCAACGTGAGGCGATGCGACGGGGGCCTTCATTACCACTTGTTCTCAGAAGTCAGTTCAGTGTGTGTGGGCCTTTAGGGTGCGCTCGGCCAGACAGAACTTTCTGGGTACACCGGCGGCCGATGTACAATTCTGACCGCGGACGCCTCAGTGACAAAAATCAATCATCCACATGTTCTGTGATACAGTGCCAACTATTGAGCCTTTCAGCTTGAACCAGATTTCACTCTGCCTGTGTTTTACTCCGATGATATGACGCTATGACTTCTCCTCTCTCTAACCTCTCTGCCCTGCACTCAGCTCAGAAACAGGATGTGATGTCACGGTTCCCACGAGGGTAATGAATAAATATTAATCAGAGCGACCCCAGATTGTAAATCTGAGAGAGCAATGCTATGGTTTCTTGAACTAAAGTTGAGCAGAGGTGACCTCTGACCTGCCAGAGGTCAAACCAAAACAGGAAACACATGCTTGAATTTGTCAGGTTTCAGTTTAAGTGAGGCAGAGAGTATTTTCTGGACTGTAATGCGACTGTACTTTAACTGTGTGAGGTGCAGCTGAGCTCCATCATCAGAAGTGACAGTGAACAGGTAAAAAATCTGCTCTGATTCTTCTGTTTAGCACACGAGCACTTAATTTGGTCAGTATTCACAGATTTCAGGCTTCTGCCTCAGTAAATGTTGGTGGAGTCATTTTCAGGACGCACTGAGCGCCTGCAGCAGAGACGGTGGCAGTCTGTGAGAAAAGGTTCTTATTTTGAGTTCAGTAAAAACATGTGAGCTCGTTCAGTGTCTTTTGTCCTCGTCCATGAAGGAGCTGCAGCCACTCTGTGTCAAAAGCAGCAGTGAGGAGTTAGTGTGTGTTTTATAAGGCACAGACCATTACCAGGGTTTAGATTTCACAGTGACAAAGGTTATACACTCATAAATGTTCCAGAATGATTTACACGCCGCTCCTGTGCCAGAGCGTTTGATTTTACAGGAGCAGAAAATAAACTTTGAGGTCATTCCTCTGTGTTTCTCTCATCTTTGGAGGGTGCTCGTCTTTTCCTGAGTGTAATGGCAGCAGATTTTCTTTTTTTTTTTAAACGACCTGGCTGCACCCTGACAGCTCAGAAGATTTGTCACCATCTGCAGGTTGTCTTCTCCACATCTTACCGCCCAAGTGTAACATTCCAAATCTGCCCTCAGATTAATTTTAGCTTCACAAGTCAGCTACTTCCAGCCGTGTGAATCCTCCAGGGCTTGGGTTGCTCCTTAAAGACGGTATCAGAGCACCACTGAGGCCCAGAGAGAACACTGGCTGCAAACTGAACTTTATAAGTTGGAAGTTTAGTTCAGCTGAGAGCTTGTTCGAGCTGCAGCGCACTGAAGCAGATATTCATAAAGAAGCAATAAAGTGAATTATTACAGACAGTGTGCAGGTGGTGTGTGTCAACACAAAGACACGTTTTCACGCTGTGACTGAGGTGAATCTGCAGTAAAGTCCACACTTTACAGATGTCACACACTAATGGATCCTAACTGGGCAGGATGTGCAGGCGGAGGGCAAACCTAACCCTCCTCCCCGGCGTCCAAACTCTGCAGCGCCCCTGAGACAACATCTCCAAATCCCCTGTGACGAATTAACGGCACAGCGATGAACAGCTATTGGACGGCTTAACCCCTCCACATACCACACTGATAGCTTCATTTGAGCGACAGCATTTCAGTTTTGGGCTGCAGAAGCCTCCCACAGGGTGACACACACAGTTTCAGCCTGGAAACTCAACTCAGCACCAGAAACAAAACTCAGTCTCCAAACTTCTGCACAGAAACATCTGATCTTTGAACAACAGTTCAGTCTCGTCTGTCATTCATCCTGCAGCTTTGTCCCACCTCAGACACACACACACACACACACACACACACACACACACACACACACACACACACACACACACACACACGGACCCCCCCACAAGGCAACCCAGAGAGAAAGATTAAAGAGTGGACCCCCCCACAAACCCCACAGAGAGCGAGAGAAGGAAGCAGCCTCACACTCACCTTCACTGAAGCGCAGTGCTGAAGCCCCTCAGAGAGGCAGAGCCTGCAGTTAGAAACCCCCCCTCCTCTCTGTCTCTATGTCTCTCACTCACTCTGTGCCCCCCCCTCCTCTCCTCTCTGTCCTGTGTGTCAGGCTTCAGGCTCTGCTGAGACAGCCATACTGATCAACGGCACTTTGAGAAGTCAGCATTTTATTATTTTGGCTGTGCGGGGGGGGGGGGGGGGGGGGGCATGAACTCATGTTCATCAGCCATTCAGTTTCACTGAGAGCAGACAGACACACAGAGAGCAGGGCTGACACCTGCTGGTCTGAGCTGCACACTGCGCCTCTTCCTGTCTGACTGAAGTGTTTCACTGCTGGAAAGTTGCTCTTCTCATAAACTGTTGTGTCTCTGCAGTAACGACACAAGTACTGGTGGAAACTGGTGCTAAATCACCAGAGAAAACAGAGACAACAGGCTGTGGCATTCGCTTTTCCTCATCTACAACTACAAGAATGCACTGCGCTTCACCGGACCAATGAACGCTCCCGCTGGTGGGTGTAGTAACGCAGTGCAGGTGCTCCAGTGGAAAAAAGAAGGGCATCCCCTCATCAATTTTATTTTTTGCATACACGATAAAATGTGGGCGCACAAAGTGCATCCTGCAGGGAGGTTTGTGTCTGCAGCCTGAGGCCTGAGTACACAAGATTTATAAGGAGGCGCTGATCACTGGCAGCAGACTTGATCATAGAAAACAAGTGTCGCACACTCTGGCTCCAGACGCATTTCTTTTATTCTGATGATGACGTTTGGGCCTTCTTCACCATCAGCAGTCACACTGAGACACAGGTATACTCATCTGTTTGATGGTCCACACCTTTGTCACACAGCAGATGATGGTTAGATGATGAGGCCACACCATCAGGTCCAGCAAAACACAGTGTAGAGTCCTCAACAACAATTAAACAGTTAAACAGATTATGGACGAACCAAAAACTGCATTTTCACATTTTTGCATCGACCCCTGCAGGTCTCCTCATGACAGAGAGGACATATATTTACATGTGCACATTAAGTTTGAGAAACGTCTTCTGCAATTAGACCCCATCATGGGGTGGTAGAGACGTAGTAGACGAGGAACCCCCCCCCCCCCCCCCCCCCTTTATGATGAGAAAAGATGAAGAGGGAGCTGAGGATGTGGATGTGAAGAGGAGTGGGCTATTGATGAGCTCGTCCTGGGCTCTGGATAAGGTGACTGGAAGGTGCGACGGTGCTGCCTAAAATGAAAGCTGACAGGTGCAGAAAGGAGAACAGGTTTAAAGTTTGGCAGCAGCGACATGAATGGCTGAAGGAGTGGTGGGACAGAGAGAGAACTGTGGATGAATATGGCATAAAGAAAGTCTTGCTGAGTGAACTGAAGCTAAACTTCATTTAGCTACACGGTGTCTGCCCCGCGGCCTCCTACCAGCTGGACCAGGAGGATCCTGATCAGATGTTGAACCACCTCAACATGAAGGAGCAGCAGCTCTACTCCGAGCATCGTCATCTCCCGTCCTCCTCCCAGCTGCACCTCGAAGTCCTGTCTTTAAATAACACAAACAGAATCAGAGACAAGGGACGACCCTGGTGGAGGAACAACACCCGCTGAGGACATGTTTGACTTTGTGCTCAGTATCTGGACACAGCTCTCACTTTGGTTACACAAGGACCGCATGGCTTGTAGCAGCAATCCTGGTACCTGTGTTACCACAGCAACCCCATGGGCCATGTGTTAATCTACACTTGTGATTGTTGACGCCACTAAACCCCCCAAGTCTTTGAAAACTATTCTGTCAGCCTGCGACCTTAAATTGCACAGTCATGATAAACAACAGCAGCATCCAGTTATGTTTTAATGTCGTGCATGAATCCAGATGAGCCTGTATGAAATGTGTTCACTGTGTTTCACTGAAGCCAAACTTGTTTCTGCTGCAGGTGGGCGGGGCAGGTCGCAGACAGACACCACCTGTCAGGTATAATACAACTGAACTAACTGTTCTATCAACTCAGACTCAACACACACATGAACATATTTAGATTAACACATTAAGACTACATAATGATATGTTTCACATTAATACCAAAGGATGAGCAGCTCATGTGATGTAAAAGTTATTTCTGGATGTTATGGAACAGCGCGTGATGATACAGGCAAGTTTTTATCAACAGTATCGGTTTGGACTGAAGATGTTTCCCTGTCAGTGTTTTACTCGTCAGCCTCTGAGCTGCAGTCCTGATGGTGCAGACTGACCGTGAGTCACTGCTTTTATCTCTACCAACTGAGTGACGCTTTTATGAATAAATGGTCAACTTTGAAAATGTTGCATCAACACATCCTCTTTTCTGTTTGTTTCAAAACCTCCATCAGCTGCTTTTGCCCTTTTTTCACCACTCGTGCCACCTCTTCCTTCCTCTCCGAGGTTTCATCTCCTCTTTGTCTTCATTAAGATCCTCATTCATCCTCCGTCACATTGTGTCTCTGTGCTCCTCTTTCTAATCCTCTTTTTTGTTGCTTTATTCTCCACAGTTCTTTCACATTTCTTCCTCCTTCACAGCTTCCTGCCGTCTTATTGAAACATTAATGCAACCTCACTTTCAAACTGTCACCTCTTATTTCTCCTCTCTCGTCACTGAAGGTTCTGAATTCACTCGTCTGCTTCAGTTATTATTAAAACATGACCGTCCTCTTTCTTTCTGATAAAAACTTCAAGTTCCAAAATCTGTTATTCCTCACTGGGCAGTGTGGTGAAGTCATGTGTCGTGTTGGGTTGCAACAGTGTGAGACGGCACGATTACTGTCTCAGAGAATATCACAGTTTCACGATATCACAGAATATGTCTGATCAGTCAGGATGAGCCTCAGAGGAATGAGAGCTCAAATAAAGGAAAGATTCTTCGTCCAGTTTCATTTTTTTTCAATATCATAGACACATGTACACAGTTTGATAACCGTCACCTTTTATATCACAGTAGACCTTGGAACTGACATATCACTGCAACCCTGTTAAAAATCTCCCGTCCTGTTACAGTAACACAGTAAGTGACAGTAATTTCCAGGTTTGTCATTTAAAAAGAAATGAACGATGAGGAATTCCCATCTGAAGGGAAAGTGATTGGTTACTTCAGTAAAGCTCCAGTGAAATTCCCCTGAATAACCCTTCAGCTCATGCAAACATCCTCCTCCTCCTCCTCCTCCTCCTCCTTCATCACTAGATGGCAGCAGACAGACGCTGGCAGTGAAACAGCGGCTCTGAGGAGGTTCTTATGAAATCGTTGCCTTCAAACAGGCAACTCTGTGTTGTGACTGTACAATACCCTGCAGTGTTTGGCACTCAGGCTACGAACCAGCCGCAGGGCTGCATGAGGAAAACAAGATGAGCAACAGAGAGCTCATCAAGAAATGTTCAAAACATTATTGTATCGATGATTTCCAGAGGAGTAAACTGTCTCTCATTCAATTCAATTCAATTCAATATAACTTTATTTATCCTGAAGGAAAGTCTTGTGCAAGAGAATGCTTCAAATGACAGTGACACAAAAGACTGCAACAACAGTTAGTGTTCAGAAACCAGAACAACTGGTGTGTTTCCTGCGTCAGGGTCACACACTGGGCCCAGTTAGTCTTCAGTGTCAGGCAAAATATCAAGTGTTTCATGAGCAGAGGCAAACAGAGAAACACTTCAGTAAGAGCAGAACAAGTGTCACTACAGATGAAGTACAATGCAGATTGATAATAATTAACGTTATATTGTACATATGATCTGCAAATAAGTTATATTGAACTGACCATTATGATATTCATGATGATTGTTAGTGTGATAGTGAGAGATGTGAATTTAAACCTGCTCACAGACCAGTTTGTTTCTGCCCTGATTGAAACCCAAAAGACAAAATTCCATTCATGTGTTGGCTCTCCGCCAGATTCTTCGCATTGTTCACCTGAGCTGGACTGCAGCATCACACACACGCACATGTTACCTGACTGCATTCTGTTCCCTGTGTCACACTCGGCACCATAGAGACAACAAACAACAACAAACAAACCCTTCAGTCCTTTCTGTTTCCAACAGCAGACGTGATCCACATAATCCGATCTGAGTGTGAACACACACACTCCAGAGTTCTCACACCTTTCATTCTGTTGTGTAAGCGTTTACTTTATGAGCTCAGTTACTCTGTTTCTGCGAGTCTGCACATTCCTCTGATGGGACATGTTGCACCTGCAGACGCTCTTAAAGGGTCAGTTCACCCAGAACACAACAAGAGATGAGTTTCAAAGTTTCAAAGCTCCAGCGTGTCGCATTTCAGTGGAACATGATAAAATCAGTGCGTTTTCTTTAGTGTAAAATCAGCTGAAAATAAGAGTGGCCATGTTTTTGTCTGCACAGGGAGCAGGTCCTCGTCTACAGAGATCACCATGTTGCACTGCCATGTTTCTACAGTAGCCCAGAAGGGACAAGCCAAACAATGACTCTAGATAGAGACATTCATGTGTTCACGCTGCCCACCGTAGTCTGAAGTCCCTTCACAACATCCAAAAAACACAGATTTATTTTTTAGCATCTTTATTCAGTGTTTTTACGTGTTATAATCAGCTGGTGTGTTTGTTGTGCAGAGGAAGAGACCTGCACAAAAACACCTCAAGGTAAGATTTTTCCTAAGTTCTAGTTAAGGTTTTCTTAAGTCTCTTCTGTAGGGTTTCCTTAAAACGTTCACTTAAGTATTTATGGTTTTGTCCTTGTCTTGATCTTATACTTAAAGAATCCCTCAACTGCTGCATGAAAGACCTTAGCAAACAAAGCAAGGTAAAAGACCTTAAGATACATCTGACTCTGTCTTAACTGCAACATGCCTGAGTTTATGGTGATAAATGAAAAACACCAGCACACCCTGAGGAGAGTGTTCTGTGACCAGGAGAACTTAAAGGTATAAGCTTTTGACTTTACACTTTAGATTTGACTGAATTCATTTTCCTCAGTTGTTTTCTTTATGTGAGGATCAGATTTATTTTGTAGTTTGTGTTTTCTATGACTGTATTCCTCCAGAACTTTAATCTTCTCCTCCTCTGAGCAGCATGTTTTTCTTGTCTTCTTTTCTTCTGACATTTTTTCACTGTCTAACTACAAGGAAACTCTGTGAGACAAAAACAGATCAAGGAAACTTTTTAAGGGCTCTTGTGCATCTATGTCAGTTTCCCAGCTAAGGATAAATTAAGTGTCATACCTAAGGAGAAAACTTAAGATCCGGTTGCACAACACACCTTAAATTATCAGAGAAGAAAGGTGAGCACACGGGTGGTGGCAGGTGCTGGGCTAACAGCTTGTCTCCAACATACCAAACAGCCTCAGAGAAACACTGATCTGTAACGTTAAAGGTTTTTATTCAGAGTGTTTCCTGGTGTGAATCAGCTGGTGTGTGTGTTTCTGAGAGGAAGAGACTCTGTGGATAATTCAGCTCCTCAACAATCAACACTGAGGGAATTCTGACCAGGAGAAGTTTCATCTGTTTGTAATCTGTAATCTGTAATCTGTAATCCTCACTGAGAGATGCCACTAAAACTCCTTAAATGTGACGTGCTGTTGTTTTGAATTACACTTAAGGAAAAGCATGAGGATAATGAGTGGAGACAGAATAAGTTCAGATGCACAAAGGGTCTAAACATGATGTGCATCAGATGCTCGTGGCCTCTGAGCTCATTCTCACTAACCTCTGCAGATACTTTCACTTTTATCTGTTCAGGTTTTCTCTCTCAGCTTTTTGCCAACACAAACAAAGTGAACAGAATAAAGCTTGTTCTCCTCAGAATATTACACAATACAAGTACATACACGTAATTTTCCAAAGGCAGGATCCAGGTTACGGTGGAAACCCCCAGATCTCTGGACGTTTTTTTGTTGGAGTGACTTTCTACCAGGAATAGTCGCTGTGTGAAACGTGTTGGCAGTGAAGTGATGGGATTATCCTCAGTAACCACACAACAGTTTTTCTGTTCTCTCAGCTGTGTCGCCTCACAGGCAAATAATGGGTGTGTGTGTGTGTGTGTGTGTGTGTGTGTGTGTGTGTGTGTGTGTTTACTGTACTGACCTTTTAAACTCTTGATTTTCGCTCAAATTTCCTCTGAAATTTTGCAAAACTTTATGACAACATCATTTTCTGCTTGATGCAACAGCTCAGTGCATCAACACAGTGTTTACACCGAACGAACCTGAGATCTGAAATGAGGGTCATTATGTCTGTTTCTATGTGTCCTGCATTTCCTCTGCATCCTTGATGACAGATCAAAACACTGAACGTTGAAAACGCTGAAACACTGCCTGGTATGTGACCACTCATGAGCATCAGTGAGGTTAAACAGTTTCAAAGTGTCAGTGAGGAGATTGTTTTAAACTTTACTGTCAATAAAGTCAACAAAATGTGTATTGTTTAATAACCGTGGTAAAATCAGCGTGATGAAATGCGTTGCTCTCGCTCAAGGTCAAGGTCAAGGTTGACTTCCTTCTACTCTCATTTTCAGTTTGACTCAAAATGAATTTAATGTTTCTCCATTTTTTCAAACTGAGTTTTTAAAAGACAGAATTTACACAGGAAAAAACTCAAACCACAGTTTGTACCAGAAAATGTACGTGTGTGTTGTGTGTGCTGTACGTGTGTGTGCTGTACGTGTGTTATGTGTTGTGTGTGTGTGTGTGTGTTCTCTCTCTGCGTGGGTGTTTCCAGTTAAATGACTCAGTCACCAGAGGGAGGGGGAAGTGTGTGCCAGATTACTGATTTGAGACTATGTGAGTAAACCCGAGAGAGAGAAACAGCGAGACTGAGTGATGGATGGACCGAGATATTCAGGCATGAAGCTCGGCACAGACCGGACAACAATCTGAACCATCGGACACCAGCTGCAAACACTGACTGTAAAGTCGAGCGCTGTTTGGAGCTGCAGAGACGAGACTGATTATCTGATGGAGCAGAGTAAACACATGAACTGATATTCTGACCGACCAACACGGACAAATGTTGCAACGTGTTTAAAACACACTGTGTTTGTTCTGTTGAGACAGAAACACACTTCCTGCTGCTCTGCAGCTCACACAGACAAAGGTTTATAAACCAAACAGAGTTTGACACAGTCAGAGCAAAACAACATTCAGTATTTACCAGAGGAGAAAAAGGGTCAGAGCGAGTTTCAGTTTCAGTTTTCAGTTGAGCTTATTTAAGACGGGACACTGCAAAATACAGATGTTCAGTTCAGGACTAACTGATACAATCCCTCGATGCAATTACTGGAAACTATGAGTGGGAGTGATGGTGTCCTCTGGGAGCCGAAGGGTTAATGTGAGACGGATAGGAAAGAGCACAGGTGTAAAAATGCCAGAATTAGCCAGGAGCCTATTTTTCATGTGTAGCCGCTCGGCCAAGATGTTTCACAAGGCAACAAAGATTCAACCAGAAAACAAAATTACACAGTTTAAACGACTTCTTTAAACACAACATGAGCAGGACGTGCGGCGTTAAGACGAGTGAAGAACACACACTCTTTAAATTCACAGCCTGAGAGAGAGGCGACACTCGCACAAACACACTGAACATGACACTAAAGGAACAGTCTCACATTTTTGGGAGACATGCTTATTCATGTTCATGTCACAGACCAGGGGCGTAGATACAGACAGTGAGGGCAGTGTCATTGCACTGGGGCCCCTGGGGTGGAGGGGCCCGTAGAGAGAGCGGGCAAGTGGTATTGATGTGGATTTCCACCTTGGACATATTCCTGTGCTCATTGGTAACGATAAAAAAGCAAATTATTAATTTAAAAATGGTGCAATTTGCTGTAGATGTCCTCAAAAAGGAAACACATCTGTGTCATGCTTTATTTATTTATTTATTTTTAAATGTTATGCTTTTTGTACATAAGCTATAAAATCTATAAATAAACTATAAAAAAATGTTCAATTAAATTATTTATTTCTTACTCTCTTTGATATTTTTGTGAGCTGTGCAGTGATGACATTGAAGACATTTCATGCATGATGACAGCATAAAATCATGGACACTGTGACGTCACCCGCTGGTTTATGGAGTCCTGTTTTGAAGCCACAAGTTCAGCATTTCAGCCGTCGCCATCTTGGTTTTTGGGGCCAGAAGTGTATCTATATTGCATCTATATTTAGACGAGAGGCTGGAGCTAACCTTCATGCTAGCAGCTAGCTTGGTTAGCGTGCTTTTCCAGCTATCCGTAACTTTAATAATGTTAATTTTTACTAACGGAAAAAAGGCTTAAAACCATTAAAACAATATGTTGCTTATTTATCCTGCAGTAATCAGTGTGTAGCTGCTGCCATGTTGAGGCAGAGGGTGCTGTCTGTAGCTCTGGTTGAGGGTGAGAGGCTGTCAGCAGATAAACAGAGATCTGTGTGGGTACATGAGACCCTAACAAAGAGGCTGGATCATGGGGAGAACCACCAGTTGGTCCAGGAGCTTCTCCTCCATAATGGACGTTTATAGTACTGCACTTATCTGCTGTTTTCTATTGAGATGGTGCTAACTGTGCTTTGTAAAGCCGTATAGCTCTGGGTATCCAGCAACCACTACCACCAGTTTCTCCTCCATTGGTTACCAACTGTAAACTTGTTGTCATGACCACCACAGAAGCCCCGCCTCTCAAATCATCTCATTAGACAATGGGGAAAAAGCGGAGATGACGTGGGGCGCTTTTACACTCTGAGTTGAAGTTTTTTTTAAACTTTTCAGAGTTCAGAGCGCTGCGGCAAAACGCCAGGTGCAGAAATGAGGAGTGCAGAATTGTCGAGCGAGCATAAAGTTTCATTCGTAGTAAAAACTGTTACGAAACCATCAGGGCCTTGAGAGGGAAGCAGGATGTGTCTTGCTGTACTTTGGTGTGAATTCATGAAGATAAAACAAGAGAAACTGCAGCCTGCTTTTTTCCCCTCGAGCCAGACGGACTGGAGAACGTTACAGAGCAACAACGCACGGTAACATTTGTAGACCACGTGTGACCACATCACATTTTGGGTTTACTGGAGCTCATACTTCACTCTGCTTAACTCAGACCTGTCGTCCTCATTTGTGGACATTGTTTGTGCCATCTAGTGGTAGTTGGCGCACATTACACTCAGCCATGTAAAAGCAAGATGGCAGCCATCGCGGCCAAGTCAGTCCGCACACAGAAGTGGACAAGGTCCAAACCTGATCATATTTTATGGTTGAAATAATTTATGGTTGATAATGTTTGTAGTTTGATATGAGGACACATGTGACCAGTTTTAACAACAGCAACAAGATAAGACGCTGTAAGTTAGGAAGTGCCTCTTTGGAGACACTGGGACTTTATCATTGTGACAGTTTTAGTTTTTTATACTCTTACTGACAGGAGTATAAATGAGAGTCCTACTGATCCCATATAGCTGAGAGAAATAACTATGCATAACAAACAAAAGTCCAGGTCTCAGGAGGATACACTGTCCCGTGTAAACCACTTGTTGTAAAGTAAAAAATTAAACTTTATTCACTGTATGAAATCCTCTGTGGAGCAGGCGTCACAAAACACCTCACAATAAATTTCTGAATGATTATATTCATGTTGTAAACATCTGACAACCTGCTCTGGAAGTTCTGCCCTTATGTTTTATGTTGATGGCAATAAAACAGATGAAACTTTGAATGTGAGGGAAGGGGAGGCGAGGCGGGGTTGTCCCAGTTCAGCAGGAAGTCTGCGGGGCCTCCCCTCATATTCAAACACCTGAACCTCTGGGGACCAAAGCCAAGCAACAACAACCACTCTGCTGCTTCCTCTTCTTCTTCTTCTTCTCTGTTCAGTGACAAATGATCAGTTGTTTCCTTTCCTTGTGACTTCTGTCACACGTACACACTGTCATACCTTCAGCCTGGAAACCGGATGTTGGACTACCTGCTTCCTCATTCACTGTAAAGGGGAAACACATAGATGGAATTCTTGTAAACTTCATCACTGTGGTTTTTTCCACCAGTAGGCGGCGTCGACGAGTGACATTTTCCAAACCCCGGGCAGACAAAAGGTCTTTGTCTCGTAAAGAATGCAGCCCATTCTGCTGCTTCTCCTTTGTGTGTGTGTGTGTGTGTGTGTGTGTGTGTGTGTTGACAGCAAACACACAGCGCCGTCCTTCACGTTGTGTTGATGATGTTCCCAGGAGGAGCAGTGAATATCAAACAGACCACATGGAGACATTCCTCTGTGTCGGCCTCAGAGCTGGTCTGAACCCGTCTGTCAGAGCTCTGTGTGACCTGCGGTGCGTCTCTGGACCAATCACCGTGGTCACGTTGTTGCACAGTCATAAGTGCGAGGATGTGCTCTGCTGACTCACCCACAGTGAAACAAGGATTTAAATATAAGTTTGTCCAGAGAGAAGTGGAGCTGACGAGGCGTCCACTCAGTCAGCTCAGCAGGTCACAAACCAGTTTAAATGTGGCAAAGGTTAAAGTTGATTATAGCACAGATTAGCTGCTGATAAACTGGGCGGGGTGCGTCCAACTCATGCCTGAAAGGTCAAAGCTAATGATTATAATAATAATAATGATGATGTATTTTATTTAAGGCACCTGGCAGAGCAGCAGTTTATCCATCGATCATAAAGTCAAACAACTCAGTCATATACAAGTGACTAAAACAAGTAGATAAAATCACATTTATATATTTTTGGTATAAAATCATCATCATAAACTCATCAACAGCGTCTCCCGCCTCCAGCACTGTGTCCAGGTCTCTTTATGTATCTGCGGCTGGAGCCAGAGTAACCTCTGAGCTGTGGCGACTCAGGAAAGAGGAAATTAAATGTTTAAAAGTTTAATAATTTATTTAAAGAAAGCGGTGTGCAAACATGCTACATTAAATATGGTATGGGTTTAAACGTAAAATGTTTCTAAATTACTTTTTTATTGAGTTTCTTTGCAAAGTATTAGTTACAATCATATCGACAAAGCTGCATCTCGTCCTTATGTGTCCAGATGTTTTACACATTTTGCAGTTATTAAAACTCCAGAAGGAAAAATTCACCTGTTGTGTAACTCTTCCTTCCAAGTCGCCGTGCTCGCATTGAAAATTAATGATTTCCACCTTTTTGGAAGCTCTGGTCGCTGTTGGTGTGAACGTACAGTGAGGATGACCTGTGATGTTTAAGTCATGCATAAAGTGTGTCAAGAGCAGGAATAAAAACATACACGTGAACAAAACGCATTTGATGGTCCAGATCTTTTGAACAGAATAATTTTAGGGAGAGTAACGCAGGACACTCCAGTCCTCCACTGACGGGGAATCTTTCAGGACACAGTTTCAGAGGGGCTCAAATGAAAGTGTGCCAGCCAACCCTGTTCTCCTTTACACATTATGTAGAGAGTTATATCATTAGATGCTTTTATACTGATGGATTACAACATGGATACATGGACACATCAGCACCATGTCATATAATGTAGTTGTTGCAGGTGGAGTGGATGAGTCCTCTCAAATCTCTTCTTCCTGTTGACCTCACCCCACCCAGCAGTACACAGTCATTTACAAAGGCACATACTGTCTCTACAGTTCACACCTCCGGAAGTTCCCTAAAAGGAAAAGAGTCGACTCACTCTGACTGGAGCCGGCTTCAGTACAAGATAATCAAACTTATCTGCTGTCAGGCTGCAAGGACACATGTTCATCATCAGTGTCTGTTTTATAGTTTTAAGGTGTTTCTTAAAGCTTCAGTAGATTTATCATAAGTTCTGTTTTTGTTTCTGGTGGCTTTTGTGGATTTGACATGATCCCTCTGGACACATGTGTTTTTGATCCTTAAACTGCATTTTAATCTGAAAAAAGTTCCCCTGTGACACTTTGGATAAGAGCAGCTGCTAAACGGCCCATTGTGTGAGTGTAAACGCACAAAGCATTCACTGTGTCAGAGTCAAATACTAATAATAACTTCATGTATTATTGGGGAATTGAATGCAGCACAGCGGTTTCATGTGAAATCTCATTCTGTGACGTAAACCTGGAGGTGCTGCAGTAATAATAGCGTCTGTGCAGAGCGCCATTGTTACAGTGACCTGAATTGACTTTACCTTGATCCAATCACACCCACCATCACTGCAGGTGAGACCACGCCCTCACCTGTGTCACTCTGAGGTGTGACAGTCCTGATGCAATCACGATGTTCTTAATATAATCATTTCATGGAAGATAAATTAAATGAAAAGTCCCATTAAAAGTGTTGCAGGAAGGCGTCGGGCTCCAGATTTGTTTCCCGTCATCTCTAAATGTGGTAATTTTCATGCTGAATGTTTGAGATGAACTGAAGGAAGAAGTTTTTCCTTTATGTGTTGAGAAATAAACTCATCGTCACACACGTGGTGGGGTTCAGGAAGAAAGAACAGGGTTTAGCTTTACAGTCCGACAGGAAGTGAACACTGCCGTCCTGCCTGAAAGTCAGCGGCTGTTGGACCCATCCATCTTTTCCTAAACGTAACTGTAACTTTATGTGACATGTGTAACTGTACATTAATTCCCGGGGCACTGATTTGTAGAATATCATACAAACTGTTCTCTGAGAAAACGCCTGAACACGTCACTGCACAATGAGTTATTTTACTTTACTTCAGTTTTAGATGCAGGACTTTTAGTTGTAGTGGAGTATTTTCACAGTGTGGCAGTACTTTTACTGCAGTAAAGGGTCTGAATACTGAGATGAAGAGAAATAAATAACACTGCTGAGCTGCTTTGAGAAGTTTTGTTTCTGATTCTCTCTTTTTAACAAAGAAACTTGTCACAGCTTGAAGGCCATGAATTCAAGATGAAGAGATGCTTTTCTGTATGAACTAAACTTTTTACAGCCACCTTTGATATATTTGTGTATCATTTTGAATTTCAGTGGGTGAAGCAGATTAAACAATACAGACATCCCTCATTTGGATCATGAACCCAGCCTGCTGTTTGAGCTCCCAGACGTTTGGTGATGGGGAAAATATTCTGGCATTACTCAGTCACCTGTAAACACATTAACGCAGCCTCTGGTGAGGGTGTGAGCCGACACGTAAAGGTGATAAGTAATGTGAGGGAACACTCAGTCGGACGTGTTGAGGCAAATAAATGATGTTTCACTTTGTCCTGTTCATCTGCTCTTTAATGAGTGATGTGGAAAGGCCCGCTGTGGTGCATGATGTCACCGCTGTAAGACTGTTTGTCTGTTTGTTTGTCTGTGGGATTATGGGAAATCTACTGTCCCGATTTTCATAAAACTTGTCGGAGCACAGGCCGAAGGAGAATCCCCAAAGACTTGGAGCAGATCCAAATCACAGGGCAGTAATTATTTTTTCACTTTCGTTAACTTGCAGAGGAACAGAGTTCAGAGTACAGACCTGCACTGGAATATTTCCTAATTCTGTTCCCGCCCACTCCTGTGTTATCACAGTGTTATCTATTCCCACCCATTCCCACAGGGAGTGTTTCGGTTCCCACCTGCAACCACAAACAATCTGACCACACACAATAGACTGATAATCAATAGACTGCAGGGAAAACACAGTATTAGGCAGTGGGATAGGCTCCAGCCCTCCCGCGACCCTCAAGAGGATGAAGTGGTTAGAAGATGAATGAATGAATGAATGAATAATGACGTTCATAAATAGTTACTCTGGGATTCAGTGTTGTTATTATCTTTAATATCCCTCAGAAATTCCTCCAAATGTCCAACTTGCCTCATTTTTTCTTTTGTCTTGTCAAGTCTTTATTTTATCTCCACTTCACTTGTTCACGTCTCCGTTCTTCCTGTAAAATAATCTCTTGCACCAACACTTTGTTTTGACTGCAGTCACACAGCTCTCGCCTCAGACGTCACATGAAAACATGAAGGCAGCTAGCAGTGCAGTGCTAACAGAGCTAACAAGGCTAATGGGGGCGAGCTCACTGTGACGGGAGGGAACAGGAGTGTGGGTGTATGCTTCCACACAACCAGGGATCAGGATGGCTTTATCAGTGGTCACTGCCATATGAGCACCGCTGTGAGCATTACCTGTCCAGGTGTGCAGGGCAGTGACGACGAGCTAACCAGTGTGAACACGAAAAGGAAAGAAGGGGCGCAGCGAAGCTCAGATCACAGCACGCACACACACAAAGGAAGCATGACTTCATTAAACACTTTATATCTCGTATTTTTTAAATATTTTGCCAGATACACACGTTAATGTTGTAAAATCGGGGCCCAGTGTGTGACCCTGACTCAGGGAACTCACTGTTGTTACTGGTTTGTGAACGTTAACTTTGGTGACTGTATTTTTTGTTACTGTATTAACGCATTCTCTTGAACAAGAATTAAATAAAAATCCTTTTAATTAAAATTACCGTATCTTTATAAAGCAAGTACAAGTTTGCTGCTGTATGGATGTTCTGAATGTCGTATCTTGCACCTGGTACATTTGGCCTCAGGGGAGGTCTGAACTCTCTGAGTGCTCTGCCCGGCTCACACTGAACAACTTCCACCATGTGTCATGAAAATCAGCTCAGTAGATTTTTTGGTAATGCTGCAAACACACAAACCAAACAAACAGAAAACACGACCTCCTCAGTGGAGGTGATAGAGCCGAGTCACATGTAGAAAAGTTGGTTCACACCAGAAAATACAAGTTTATTTTACAAAACCTTAAAAATTACACTTTGCAAAAGTCTTGGTGACGCAGGTGGTGAATTACTGTAGCTGGTGAGCTAACGGCTAACATGCTAACCAGCGAGGACAGGCTCGTGCTCATCTGCCACACTTCCTGATTTCTTTGCAACGTGCAGTTTACTACAACACTCTGGTGTTTATCAGGAATGAGACAATACGTTCACACACTTTATTTAAAAGACATGTTTGTCCCATGATCTCCGTGCTTCTGTCAGGTTTAATTTCTCTTCCCGGTGCAGCTCAGCTAACTTTCCTCCTCCACAAAGTGTTTCAGATTTTAAGGAGTGCGATGCTCAGACATCATGTGACCTGCTTTAATGGATTATCAGCATGAAGCGCAGAGATGTTCATACACCCAGCTGCTGCCTGATGTTTCAGACCAAACAAAGTGTCATTGTCACTTCACTGAGAGCCGCACAGTAGCACCACCACTGTGTGTGTCCAACACGTACTCGTCTTTATAACACTCTGCAGTATGAAACCAACTACACACCTGAGGAGTGGAGAAACATCTTCTCGAGGCCATTTGTACAACATAAGAAGAATAATGATGAAAAAATATTGTGATAAAAGTCAGAAGATCAGAAACACAAACACACATGTGGGTAAACTTTATACTGTGTATCGGATAAAAATGGCGCCTCCAGAGTCACAGGTGAACATGGAAATGACTTATTTCCAGTTTGGACTCTGACAGAAAACTGACAAAGTTAAAACACACAGCGACTTCCTTAAAAACGATTGTTGAAATGTCCCTTTAAACCCTGCTCTCACTCCTTGTGAAACACTGTCACTTTGTCAGCAGATGTCGGTGTCGGTCAGCTGAGCACAGAGGCACCCGTCACAGCAGTGGCAGTTTGTGACGCTGTCGGCAACTACTGTCGTATAAAGAGCGAGACAGACAAAATAGGGCTGGCGGGAGAGGACGGGTCAAACAAACCCCAGACTTTCACCTGGGAGTCCCCTGTTTGTTTCCTGTGTGAAACCAAAGTCAGCTGTTGACGTGTGTCACATGACGTCAGTAACGACGGTAGTTGTTTTAGGCTAAAACCATAATGTTGTTTTTCTTTCTATAAAACTAGCTAAAGACTTTTGTTGCCGTGACTTCAGGGAGGAAAAACAAGGTGTTTTACCAGCGTGTTGAAAAAGACTTTCTGCGTGTCACAAACAGTGACTGAACATTTCCTGTAAAACTGGAAGTTTATTTTGAAAAGACACAACAAACAGGTGTGAATTGACATGTTGTCCCAGAACTGACAGAGGAGGGTCTTACGTGTTGTATTTAGATGTGCAGGTGCACAGGCGGAGCGTCTGTATTTGATGAGTTGAGATGAAAACATGTTGCTTTCACATCTCTGATCACATTAGAAGTCGAGTTCTGACCAAAAACTCTCTTTGTTTGTTTGTTTGAGTCCTTTGGAGGCAAAAGTCACTGTTTTTATAAAGAGACTAATTAACATCTTTAAATGTGTTTGTCTTAGTGACAGTGTGTTATCAGCTGAGCCATCAGAGCTCTCTGAGCACAGACAGGAACATTATCTGCAGATAAGACTGTTATAATAACACATGCAGACGGGAGCAGCTGCTGAGCTCCAAGAATTAAAGTAAAGTCTGAGAGAAGTCGCTCTCTACATAACTTCAGTCTGTGTGAACATGAACGTGACTCTCAGCAAGTTAAATATCAACAGTTTGTGTGCTCATGGTGTTTCCCATCATTTCCTGTCATTTCTCTGCAGTGTGATCTTTTACTGTCGGGTTGTTTGGGATTATAAAACAATGAAGAAAAAAAGACAGGTAGGTGACAAAGTTTCCCACCAACAACTGAGAGCAAAAAACACACACTACTGCGACACATTTAAAGACAAAATCACTGTATGAGGAAACGAACGCACCCACAGCAGACTTCAACACACTCAGGACACAAAGACAAAAGCACTCAGGCCTCAGATGACTCTTTCACCAGCGTCCGTGTGGTCCCTGTGTCTGCAGCGGCGCTGAGGCCTGATAAAGTTTGAATGAGTGAAAAGCTGAATGGAGCCAGACTGGTGAGGCATGCGTGGCGTTCACGGTCACGTGGTGGATCGCGTTTCCTTTGTCTCAGAACCCCACGGCCGCCTTTGTCTGAACGAGGGGATCCGATTTCCCCTCGTCTTTGATGTCTCCTCCTCCCACGCTTCCACGCCTCCTCTCTCTGCTCCCCCAACCACATAACACACACACACACACACACACACACACACACACACACACACACACACACACACACACACACACACACACACACACACACTTGGCCTTCTGCTGACGGGAAACCCGACACAAGGCAGCATCTGGAGGTGAACACACGGCCATGAGCCTGAATATCTTATCGAGTGACTGCATGGGGAAAAAATTCAGGATAAAATAAACTCCAGCTTTAAATTCTGAACGGAACAAAGTGAAAACATCAAGTGTTGGAAAACTGAGTCTGAGTTACTTCTCACAGAGATGCAAGTAAAAGAACAATAGGACAAAAGGCTTGTGTTGCATTTGGACTTATTGTGACTCATTGTTGTTGCAGAGTTTATAATGTTGTGTTCTCTGCTCACTGAAGGAAGGACGACAATAAACAATCTGTAATCTTAGATTCCTTCTCAAGGTCAGACTGTCTTTGTCCTGAACACATGCACACAGAGGATAAATCCACACAGCGAGAATGACTGGCTGCAGAATAGCATCTATGTTTGTTAGTCATAGAAACAAACTGTCTCATTATAATTAGTTTCTTTCCTCAAACAGAACAAGTTTCTTTCATTAGTGATGACGCTCCCGACACAGCTGTTACACCCTCAGCGTGCCTGAAACCTCGAACAAATATGATGCAGCAGTTCAATAAATCCTCCAAAATATCATGTCTACATTCACCACCAAGCTCCAGTGATCAAATAAATGTTTTGATTTGGGGAGACCAACAGCTCCTTTTCATTCTGAAGTGATAAATACGGCCACTTGGTCAGTGATGGAGGTGGATGGGTCCAACAAACCCTGGACTTTCACCCAGGAGCCTGCTGGTCACTTCCTGTGTGAATGTTGAGCCCAACCATGATGTTGTTTTTCTAAACGTAACCACGTGCCTTTGTTGCACAAGGAAATCAGTGTAAATATGAGTTGTTTTATCAGTGTTGTAAGTTTATTTTGAAACAGCCTGACTGTATCTAACGACCAGAAACTGAACATTCCCTCTGAAAACAGAAGTTTATTTTGAAAAGACACGATGAATGTGACAAGTGCAAACTGACACGCTGTCCCTGAACGTCAGCAGCAGATGCATGAGGATACGTAGCGTGTCATATGTACACGTGACTGACACGGATCTGAGCAGCGATATGTGACGAGTTGTGATGAGAGTGCGTTGGACCAACCCCAAAAAGTGTGTGGGTGTTAAAGGGTTAAATACATGCTCTATTCACCCTCTCATTACATCTCATGTTGTCTCTGGTGTCAGGTGATCAGTGTGTGGGCAGTGTGTTCCTTCAGTCGTCAGTTTGATGTCTCTTGTTGATGTGTTCGATCTCTTTTTATGTTTCACAGTCTTAAAGTTTATATTTGAGTCCTGCTCTCGTGTCTGTGCTGATCTGTGGATCTGTGGACGTCAGTGCTCGTCTGATGGTCAAATGACATTCCCAGCATGCTAACAGCTAGCATGCTAACTGAGATGGTGAACACTGTTAGCTTTATACCTGCATGTGAACATTGTTATTGTGAGCATGTTGGTGTGCTCAGTCCTGTGTTATAGAGATCCAGACCAGAAACATCTCCACAATAAACCGACAGAACTCTGGAGGTAAAAACGTGACATGAAGCTGACGGCTTGATATTTAGAGAGCGGCACTAATGCACATATTGTAATATGCGAAAGATGAACACAAAGTCTAAATGAGACTAAAAAGTCTGATACATAATCTAAACAAGCCGTCACTCATCAGTCTGCAATTTTACCAAACACAATATTTACATTCAGCATGTGACCTAAATTTCCATATGGCCCGTCTATGAGGGGATAATCCATCTTAACGATCGACGGCCACCTCCATCTAATTTATGCCTCAAAACAACATGTGGTATGTAAAGCATGCCTTTGATTGCATTGTTGTGGGGGCTTGTGCTGTCAGAGATGGCGGGGGCCCCCACCCTGCCGGGCACCGCCAGCCAGACTGCCGGGTCGGAGGGGGCCTCTTCCCGCACACAGCCGTTTGGCTATAGAGGCAGCGTCCTTCCTGCAGCCAGGCTGATGTCAGGGCGCAGGAATGTGCAAAACAGAGCACACTGGGGGGCCTTGTTCTCCCACAGTGAATAGTCTTTGGGCAGGAGTCCAAACCACATGCCACACACACAGCCTGAGAGCGGGGGCAGGGGGGCGCAGAGCCGAGGGCCGAGGAGACCACGCTGAGAAAACTGCCAGTTTGAGGTGAAACAGACGGAGGTTAACGGTTGGTCTGAGCTGATAAAGTCTGAAATATGCAGGAGAGGAAACATAAATTATTTAAACAAATGTATCACCTTTAACTGAAAATATGTTTTAATTTCTCAGAGACAGACTGGAAAGAAAATTCATCTCCAATTAAGCCTAAAGAAAAAACCCAGACTTTTTACAGAGTTCTTCTTTCTTCATTCATACGTGGACATGAACGACCTGTTTATCGCGGGTTTGATCATAGTGGGATACAGAGTTGACATGAACACAGTCTGGTAACTAATGTTCCCTGTAAACATAAAGGTTTCGGTTTCACGATACATCTCTCGGATGCTCTAGGATGCATCATCAGGGATGTTCCTGGGGTCACAGGGGGTTTCACGACTTCAGACATCAGACCCTCTCATCCAGATGATTCATCTGAAGTTGATCAAGTCCCAGATTGTATCCCAGCAGCAACAATCCACAGGCTCGCCCTCTTTATCCAAAGTCACCGAGTGGCTTTCTTTGTGGTGTCAGTGATGGTTCATATGACCCCCCCCCACTGCAGCTCTGGCTCCTCAGAGCCCTGCAGAGCTTTGCAGGTTGAGCACCCGGCAGCCCACACTAACTGGTTCGCAGAGAGCCCACCAGCCTCGGCTTCAGCACTGCCCCAACAGCTCTTGGTATCTGGCGAGCTTCCTCTCGTGAGCTTCCTTTATGTAAAAAATACTAGTAACCATAAAAGTTCATATCATATCCTGGACTTTTATTTGAATCGGTCACTGAACTTGACTGGCATAGAGGTGAGACAGGAGTCTGTATGGGACAGGCCTTTAATTCCTTTCACATAAAACTCTTGTTTGGCAGAGACGAGAAATACTGTTTCAAACTGGCATAAATAAGATGTGAAAAAACAAAGGCTTTCAAACAACACACCAGTTACAAAAAGCCTGATCAGACTCTGCAGGTACGGCTTTGGGATCTGTCTTTAACAAGCTATGCAGGTATGTTGTCTATAAAACCTTTACACAGTTGTATAATTCTTGTGTCTGTCCTGTTTTAGGCTGCGGTGCAGAGTTGTAAGCAAACTAAACGAGCTGGGACTTCTGGCCGTGCATAAAATGGCTCATCAACTTGCTGTATGTGGTGACGAAGGTTTGGTGCCGGGTGATGTGCGGCATGAGGGTGACACGTTGTGCCTGTGCAACAGATTAGTCAACATGCCTGACCACAGACTGACAAAAGTAATTTTCTATTTTACATATAAACACACCTGGACAAGTGAGTCTGCAAAATTAGTAGGTCGTGTTAATCTCGAGTATTTCTATAGAAGTCAATGACCTTGCAGAGTTTGTCAAATAAAAACAACATGATATGAAAATTATGAACAGAAATGGTCAGATGACATTTTGTGTAAACCTAAACTGAGGTTATAGTCTAATGAAGCATATGCACTGCCTGGAGCATGACGTCACCTTTAACCTGAGCAGAGCCAAGAGGTCTGAGATGTGGTACCCTGCGTCTGGCAGTGGAGACCTGACGCTGTTATTCAGCTCCAGAGGAGGACAGGTAATGTCACCTGTGTGGCCTCGGAGAGATGGAAAATGAAAAACACTTTTCGTTCTACTTTCCATTTTATCACAGTCTCAGATAAAAGCTTTTCAATAAACTGTCTGAAAACGTCCTGATTTGTTTTCCAAGTCCATCTGAAAACAGAAACTCAAGTCTACGTTCAGTTTGTGTCAAACGCTCACGATCTGTGTTCGAGGGCACTTCATGTTTGACATGTAAACATATGGTTTGCAGTGTCATGTAAGCCCATGTGGGCGGAGCATCTTTTGGTGTATGATACTTAAATAAACGATCTGAATCTCCAGCCAAACAACATATTTGCCAAATATGTTTTCCTTTAAGAGCAAGAGCCTTCACTGCCACATTAGTGTTGAAAAAAAAAGAAAATCTATATTTCATTTGAAGCCAGCGACACGATCACACTGCACATCAGGTAAAATGATTAAAACCTTCCCACAGATGTGATGTTACAAACTCTGAGACACACATGCACATCATGCTTTTAACGAAGAGAGGGCGACACTGACACCACGGTGGTGAGCACGATTACAGTTTGGTCTAATTTCTGTCTACGATGATTGAACAGAATGACCTGCAAACAGAAAGTGAAAATACAGGTGAGAAACTGACAAAACAGGGGAGTTCCTTCAATGGATGAAGCCTGAAGACATCTGAAGACAGATAAACAATACAGCAGACTGATGAAGAAAGAAAAGAGAAAGGGAGGATGAAAGTGAAAGGGTGGGACTGTAAGAACACACAGCAGGCTCAGAGAGCCTCCGGCTAAACCCAGCAGCAACAGGCTCGGCGGGAAAATGTTCTTGATCCAAGTTTAGATAATGCAATTATCTTCAAGTGCTTCAAAAAAGTCTGCAGGCTGCGACAAAACACAAGTCAAACATGTCCTGTTCAGATTCTTGTAAACAGATGAGAGAGTTTCCTGACGAGGTCACGACAGGTAGATGGAGGCTGGATGAGGCAGGTAGATGGAGGCTGGATGAGGCAGGTAGATGGAGGCTGGATCAGGCAGGTAGATGGAGGCTGGATGAGGCAGGTAGATGGAGGCTGGATCAGACAGGTAGATGGAGGCTGGATGAGGCAGGTAGATGGAGGCTGGATGAGGCAGGTAGATGGAGGCTGGATGAGGCAGGTAGATGGAGGCTGGATCAGGCAGGTAGATGGAGGCTGGATGAGGCAGGTAGATGGAGGCTGGATGAGGCAGGCAGATGGAGGCTGGATGAGGCAGGTAGATGGAGGCTGGATCAGGCAGGTAGATGGAGGCTGGATCAGGCAGGTAGATGGAGGCTGGATGAGGCAGGTAGATGGAGGTCATCACAGGAGGCATTCAGAGCTGGACGAGTCATCTTCAAAGGATCCTGATGATATCACATCATGAAGAATCTAATCAGCCAAAGAAAACAAATGACACACAGGTCTGAGGCCGAGCAGAGTGTGACACCCAGCAACCAGATCAAACAAACCCAGATACACATCATCCCGTCTGGGACACAATGTTCTCATGAATGACACACTGATGAGACACGCGCCCACACCCTGCACAGACGTGTCCAATGGATGACCACCACATTCCTGAGGAAGAATGTGTCAATCAACATCTGGAGGCTTTGCAACCTGAAACACCAACAACACTCCTGTCTGCCGGACTTTTATTGTCGGGTTTGGGCGGGTGCAGGTTTTCAAAAATGGACCCGTACAGGACTCTGACATGAACCAATCATCACACCTCAAATGTCGATATAAAAGCTCTGACCATTCCATTAGTTTGTACAGTCTCTGTAGGACGACTTAAGCTTTAGTGATGGCTGGATCTTTAAGTGTTTAAAAAACATAAATGAATTGAAGCTGATAATGAGACTGCATATGATGCAGTTCACATGGACCAAGAGAAACACTGAGAAGACTTTTAGGGTCAACCTGCTGCATGAAGGAGCAGCAGCTGACCTTTCAAGTGTTTCTAAGAGCGCTGTGGTTTGTTTTTCTGCTGCCTGACATTCCACATAAATGCTGCATCATTGGCTGGAACATCTTGTTCTGAGCTGCACATTGCAGCACAGGGCTGAAATAACTGGATAAAGTGCATGTCTGGACTTGCTGAGGAGCCTTACATAAGAGCTGGATGTCTTCCCGTCAGACGTGACTGGGCCTTACAATAACATGGGAGGTTCTTGGGATGGAAGGAGGTCAGGTGCTGCTGGCTGCGCTCCAAACTGTACTGATGACATACCGCAGCAAGAGCAGGGCGAGGAGATGTGAAGAAGAGCTGCGGGGCATCTTAGCATGACATACTGCATCATTACAGATACATGAGACGACTGTATGACATACTGCATCGTTACATCTATATGAGACCACTGTACGTCCTCTAACGCAGCTCAGCGCCGTCACAGTCGGCTGCTGTGTGTGTGTCTCTCACCTGAGGTCACGCTGGGTCTCAGCTGCACTCATTCTACAGCCTGTTGAGATAAAGCTTTGCATGTAGAGAATGTAGAGAGAGTAAAAAATGTGTTGTTGGTTTTTAAATTTAGTTTCTGTTTTGTTTCTCTGTAAAACACGTGTTACTTTCTGTTCTGTGAGGAACTGTCGGCAGGACAGAGATTTTCTTCTTCTGTCTGTGGGACCGGTCACTGCAGTGATCCCACATGAAAATAAAAAATGAATGCATTCATTCATACATACAGCGACTGGCTCATCACACATTTATTAGAAAGTTCAACAAGTCTTTGGAGCCTATTTTGTCTAAAAGTCTACAAGAAAAAAGAAACTTCCCAGCAGCTGCCTACACTGTCAGATGATGATATTTGGTTGAATTCAGGCTGATATCAGGTGATCACATTACGTCTCAGGACGTCTAATGCCAGTGTCAGTTTCACAGAACGCTGATGACACATATCGTTAAATTGTGTTGTTAAATCCAGCGTCAGCATCCAAAATTAGTTTCATGACAACAGAGTTGTGCTGAATAAGAAGTCCTGCAGCGTGGCTTCTGGTGCAAGACACAACTGGTCACATCCCCTCAGTATGCAGATTTATTGTGATGATGGATCACATCTCGACTAAGCTGACTTGTTTGAAATATCTTAGACTTTGGATCGACCCTGAACTCCTCTTTTATGGAGTTAGATTTGTGTCTTTATAACATGCGAGAAAATAAATGAAATGAGAAAAAAAAAATATTTGAGAGAAAAAGTTTTCACACTGATAGCGAAAAATAATATTAATAATTAAGACTAAAAAAAGTTTTGAGAGAAAGTATTTTGTCATAGAATATAAAAAAAATGATTAGAGATTTAAAAAATGATTTCCGAGAAAAAAAAAACTCTCAAAAAACTTTCTTTTACTCTCAAATATTATTCTTTTGCTATCAGTGTGAAAAACTCAAAACATTCTTCTTCTTTGCTCTGGTGTCAGGATTTTGCTTTCGCTGCGAAAATAATGTCATGGGCAGGGCCACGTTCCTATTGGCCAGTCTCAATCGAACTGACAGCTGGGTGAGGATCGTCTTGGGAGTCGATTTCAACTGAATCATTCATCATCTGTGTCATCATCTTACCCAAACATTGGAGTCTCCGCTCCCAAATAACGCAGCGCATCTATGCCGGTGAATCGACCATGGTGGATGAATGATTCAGTTGAATGCAATTCTAACATTGTTAGACATTTAAAATTATTGTCAGCCTGATTTTCATTCCAACGTGTGTCTGACGTTCAGCCTCGTTCCCACTAAAAAACTTTTTGTATCGAACCTTTAGAGCCAAACTGACCCCTGCAGACATGAACCCAGGCTGCAGATCTGTTTATCATCACATCTAATATATCTCCTAAAACACTCTTTGTCCTGTTAAATTTTAAGAACCGTTGTTCCTTCTTTTCAAATCTACAAAATCAACTTGCTGATCTAAATCTCTCAGATATCTTAAATCTGCCCTCCTTCACCCTCCATCTCTCCACCATGCCTTTAACAGATGTCACTTCATCACTTTGCCCTTCACACAGCTGCAGTAAGTGTGTCAGACTCCATGTTGTCATATTTCCATCAGCTGGTGGCACCATCTGCCTCCTATATGAGGCCTTGGCAGTGACAGTAAAGCCCCTATAGGTTGTGTAACAGCCTTCATTTAGATAACAAAGTAGGCCAGTGCTGCTTTAAAAGGCTTATACCCTCACAGACACTCTGTCTCCTCTGACATGATGCAACGCTGCATTATACACAGCTTACAGTCTGACACCTCCAGCGTTAAAAACACATATAAACACCACTTAAGGGTACGTCATGTCTACGGCCTCTGCGATTGGTTGATGCAACAGGAGAGAGTGGTTCAAAAAACAGTCTTTATTTCACAGAAATCCCTCCATAATCCAGCAGCCTCCTCAGAGACATCCAACAACTGCATCCCGCCCGCCGCCCACCAGCTCTCGCCTCTATTGAAAGCATTCAAACAGCTTCTGGGCGACACGTCTGATTCCAGAATCATAGCTGGAGGATGTCGGGAGGGATTTAAAGGAGGTTTGGAAGGAGTGAACAACACGGTGGATGGTGTTAAAGTCAGGACAAAACCCGATTTACATTTGTATAGAAACATCCATGAGAACAAAGAGCTGCAGAGTTTCAGTCCACAATAAAACATCCACCTACACACACCAGAAATTAAAGGCACGGTCTGTGCACCCAGTGTTGGAGGATGTTTTACAAAAAAAAAAAAAAAAACAACATAAAGATTTGAGCAAACACAAAAATCACATTTTCCATCTGTAGCTCTGTGAAGTTACATGTAAACAGAACATCAAGTCCTTCATGACCACAGATGGAACATTAGTGCCTGTAAATAAGTGATTTATACGATTAAAGTGTTGTTAAACTCCAAATATATATGTAAATATTATATTTTATATTATATGTCTCTTTGAACATCAGGCTGGTTTCTGTGTCAAACAAATACATCATAAGACAAACACTGACATGAGTTGCAGGACGTAAATAGACATGTAAATACTGTGTAAAGTGCAAACAGCAAAAACTCTCTGAAAGCTTATTAACGGTCTAATAACAGATTTGTTTTTTATGACACAAGGGAAACAAAATGTGGATCATTGGGGCCAAATAAAAGAAAAACTATTTGAGTTATCACATTACTTTTAAAATGATGGATTAAATAAATTAATTGAACAATTCAGCAATTGAGACAATAAAATAAAAACTTCTTCTTAAAGCAGGGAAAATTAAAAAGTAAGATTTGTGAAGTGTGAGGAAAAAAAAGTCAAATTCCTCTAAATGACCGACACTCTCTCTCCAACCTTGTCACATATCAACGTTTGGTCATGGAATTTCCACATCGCCAGTCTGTGTGGCTTTATGGGAATATTTTATAAATATATAAGCACACAGTAAATGCACAGATTTCCCCCAGCGTTTTTATTGTTCAGCACATGTTAGATGTGACTGTTGGTCTTAGTGGTATTTGCTCCTCCTCCCCCACTGTGACATCAGACGGCTGGGTAAAAAGCGACAGTGACAGATACAGAAAAATAATAATAATAAAAAAAAAACAGCCAACATGCAGCGCTGAGGGCAGAACAGACGCTCAGCAGCTCGTCACACTGCGGGTGTTTGTAATATGCCGTAAACGCAGCAAAGAACGAGTGAAATACATCGGCCTCTAGAAACTCTTTGGTGGAGACGCTGCCTTCATGTCATTATTCAATGCTGTGAGCACCACAAACAAACAAACAAACAAACAAACAAACAAACAAACATCTCCATAGTTTCAGGGTGGAGGCAGAGCTGTGAAAACGTTCTGCATGGTACCAATAAAGGGAAGTGTTCTGTAATTTGGGTGAACTGATCCTTTAACCACAGACGATCTAACAGAGGATCTGAGTGCTCAGTGAGGGAGGAGGAAGAGGAGGAGGAGGGAACTGAAGGATCAAACTGATATTAAAAACCAGAGGAGAATAATGAACGTGATAAAGTGCTTCATTCTGTTTCATGTTAACACGCAGAGTCACAGTAGATTATTATCGTCACAGTGTCTGCAGAGTTTTCTCAGGGTGATGATGAACTTCTTTCCAGATGCAGGTTTGGGGAGCGTTGCAGATCACTGGCTCTCACTTCACACCACCTGCAGAGGTCAGAAAACAGATCATCATCATCATCATCATCATCATCATCATCATCATCATCATCGATCAGGAACCTGCAGAGCTGCGTTTGGTTAAAGGTTCAGTGCAACATGATGTCAGACTAACAGAAGTAACTCTGTGGGGAGCTGTTTCATGAGAAACCAATCATGCATTCATGGCCTCGTTCCACTTCAAATATCTCGATTGTTTTTAATAAAATAAATGATTGACCAACCAGATAAGAGCTCAGGTGTTTGTGTTTAAAATGCTGGTGTAAAAACTCCCACAGCTCTGCTGCCAATCAGTTATGAGCCGAACTGTCCAGTAAACATCCGGGTCTCATGACTGTAAGTCAACACAGAGATCAGTGTGTGATGTGTTCTTGTCTTTACAGCTCAGCGGATCGATGGAGCCGCAGCCAAATGACGCTGGCGTGGTCTGAAATGTTCCTGCAGCGATTACACTGAGGGGTGTGTGTGTGTGTGCAGGAGGGTGTGTGTGTGTGTGTGGTGAAAAATTGATCCAAACAACATGTTTAGAAAAACTACAAATCAAAACCAACAAACACACCTGGAGCTGACATGTCTAACCATGAGTGCACGTACATGTTCACCTGCAGTGTGACGTGCACATTTGATTTGGCTTCAATCGATGCAGCTTTCACACCTGCACAGTTGAGTGTGTGTCTCGGTCCTCTGCAGCATGTGAAACACAGAAACATTGTCCAGTAACCTTTGTGCTGTGTGTGTGTGTGTGTGTGTGTGTGTGTGTACTGGAGGACACATTCCTGCATGTTAATCTCTCACCTGATAAGATAACCTGAGGTTAATACTGGAGACACCTTGCCACCACACGTGCCACCGCCCCCCCCCCCCCCCCTGTTTGTGTGTGTGTGTGTGTGTGTGTGCACCTGCAGAGCACCAAGTGCAGTGAAAGTCAAACTGTTAATTCCTATAGAAATAATGAAATTAGCAGAGCCCCGCCCACATTAGAGCCCAAACCCAGCAGCTCAGGTGCTCAGTCACGCAGACGTGTCGCAGCCTTTCCGCTCAGCCTCAGCTGTTCTTTGTCTTCAGCACAAACTTTAGCTAACATGCTGTAGGACATGGACGTATGAAGAGACCTGGATGCAGCGTTGGAGGCGTCACGCTGTTCATTCCCATGAGAGTTGCTCAGTTGTGCATAAAGCAGAAAACATAAAGTTACCTGGATGATCAGCGCTGCATCTGCATCACTGGGCCCACAGAGCAGGTGCACCAGACACATCCACTCTCTGAGCATCTACTTCCTGTTTGGCGCTGACTTTCCAAATGATATCAGACCAAATGGATCAAATCCTGACAGTAAAACGAATCATTTCACGGGCGCTGTGATGCTCAAAGAAATGTATAGACTGATTTACAGGCATCTCTTTCACAATATAAGTCAATGGGAAAAGTCTATTTGGGGTGCAGAGCTTCATGCCTGGCGCCATCTGGGGCCTGAACAAGGACGATGAGAATGCTGGGATATAATTGTCTTTGCGAATGTGTTAGCATGCTGATGTTAGCATTTAGCTCAGGGTGAAGCCGCAGTGTTGCTCTGACTTGTTTGGTGTTTTCCTAAAATAAACTGTTGTCCTGCAGCTTCGGTCTCTGCGGCTTATATCCATCAGACTGACTGTGTCTCTGGAGAATGCTCGCCTGTCTCTGAAGCCTCTGACCAGGTGACTGTATTTGTGGTTGGAGCTAAATGTGAATAAAAAACACGGCAGACAAAAGCGGACGACCTCAGCAGAAGCCTTGACCTTCTAAATATAGGCTGAAGGGATCTGAGATGACAGCCAATAATTCACACAAGTGGTCTTTAACTTGTTGTGCAATCCCAGTTAGTCATGATGCGAGGCCTTTATTTAGAGAGTGTGTTGTCATCAGAGCCTTGATCCTCTCTCAGCTGTCGGTTGGCTGCACCGACACAACCTCTCACAAACCTTGATATGAATCACAGCGAGAGGAGTCGTCTCATCGGGAGCATTTTGTTTGGAGTCACTCGTGTCTGCAGCTCCTTATAAGGACTGAAAACGGTCACACACACTGATTCAGAGGGAGTTTCATTATGATGGTGGTCTATCTGAAATATCTGTGTGTGTAGTGGTCACTGAATTTAACTTATAAACGACATCGTTATAAAAACAGACTCATGAAGGCTGAATCATGGTGTCTGAAGGTTTTAAAGTCGAGTGTGAGGTTCAGTGGCATCTTGATGTGAGGCTGCAGAACTGGTGCAGATATGGAGGACTCACACAGAGAGGACAAAATAACATTCAGACTGGAGTTTAGATTTTTAAATGTTTCTCACAGTCGGACGGACAAAATGAAAAAATGTGCAACGGTACAAATGTTTCTGTCCGTGTTGGACTTTCCTTGGTGCACAATGAGGCGTTAATGATGAGCCACCCTGTGTGTGGGTAACCAACACGTTCTCATCTCAAGACGTCACATATCGCCGCGATGTCAGTGGATGTCTTCATATTACACACTAGGTGACTTCCTGCGTCTGCTGTCGACGCTCCAGGACGCCGCAACGAACGCTGGGACCTTAACAAAAGCATGTGGAGAGGTTTAAAGAAAAATAGCATCATCATAGTCACTGTGACCTCGTCACATGTCCACGTTTGGTCATGGACTTTCCACGTCCACATATGGCGTCCAAGGTACCCTGGGTGTGTTGGTTGTTGACGTTCTGGGACGCCGTGTCAACTTCAGCCTGTTACATGCATTGTCTGTTTTCAAAATACACTTCTGTTTTCACAGGAAATGTAAAGTTTGATACAGTCTCTTTCAAAATAAAAGCACTACGTCAGTACAACACCACCAACTGATGTTTTTTTCCTTCAACAACACACACGTGGTTACGTTTAGGGAAAAAGAACAGGGTTTATTGCACCTGTCCAGCTCCCCTCCCGCCCTGCAGGGAGTTTTCAGCTACTTATATCACATTGTCAACGGCAGCCATATACTAAATGGTGAACTGCCGTCCATCAGCATATCATATGAAAGGTGTCTTTAGCACTCAGGTGTTTGACGCTGAAATCACTGACAAGCAGCAGAATGTGATGACTTCAGACTGAGAGCAGGCTGAGGTAACTGCACAGCTGCACCTGGTCTGTCATCAGACACACATGAAGCCGACTGGCAGCAGGTCGGTCATTACAAACACACCAACACAGCACTGACACACTCTCACACACATACTGATAAATATAAATAGAAATGTTCACGTGTACACTGGGAGTGAAAACTGTGTTATTAATAATATATTTAATATATGTTTTATTTCCGCCAGCAGACGCTCCTAAATCCTACAAACTGGAGCTTTAAGTGTTGCTGAGTGTTTATGAGCCTGACTGCTGTCTGTACAACAGCTCTGTCTTTGTGCACCAATAAAAGCTTTGCATCTTTGCATCTTTGAGTCATCAGGCTGATTTTTTTGGAGAAAAACTATTTCTACTTCACGTCTCCAGAAACAGACAGGAAGTGGTAAGTTTGGTATTTTTCCACCTGTAATACCAGAAAATTAAACAGGAAGTGGACATGACATTACGGCACACACAGTTAGTGGAAGTCTGCTGTGGAAACACCGCGGCTGTGGGCACCAAGCAACAACGACAGACACAATAAAAACAAGCTGAATACAAAGATGCTTTTTTTTAGCCTTTCATAATTCCTTCCTTTTTCTTTATTGAGTTGACACTGACTTACAGGAAGAGACACTCCTCTGATGATGACACAGCTGAGCGTCTCAGGCCACAGCTGCAGCCTTCTCAGTCAAATCTATAACTCTAACCGAGGTAACAAGAGGTCACATCTTTATCCTGGTTACACTTTTCTGTTCACAGCTACTTTAACTGATGGCAACACTTAGGTACTTTCCACTGCGCCAAACACACCAGCTGATATGGGCCACTAACCAGCCAGGCGCTCCACCCCAGCGCTCTCTGTGGAGCTGAGATCGAAACAGCTCAAACAGCCTCAGACTCACAGAGCAGAGCCGACCTGTTTCAAGTCAGCCTGACAGACTCAGAGCCGACCTGTTTCAAGTCAGTCCGACAGACTCGACCTGCTTCAGCTCAGCCTCTCAGGGACCAAACAGATGATGGGGGGATTAATGGTGAGATGTTGTGTCGTTATGAATCAGATCATTAAAAGACGCTGCTCTGACTCAGAGGGCTGGTTGCGAGGGGAGATATGAGCTGGCAGGGGGAACCTCCTTTAGCGCTGCTTGTCACAGCGGACCTGAATCAGTCAGTTACTGAAAGTGCTCCTCTGGTGGTAGAGACCATGTGAGGTGTTTTTCCACAGTGAAGAGCAGTTTGTCGGCCCCAGGGTGTTCCCCAGCACAGAGCCGGCCTCTCTGATCAGTGCGTTGTGTTGTTTTGACTCTGGGGGCCGACGCCATGTGGGCCTGCAGCTCTGAGTCGCTCCAGCTGTCTCCTCACTGCACCTTACTTTACTTATCTTTGTAGGATACTGGAGAGGTCACTAGAGGTTATGACCGTGTCCTTTGGGGACATGGTTTTGTGGGGGTTAACGTATGAGCACAGGGTGCCAGGCAGAGACCTGCACTGATTTATTTCCTGTTGAAACAGGATATTGGGGCAGGACAGGAAACAATGAGGGATCAATATGAAGTATAAAACCAACAGGGTGTTAGTTTTGGAGACGGAGGAGGTTCGGTGTCTCTCTGATGGAGACACAGACGGCTGTTGACACATGTGTGACGGCGTTTACTGGTTAAACTGTGAAGCTGCGCCCACACATGCAGCCTGAAGTCAACACTGATGATACAGTTTCCCCAGAAGTGGCACACAGCAGCGTGAAGACATTCAGCTGTGATGCAAGTGATGGACCAAACATGTGGGGAGGAGGGAGGTAAATGTGAAACTAGCTGAAATAATTAAATCAAGGCTGTGAAAGTCTGAAATGCAAAACAAAGTGTTTAAAGCCACAGATAATGTTGCAGCCAGCTCTGACGCTGGACACAAGCGTCGGAGAGTTATTAACCAAAAAGAGTCACAGACACAAACGTGTAGCGTCAGTGACAAAGGCACAAAGCAAAGCGGTGTGTTGAGGAGGTCTGGGAGCACAGACTGACTGCTGACCTGACTTAAATGTGCATGGAGCACACCTCGCTCAGGTGTGTCCCGTGATGCTGATGCAGTCAATCAAGGCTGCAGCCCTGCGAAGAGAAAACGCAGCTGAAGCAGAGGAGTCGTCACAGAAACCTATTCTCTAAATCAGCCTGTGACTGTGAGCGATGGAGTCCTGCAAGTTCAAACAGCTGTGATTATTTCACAGTGTGTGTGTGTGTGTGTGTGTGTGTGTGTGTGTACTCTGATGTCGACCTGCACCGATCACACTCTGTAAGGTTTGAATCAAAATGACAGTTTGGTGTTGTCAATCAAATCTGATCAGACAGACCCACACAGACCTGATGGAGCAGACTGACGGGTTTCAGGACGAGAAAATAATCACTTACTAAGAATTAGTCATTCTAGAGGAACCTGTTCCTGCTCACATCACTGTTTCCTTTGTCTCATCAATAATTAATCAGCTTCTGATTAAAAGATGATTCAGTTCTGGTGTGTTCCTCTGAAACCTCTGTCTGAGGAGAAATCAGGAGGAGGAGAATAGACCAGAATTTTTTTGCTTTGATTTCCCAACTCTGACAACAGATCCCACACACAAATTGAGACTTGAATTTGATCACTGAGACAAATTTGTGAAATTGTGCAGCTCATTTAAAAGCTGATCAAGTTTCCTTCTGGATCTTAGTGTGACCTCAGAGCTGATTCTTTCAGACGAATAAAGGTGACTGCAGAGAGAGGAAACAGAGACTTCTATCATTTTAAATTGGGATCAGACTGAGACAAGACGCATATGTGAACACTCACGAGAACTGAGACCCCCCTGAATCAGGAGGAACAGGTCAGACAAAGAGTTTTCCTTTAGCTCAATATCTATATTACTCATACTCCTGTCATCATCCTGTTGACATATTCACTGTGTACATATTAATGTTGTGAAATGTTTCCTCTCATTAATAAAACATGCTGAGATCAGTTGCTGCAGGTCTGTGAGCTCATCAGCTGTTTCGTTTTCCATCGACTGTTTTCTGATTTAATAAACTGGTCGAGCGGAGAATCGATGCTGAGAGATGATGTGAACACACACACACACACACACACACACACACACCTACACACACACACACACACACACACACACACACACACACACACACACACACACACACACACACATCAGAGTTTTAAAATACTCCATTACAAGAAAAGGTCCAGCTGCGTTTAAAATTCTACTTTGGTAAAAATACAGAAGTGAGAGTACTGCAGATACTACAGTGGAGTCTTCTCTGTGTAGTTTTATATACATATATATATATATATACAGTACAGGCCAAAAGTTTGGACACACCTTCTCATTCAATGCGTTTTCTTTATTTTCATGACTATTTACATTGTAGATTCTCACTGAAGGCATCAAAACTATGAATGAACACATGTGGAGTTATGTACTTAACAAAAAAGGTGAAATAACTGAAAACATGTTTTATATTCTAGTTTCTTCAAAATAGCCACCCTTTGCTCTGATTACTGCTTTGCACACTCTTGGCATTCTCTCAATGAGCTTCAAGAGGTAGTCACCTGAAATGGTTTTCCAACAGTCTTGAAGGAGTTCCCAGAGGTGTTTAGCACTTGCTGGCCCCTTTGCCTTCACTCTGCGGTCCAGCTCACCCCAAACCATCTCGATTGGGTTCAGGTCCGGTGACTGTGGAGGCCAGGTCATCTGCCGCAGCACTCCATCACTCTCCTTCTTGGTCAAATAGCCCTTACACAGCCTGGAGGTGTGTTTGGGGTCATTGTCCTGTTGAAAAATAAATGATCGTAAAACTAAACGCAAACCGATGTTTGGCATGGCATGTCGCTGCAGGATGCTGTGGTAGACATGCTGGTTCATTGTGCCTTCAATTTTGAATAAATCCCCAACAGTGTCACCAGCAAAACACCCCCACACCATCACACCTCCTCCTCCATGCTTCACAGTGGGAACCAGGCATGTGGAATCCATCCGTTCACCTTTTCTGCGTCTCACAAAGACACGGCGGTTGGAACCAAAGATCTCAAATTTGGACTCATCAGAATAAAGCACAGATTTCCACTGGTCTAATGTCCATTCCTTGTGTTTCTTGGCCCAAACAAATCTCTTCTGCTTGTTGCCTCTCCTTAGCAGTGGTTTCCTAGCAGCTATTTGACCATGAAGGCCTGATTCGCGCAGTCTCCTCTTAACAGTTGTTCTAGAGATGGGTCTGCTGCTAGAACTCTGTGTGACATTCATCTGGTCTCTGATCTGAGCTGCTGTTAACTTGCGATTTCTGAGGCTGGTGACTCGGATGAACTTATCCTCAGAAGCAGAGGTGACTCTTGGTCTTCCTTTCCTGGGTCGGTCCTCATGTGTGCCAGTTTCGTTGTAGCGCTTGATGGTTTTTGCGACTCCACTTGGGGACACATTTAAAGTTTTTGCAATTTTCCGGACTGACTGACCTTCATTTCTTAAAGTAATGATGGCCACTTGTTTTTCTTTAGTTAGCTGATTGGTTCTGATATGGTTCTGGTATGAATTTTAACAGTTGTCCAATAAGGCTGTCGGCTGTGTATTAACCTGACTTCTGCACAACACAACTGATGGTCCCAACCCCATTGGTAAAGCAATATATATATATATATATATATATATATATATATATATATATATATATATATATGTGTGTATATACATGTATGGGTACCTTGGACGTCATATGTGGACGTGGAAAGTCCATGTCCAAACGTGGACATGTGACGAGGTCAAAGTGAGGATGTGCAGAAGATTCGCCATCAACTCAACTCAGAGGCGTCCACCTGTGATCAGATTATCACAGATGCACATTAATAGCAGGTGGAAACCGCTCACACATTTGTGTGTTTGTATATTTAAAGTGAGTTAATCCTGGATGTAAACAGCGTCACTGTGGGCTGACTTGTGTTATTCATGTGTTCTCTCTCTGAGCTGCAGTTTGTCTTCAGTCATCTGACTGTGTTTTTCTCGGCGGCAGTGCTGGCTGCTGCCTCGTGAGGCTGTTTCCACAGAAATGTGTGGGAATATTACTGACTGGGGCCTCAGCAGAGCACTGGCTGTTGGCTCACGTTGCACTAGAGTTACTACACACACACACACACACACACACACACACAAACACACACACACCTTCCTGTTTACCCAAAACAAAAGGAAAACTGGAAAAACCAAACTCTGGCTGAGTCTAATGATGAGCTGCAGGTTGGATCATGACTCTAGAGGCGCTAACGGCGGTTGCGTTGCTGGCAGCTGGCAGGTTGGCTTTCAATTGTCTTTTTTTTCTCAGGGCAGGTCTTCAAAGTCTACCTTTGCTATTCAGAGTGGGACAAAGGCCAAGGCTGAAAGGCTTTCATGAAATGCAGCTGAAGTAAAAAAGCTCTCCTGCTATTCCTGTTTAACCAACAGGCCTCAAATAGCCTCCAAACAAACACACAATCCCTCGGCACATTACAACCTGGAAATCCAGCCCCAGCACACACCCTTATTAGATTTATATTAGCACTCAATGTTCCCAGGACTTCCCTGAGTGACGCCTGCCTGGATCCTAATTCTCATTCCTCACATTCCTCCCAAACAGACACAAGCTGCTCCTCGCTCTGCTCCTCGTGTCAGTGTTTTGCAGCTCGCTGTACAAAAATGTATTGAAAAAAAAAGTTGTGTATTTGGAGTGCGGAGATGAAACGGGAGCAATGAAAGAGGAGGCTGTGGGCTGACGTGTGTTTACAGGTATATGACTTTGCCAAAGACAAGCCCGCTCTTGTGAGTTGGCTTTCAAATGCAGCACAGAGTAAATTTACTTTAGGAGGAAACAAACACAGTCAGCTGACAGACGACAGACACAGAGAGCAAACAGAGCTCAGCAGAGCGAAGACACACTCTTAATGACATCAAGGTTTAACAGCCTGCAGGTGAAGTGAGAGGTGGAAACATGTGGTCAGCTGGACTGAGCTCCAGAGTTCCTGCTCTGTGGGCAGGTGATGATGATGATGGTGATGATGACAATGGGGAGCAAAGGTCAGAAAACAGGAAGCAGAAACAATAATGAGAAGTTGAATTCATTCATTGTTTGATCCAGTGAGAACACACGGCGACAGGAACAGGAAGAGAAATGAAACTCAGGGAGATGAATGTGAATCACAGATGATCCTCTGCTGAGAAATGAAACACGAGGACCTGAAGCAGCAGAAACGACCGACCGCACATTGACACAGACGTCATACAGTCGTGAGGTCATCCACTTCCTGTGTACAGGCTGTCCGAGTGTGCGACCCGGCCGGAGGCTCCAAAGTTGGCTAATCATGATACAGTGAGGTGGAGGGGAAGCAAGTCTGAGCATAATTCAGTGACACTGGCATCAGACCTCTCTGACAGGAAACCACATCACAAGACCCAGGAACTTTAATGACTGTAAGCAGATTTCATACGGACGCTCGCCTGACTCATTCTCAGCCAGAGAGAAAGACAAAGGTGAATCATAAAGTACTGTCCCAACAAAACACCATTCAGACCCTGAAAACACGGCTGTTAAATGTTTGTATCTTCAGTGACGACAAAGACTGCGTCCAGATTTATATTCAGGGAAAAAACAGTAGATTACAATTCAGATTCAAACTTTTCATGGTGAGACGCAAACTGCTCAGAAATGGGCTTCCTCTCTTGACCGACTGCACGATCAGGTCACACGGACATACCGGTGCATCAGTTTGTCTTCAGCTCATTCTCACTCTCAAGTCATCAAATATCCCTGCGTTGTCAGTGATTTCAATAAATCGGACACCAACGCCAAAAGCCACCTTTTGCATTGGTGCGATCTGCCATCAGGCGGCATTAGTTAGTAACGCTGCTGTATGAAACCTTTTGCAGATACGCCGCTGGTCAGCGGGGCGGCACATGTGGTGGCGGTATGATACGCCGCTGGTCAGCGGGGCGGCACATGTGGTGGCGGTATGATACGCCGCTGGTCAGCGGGGTGGCACATGTGGTGGCGGTATGATACGCCGCTGGTTGGTGTCAGTTTGAAAGAGCTGGAAAGTCCCAGTATTCTTGTGATTTACTGAAGGACACGGCGAGGACACTTCACAGGTCAGCTGGACGATTTAGAAACATGATTTTATTGCAAAGAAACTTTTACAAGAGAAGATGTAAAATAAGATACAGAGGTTTGGATCCGCTCACCTGACCCAAAAATCATTTTTAAAAAGAACCACAGTCCCAGAGAGACGAGAGGACATTAACACACCAAGACGACAGTCTGTAAGCATCAAGTCATCAGAGGGAGTGAGACCAAACCAACTTGTTCCATCAGGTCAGATTATTTTTCTCATCAGCAGAAACGTTTCCTGATGGTTTGTGTTATTGTTCACTGGCGCACGGTGAATATGCTCCGATTGTGTTGTTCATGTGCTAACTGGCTAACTAGCATCAAGACGCTCTTCCTGTTTCCCTTTTTCAATGACGAACACAGAGAGTTACTTCCTCTCAGCAGGAGCAGAACGGATGAGCTGATTGGCTGTCAGCTGTCGTCTCTGAAGTGTGTTCACCTGCAACGTTTCGGCCGAGATGTGGTGACGTCAGGCGACGCAGCAGGAAGTCTTCATCGCCGCCAGCTCTCTGCACACCACAGATATGTTACATTTATATTTTTTTATACGTGGCTGCCATTTTGGTGGAACAATCCTGACTGGAAACGCAGCAACGACTCACTGAATCACAACTGGTTTAGTTGTTTGTTGGTCTCAAGCTGTGGCCTGTGGCTTGGCAGCCATCTTGCCACCATCCCCTCCACCTCCTGACGATAAAGTCAGCTCTTATCATCTGAACCACATCACTGTAGGAATGCTGATATGATACCTGTGAAATGACAAATGTAAAATATGTTTGGCAGAAATGTTGTGTGTGACTGGGCGCCACACATGACCAGTTTGACTTTGTGCCAAATGAGTTTTTTATTCATGTGAACTTTGCAGAGAAGGATTCTGGTCTGAAGACGTGTGTCGCTGCTGTAGGAAACAAACTAAATATTTGCGATCACTTCCTCTGCTCTACATAACGAAACAAGACTTTTCACAGCCATCGAGGGGCTGAGTGTTTCATATTAGAAGACACAGAGCCACTCTTATCAGCAAAGCCAAAGACTGAAACTTGTGTAGGAGTGTCAGTAAAACTGCAGTCTGAAACTTGAGCAGTGTTTCTTTAAAGAGCGTGGGCGAGTGAAGTGAAAGAATGCGGGGAGAGAGCCAAACACTGGCTCACATTCTCTCAGCAGAGACGTGTATTTCCCCCGTCCACACACTCCAGTGTCAGGGCCTTTAATTAAGTCAGATGTGTGTGTGGGAGGCAGAAGTTGGCCGGTGTTTCACTGAAAACACCGAAGGTGTGAGATTTTTTTTGAAGGTAAAGCAGGGATTTTTTTCTGTGGGGGCTGATGAAGCAGAACGTCTTACAGGAAAGCTGTCAGAAAAACACGCTTCTGTGGATGTGACCCGCGGCCATGACGAGAAACGACTGGGAACATGAGAAAATGTGACACCAGAGGAAAACAGAGCACGTTCAGTAAACAAATGCTCCTAAATGGGCTGATGTTAGCAGCCCGGGGAGCGTGCCTCATGCTTCAGACGTGATTTGGCTTCAGATGTTTGATGAGTGTGTCTCCACACGGCCACAGAGACATCCCATAAACCACAGCAGATACCAGAAGCCACTCACAATGCATTCCCAAAACATGAGCTCATGTGCAGGAAAATCACTGCTTCTCCATCGTTTTGACCCCAAAAGCTTTGGTTTGTCTGCAGATCAGATTCAGAGACTGTTTGTTGTGTTCTGTGCTCCTCTTCCTCACCTTCCTCATGAAGCTAACCTCTGTCGTCCTTCAGTAAAGATGCAGAGCAGAGCGTGATGGAGAGAACAGACTGAGACTCATCCAGGGAAACACAACACCGTCCTGCCTCTCTTTGTGCCGGAGCCCCTTCAGGGTCCAGTGCAGGGCTCTCTGCATTCCTTCACGCTAAGCTCCTGTTGTTTTTCTGAACTCCCTGCTGGACGTTAGTGAAGCCTGAAAACACCTCGGATCACTGAGTTAATGCAACACACTTCATGTTCATGTAACACACACACACACACACACACACACCTGAAGTTTGTCATCACACCTGCAGGACCAGCATGCCGCTCTGTCGTCTGTCTCTCAGCAGAGGGACAGTCAAACGTGTGCTGGCTTCAGCCATCACGCCAACATTTGATTCTTTTCTGTTTCACATCACAGTGAAGTGTTTTGTCTTCAGGTTTGGGTCTGTTGGTCAGGAGGATAATCTGAGATATGTTCAGAGGGCCCTTTACATCAGCGGTCCCTGTGGGCCCTCCACCCTTCCTCTCCTGATCCATGTCTGTCTCACAGACCTTAAAGTCAGTTTGCTTTTGTGCCCTTCTTTTGTCTGTTCTTTTTGTAGTCCTGGTTTCGCGTTCTTGGAGAAACACATTTCAAACCATTTTTTAAGACTCCGGAGGGAGACCCTCATTTTCAATGATGCCGAGCATCAACGACGACATAAAAGAAAACAATCAATAAGCAAACCTAAGATGAGTTAAACAAAGAGAACACCAACATTCAGACCAGTTGAAACAGAAACAAATCAAATAAAACAACAAACAGTAAAAGAACAGTTAAAACAAAATCTGAAATCAGACTTTTACACAGCTGTGAAGGCAGCAGAGTGTCCAACTTTAAGGTTAGCGTTAGATTATTCCATGTGTCAGGTGACCTGGAGGAGAGCAACGTGTTTCCTATTTGTGGAGCAACGACCTGTTCTGAGAGCGAGAGTCAAGATTATCTGAGTTCAGAGTTAAAATGAATGAAATAAAGGGAGGTAGCGTCTGAATAAAGCTTTATAGATGAATAAAAACCAATGCACCAATGTAAAAACAGTAAAAGTGTCTTTGAAAGTAACAAATGAACTTTTATGGCTGTACAGAAAGCCAAGCACTGTTTTCAGTTTAATGCTCAGAGTGTCAGCATGATGCTTATAGTTGAGGTTATTGCCCAGTCAGACACCAACATATTAATACTGACTAGTCCATACCCATTGAGTACAGCATACCATGACTTAGTCATACCAAACATTAGGAACAACACCAACATTGGTCCACAGGGGGAGCCACAGCCATCGGTCGCATTTTAGCCATTTTGAAGCATTTTTCTGTTGTTATAGCGCCACCCAGTTGCCAATTAGAGTTAAATTTCTCCAGTCACCTTGAGGCGTCCTGTTCTACATATCTACCAAGTTTAGTAAAAATCCATATGGCGGTTAGGCCTAGATAAGAAATGAGCTCTCTAGCGCCCCCATTTTGTTTGATGGGGTCAATAATGGAGGGGTCCCCTCAGATTATGTGTGGTCATATGCCTACAAAGTTGCGTGGTGATGGGTGAAACCGTTGAGATGTTATACACCTTTATGTGATGAGCCACGCCCTCCGCAATATTATATATACACTGACACACACACACACACACACACACACACACACACAGTTTTTGTCATTTTAAGATGAGCCATTTACTGAATAAATACTGAGAGATTCAGTGTGAGCAGCCTCAGTGAGGAGCATCCATTTGGATTTGTCTGAGTTCATCACATGGTTGAAGTTGGGATGAATAAAAGACGACTGCAGGAATTCAGCGGCTGATTGTTCAGATGAAAAACTGTGTCATGTGCATAAAGATCAAATGTACAGGATTTGGAAGTGGGGACAAAATCATTCACGTAAACTGAAAACACTACTTGACCTAACACTGGACCCTGTGGGACACCTTTAGTAATATTTAAAACATCAGAATAGACATCGTCCATTTTCCACACTGTCATCTATCAGAGAGGTCGTTTTCAAACTACAGGAGGCCGACAGTCTTTAAAGTAACGGATGATCCAGTTAGTAATGACGAGGCCTCAGAAAGCTTCAGCTGTTTATTCTTCTATACAAAGTTCAGTCTTTCAGCCATTTTTACTTTAGTTATAACACTGGACGACGCCCACTGAACGTGGTTGATGGATTTTCTGAGCATGTTTCCAGACGGATGGATCAGCGTCTGTATTTCAACAAATGACCTATTTTCATCTCATCACGCTCCTCCAACATGACGAAAGTTCAGTTTGTCTACGCTCAGTACGTGCTGTACCTTTTTGTTTCAATTTAAATACGCAAATCCATTTAAATATAGTAAATCTAATCTTTCGATGTTTGTCTCAGTCACTGAAATGTAGGTTGATGTGTTTCCCTGCCTCGAGCTTTGAAGTGCTCCTAAATATTTACTGTCTGTTCTTGAACAAGAACAAAATCTGCTTGAACCAACAGACACACTGTCATTAAAATGTTCTGTGAAGAATAAAGACACACAGCGAGGAAACAGGACACAGGATCAATCTCTGGAACCTGATGTGTATGTTCAGGTTGTAAATAAAGACAGAGACGTTCGGGGACATTAAGTACGGTGTCTCCTCGACCTTGACTGGGTGTCCTCGACCACGTGCCGTCATCGGCCTGAGAACGGACACTTGAATCTATTATTAAGCAGTGCTTGTTACACCATGTCGTCACAGGAGACGGTTCTCTCAGGAACGCTCCCTCCTGTGTGTCTCACGCCTCTCATGTTTCATCTCCAGATACAGTTTCAGTCCATGCTTATTTCCTCAGGTTGAACTGTCCGACTCAGATGTTTGGTTGGAGGCTCGGGGGGCTCGCTGTGAGGAAACAAGTGGATGTGGGGGAGGTGACGACTCCTTTTCATTTCTGTTTTCTTTTTAAATCAACTGAGAATTGATCCAAAGACAGAATATGAAGCAGGTCTGTTGTCTGTGACACGTCGGCTGGACGTTTGCTTGGTCAGAGCAGATCTTTGAACATGTTGTGAACATGTGTGACTCTACATCAGCCCGCGTTTATAATATCTGCAGAGTAAAATGAGCTGTTGTCAACAAGTCTGTGACGACTACTCTCAACACTACTACCTGCATGAATCTGTCAGATGAGTTCATAAAAGATATTCAAGATATTTTCAAGTTACTGAACAAACAACTTAAAAAAACCTCCAGACCGACTAAACTGAGACGTTTTTATCACGTTACTTTGCTTCTCGGCACAAAGGAGCGTCACTGCTTTACAACATATAAACAACTTTATTTCAGCTTTAAAGGTCCAGTGTGTCAGATTTAGGGAGATTTAGTGTCTGTCAGTGAGGATTACAGATTACAGATTACAACCAGATGAAACTTCTCCTGGTTAGAATTCCTTCAGTGTTGATTGTTGAGGAGCTGAATTATCCTCAGAGTCTCTTCCTCTCAGAAACACACACACAGCAAAGGCGTCAGTTATAAAACTGCAGAGAATCCACACTGTTAGTTTACGTACAAATGAGGAAATGTACATACGGCACAAAACTTCTGATTTATCAAACCGTGCGTACACCTGCCAACGTGCAGTCTTCTGTTTATGAATCCCAAATCAACTTTGAAATTTTGCATGTGGAGCAGCGTCATGTCCCATTCAACCTTACATGGTCATAAAGCACATCATTAATGCTGTCGCACAGACATGCGGCGGCTGATCAGTGGTTCTTTACCATAAATCACGGCAACCACAGGGAGGAAAACCAAGAAAACTTCCTGGCGTGGTAATGGGGGTGCTCGGGTGAGCTGGAGGTCACAAAGCACAGGGCTGTTGTACCCGCATCGCCAATTTCACCTGTCTCCAAAAGTTTTGCTAAAAGTTTCCCTAAATTTATGCACATTGTCTCATCAAGTTTTTCTTCATCATTGCTAATTTTTGCTTAGAAGGTGGCGTGCACACATTTATTGTGCGTACGCAGGTGTCAGAAATGAGACCACAGGTAAAAACACTGAATAGTGTTGCGGGTTAAAAGAATCTTTGTTTTTCTTTGGAGTGGCTGCAAAACTTGGAACATTTGCTGGCGATTTGGTCGGTGGACACTCGACATGGACGTATTCAGATAAATAGATACTGTGTTCCAAGATGGCGCCCGGTCATTGGATGCACATGCCAAAAAAATGTTGAGACCTGTCTGACCTGCCACAGAGCTCCTGAGCAGTGACGGGTTATTATCTAAACGTCAAGTGAGCTAATTTTCAGTTTTACATCAAAATAAATTGCTTCAAATAATTTGGACAAATTCTTGTTTAAACTGGTCTGATTGTCAGAACGTTTGTTTCCTGTCCAGTCAGACTTCTTCTTGATGACATCACAGACTTCACAGACAACAGCAGCTGTTTTGGTGAGTACACCTTCATCTTTATCCAGAAGTGACAGAAATGAAGTCCTGAAATACAAAGTTAACAGGAACTCTTCCTGATTGTTTCACTTCCCATTATCTCACACAGCATGTGACTGATCAGCTCTGTTTGTTTCTGATTGATCAGCTGCTCTGTGTGTGTGTGTGTGTGTGTGTGTGGGGGGGGGGGGGGTGCTCAGATGGAAGTTTGATGTCAGTTCAGAGAAACAGGAAATGCAGCGTGCAGCACATTCAGGATCAGAGCAGCAGTTTGTTCTCACAGAGGACAGATAACCTATCAGAGATTTATCAGAGGAATCTGCTGACTGAGGTCAGAGGACAAACGGCGTTCTGATGGGAAACACACACACACACGCGCACACACACACACACACACACACACACACACATTAGATCTGATCGACCTCAGCAGCAGACCATGTGTTAACTTCAGTACAACTAAGTACAGCAGCAACACACAGTTAAAACCAGCTCTGTGTGCTCAAGATTCTCTTCATACATCATTTCCCACAATCCCACAGCTGGGTGTCAGGTTGCTGAACAGTTCCGGCCGTCGGGTGTCAACATTTGCTCCTGCTTATAAAATGTCTAAATAGCCGAGCTGAGCGACATCACTGCTGACAGGAGTGTGATCTTCCCTTCCTGTGTCCTTGAGCGTTGTGTTTACTCCTCTCACGTGTGGTCATGAGAAGGAGGCTGATGTTTATAGCCCATTTCCATCACGCACTTTAACCAGTAAAGACTCACCACTTACATTCAGCAGTAAATGTCAATTTCCTGCGTCGGTGTTATGGAGGAGTTTATTTTCTGAGCAGGTTTGTCTGCTGTGATTATAATAAGAACATCAAACAACAACAATCCCAGGAAAAAGATGAACATGTTCTGTTGTTGGCAGCCCCGGGCGCCACTCGCAGCCTCGTTTGTGCCATCAAACACAGAGAGGAACAGAATCAGCCTGTAGCTTTTGTACGGCACATTAAGTACTGTTTGGAGGTTTGTCTGTGATGCAGGTGAAGAAGCTGCAGCTCCACTTTGCTCCTCGTGTGTCCTCAGTCACTGTATCAGACGTGAGGCGAGACAGGAGACAGATGAGAGGACGACACCACTCTCAGATCTGTACGGTACATATGCAGCAGCAGCTGGTTAGCTTAGCTTAGCATTAAGACCAGAAACAGGGTTAAAAGGTGAGTGTGAAGCTCTTTTTACACAGAACCAAACGACGGAGGCATCATGTCGCTCCAGTGTGTGATCTTAGGGCCTGAGACCATGTAGTGTTTTTTATTTCAGCAGAAAAGCGGTGGCAGGGCGCTGGAGAGCACTTTATAAAATCATACGTTTCTATGACAACAATATCTTGACACTAACATTAGCCAGGTAGCTAGCATCATGCTACATTACCAGAGGGTTGACACAGTTTCTGTTTCACTGCTGCGACTCATGATCGGGACACGTCATCTGTTCATGATGGTGACAACATGAGGAAACTCATTCCACACATTACGTTATCGTGCCAAATACCTGCTACCTCACTGGGTTTACTTTTTTATCTATTGACTTCCTAGTTCCTCAGACAGGAAGAGGTGCACTCTGGGAACACTAAGTTAGTGCATTAGCGATGATGCTGATTCAACTCAATGTGCAGAACAGAAGTGAATGAGTAAACAGTCCTCTGGTCAGCAGATGAAGACACGTGTAATGTGTCTCTGAGGACATGAGTCTGAAAGGTTTCTTCACTCTGACCAAAGAGAGTAAACACACCTCAGCACAGAAAAACACAAACAGACTGCGATCAGATGACACGCTGTAAGGCCTGAAGCAGACACGCTGTGTATCTGCACAGTTCACGCTGCTGGACACAGACAGCCGCGTGCTGCTCCACGTCTCTGCAGGGATTTTTTATTAGTATTCATAAAAGTGTTGAGGTGCCTCTGAGAAAAGCAAAACTGACATTCAGCTGCTGTTGTGTTTGTGTGACGCTGAAGTGAAGGTGCTTGTGTTCAAATACATATTCAGTCCCTAGATTTGTTTCCCTTCAGCAGAGGAGCCGCACAGTAATGTCAGAAGCATGTCAATGATTTAATTAGTTAACTGATACCGATCCTAAACGATCCTAGATGTTTTGATCCGTCCGCCCACACAGTCATTTCTCAGGGACTCTGATCTCACACTTTGCCCCATTGATCTGATTTACAGCTCTGATAAGCTTCCTCCTCCTGTAGAGAAAATTCCCATAACAGATTGAAGCCAACGGTTTCCTGTTGATAGCACACGCTTGGCCGCGGGGCAGGGCGCAACACTCGCTTTACACCTCATGTGTACTAATGCAAATATAAATGCACCTGGGGCCAGTGTGTGTGTGTGTGTGTCTGAACAGTTGATTCAGTTCACACAGAGAAAACAAGTCATCACACAGTGAAGGGAAGTTTCATACCTGCCTCTTAATGCCCAATCCATCGATCTGTCCAACACTTTTTATCATCAACAGCAACAGGAATCATTAACTGTTTCATACAAGTCAAACAGGTCATTGATATGTTGGAAGGACCTGATGATGCAGCACAGAGAGACGCCAGGTGATGGTTATTCAAACAGCTACAGCGGCACAGGAAGTCAGACCTCAGCAGCAACACAGTGTCGGTGTGTGTGAGTGTATTGATCTGCTCACACACAGCGACAGGACTAACTGTTCTCACCCTGTGGACTGGTGGGTGTCTCTGACAGTCCCCATCCATGTCAGTGAAAACATGGATGCTTCACACACACAAGATCTATACAATCAGCAGTTTGCAATTCAGTATCTGACCAAATGTCTCCCTTCTGTTCCTGAGATAATAGATCATCAAAACGTGATGATGTCACAGTCAAGCTGACCTTTGACTTTTGGATATAACAGGTCATAATTAGTATATGAATTCTTGAGCTATGGCCAAAAACATTTTTTGTGAGGTCATACTGACCTTTGACCACCAAATCTAATCAGTTCATCGCTGAGTCCGAGAGGACGTTTGTGCCAAACTCACTCAAACCATTCCTGAGATATCGTGTGAATGGAAAGCGGACGGATGGACAACGCAAAACACATAACGCCTCATGAAAATGTCTGTAGACAAGCTGCCATGAAATCAAGAACTTCAGGCTGCGACGATCCCAAAAAAATCCTGGAAGGAGTGTTCAGTCAGAATGTGTGTCAGCAGGACGTTGTGTGTGTGTGTGTGTGTGTGTGTGTGTGTGTGTGTGTGTGTGTGTGTGTGTGTGTGCAGCTGAGGCAAAACAAACTCAAGTGTGTTTTTATGTTAATGAGGGAACATGTCAGCACAGTGTGAATGTTCTTGATAGATTCTGAGCAAACATGGAGCTGCACAGCACAGAGAGGTGAAACACATCAGACTCTGACTACAGATGATGGTCCATGTGTTCATTGTTGCTTTGGTTCTTCTCATCAGATTCATAAAGACGACCCGCAGCCTTATTCTTTCAGATGTTGTCTGAGGAGCCTCTCACAGGAGCGCTGGCTGTTTCTGGACACATGTGTTGAGCTGTTAAACCTCTTTACTGATGATTGAATTCTACAACAGCAGGATTAACAGAGTAAAACACTGGATTAAACCAACGGTTCAAAATATCACAAATATTTAGGATCATTCTGAAAAACCCTTGTGATGAGCATTCACGGCAGATTTGAGTGGATCATCTTTCCTTTAACAGAGTGAACAACCTTTTCTTTGTGTCTGTGTGATGATTGATGAACAACACTTTACACCGAACAGCTTCCTTGAGCTCATGTGAAGGCGACGGGCTGAGGCTGGCAGGCCTCTTTGTCTCCTCACTTATCAGCTGAGCGCTTATTTTGTCTCTGCTCTAATCCCCCCATCGTCATCCATGGGGGAGGATCAAAGATTTCAGCCCTGACCCAAATTCACAGAAAGGCCTTGAGAGACAAAACAATAGCATAGCTTATAGAAAAGCCCCTAATTATCATTATTTTATGTGTGTGTGTGTGTGTGTGTGTGTGTGTGTGTAGGTGCGCTCTGCGGCGTGCAGCAGGGGAAGCACACACTGAGATCAGTTCATCTGCTCATCAGAAAACATTTATCCAAGGCAGGACATCACCTCACATTGTGTCTCACAGCTCAACACTGGGCTGGGATCAGTTCAGTGACATGTTGCTGAGCCTCACCTGATCCTCCAGCTGACTGGGGTTCACCTGGGGAGCTCCCAGCTGACTGACATGACTGTTAACGCTCAGGAAAGTTTTCTTGGATATAAAACGTGTTTCAGAAAGTACCTAAAAACTGTTTCACATTCAGAATGAAACGTTAACGTCAACTCATTTTACACTTTGGAGGATTTATAATCCACTCGTCCATAAATGTGTCACAGTTCAAAATGTCTGAACTTTACCCAGTACATGTGTCACCATCAGCTAGATATGACACTTTTATCTTGAATGTAATTAAACGAGGGAAAATCACAATCTCCACTCACACGCAATTTCAGTTTCTTCTCAGGGAACATCAGCAGGGATTCTGTGGATTTATTAGTTTTACTTTTGCCACCAAAACACGACAGGATGAAGTTAAAGGTCCGGTGTGTCACAGTTAGTGTTTCTCAAATCACATACAGAACACTTAATACTTCTTGCTTGGTGCACTCATTTCAGCAGGGTCGTGATGCCTCAAATTGCGCACTGCATTTTGCACTTAGCGGAAGTGACGACAGCTTTTCTTTTAAAAAAACGCTTCTTCTTCTTCTTCGTCCTCTCTTTTTTAAACAGCACATTGGAAACAGGTGGAGCATTAGCACCAACATTTGACCGCTACCTCTGCCAGCACATAAACCAAACCTACACCACAACGTCAGCGCTGATTAAAATGTGCCACCATGGCCAGGATTAAGTGAGCTAGCATGCTAACATTAGCACTCGCATTATTGCACATGGCACCAAATTATAACAGACCCAACAAACATCACTGACGGCTTTTGTTTGACAACAGTTTTGGTGCTTGGTGCAAAAAAACATGTAGAACTTCCATCTGTATAACGCAGCAGTGTTCACTGCAGCCAGGTCAGGCTCCTTGTTGTCTGCAACTGACAAAAGTTGAGAAGTTTGTCACAAAGATGGCTACTGTTGAGGGTGAGAAGTGTCCGTCAGTACACACTCACTGCGTTTTCCTGGACTACACAGTGTGAACATGCTCAAAATATGAAGTGTTTAGTGCAGAAGGATGAGATGTGAGACACACTGTTCGTGATGTCGAGCAGGGAGGATGAAATGTTTCTGGAACAGCTGAAACGTCTCCTGGTTAGAATTCATTTACTGTTCAGTGACTACGTTTACATGCACACCATAGACCTGTATCATTCACAATATCCTCAATATTCCGGTCAGTCATGTAAACACATGCATAACCTGATTAAGGTCATATTCTGGTTGGAGAATAGTCCGAATCAGACCCCTGGCATGTGCCTGTTTTAACCAGAATATTGTGACATGTATACACCTTAATCAGAAAATGCCCTGTACCGGAATATTCAGTAACGTCTGCACATGCTCGATTCGCAACAAAACCTGGGTTGTCGGTGTTGTTATGGTTACGGCAAGCAGGGAGAACAGCAGAACTGGCTTCGTACCTTCATGCACAGACTGCGGGGGGCTCTGGCTGACGTGAACGGCTCAGCTGGACGGAAAGGTCCATACACTCGTTCACCTTTTCTTCTGACTCTCGTCTTTCATTGCTGAGGACAAAATGGATCAGCAGGGTGTTGCAGTTAAGTTGTGGTGCAAAAGCGCAAGTAGGACAACACAGGGCTATGTGGGAAACAAACACTACAGCTTCTGTTCATTGTAGGGCTGTACCCAAATATTTGGATATTTGAATATTTGTTTCTATGGGTAGGTATTCGTTGTGTGTGGGTTTTTTTTACAAATTTTTTTGGTGCTAAATGTAGTCTTTTTGTTGTTGGTAAATGTAGGTTATCAATAAAAATCAAAACTTTTAAATTGCATTGTTAAAAATGTGAAAATATAGTATAGCCTACCAATGGAGCTTGTGCACACAGCACCAACCATTTTACTGCAGCACAGAGTGATCAAAAGAAAGCATAGAATAATGCACTGAAGGAGACTGCTGTGCCATCACATTTTTTGTGTGGTTTGAGAGCAAAGATCCGGTCGCCGCTGTGCAAAACTCCGCAATACAATCAGGTCCGAAAAACCCCGGAGGAGTGCTTCGCAAGGAGTCTGTGAACGGAGCCGAGCCTGGCGTAAAACTAGAGAGAGCAGCACGGCCTCCTTACAAACCCTTGGGACTGCTTCCATGGAGCTGCTGGTTGCAGTCAAAGAAAATCTCTCTTCATGTCAGATTCCTCTTCTCTCTTCGTCATCTGTCGTCTCACTCCGAAGCCTCTGACCTGGGTTCGACATGGGAGGGCTGGTGATAGCCAAAGAGACTCAACCAGGAGGAAACAGTTTCAAACTGACTCCACATTAAAATTAAGCTGTGATGAAGCCCAGATATAAAAGTTTGAATTTGCATTGCTGTCAGATTTGAATAATGTGGTCTGAACACAAACAGACAAACTGTGTGAAGAGAAGAAGCAGAAACACACACGCAGGCTGAGACACTTCTCTTGTTCTGTGAGGACGCAGCGATGGCGGACGATGTGATCTCATGGAATGTATCTGAAAACAATAAAAACACTTTATAACAGATTGTTTATGAAGACATTCGTCCTTGTGGTTAATAAGTGTGAAAAACACAGATGGAAACGGGTGGAAAAACTTCATCTTTTCAGCTGTGGTTTGGATCAAAGAGAACAATCGTAGGTGTGATCACGCCGCTGATCAAAGGATGTCGTGTTGTTGGCTGTTTCTGCTGTGATGGAATATCAACACCATCTATCTTTGGACCAATCACAGGATGTGAGAATGTTTTCAGCATGTGACAGTGATCAGTCCCACTCAGGTTAACGAGATCAGGTTAATCTTTTAACCCACTAAAATGTGATGAAGCTCAACAAACATTTTTTATGACCAGGCGTCAGCGAGCTCTGAGACGAGAAGCGAAATGAAAAGCTCTTTCTGGTTTGAGGCTTGACCTAAATATAATTCCACTCCATGTGGAGGCCGCGGAGCTGCATTCTCACATCTCTTAGGTTTTTCCCCTTTTCTGTTAAAGTCAAGAAACACCGCTGCAACACCGTCACTCCTGAGACTCTGTGGCTTGTATTTAAAATTCTTTTTTTTTTTTTTTCAAAATGTTGATTAATGTACATTGTCCCTTTTCAAATAAACAAAAATAAAATAAAAATAAAGAACCAACACATTCTCATGCCAGCTCATCGAACACCGACGTTTGGTCAGTGACCCGTCAGATCAAGGTTCCCTCCTGCAGCAGTTGGGACACTCAGCGTTAATTTACACTTGTTACATATGTTGTGTCTTTTCAAAATAAGCTTCCAATTTCACAGGAAATGTACAGTTTCTGCTCGTTACACGTATACAGTCCATTTTACAATAAACCTACAATGTTGGTATGAAGCCTTGTCTTTAGGTGACTTCCTTAATTAAGTTTAGGCGACAAGAGAATGTGGTTGGGTTAAGAAAAAGCAGACTTTGATGCTATCTATACTGCAGTAGCCGGCCAAAGTGTCGACATATGCCGCCAGCCACATCGCACTGACCGACAGTTTCAGTCGTGCGGCACATTAAACAAACCATCAGATCTGTTTCTGAGTCAGAACCAGAATTCCTTTCATACTAAAAAGGCAGAAAGAAAAAGCTCCTGCAGTCGAGGCTGAATGACCTGAGCAGGATTTACACCTGTGTCAAATCAACACTGTACCTACAAGGCAGGCTCTGCGCAGACAAGTACCCAACATCCCAGCCAGAAATGTAGCTACACGTCATGGTGACGCAGACTTCCTGATTATTTTTGTAAGCTGAAACCATTTCCCTCAGTGGAAACTAAACATTGATTTAGTTCACAGATAACACAGAAACAATAAACTGTGAAGACAATAAACTCCCCACACAGTGATGTTTTAATTCCTGTGTGACATTTATCCTGGCTTCTTATGAGTAGATAACAAACTTCCTGAGATGCTAGGCTAATTTATACAATATAAAATGTCATAGACTTACGCTAATAATGTTAGCATGTCGTATTTGTGGGGAAAACATGTTTAACAAAGGACAACTTGTGAGTTATAATGGAGCTGAATGTCATACTTGTGTTTATACTGTAGCTCTGTTGGTGTTCTGAATCACAGAAAAAGTCTCTAGCCCCTTTTACACTGCCAGATTTTCGGCGAATGTTGGGCCGTTTTGCCGGCAAGCTGCGAGCGTTTAGACACACAGAGCCGTGTCTGATTGGTGAGTTGATCCGAGGTGCCCAATTTTCCGCCTCGTAGGGTAGACATATTGGTGGAACCCTTTTAGTTTAAACAGACCAAGGCGGCCTTCTGCAACGGGAGAGCTGTTGATGACTTGTGGGAGAAGCTGTTGATGACGGCGAGCAGCTAGTAGCAAGAGGGAAACACAAACCTGACAGACACTGTAAAGATGAGCAACTGTGGAGACAAGGAATTGCGCGCCCTCCTTGTCCTCGCAAATGAAGAGGCCATTAACCGTCAGATGACGGGGACGGTGAAGGACGGGCCGACTTACGAGAGAATCGCCGAAGGACTGACCAGCCGCGGCTTCCCTCCCACGTCACTGTTTACGTCACACGCTGAGCTACACGTTTTGTTACTTGCTCACGCCCCCCATTGCCCCGAAAAAGCCACATTCTGTATGAACAAAAGTAGGTAGGCGGCATTTTGCTGCACTCCCCGATCTTGTTTTTATACTGCCAATGCTGAAAAACACTGATTGGGCTTTCCTGCAAATTTGCACAACTCCTGTTTAAAAAGGGCTTCTAGTTTCCAGGTTTACTTCCACAGTATGCAGCCCACTAAATATATGGTGTTTCTCACACTGGCCCCGCCCACAAGTTCCCGCTCAGCTCACAGACTAAACATTGTGATGATGTCACATATTTTTAAATCCCTTTTCACAGTGACCACTGGGAAAAATGGCTCCATGGCTGAGCAGCGTTCCTGAGGACCTGGGATAAATGCTCACAACAGTGTAGACCACTCTCACAGGTTCTGTGTAGAGCACGCAAACAACTATAATTCAGCCTTTATCAGACTAGAGAGAGCTCTCCTTTATGACCCTGCAGGAGGCTGAGTGTGTGGGGACGTGTAGCTTCAGGTACTGCTGAGACAACGAAGTCTGATCCCCCCTGAAGAACAGATCCTTGAATCTGAAGGCTTATCAGACACTAAATCACTGACCACAGCTGGCTGCTGCAGCAACTTACCACATGATGGTGTGTTGTGGGAAACGGTGAGCCACGTTCAGCTTCTTTGGTGGACAACTCCGTGGTTCTTCTACACTGGCGCTCCCACTGCACCGCCAGACTCTTCATTTTTCCAAGCAGGACCGAGTATCCACCCAAACTGGAGCAGACTCTGTCCACCTTGTTCTGATTAGTCACACTGTCCCAATGGCAGACATCATTAGGACATGAGTCATCATGTTTGTGCCCCTGCAGCTCTGACATTCGCCTGACAACTTAAAATTTGGTGGTTTTGCTTAAGCAGTGACTTTTGATCCTGAGCACGGGGAGATGCTCCGCCGTGACTCACAGCGTCTGCGCTCAGTTTTTTGCTGAGCGAGTGCTGATCCCAGCTTCAGAGGAGAGAGGAGGGGGGTATAATTATCCTGCTGGTGATGAGGTCATCTCTGGAACTTCTCCTCCACTCATCCTCCGGCTAAAAGCAAGATTTCAACACACTCATCCATTCAGCCGTCGCCATGGCAAAAAACATGTGATCTAAGATGCATGACCAAGTTTGTAATGGCAAAATGATAGTTGGTCATATGCACTGCGCGCAGCCACATGCTGAGCTTCTCCAAATGACCACATAGATGGATGACTATCAGCAGCGCCGTTGTTTTTTTGCCAACACAATGCTCCTCTTCAGCTGCTTCATCGGCCTCTGAACCGCCGAGCTCCAGACTGATGAGAGGAATGTTTGAGGTCACAGACGTCAACAAACACCAGCGACGCTCAGCAAACAAAAGGTGAACAAGGGCTGTAACTGACACTGACCATCTGACCCCCCGCCCACCTGACGCTTCATCCAGACATAACAACATCACACCTCAGAGCACCGAGGTCAAACATGCCCAGGCCTGTTCCTATTTGACCCCCAGACCTCGAGTCAACAGAAAGAGACGCCTTGAACTGAAGTCATGATGCTTCTGCAAACTCGACGCAGGAGGCCCCGTCTTCTGCCTCAGTTCAAACGGGTTCAGCTACTAAAAAGGAAATAGGTGACCTACATCTGATGTTTGTCACCCAGTTTCATTGTCTCACAGTTCCCTAACAACGTGGCATCAACACAGGACACTGAAGGCTGGAATGAGCATCGCTGTCTGCTGCTGTGTTTGATCTGATCACAGTTCAAGACTCACTGAGTCACTCACTGCTTTTACACCTGCAGGAGAAACCTCATTAGCGGCAGGAAATCAGAACCAGTTAAATGTCACCGTAATAACCTGGTTACAGTCACACATGTGGCGACATGCAGCGGGTCAGAGTCACGTTACATCAAACACATTTTAAACCAAATAAAAAATGTAACAGAGCTTCAGCCTGAGTCTGATCTGCCAACCAGAAAAGATGGACATCAGACTCCAACGGCCCCAAAAGCCACACACTCACATGGTCCATGTTTCCATGTTCCTGAATAAAGTGGTCGATAAAAATACCCCAAACACAGATTCAGTGTCATCCCATCACAGGTGTACTGGTTGTGTTGGTCTTATTGGAGGCTGTAGGGTACAAATGTTGGCCCCAGGGCCCCGTCAGATTTATCCAGCCATGTCCCCAACCCACATGACTTCAGTCAGGTCTGATTTAACATCCTGTTGATGATGATGATGAAGAAGAAGAAGAAGATATACTTTATTAATAAAAAAATTACATTTTTTCCCTCTGTTGTCATACACACACACTCAAACACAGGCCCCAAATACACACACACGCACAAACAGGACCGATACATGCAGTAAATGGAGAGATGTCAGAGTGAGGAGGGTTGATGCCTTGCCCAGGGGCACCGAGAGAATACACAGGAGGTGACCTGGCACCTCCCCATCTACCAGTCCATGCTCCAAACTTGGACTTGAGTCCCTATGGATCCAAGGAGTCAGAAACCCAACAGGAAGCTGAACCTGAAGCTGAACGTCACCAGAAGGTTTCAGGTCACTTCTGCTCCAGAGTCCAGATTAAACATGTAGAAATACAACATGTCAAAGAGCAGAGCCGAACACTGATGAGCCACTGACCACACAGCGGTTTCTAACGAGTTGGGAGAGACGGGTTGAAACCAGTCAGCACACTTGTTCTGATCTGCGGGAGAACTTTTACACCTGATAAAGAAATCGTGGAAATTCACAGTTTTACTTTAGTCCGGCTGAAAACACTGCATTTTGGGTGACCTGAGAAAGTATTTTCTTGTCTTGTGTTTCTTTGGTCTGATAGAAACTCACTGCAGGTGAACAACGAGGCTGATCTCCTTTAATGTGAGGCTGCTCTGGACTCTGGCATAATAAAGCATATCTGTCACATTCACACTGAACAGTCTGAGGCTCTGCTTTTATCTTTAGATGAACAGATGGATTATTTGTACTGTTTTCATTGTGCACTTATACAAAGAAACACAGAGTGAAGAGAAGTCATAATTCAAAGTGCAGTCAGAGCGAAGGAGGAAGGAGGAAACCACTGGCATGTTTAGTCTTGATCAGGAATAAGTCACCATGTGCCAGCGTACACTGCTGCTAAGGAGTGGCATTTATTCTTAGAGCAAATGTCCTGCGACTTCCTTCCCGTCTGTAACGAGCTGGGAATTCTGCTGGGAACATCGCCCCCCCTCCTCCTCCAGCCCCTCTCCTGACATAATGCTGCTTTTGTCACTAAACTGTTCTCTCTGTGAAACAAAACATGGAAAGCCTCCAGTGACCTAACGCGGGGTCATTGACCTGCTGCAGAGTACACTGTGTACCAAGAGCGAGCAGACGGGTATAACAACTTCTGCCTGAGTGCAGAGACGCCACATAGCTGCCAACTCACAGCTGCCACACAGAGAGATACACAAATTAATCCTTTCAGTCAGAGCTAATTACTGATGTCACAACACATGAGCAGCATTTAGAAAAGAGAAAACAACCAAGTACAGGGACATGCTGCAAAAAGCACAGATAATAAAATCTGCACCATGTGATCACAAAATAAAATTAAAACCCTGAATGGTTCATGAGTGACTTTCTGTTTGATGGGTTTGGTTCATCTGTTCTTGTTGTGTCCTGAAGCTTCGATGTGTTTAAGCTGACACGGTTATTCAACTTTAATTATCTGTGATTAATCTATAAACATAAGGATCAGAACAATATAACACATGAACAATATTATCTGAGTTGCTCATTTGTTGCAGAGGATCTCGTCTGTTTTTGTTTTTCCTGCTCGTAAGTTTAATTTTATGTCTGTATTACTTTATCATGTTAAAAAAAACTAAATTTGAGCTAATTTCCAACATCCTTCAGTAAACTCATAAGCCACACCATGTCAACAACAGGCGTGCTCCATCTGGGTGCATCCATTTTTAGTGTCCCCTGGAAACAGTTTCCGTGGTCGTCCTGTGATTCTGTATTTGCAGCTCTGTGTCAATCTGGTCAAGATGTTTTCTTAATTTGCAGTGTGTTGAGCTCTCTGGGTTTGGAGAGAGTCACTGCCCCATGTGGAGTTCAAGTATCTCGGGGTCTTGTTCACCAGTGAGGGTAAAACGAGGCGTGAGATGGACGAGCAGTTTGGCGTGGCTGTTGTGCTGCAGCATGGTGCAACAGTGCACCTCCATGATCAACATCTCGTCCATGGTGTCGACGGGGTGAAATGACATCTGAAAACCGCTGACCTGTTGACTTCAGGCCTGCCTCCGCCCATTATGACATTTTCAAGGTGTAGTGCAGGGAAATATGATCTGTGGGTCAGCGATAGGGGGAGGAGTCAGACATCTGGAGGGAGCTCGGAGTAGAGCCGCTGCTCCTTCATGTTGAGGTGGTTCAACATCTGATCATGAGCCTCCTGGTCCAGCTGGTAGGAGGCCCCGGGGCAGACCCAGAACACACTGGAGGGATTATAGATCTCATCTGGCCTGGGAACACCTCGGGGTCCTCCAGGAGGAGCTGGAGGGAGGAGCTGAGGAGACCCAGCCCCAGATAAGAGGAGCAACATGGATGGATGGATGCTAACGAGTCTTCATGCTCACTCAGTCACTTTGAGGTGTTTCCACTGACAGGTTGGAGGGAGTGTGTCAGCCCATCAGAGCTGGCAGCTTACTAAGCCTGTTTGTACGTGGAGCCTCTGCAGTAACAAAGGTGAGGAGCTGTGTGTTCACGCTGTGGTCATCAGCCAAAGAATAAAGTTTCAAAAGACAGTCAGCTCAGTAAAGAACATGACACATCAGCCAGCAGATTACATCTGATCTGTGATAAGTATCCACACACCAGCAGGAGCTTAATGTTCAGAGTTTAGACTGCAGCGCTGATGAATGACAGCCCTCTGACCTTTGACCTCTGGTTTAAAACTTCTTCTTATAACAGGTTTTCTCTGCACTGTCCACAGTCACCAGCTCAAGTAAAACTTTTAAATGATGGATTAGCACTAGCATGAACTGCTCCCGGCGACACACAAAGTCTGGGAACATTTGTTGTTTCAGGTACAGAGTGTTCGGCACAGCGTACGCGGAGTGTGACGCTGCAGAGAGGACAACAGTGTAGCAGAGTTTGAGCAAAATTTTCCTCTGAGTTCAGACTGAAACTAAGTTATCATCATCATCATCATCTTCATGCCATCTGTCATTTGTGATTGACTGATTTTCACCCACTGGTTTATAAAAAGACCAAAAGCTCAAGAACTCTGACAGAGCGGTGACCTACTGTGCAGCCTTCAGCTCTTTCATGACACATCACGTCTCAACATCGCCTCAGATTTGCATATGCTCATATTTACACACGTAAATATTCAACATGCAAGATTTTACTTCAGAGCGAGCAAACAGGAGAAACGACAGATAAAAGACATGAGCCCATCAGCTGGGCGTCCTGATGTGTCATCAGTCAACACAAACTGAGTGAACAGACATTAAACCTACAACACAATGTTTCTGCTTCACATCCAAACAGGACAAAGTGTCGACATCCATTTAGAGCCATTAGCAGCACTGAGCTGAAGGCTTGTGCTGAATTCAGAACAGCAGACATGACAATGAACAAAGTGTTTGCAGGTTTTTTTTCCCCAAACGAGAGACGACATATGCAAATGAACGCTTTTTGCATAAAGTGTTATGGATGTGGCGCCGCTCGTCTGACAGGGTTTTCCAGGGAAAAAGCTTCTTGCACACAGGAAGTGGCGGCTTTCTGACAGCAGAATCAAAATTTGGGAATAAGAGTGGAGGAGTTGGTGTTAGCAGCTGCAGACGTGCAGAAAAGCTTAATAGGTTGAATCTGAGTAACAGAAAGAGAAGGAAACAGGAACCTGACAGTTTGGGCGCCACGACGACGAGAAAACTGCACTAAAAAAGGATTTACATGCTTATTTACAGAGACACATTTAGACATGTTTGACTCAAAGTCAGTGCAGAGAGCAGAGCAGAGCTGTCAGGGTGTAAACAGGTCGTGTATATTCAAACAGCAGAGTTCAGACTGCAGACTGGGACTTAATGAAAGACTCTGAAGCTTTAAGGACGACAGGTCTCTAATTAATTGCCAGTGAAGCAGCTCTAGAAACTTCAGTGAAGTTTAAGTACATGTTCTGTGTGTTTTCTGTTGGCAGACCTGAAGGCAACTTTTTAATTCAGCATATTGTGTTTCCTCTTTCACACAGCGTCACTTCAAACTGCGAAGGCTGGACCTATCTTTGCATCTCAGGCTCAGAATTCAGAGTATTCGCAGCTTCTAACCAGGAACTCTGCAGCTGAGCGCTCCTGTTAAAGATAAACTTGTGCGTCAGCTGACTTCCCAGAAACTGTTGCTTTTTTTAAAATAAGGGGGCGGGCTGTTGCTACGGGGAAGCGGAGAGGCCGTCAACCAATGCTGTGACTGTCTGAAAAAGGCCGTTCCTCAAAGCTCAAGTTACCAAAGTGCAAATACAACTGCATCGGGCGGCTTCATGTGGGAAGCCTCTGCATGAATAAACTTTGAGCAATGGAACACTGTGAGCTGTTTTCAAAAGTTTGATTCTCAGAGGTGTTTCAAGACAGACTTCCTTGTTGGAGCCACCACAAGGCCCCCAAAAAGGTCTGCAGGAATTCAAGTGAATGCTTCATGCACAGAAACTATCTGAGCCCGGTCCTGAATAAAACCCTGTCTCCTCTGGCTCTGAGTATAATCAATACTCCCTGCAGTATGTGAATGTAAAGTATGTGTGCAGACAATAGTTTGAGAGCCACTCCTTAAAACTATCCCACAACAGGAATGTGTTCACCTGCTGGAGGCTCTCCACAAGTTTACAGCTGCACCTTAACATTTGACAACAGATGATTCACACTGAAGCTAAATAACTGCAGCTGGAAGAAAACAAACTGGAGGAGAAATCAGCTGTAGTTTTCTTAAGAGAACATGTTTCTGACAACTTCCTCCTTTTAGTTGTTTTATTGTGAAATATAACTGATTATCTAACCACAGCAGACAGAACCACCATGAGAACGCCTGAAATCCACTGTGTGAATACCCTGTTTACAACTGCAACACTTTCATTTTCAGTTTGACGTTCATTAGTTGGGCCCAAGAGTGAAGTAAATATTGGGTGGTGTACAGACACACTGCAGTTTAGATGTTGGCTTCATACAGATGGATAAAATATTATATTCAGTCAAACAGTTAGTCTAGGTAGAAAATCATGTGTGCACGCGCACACACACACACACACACTTAACAATGTATTGCTCTAATAAGCAAGTTACCAACATCAAGGTTGTTCAAAGCCCGAGAACGCTTTGCATATTCAGCCCCAAGACACTGCACTGCTGTCTGTTTTCTGCACCCCCAATCCACTGGAGTATGGTGCAAACTGCTCTGTGAAATTGCCTCAGCCTCTATTCCCCACTGTGGAGCGGCCTCATGCTCACAGTGAGCTGTGCACGGGTAACCAGGGTGGTGGCTCATTAGCTGCAGGAGGACATGAGGAGGTCTGCTGTGGATCATCACCATGGAGATGCTCGACTCCATTTTCTCCTAAGACCTGGCGAGTGTTGTGTTTGTCCTGTAACCCGAGACAACGGGAGGATCTGAACAAACACGGGCACAGCCACTCATCATCACCAAGGATTCCCCCGCCTAAGGTTTGATAGGGGCACTGAGACAAAGGGCAGGGAGTCTTAATCTGCTTTGCAAAATGAGAGGAGGCCAGGGGCCAGCTGCAGCGGCCCAGAACAGGTTAGAGTACACAGGGGCGTTTAAAGGACCTGAGGACACTGGGGGTTGAGCCCAGGCTTCTGTTGGGTGGCCGTGAAGATCCTCCCTGGTGTTTTCTATTTTCATGTCACCTTCTTTACATTCAACGTACAAAACAACAGTGTGAACCAATTTATTTTCATTGTGAATTCAAAAATGTTTTGGGGGGCATCTGGCACCATATTGCGGGACAGATTTGGCCCCCGGGCCATAAATTGAGTGTCACAAATTTAGGGTTTAAACAGGGTTGGAAATTAGCACCAGCCAAATGCTGGTGAATTATGAAAGTGGCTGATGGCTGTGCTTCACTCACCAGCCATGAAAATGATGGTGATCTGGTAGATTCTGGAATCTACCATTCACAGTGGCAGGTGGACAAAAAGTTAATGTCCAACCCTGGTGATAAATGACACTTTGATCACAATAAGTGCAAAAATATTCCCAAATTCCTCAGTTCAGGTTTAAAGCTACAGCTGAGTGGGTCAGGGTGGAGCTATAGTCCAGTTATAAGTGGGTAAAATAGAAAAGTGCTGCTAGTTTTGGGCACTGAGAAGCACCAGAAAAAAACAACCCAAAACAGACACATGATCAACGTACACAGTCAAATGCATCACATTTGTTTAAGTATATTTGATTATACGCGTTAACCAGATATATATTTGACTAAGTCATCAGTTTGAAGGTAAAAGACGCAGAGACAATGTTGTGCAATTGTGAGGATGTTGTGAACTGTTTTTGTACCCCAGTTTCACAGTCGAGCTGGTGCATTCAGCTGTTGTGCACCAGCTCTTTGCAGATATCAACACGCCGCCACTGAAACTCGCACAAGTGCAGATAAACTCGCACAAGTGCAGATAAACTCGCACAAGTGCAGATGCAGCAGAGCGTTCGGGGTGATGGAGGCGCTGCCGCAGCCTCATCAAATTTCTAGGAAACGACAGCCATGGCTGTGTCTCGGGTTGTGGTGTGAATAAACATCAAAGGTTATCGAGTGCGGAGGTGTTAAACTAAGTTTAGAGCGATTCATTTCAGCACAACGCAACCAGTATGAGTGTCTCCTGCAGAGTTCCCGTCACAGTAATGAGTATGAAAACATTTAATTGTGTGAAAATTTCTTTTTTTATTGTTTCACCTCTACAGATTTGGTAGCTTACATCTGGATCTGTACTGTTATCACTGGTTTCTCTCACAGAGAACCAGCGTGCTCCCAAACGTCTGTCAGCTTCTGTGCAGTCGGCCAGCACAATCTCACAGTCCTTGTTTGTTCAGCAAGACACAAACTTTCCTGACTGCTGTGCAGCCTGTGGTTGCTTCACGTCTCCTAGTGCAGATCCTCAATTTTCCTAACAAGGAAGTGAAGCTACACTCATGCAAATCCCCCCTCCTCCTCCTCCCCTCACAGGGGTGAAGTGTCCATACAAAACATCCACAGGTTCTGAATGGGCTCTATGGAAATAGGCTTCATGACTGCATGACATGGAAAACTGCAGCTGGCCCTTCCTGCTTTGGCTTTACGCTCACTTACAAAACACCAGTGCCTCCAGGGAAATGTGATATAATCATGAACAAACAGGTAAACATAATCAGGTGAAAATTAAGCAGAAATCAGCTCAACTGACTGCCTTAGAACATTTATTAGAAAAATAGATTTCTTTATTATTAAATAACCCCTAATTGTATGAAGTTTGTCTTGTAGTCAGTGAAGTCTGTCCATTCATGTCAAGAGAAAAAACTGTTCTTGTTTGCAGGTGTGGGTGAAGAGAGCCGAAGAAGACATAAAAGAACCCCCCTGTCAGCTGGTGTAAAGTCCATCAAAGTCCAAATTCAATGTGGAGGAATTGTTGCCATGAGCAGAAGCTTCCACAGTGTGAAAATAAGTCTCTGAGTTCCAAAAATTCACCTGATCAACAGGGCCAGGGTCGCCCCGATACCTGCAAATCCAGCAAAGGCCATGAGTGTGTTCCTTACTTTGGACTCTGGGTCTGCTACTCGAAAGAACTCCACAAAACCATCCTGGAAACAAAAGATGAAAAACCATCAGAGGGGCAAAGTACAAGTTCAGTTGACACGTAGGCTTTGTTGCACAATGGGAGCAGTTATGCAACCAGGACATTTTTCTACATCCTGTCATTCTGGCATTAGTCAACTCACCCAGCCATTGTTTTTAACCAGCCAGTCCCTCTGGTCAGACAGCAGGTAGGTGGAGATCTCCTGTCCCACCAGCTCCACACAGTTCTCCCTGCCCTTCTCCTTCAGGTACTGACACACCACTGCCCCAAACGCCACCAGGCTGGCCACACGACCCCAGTTGGTTGTTCCATCTGCAAACAGGCTCTTGGCTACAGCGCTGACAAAAGTGTCGTCATCTCGTCTGTTGTCCAACGACAGTTTGTTGATCATACCTGAAATAAACGAAGGTCTGGGGTTAGACATCTTTTCTCTCTGTGCATTTAAGACACAGACACTCAACTTGCTCGGCCACTTCTGCAGAGTGCCAGAAGGGCCAGGGGCCTGTTTATGAACACACACTGATCAGTTATGCATAACTAAATAGTCTGAATCTCTCAATCCTTTTAACTCGCACTGCGTTCAAATTTAAAGTACAATAAATAATCTGTGTGAATTAATTCAAAACGTATTATGAATAAGAAAATGGTCGGTGGGGCACCATGTTGTGGGCCACACAGGCCACAAGTTGAGTATCGCTGTTTTGAAGGTAGCAATTCTGTGTTGAGGGGTAGTTGCTACAGCACAGTGCTGCACCCACACAGACATCAGCATCATATTTAATATATTTAATAATTTAGCAAATATATATTTCCCTCTTGTTAGTGTGCCAGAATAATACAGTTAATTGCTTTGTCAGTCCACTACACACAGCTAGCTGCAAGTCTAACACTTTCTCATCAGACAAGACAGATGTTGACTTCATTTACAATTAAAAAATGGTGAAAACACTCAGCAGGTAACAACTCCCACAGTCAGTCGTGATCACACAGTGTCGTGATAATATCGTGTGGTGGAGCTTCTGCTGGTTATTAATTTATAACTTAGAGCCATGAAAGTGACTTAAAGCAGGCTGACTAAGTTAACAGAGTAAAATGGCAGATCCACACACACACACACACACACACTCGTCTCTGCCTACCATTGAACGCGTATCTGTGCTTTTCCAAAACGTCCTCCACAACTCTTCTCATCGTCGCTAGTTGTCTGCTCTCATTCCACTGAGGTTTAGAAAGTCCGCTAAAGTCTGTGAAGAAGCGGCTCAGCAGCTGCCTGGTGTCGCTCTCCAGGACCTCGTCCCCCGCCGAGCAGCCGGACACCTCCGCCTCGCTGTCCGACTCTAGCTCCGGTGTGCACGGCAGAGAGCCGTTGTCGATGTCCTCGCTGTCGTCCCGGAGGTTCTTGGTCGCATAGCCGTTTGAGTTCACCCCGAGGACCCGGGGCCGTTTCGGGGCGTCAGTACAGCTAACATTCCCGTTGTGAGAGTCCATGGCGATCTGCCGGGAGGACTCTCTGGAGCCGTAGAGCATGTTTCCCTCCCCGCCTCCATTTTGAGGAAAGATTAAACAGCTCATGACTCCGGCCGTCACGTTCATCGCGCCTCGTTTGGTCGGAATAATGTTCATCTTGAATTCTTGGCTTCAAAAATACGGTTTCTTGTTTTCTACTTACAATAAAGTCTCGATAAAAAACAGCTGCTAGCCTGCGTTAAACAATGAGCTAGCTTCCTGCTAGTGCGTTGACTTATCCGCCATTGCCCCGCTGCTGAACGGAAGTGAAGCCCCGAGCACGAACTGGCGCATATGAACCAGCACGCACGTCAACATCACGTCATTCATACGTCAGCACTTCCGTGAAAATTCTATAACTGTTCGATGTTTAAATTTAAAGTTAAAAGAAGAAGAAACAAAATGGAGGAGGCAGAGTCTGGAGATAAATGTGTCAAACACGAGGCTGAGTTTGGTTCAGTTTGGCTCATGGGTTGGTTCAGTTTGGCTCATGGGTTGGTTCAGTTTGGCTCATGGGTTGGTTCAGTTTGGCTCATGGGTTGGTTCAGTTTGGCTCATGGGTTGGTTCAGTTTGGCTCATGGGTTAGTTCCGTATTTTTCCATGACTTCAAAAATAAAAATAGGTAGACTGAGGGGGCAATACCAGAAATACTCCCCACATGAATCATAAAAATAACATCAACAGAAACATTCCTAAAGATAATAGTAACAACAACAACAGTAATAATTATCATATTCAAGTCTTTAATCCATTATTATATTTATAGTTCAGTTTCAACCAGTAGAGCTTCTCTATCTTTTACTGTACACACACATATATTTGTTAGAAAAGTAATCAAATGTGATGAGTTACGTTACTTTGATGATGTAATTAGAACAGATACATTACCTATCACCTTTCAGAACTAAAGTTCATATGCTGAGTGTATACATGTCTTGTGACAGGGTTATAATTTCAGAGAATTTAATTTAAAAGACAATGTGTTCATACAGCTAAGAGTGTGTGTATCAGTGTGTGTGAGGTCGTGTGGAATGAGTGATGAGTTCAAACAGCACAAATAGAAATCAATTTGAAAAACTACAAAAAAGATATTTCAGGCAGATATATAGATGAAGGAAAGGTCGTGTTGGGGAGTGCCTGTTTATGTTGTAACACTGGGTGGTACTGGGACTGTAAATAAGCTGGGTTTATTACTTATTTATTTAATTGGGTGGTATCTTATCTATCTATCTATCTATCTATCTATGTGCAGTTGTGTAATATAGCAGGTATGGTGTCATGAGGAATGTTCTTTCATCTGTTCACACTTGGATCAATGAGAGCAAAGTGTTCTCTCTCTCTGACACTGATCCATGACTAATTAAAAAAGCAGTCCTGGTTGTAAACTGTACAGACATGTCTTAGAGCAGTGAATAAATTAAATACTGCTGACACACATAGAGAAACACCCTGTTCTTCACGTTCGCCCATGAAACCTTTCTGATATCACCAGAGACTTGTTATCAACACACTTCCTGCAGTTTGATAACAGCAGTGTTCTTGTCGTCCCGGCTGTGACACTTCCCAACCTGCAGCTCTGCTCTACACAACTAGAAATGTCCATGTTATGTTAGGAATGCTAGAAAAAGCCAGAACAGTGTGTCCTCTGCAGAGAGCTGCTGTGCAAAGAAGTGGCTGTGCTTCCCCCTGGTGGTGACAGGGAGGCCGTGCTCCTTCCTGCACCTCCATGATGTGTTTACACTTGAGCTCCCATCAGAGCCCATGAGCAGAGCGTCTCAGCACGTAACTGCCAACAGACGCAGAGACCTGACATCAACACAAGACAACGTGAGCATCTTATTAATGTAAAAGTTTATTTCAAATACTGACAAAAATCCTCTCACCTACTCCCACACAACTGAAACATTCCAAGTACTCCGGTACTCTCTGAAGTCTTAAAATCATTCCTGTGTTCTCCAGTCATCCTCTTTATCATGTAAACCCTTATTTTTTTTATTTCTTGGAAGCAAGGGTGCCTCTGATTTCCCTGCAGTTATCTTGGGCCAGGATGAAATATACTAATGATGCAGTTAGAGAACACAAGAAGAAAAAAAAAAAGAAGAAACATTTACTTGCAAAACAACAAGAAAAGAGAGATCAGGTAAAAGCAGCACAAAAGTACTTCAGAGCACACAGCCTGTCGTTTCTTTATACATTCTGGCACGTGTTTATATAGCTGAACGAGAGACACCCTGTGTGTTGGGTTTGAAACATACCCTGCTATTTCCTCTCGTGGAACTGCTCTGTGCAAAGCCAAACATCAAGTAGCATTCAAGACCTCCTGTCCACACCTGTTTGACAGAACATGTTGCGGCTGATTTCTTTTAGCAATCGTTACTTTTTAAAGCACAAAACTGTCGTTCCTTTAAACACAATATGAAGCAGAACACTCTGCTCCTGTCAACCAAAGTGACACAGAGCGTTCCAGACTGTTCTGGCTCTGGCCGGACCAACAGTTGGATCAAATTCAACAATACACCTTTAAAATTTTGTGGTAGAATTTACACTGAGGTTTGTGAACTGATGGATGTAGCCACAGGAGCTTTATGACTCTGAAACAGAGATACTCTGGGAGAGGAGAGTCAGACTGGTAGAATCGAGAGGACAGGTGTTCTTTACAGGGTATCATCTCTTAGATTTGTCTTTGACTGAATCAGCAGCATTTACACATATTTTCATATGATACAGGTTCACATAGCCTCTGCATTTCACTAGGATAGAGCAGAAGTAGTGTTAAACTGAAAGGAGAGAGGAACCATTGAATCAGAAAATAGCTCAGGCTATGAAAGAGTGAAAAGCAGGTGGGAAACAACACAAAAATCCCTTCCTGTTGAAGTCTATTTACAATGATGGCTGGAACAGAGAAAAGCAGTGCATTCACACAACACCACAACGAGCACATACGTACAGGTCAGTTCTCTTTCGCCCACTGCTGATTTGACACATTTTAAAGTCTTAATGAAAAGAAGTGAGGTTGAGATGTGATGGTGCATGCACCCTGTCACCTAGCCTACATGGTGGAGTGTGCATTAGTGAAGGTTCCCTGAAGCAGTGTTACACAAGGAGGCTGATTCTCAGTGAGCGCCGGCGTCCAGCTCAGATTCTTCAATGTGTGGACGGCACGCATTCGAAGTCTGCAGATTTGTCGATCTCATCGTTCACCTCTTTCCGAGGTTGAACCACATTAACAGGTGGGATGAGAGCGCAGAGCACGCTCACACTTTACCCCCTCGCCATGTGTTATAAAATCTCTATCTGCTTTGCCAAGTGTTGGAGTGAGCACATCCTGCAGGCATGCAGTGTCCCAATTTAAGCCCGCGATGACAATCTTGGGAGCTGGGCTGACACCTGTTGTTACCAGGTTGCCTGCTGTTTACTCTCTGACACCCCTGAGATCAAAGATCAGTCTGTAGTGTGTCAGTCCTGGAGGAAAACACTTTGTTCTACAGGGCGCTGGGAGCACGAGCAGGTCTATGCTGCAGCTGCGCTTTAAGGCAGCGACACTCAACTTGCAGCCCGTGGGCCAGATTCCAGGTGGGCCGGCGACCATCTTCTCATTTACAATGACACAAAGTGATTCACACTGGGATATGTTTTTGTCCTTTGAATGTAAATACAGTCCCAGAGTGCATGAAAACATCAAGTATGAGCTTTTTTATCAAATAATCGGGAGGATCCCTCGACTGAGGTTACAGGGGTTCAGGCTACGCACTGAATGTCCTCTATTCCTGGCAGTGCTGACCTGCCAGGCTGCAGCGACCAGATTCACCTCTGAGTGAGGACAGCAAACCCTAAACGTTGAAAACAGGCAGTTCATTATTATACATACTGATAAATATTATTAATGTTTGTTTATTGGCTGGCCCCTGGTCTCCTGTCATTTTGCAGAAGTGGCCTCCAGGCAGAGCAAGTTGAGCGTCTCTGGTTTAAGAGAAACAAGTGGAAGTATTCTTTTACTAAAGTTAGTGTTTCACAATGTGAATCTCCAAAGAGGGCAGGATGTGGAGGGAACAGCTACGTCTGACTGTGATATATATTCTCTCTAAGTGTTAAAACATGGAGGAAATCAACATCCGTTTTTAGCCTCAACAAGCAGCTTAAATATGAAGAAGTGTTTTAGTCTGTCCCAAATGTCTTAAATCTATTTTCCCAGCACATGTGCCGCTACAGGACACGACTATGAAGGCTGTGACTGTGGTTATTTCTGTCTCTTTAACGGGACTTGTGTGATCAGATATAGCAGTCTAGTCAAAATACATGTGTTTGCACGTGACACTGAAACTCTTCATGGTGCTTGGATTTGTGATTCAGAGATGACAGGGAAGATGTCCGGACGGTGGTCACATCACTCTCGTACCTCCGTGAGATCCAAACACAAAGTGACCCACCCCAGCCTGAGCTGCAGTCTGCCTCGTCACATCTCAATGTGAGCCAGATGATTAGATGCTAACAGTCACATTGGAGAGACGATGGTCTCTGAGCCTGATCGCTGCGGCGTGACATTTGGCTCAGATGGGAAAGCATAGCGTTTCCAAGCCAGAAATCCCAGGATGTAATCCCAAGTGAGTCGATTTAGCACTACCATTTCTCTCAGGCATGTTAGCTGGTCTGCTCTTCAAGGCGCCAAGCTTATCACGAATTACGTGCTTGTTTATGTATTATTTACAAAAGCATATACTCTATGCCGGGCGCTTCATTACCCCCACAAATCTTTTAGGCTCATAGTAAACACACGTCTTGATGCAACTCAACAGCAACCAAACTGAGACTGAACTCAGATTGGCAACGTTCCCAGCCATTCAAAATAATACGAGGATATAGTCAGCTGGCTCTCGCTCTGGGCCGCTGACAGGAGCGTGTGTGCATGGATTGTCGGGACAGCAAAAAGGAAAGGAAGGAAGGAAGTGTGACTGTGGACGTTTGAGGGCTCCGTGTGTTTGTTTTCATACGACCTATCACTAAGCAGATGCCCCACTCCCGTTAAAAATAAAACATGTTCAATTTGTTTTTTGTTACAATCATGCAGCATATTTAGAGAGAACAGGAGCAGAGGGAGTCCGGAGTTAAAGCAACATGAGCAGAGAGAAGGAGGGAAAGAAGAGGTGCTTCTGCAGCGGGTGACCTCGAGGGCTTTGTTCGACGAAAGGTGGCCGAAGGATGAGATGAAAGGAAGCCTCCATTCATTTCCCCCATTTCCCAATATGGTGTCGTGAATGCTAAAGAACTCTGAAGCTAGGCAGCTGCCCCGCACACATTTGGTACGCGAGCGATTATTCACATACGTCTCCCGCCTCCCCCCTGCTGAAGCCAGCCACCAGCACTCATCGGGAACATAGAGATCAAAGAGCGCGCTGCGACCATGGTTCCTAACTCCCTCACACACATTAATTTGGTGTCATTTAGGAGGCAAAAAAAGAACAAAGCGTACTATACAGACTACAAAGTGCATTAACTCACCCCATCCAACCCCTGCCTGATGACACACCTACTGTGATGCATCTCGGAACACCGAAAACCAAGACATAAGGGAGGCGGTAGAGCAGAGTGCGCAGAGGGGGCAGAGCTGTGCGTGGTGGGAAGGCAGAGAAGGCTGCGACCTCACGGGCCCCCTAGACCTCCGTCCCCCCCACCCCCCCCCCCCCCCCCGCCCACATACAAGCAAATGGAGTTTGAACTTATACAACTCTGCCCGACATGTTAAAGCCAGTGGTGCCTGGGGATGAAAAAGGAAGAGAGGGGAGGGGGGGGACATATTGGGGACACGGGTGAGGGACGTTTGCTGGGAGCCCCGAGGGTGGGGGGTGGGGGTGCTTCTGGGGTGATGGAGGCTAGCCGGCTAGCTTGCTGGTCACCAAAGAGGACTTCCTCTGGGGCAGGTCCTGTGGCGTGGGAATGTGGTCGCCGGTCACCAGGTTCTTGTCGGGTCCAGCCACAGGAAGCTTCTTCATGTTGGCCTTGGCCATGTTGTAGTCGCCTGAGTCAAAGTACTTTGTCTGCGGGAGACAACAAACAAGAGGTCACTCACGAGCCGCCGACTGACCTCACTGAAGCAAAGACAACATATAACAAATAAATACGTCCTCGTGCTGAAGGACACATTTTCATCGTCATCACAATACAAACATGCACAACCAACACTTGGCTGAGACTGCCAGAAACACCATGAGTAAGGAAATTTTTTTTATTTACACAGGGTCTGAAATGAACACCCGCCCCATGCGGCTGATATTTCTGTTTGGTGAGTAAAGCTCAGACAGTGATCTGCCACACTGGCGGGTAAATATTTTTACCAGACAAACTGTGAACTGAGGGTGACGTGATGCCTGGTGTTGAGCTTTGTTAAATTAAACGATGATCTCACCTGCTCATTCCATCAAATGGCTGTAAATGTGTCATTTGTCTCAGATAATCAAGGTATGAAGAGGAGGACACTGAGACAGGCCGACAGTATTTGGCTGGTCAGTGTAACTTTTCCTCTCTTGCGTGAACTCCCAGTTAGGATTCTTTCAGTGGTCATTGTTCAGAAGGTTTTTACCTTCAGAGATCTCCTCCTCTCTGAAACCAGTAAAAACACTGAAAGAAGCAGTTTCCCGTTACGGATCAGGGGTTTCCTGACACTGCTCGTTGCAGACAGGCTGCTCACTACGATGGCTGAGGTGAAAACCTGAATGTCTCCATCTAGAGTCAGTATTTGGTTTGTCCATTCTGGGCTACTGTAGAAACATGGCGGTGCAACATGGTTGTAGACAAGGGCAACAATTCCTTTTTTCAGATTATTATACACTGCAGAGAACATACTTATTATATTATATTTAATTTCTACCAATATCCCCCACATCCTGCACACTGGACCTTTAATTCATTGTGCCACTCAAAGGCTGCTGTCAGTAGCTATTAGAGACTTTAACTGAGCTGATGCTGTGAATCAATCGACACTTTAAATGTCAATATAATGACTTTGAACATTCCATTTGTTTTTATTTTCTGTCTTGCAGGACAGACGCTTTAGTGATGACTGGATCTTCACGTGCTTAAAAATGTATATGAGCTGAAAATACTCTGTTACCTCGCTTAGAGAAAAACAAAGCTTTATGTCTGCGTGCTCAGCAGTGACACACCGCTGTTTATGAGAGCACGGAGAGAGAAGGTACTCAGTGACACCGACGGTGCACAGAAACTTTGGACACTGAGCTGTCGTGACACGTTACTGTGGTATGTGGCGACACGGCCGACCAATGAGTTACTGTGCATCGCCTTTTCTAATCTGTCAGAACAACAAACAGCCTTTAGATTTTTCTGTCATTATAAAATGTGGTCGATGACAGAAAATATTCAGTTAACGTGACCTCTGATTGAGCAGGTCTAACATGTACATGTATCGATCCCTGTAATCGTTCCTCCCGTCAATACTGACCCTGTGGAGAACGCCTCTTAGCGTGATCCCAACAGAAGACACGGAGGACAGAGTCCTCTCTGGTGTCTGTGCAAACATGTGTTCCAAAGTTCAGCTGGAGCTGATATGATGTAGGTGAGGCCTGTTCTGTGTGTGTCACACCCTGGAAGCATTTATGTTGTGGATTTAGTTCCATCTCTTGAACTGGATCAGATCAGGAAGTACAGACAGGAGGAATCATCACAGCTAGTGTTGTGTTCAGACTCTGCTGTTGCGTTGTGCAGATTCAGTCTCCAAAACAAAACAAAAATACTCTCTAACTTTTTGATATCATCAGTCTCTGATGATGTTCAATCTGGGAGTTATCTTGTGATTAAGTACTGCAATTTACTTTTTGGCTTTGCCCTCAGCTTGCCTCAGCTACTCCTACTCCTCGTCAGTGATTTCCCAGAATGACTTTCAACAATCTCCAGAGGTGGAAGTTCTCTATAACATATACAGTCTGTGTAGGTGGAGAGAGCAACACTTTTTCCAGACGAGGAGAGGAGAGAGAACGATGCCTTTGTGTGTGCTGCCCTGCTGTTCAAATTACAAATAAAAGTAATCCGTCGGACAGGCTGTTGTATTTCACACGGCACCGAAGTGGCTGCGTGGCTCTCAGGTCTGCTGGGGTTCAGTCGATGGAGACATTATTTTTCTCTCTGCTTCAGTGGACTCAGCCCTGCACGACTGTTGGATGGACGACAAAATGGCAGCTCGAGACAGAGGCCTTTGGTCCCTTTGGTTGTGAGTGACGCGTGACGTTCATCGGTCATGTTTTAGAGCACAGACACATTTTATACAGCAAAACATCTCAATACGATGTCTGTATGAGGTCAGTTACATGTTATATATATTAAGGAAAAATATACAACTTAAAGAAAATGAATGCAAAGAATCAGGCTTTTCAAACAGCACTTAAAGATCTGTCAGGGTGATTTCTGAGTGATCCAAGTACAAACTAGAACCAGCCAAGAAAACATGGATGCTTCACACACAAGATCTATACAATCAGCACAGTTTCAAGATTAGATTCATCAATTCAGCCAACCAACAGCAGCGTTCCTTAGCGTCCCCATGTTTGGTCCCCCCTCTGTTGGGGTACCTAGCACACAGATCTGGTACTAAAAGGTGGAGCTAGAAACCCTGCAGTCTGATTGGTCAGTAGAGGACGGTCACTCTGCTTTTATGTAACCTCTGTTCATACATCAGTAAACTACAACTATAAAATGAAAGAGAAAAAATCACTTCATTCACTGGGCCGACTGCCGGCAACTTTTAAGGTGGAACGTTAACTTGTAATGTTACTCAATGCATGAGTTGATGACATGAATCCATCAGCACACCTTAAATTTCACTGCGACAACTTTGAGCATCACTTTAGTTTTTATATGACACACACTTTTAGTAATGACTTTAAAAATATAGATTAATTTGGAGCGGTTTATGTGAAGGTCATATATTCTAATCCTCACTTCCTGTGGGCTACAGCAACACTAAACCCCTGAGCTTGCCTGAGAAGGACTAAATGCACAAAGCTGCTATTTTTAAATATCCCATGGAGAGAGACTCTCACTGCAGCCTGTTCTATTTTGTTCTGAAAATGTGGGCGTGCAGCCTCGTTCTGTGGACGATAAACCAGGTGCAGACTTCCATCTGTGTCACCGCTGATGAGGAAATACAGCGAGTGCTGGACGGAGCAGTGAGTGACAACAACCCCGCCCACATTTAAGAGGACTGTCTGAACACACCGAGGGTCCAGGTACCATGTCTGAAGGCTCACTGCTGGTTCCAAAGGTGCTGGACTGAAAGGGTTTGGTGGAGACCAGGCCTATGATATCCGTCTCTTTGTGTTTGCAGAATGAGACAGACGCAAGGTCATGGTGACCTTTAACCTTTGACCACCAAATTCTAATCAGTTCATCACTGAGTCCCCTCAGTTCCCTCAAGGTGTTCTTGAGACATTCATTCAGGAGACTGGGAGGGACAACCTGAAAACATAAAGTCTTCAGCCGATGCTATCACCGGCATGGAGGCATAAAAATCTTCTGGATCAGACAGCTCAAATACTTTTTCAGTTTTGTTTAGCATTTACAAAAATGCAGCAGGTTATGTGTGAGCAGGCAGAGACTCAGTGGTTTGCAGAAGGAAAGCTGCCCTCTGGTTGGACCAACCAGTTTTTAATGAGGCACAGTGCTGTCTCCACATTGTTAGCGCCTCTGACTGGGTGGTAAACAAACCACGGTCACCTACCCCTTTCTGTAGTCTCTTCATCAAGAATTCTGAGCCTCCGGGCTTCTGGCCCAGGCCGGGGTACTTGGCCTTCAGCTTGGCCTCCTCTGCCTTCACGGGGTTCGCATTCTTCTCTTGGGAGTCCTGCAGAGACAAAAACAAACACTCATAAACACTCCTCCTTCGCAGAAAACTGGGCCCAGCATCAACTGCTGCATCTTCAGGAAACAGCTGTTTATGTGACAGGCACTCATTTATGGTCACTGTACAATTCCAAAAATGCTGCTGCTACGACACCAACCCCTAAATTCCTGCAGTAAACAGGTCCACTCCGCAAAACGGCTCTGATGAACCTCTGCTGTGAAGTGGGCTACAAACTCAGGCAGTGACTCGTGGGCACTGAAGATCCTTCATGATCATATGAGTCATAACATAAATGTTCTTCTGTTACAGCCTCTCATATTACCATCATGCCTGAGAGGAGAATAACTTAAGATGAGGGAAAAGCTTGGTGTAAACACAGAGCCAAATAATGTCTAAATGATTTTAAGAAGCTCACACAGAGAACAACTGAGGCCTCTCTGGGAATCACGTTTACAAGGAGTTTGAACACAAAAGCATCATGAATGTATCTGTTAAAGCTAAAACCAGTCGATGAAGAATGACCTCTGACCCTCCCTTGTCGACACAAGTATGTTTAACAAGTCTACTTTGTTAAACTATGACCGCAAAGAAACAAAGTATTTCACATTAGAGAACTTTAAGCACAGTGCTTACAATTAAATTTAGAGATTTCCCTTTAAGCATTAAAACCAAGTCGTATTACCTGGTGAATCCCAGTGTCTCACATGTGACTGTCTTCTGTTATTGTAAATCCATCTGTTGTAGGGTTGTAACAGTGTGAGATTTTAATAGTATGATAACCATCTCAGAAAATATCGTAGTTTCACTTCATCACTGTATCACAGAATTTTTACTATCATCATTCAGAGTGATTCTCACAGGAATGATAACAGGAGGGTTACTGTTTGTTGAACAATTGTTTTATCACTATAACTGAATCATTTTGTTAATGCATGTTTGTGTAGAGAGGGTCCCCTTTGAAAATAACTAAATTAAAGGGAGACTCTCCATCCAGCTGTGTAGATAACCACATGTACACAGTGCAATAACCATCAACTTTTACATCACAGTATATCTTAAAGTCGATATACTGCTGCAACGCTGACTGGTTATATAGTTACGTGTTATTTTCAGAAAAAAAAGGGAACTGAAGTAAAGAAACAAAAACTTAACAATGCTTTGCAGCTCTGACAACAGCAGGGTGGGGTAACAAAAGCCTGAGGTGGCTGCTCGTGCAGACAAAGCAAATATTTGTGCTGGTGCCACTGACTAACACTAGCCAAACTGGTCACACACTCGCCATTCAAGTCCCTGACAAGTATTGAGGCCAGTAATTTGGGCCACCAGGGCACACCTTGTTTGTATGCACCACAACAATCAAGTGTGTTCACTGCATGCTCGAACCATCTCAGGGAACAGTAGGTGTAAAGTGCATGTAGGACGAGAGCGGACAAACTCCAAAGGCCATTTCTGCACTTCCTGCATATATACCTTGAGCAGGCAGCACGCAGTACAGACCTACTTCCACTATGCAGACAAGACAGGGCACTCAGCCTGCAAAGCTAGCTGGGGCAAGGATAAAATGTGACTCAGGACACAGAAGCCGATGAACACATTCCCTCAGGAGGAGGGGAACAAGCACCAAGTGTGCTGATTCACTTGGGTCCATGACCAGAAATTTATGAGCTACTATATTCGGCCCAATGCAGGAAAACTGCAGAATCTACCAACACATTGGTTCTGCCTCCTCTACAAAAGTTTAAACAGTTCGGCTGTGCAAAAGTGTAAAAATCCCCTCAGGTAGCTTCAACGTTTGACTTTACATCCCCACAACACTGAACAAGACATATTCCAGTGCCTGACTGACGCCGTGTCACACTACAGTGGGTCAGATATTATTCAACGGGACTGTTTCATCAAACCAAGAATTTCAATATCGCGTGCATCACTTTATTCACAAATCTTCACTGTAAATTTGTATCTTTACAATCTGGGTTGAAGCAATGCCATGACCTTGGATTGGTGGGTCTGACTCTGTGTCGCTTATTTTACTCAGATTTTTTTTGTCAGTTTGACATGAACAACATTTAATTAGTATAACTGAGTTTGCCAAAATTACTGCAACTTAAAGGTCCAGTGTGTCAGATTCAGGGGAATTTAGTGGCGTCCTGCAGTGAGGTTTGCAGACTGCAACTGTCATAAACTTCTCCTGGTCAGAATTCCTTCAGTGTTCAATGTTCAGGAGGTTTTTACTGAATTACCCTCAGAGGCCTCCTCCTCTCCAAAACAAACAGACCAGCTGATTTAAACCAGGAAAACACGTCAAGAAGCAGTTTCACATTAAAACATCAGTGTTTCTTGAACGTTGTTTGGCATGTCGGAGATGACCTGCTAGCCTAGTGCCTGCTCATCTGTGGAGGTGCTCACCTTTCCTGTCTGGTAACTTGGTAATTCTCTGGTAAACCCCACATTCATGACATGTTTATTTCTGTATACCTGTATCCGTAGCTACTGTGATGTGACACACTGGTTTGTGGACTCCTGTTTTGAAGCCTCAGATCTGCATTACGGCCGTCACATGTTGGTTTTTTGGAGTCAGAAGTGACAATTTTTGGGTGAGAGGGTGGAGCTGTGGAGGAGCGAGGGGTGGATCTGACATAGATGAGAACACTATCAGCACACAGCCTTTCACTCAAAGAGGCCCCACCCTTAATTATGTGTAACTTTAGTACTTAATAACATGTAAACAGGTGAGTTAAATAAAACTTCAGCCCCGTGCAGTTGTCATGAACGTTGAAATTAGCCATAGAGACCAAACAGGCTGTTTCTACACTTTAACATGGGGTCTGTGGGGATCAGGACCAAAGGAACGCCGCTCAGACTTGCAGACGATTTTTCCTCGTAAATACTCACGATATTTCTGCAAAAAATGCCCTGCGTTCCAAAAAGCATTTTCCACATAGGCCACCATCATAAAGAGAAAACTGTCAAACTGTTGACGCGACACCTTCAACTGCGAAAGAAGTCAGTTATGACTTGTTCTTTTATGAGTTTTTGATTCATTGAGGTTTTATATTTGTTAAACTTTCTTCAGGCCTTTAAAAGCGATTTAAAAATCTGTGACATCATCACAATATTAAGTCTTTGAGTTTAGTGGGAACTTGTGGGCGGGGCTGGCAGGAGAAACACTACAGTGCACACGCAGTGGGCCGCATATCGCCCAAGTACACCTGATTGCTATAAAACTCTTTTGGCGTATGCACCAGGCGCCATCTTGGTGTCCAGGGACTGAAGCTGCCACTAACACAATAGAAGTTTTCGATACTTCCCTGACGACTTCATTTTACAGCCCCAGAGGCTGATGCTTGATCAAACATCACCAAGCTTCAGCTCCTCACATATGCTGCTAAATCTTCCCTTCAGAGATAGAGACGTGACATTTAGTCATCTTTTACATTTGTTTGGAATTGTCCTCCGACACAGAAGTTTAGGTCAGACAGTCTAATCCTCTTCTAGATTATTTAATGATAAATGTCTATGTTTTAACTTGCTAAATACCACATCCACTATTGCAGTGCTTTTAAACCATTCTTCCCTTTTTAAAAAAATGAACTTGATGAATTTATGGATGCCATTAAATATTCAAAGGCCTCTAAAGCTACGAGGACTGTGCCATTATGTGACCTTTGTGACCTCCCAGGCCTGATGTTGGAGCATCTTTTGACTGAAGTTGGTGCTGTGAGTTCTTGTTCACCTTGGTTATTTCCCTCCTCCTCTGCCTGCACCCCTCGGCTCTGTGCTGCTGGAGATGTATTTCGTGTGTTCTATGTGTGTTGTGTGTGACACTGTCTTTAGCAAAACAAATAAAACATAAAAGGAGCACATCACTGCTGTTGAGAGATGTAAAGCTGCTGAACATTCGCGCCCCCACTAGTACAAGACAATCCCATCAGTGCCACGCTCATTTGAACTCTATGACCAGTGCGATACCACGTAATGCCTCACGTCATTACGCATACGCACGCTACAGGCAAACCAAACAGAAACGGAGCGGAGTTTGAAAAGCATTCTACTGTGGCCACCAAATTGTGTGGCTGCACTTTAACCTGTGTCTTGATCTGTGTCAACACTGGATAATAATAATAATAAAAAAAAGTTTTATGCCATTCATTCTATTATGTATTTATTTCTTAATATTTTACACAGAGTTTTAGGAGTTGAGACATACAACAATTCATATCCCATCCATTTTTATTTTACGCGCTAGTATCGGATCGGTACTCTGTATCGGCAGATGCCTATGGTTCAGGGATCGGAATCAGTATCGGGAAGGAAAAAGTGGTATCAGTACATCTCTAGAATAAATGAGACCAAATGTGGCAAAAATCCACTTTATAATTCAGAATACACAAAGACATGATACACTATCCTGACCATAACCACATTTCTTCTAACGTCATACTGCATAGATAACGTTAGCTAATCCCTAATTTAGCATTAGCATACGTATCAAGACGCAGTCTTTCCATTACCCATATCAGCACTTTAACCACCACTCTTTCAACATAACATTTCACAGCTAGCTAATCACTGACTTAGCAGTTTGTCAAGGTTTCTGCTTCAGGGCCGAGGAGTGAAGGGGGCCGATGGTGCACTGGTGTGTCGGTGTGGTGGGTGAGTAAAAGTAGTAGGCGGGTCACGTGGCTGCACCAGCTGCAGACATAGCAAATCTGTGATGTGTAGCCTTCCTGTTACCTTAACCACCTCTCTTTCAATGTAATACTTCTAAAGCTAATGTAAGCTGAATGCTAACTTAGCATTAGCATAAGTAACTAGATGTAGCCTTCCTATTAACCCTGCCTCTTGACCTTAACATGATACTTCATAGCTAGCTATTGGCTACATTAGCATCTGGGCTAATGGGGCTGATTGTTGACTGAGGTGTAGGTGCGGTGGGCGGGTCACGTGGCTGCTCCAGCTGCAGATCTACCTGCGGCCGTTGTTGTGGTACCGTACCGAGATGCGGAAGCACTGACACACTGCAGGTGTTGTCACTGTCAGGAGGAGCCCATCAAGGACCAGGACAGAGTTCACAGAGCGTGCGGTCACCAGTTCACAGTGTACCGAGTGAGGTCACCATGTTTGGTCTTATGTGGCCCTGGTGTCACAGTGCGAGACCCTGCAGGACAGACCAATGAGGCCCGAGCTGCTGGGGACCCGCCAGCCAATGACACACGACAAGGGACAAAACAAAGTGACACACGGTGACGGAGCTGTGTGTGGAGGGACAACTGCGACAATGCGCGAGCAGCTCCACAGGTCTCCTCACGAGTCCCCCCCAACACACACACACACACACACACACACACACACACACACACACACACACTCTTCACTCCTGCTAGCTGAGTTAGCCACTCCAGCTAGCATGCTCGGTGGTTAGCCAACAACATGAAGACAGCAGTCACTGACCCACCTGCTTTTCGTCCTCGCAGTCCACCTGAGTTTCCGGGTCCAGGTTCTCTGTTGACATGGTGTGAGTGTGGTGGACAGGCGCGCGCCCCGTCTGTCAGACAGCTCGAGCAGATGAGTGTGAGATGTACCTGTGCTGGATCTAATCCTCCTTTTCTGGACACGACTGCTCCCCAACAAAAATGGCGTAACGAGATGTGACATCACCAATGAGGGAGGGGGGCGGGGGTTCCTATTCGTGACTGACATATACAGTAACCAATAGGCGAGCAGTTATGGGGCGCGTAGAGCCAATGGGATTGGAGAAACGGTGCCGTCTCTGTGATTGACAGCTCGTCAGCCAATGGGGTTACAGAATGAGACTGGAGGCGATGCGGGGGCCGCACTGCATCAACACAAAGCACCTCACAACACAAAAGATAAATTATCGAAATAAACAAAATATTACACAGATTTTATCCAGTAAATCTTCTGCTGGACACATTCAGGCTGAATGTGTTTGACATGTGAGATCTGTGTGGACTGTCTCTCACTTATTTTGTCATGTACACACAGCACAATGTTCTGGACTGATGTTGACAACTTTATAAAAAAGAAATAAATGTTGATATAAATGTGTTGTATACAAAGCTGCATTTGAGTCAGGATAAGACTGGAAATAACATGTTTTACACCCCACAACTTATTATTGTCATTTCTGGAAAATTCTTCATTCATAAGAACAAGTGGTCAGAAACTAAACCAACTCTCCTGCACTTTATTAATATACTTTAACACTTTAGCATCATGTTATCAAATGTTAAGGACAGAAAAAGCTTTTAAGACCTTATTAAATGGGAAAAAAAACCTCTGGCTTTATATGATGTAAATGTGTCATTTATGTAAATGAACAATAAAGAAATAATAAAGTAACGAAATATATAAATATTATTATTTTTTTTATTTTATCAATGCAACATGCTGGTTTTTGAATTTAATGTACTCGTTGTTACAATGAGGATTGGCATTATTATTATTATTATTATTATTATTATTATTATTATTATTATCATCATCATCATTATTAGAGACAGTTTGTTATTTATGGCAGAGGCATGTTGAATATTTTTCATTGTGGCCCAGGGGAGGGACATATACATTTGAATGATTGTATTTTGTATTTATTTTACTATTGATTTTCAAAGAAAATCACCAAAATTACACCATTTATCATAACCAGAAAATATAAAAACAAAAATTGCCATTGGATTTTCATATTTCTTGCTGTCCTTAGATATATCATGTGTGACAAACACTTCTGTCAGGAAAACAAAACCCAACCCTGAGCTTAAAATAGAGGTATTTCATCAAAACCACTTTATTTGACCTTTCATTTAAAATTTGGCCAAAATGTGTCTGTTTGCATGAACTAAGCATTTGCACGACAAGAGTCAAAAGCTTTTTACGACTCCAGGGTTTGACTCAAAAACATTAAGGGTTAAAAGTTTTAGGGTAAAGTTTAAAACAAAAAAATCTAATAACCAATTCATGGTGGCAGGAGGGTCACACGTTTTCCCACAGTCACTCAGGGAGGATCAAGGAAAAATGTTTGAGGCTTTGGAGAAGGTTGATATTTATTTTTATTTAACCCATTTTAACCAGGTTAGTCCGGTTGAGATTGACAATCTCTTTCTCAATAGAGACAACAGAATACAAAGAGGTTACAGCCAAACAACAACACACAATAAAAGTCTTTAAGATCTACAGGAACATGTCGGCATATTAGGACACATACACACACACAATGACAAGATTCATTCAATCTGATGAGAGCTTTAAAATCAGGCAGAGACCAGTTCATGTAGTTCAACTCTTTTTAAATGTTATTTTCAGTGAGCTCACTAGAGCTTTGTGTCCCAGCTCAGTGTGAACACCAGGACCAGACAACAAAACTAAATCTTCAGATCTCAGGCTGAGCTACAGTCACATCTCTGATCTCAGGTCAGTTTGACTTTGTATAAATATACGTTACAGCCCTCCTCCTCCTCCTCTGATGAGTAAACAACAGTCCCTTATTTATATTATATTATATTATATTATATTATATTATATTATATTCCAGTAGTACACATTGGAAGAGCTCTCTGCTCTCTGATTGGTTGTTGGCCTTTAATCAGACACTCAGCGGGAACGTGCGCTGTATGCTAACACACCGTTAGCTAGCTAACCTCCAGATCCTCTAAACAAGTGATTCAGCTGTATTGTTGTTTTTTGTTCAGTGAAATATAGTTGTATTGTTGCCACGTGAGTGCGAGCTTCTTGTCGACAGGTCAGTTTAGTGACAACACAAAGAGTCAGCTTCACCAGAGAGTAGCACAAAGTGTTTTAGCTGCTAGCTGCCGATCTAACAGGCTAACAAGCTAGCTGCGGTGTCCAGTAATGTAAGGATGCTAAAGGAGCTAGCTGAACTTAGTAAAGCATCATTTCTTTGTTCTTCACAGCCTCTGTGTTTCTCACCGCTGAGATGGCCTGTGTGCAACAAGTTAGAACTTCACAGGTGAAGTTTCTTCACACTGACTCACTAACATACACAACATACAACATGTAGATTCAGTGTTTTGTGATGCTAGTTAGCTTGTTGGTTAGCCACAGGGCAAGTACAATACAGTTTTAGTCTGTTTGTGCTGTGTCATATTCTCTCCCTGTGTGTAACAGTAAGATTTGTTTTTGTAACTAGATGATGCACATTATGATTACATTTACATGTTATGCTGCTTTGTACCTGTGCTTTACTGAAGAGGTTTAATTACAACATTGGTGTAGACACATTAAGCAGGAGGTCTTAATGTTCTCACAGGAAATACTGAGTGTCACATTTTATTTCTTGCATTCAGGTGAAGTTTTATGCACCATTGTCTTATTTTTAATGTAAAGGAAAACGCAAAATTCAGGTAGCAGGTGATAGTTGGAAATATAATGGAATATAAATAAGTCAGGCTCACAGGCAGTCTGTGTTGCTTTCAGATATGTTTCTCCTGTAGATCAACTTTTCTCAGGTAACGTTATCTCAGGTGAGTCAGCACAGGTGTAAGCAGAGCTCTGCAGTCCTCTGTAATGTCTTTTGTTTGAAGAAGTAGCCTCTTTAAATGTGCCATTTATTCACAGCAATGATAAATTAATTTATTTTAATTAATGCATAAACTTTAACAGGTCATATGTGTTTCAGTAACATCTCTGCCGACATTCCAAAACCTCCAACAACATATCCCACATATCTGAGTTCTCTGACATGTCCAGAGTAAAGTTTTAACATTTTGAGGGAAAAAAATTGTAGAATTATGAAAATTATCTTGTAATTTAATGAGAATTGCTCTCTAGTCAGCTGTGCGTTAGTTATTACTTTGCTGTTTCCCCTTCATACCGTCGAACAGACACAGAACACTGTTAAGGTCTCTCTGATGGAGGTAAAGTTTTAGCAGCTTTGCACTGCTCTTCATTGGAGGAGGAATACCGTAAGGAACTGAAAACACTTTTGATCAGGCATGATAAGGGATTGTTCCATATTTAAAGATAAAATTCACTGTCCCTTACTGAATCAATATCCCCTACTCTGTGCACAGAACTGTCAGAATGAAAATAATGCAAACAATTTTGCTAAATTTTGGTAGAGACTGTCCATATGCAAACCTACACAGGTGACTTTGCTTGATTAATTTGAATGTTTGAATTCATTATTCTACAGATGTTATATACTAAATATAATATTCATCTTCAGCTAGTGTACAGATGGGCTTGTGTAGTATGTTTCACTGGTAATTATCATCCTCTGATCGCATCCTGGGGTAAGATGTGTTTCCTAACATCAGGGGTCTCATTTATAATAGTGAGTGGGATCCATAACTAAAAATTACATACGGACAAAAGACAAAAGTGATGTGCGCAAAAAAAAAAAAATCAACATTCTCTACAATCAGACTTCACCAACTGTGTCGGCAATTTCCCATCTCCAAAATTTTCATAAGCATGGGTCAAAGTTTCTCCAGTCAAGTCTGTTTTATGTGTGGCGTACGACTCTTTCAGGTGTCATTTTGTGTGTATGCAGTGTTTATAAATGAGACTCCAGGACTGACATATTTTCATTATTGCAAAATACTAATTCCAATAAAACCTCTAAAAAAATCCCTCACCACCCAGATTTTGTAAATCAAACCAATATTCAGGTGTATGAACACGACAAGGATCCTGTGATGTAACATTTAAACATAATAATATTGTGTGTGTTTTATTTTTCTCAGACTTCAGAGAGATAATGTGACATCACCAGTCATTGAAATTGGAAATGAGTATTTTTATGTTGTGAAATATGTTGTTGGCTCACAGGTTCAGATGCAGCTGTTGGCTGCTTTCTGGTGTTTGTGTTAAGTGTGATGAGTCAGCAGCACTCAGTATGTGATTAATCTGTTTCCCTCATGCAGGACACTCAGCTGTTGCCTAATCAGGTCCTCTCAGAGCAGCAGTCCTTGGTTGTTATAAAGAAGCTTCTGGCCATCGCAGTGTCTGGCATCACGTACCTGCGGGGCCTCTTCCCAGAGAAAGCCTTCGGGAGCAAATATGTTGAAGGTTAGATCACACGTGGACATTTATTTGTCTGCACATCACACTGCTGTCAGGGTCTATTTTTACAAAGAGGATTTTTACTTCCCCTTTTTTCCTCCCACAGATCAGAAAGTGATGATCCTTAAAGAGGAGCGCAGCTGTCCCGGGGCCAATCAGATTGTTCAGTGGTAAATAACAACAACTTGACCCTTGTTGGCCACTGTAAATGATTAGTGTCTCTCTCAGGAAAACAGTATCCACTGTATGTGGACACATGTTGAAGCATGTGTGTCACAGACAGTTGGATGTGTGTTTTTCAAATTCTTCCAGGATGCAGGGATGCTTCGAGGCCGTCGAGAAGAAATATGTAAGTTATATTCAACTTTCTTCACAAGTCAGAAGATTTCATATGAACAGCTGATCGTGTCAGTATAAAGTAGACAGTATGAGGGGCCGTACACATGCTGTGTGTAGGAAAACACAAGGTCGCTCGCTCGGCGCTACTCTTGTGCCTATGCTGTGCCAACTTTCAAGGGCATGGAGGCAGGTTGCGTCTGAGGTTGCTAAGCGACCATAAGCAGCACCGTATCATAGCCTGTTGACCTAAAATCCTGAGTGCAGAGCTGATCTTCTTGTTTTTTAAGCGTGTATAAGGCCAAAAAATTTTCCATGGCACAGATGTGATGCTCTGACAGCTCTGCACTGAAATGATCAACTTCTCCATATTCATCACAGACTCATATTTACAGAAGAAAGGAAAAATATCTGTCAGCTTGGTTGTTCCTCGCCACCTGATGTGGTGTGTGCTTCTGTATTCCAGAAGTTAAACAGTGTTTATCTCAGGCCGCAGCCATCGCACCCTGAAAAATAGGTGTTTGGGAGTGCGTGCAAGCTGCGACGGCGTTTGAGCGTGCCTGCTGAGCGTCTACAGTGAAAACTGTGAGGTTGAGACTACATAAAACACGGCACGTGTACGGCCCCTAAACAAACATAAACCTGCAGAATAGGTCCTAATGCACAATTATTCCACGTGTCTCAAATTAACTTATGTGATCAAAGTCATTATTGTTTTTTCCCTCCAGCTGCGAGCAGTCATCATGTCTGTAAGTAATCTGACTTCTTCTGTGTGTGATTTTATTGTGATGAACACAGATACCATAAGGACACCAGGAACTGTAACTTTACACACTGTATGAGCTTATGTTGTGCACCATGACGTGTTTTTTAAAAAGGCCTGAGAGATTTGAGCTGCTGATGTTTTCTTTTTCTGTTTGGCCCTTTTTCAGCTCTACACTGACCCAGAGAACCCGCAGGTAACATACGGATCGTCTTCTTCTCATTAACAATGCTGCTGTACAGATAACAAACTGTTTTTATGATCATCACGTATCTCATTATACGACACCTGTCCTGTCTCTTCTTTCAGAAAGTGACCGAGTTTTACCAGTTCAAGATCAAATACACACCAAAAGGGGCCAAGATGGACTTTGAAAGGTGAGTTTTATTTTCTTGACAGTTATGAGAAGTTGATAAGACAGTGAATAAACCTCAGAACAGTTCAGAGAACAAACAAAAGGAAAGTACAACTATGAATCATCTGGCATGGCATCACATTTACAAACCAGGAAATAACTTGATTTTCTGTCTTGACTCAGTGAATTAAACACCTTAATACCTTTAATTGCTTCAATTCACATGTGTCTTTATAGTTGCAATAAAGTTTTCACACTGTAGGAGAGCACTCAACATTTTCTGTCACTACATCAGATCCAGATATGAGTGAAACACTTTGATACTGGAGCTGTGCAATGAGGAGAAAATCACAGATCACAATTATGTTTTACCAGATAAGTCTAGAAATGATACACTGTCTCATTGTGGTCACTTCCTGTGAACCTGTAGCTTTTTACCATGTTACAGAACAGAGCGTTGACAGTAGGTGTCTGTTTCAGCTCCTCTTGTTGTGAATCTTTTGTCTGAACTGGACTTTACACACCTGAAAATGAAAGATATTGAATTCAGTGACTTATAGTCGCAGCACTGCTGGGTCGGTAGAGTGTTGAAAGTCAGAGTAGTTTGAGTCTCTCCGGTCATGAACAGGCTCCTCCCACCTGACCACCTGTAAAGTGTGACTGCACTTTTTAATCCAGCATCCACAGTGGTTGATTAACCTCAGAACGTCCCAGAAACCTTGATTTAACCACCCAGTTTCTCTCCCTGTTGCCTGGCAAAGTGTCTTCATGTCTCATCCTACCTCTTTTCCTCCTCAGCACCAACAACGACAACATGTCGACCATGTCGTGTGGCAACACGAAGAAGGCCAGCATCCTGCTGGTGAGGAAGCTCTACACTCTGATGCAGAACCTGGGTCCTCTGCCTGACAACGTGTGCCTGAACATGAAGCTGGCTTACTACGACAACGGTAAAACACGAACACACACAGGCCCACCGTCATCAGGATCTCTACGTGAGTGCAGCATGAATTTAAAGCTTTGCACTTTGTCTGTCCATCTGTCTTCCAGTCACTCCTCAGGACTACCAGCCGTCAGGCTTTAAGGAGGCTGACGGCGACATCCTGGAGTTTGAGAGGGAGCCAGTCAAGCTCACCATGGGCAAGGTGCTCACTCCCTTCCACAGCCTGAAGCTGGACATGGGCACAGAGAGACACCGACTGGAGCAGGTGAATGAAAGGAAGCACAAGACAGACGACAGAAATCACATGTTAAACCTGATGAAGATGGCAGTGATTAAAGGTTGTCTGTCATGGACAGCGTTTTGGCCTTTGTCCCCTGATGAACATGGTTCACTGCTGTCAGCAGATTTTGGATTGACAGCTTTGTATGTTGCTAAATGTCTGCAGGTGGAGGAGAGTTCGAATGTGACTGAGAAGTGGCTTGTGAACATTGAGGAGGAGAACGTCATGTCAGAGGTCAGCACACAAACAACAGACCAATCAATGATGACTCAGATGAAGATGTGATAACTCTCCGGCTCTCCATAACTCTCCTCTTTTGTTTAGTAGAAGATGTAATAATGTGAGACAGCATGTGAGGGTTTGAGAAACGTCTTGACTGACACATGACTTGGGAAATGCCGAAATGGTGCAAATTCAGAAGAGGCTGCAGGTCAGATGTGTGAGTCAGTGTGTGTGTTATCAGAAACAGTTTGTTGTTGTCATCCTGATGTGTTTTAATCTTTAGACTCATGTGACTGACGACGTGTCGAGGCCTGACGAGAACTCAGACCTGGACAACACTGGTAAATCCTCCATTTCCCTTCAGCTGTGTATGTTGTGTAATGTGTTCTGTCACATCTCCAAACTGCAGGAAAGAACTGCGGCTATTTAAGGGATTAAAACAAAACTAAGTGTTTCATTCTGCAGGGCTCAACATGAACTTTAAATAACTGGTCGTCAGACTGACAGCCAGGCCAAACTGAAAACATGGTCGCCCTTTTTTGTCACCTTATATTTGAATTAAGATACCATGCAATTAAACGTCAGCTTTATGATCACAGTTCCTTGTAGTTTGTGTTGTATCCAAGCAGATAACGTTAGAGGCTGAAACATGAAGCCACAAACTGCAGTTCCTCTAATGTCCACTAGAGGCTGGCTTTAAGAGCAAGTCAGTCCCCACAGACTGATATTACATGAACACAACTGTCTTTTTATTTTTCCATGACCTGAAGAGATCCAGATGATCTGCGACGAGAAGATCGAGAGCTGTGAGGAAGTTACAGAGGTACGTTAACTCCACTGACCTCAACACACTGTGAGCATAAGATAATTTATTTACAAAATGTGTACATTAAAATACACTGTTCAGGGGTGTCGATAGTGTAGTGGATAGTGCCGGTGCCCCATGTACAGAGGCGATGCCTTGCTGCAGCGGTCGCAGGTTCGACTCTGGCTTGAAACCCTTTGCTGCATGTCAACCCCCACTCTCTCTCTCTCTCTCTCTCTCTCTCTCTCTCTCTCACCCCATTTCAATCTGTCCTGTCCATTAAAGGCAAAAAGCCCCAAAAAATAATCTTTAAAAATACACTGTTCATATGAGCTGGATTCTTTATTGTCAGATGGTGAAGAATCAAAACATAAAAGTAAATGAGCCACGTTGAGACAAAGTGGAAAGTATAAAGGAAACAGTCGTGTCTGTGTTCGAGGGATTCATTCCTTTTCTTAAAAAGCATTTTGAAGAACGTGTGAAACCATGATTTGCATTCAGGGTTGTTTTTTGTAACAACTAGACGGAGCAGAGACATCTGATTTGTGCTTCATCTATCGAAGTAGAGACACAGTCATCACGAGGCCTCTGTGGTTACTTTACAAGGAAACTCCAGATGTTCAGGGTTTCTGAAGCTCCATGTAAACACCAAGCAAAGTCCACTTCAAGTGCACTTAATGGTCGGTTGTGTTACGGCCCATCTGTCCCCTCTCAGATGGACACTCTGGTGAAGAAGACCTCCAACATTGAAGTGGGACTGAAGAGGACCAGGAGTGGGAGGGTCCTCAGGTCCTCTACGGTCAGTCAGCCACTCAAAACTCATCATCTGTGGAAACAGTCTGTCAGTGACGACAGCAGGTTTCTCATACATGAAAATATACATTTAAAACTTTTTATTAAAATAAAGTCCTCACTCACACACTCACACACATATGTCATATTAAACTGCAGTTTGACTGGTTGGTGTGCAGCCACAAGGCAATAATTCTAGGTCCTCTCTGTTATTGGGTCTCTGTGTTTTCTTAAAGTCCAGTTCACACGAAGGTTCATGACGAGACGAGTTGAAACAAACACCTACTGTCAACACTCTGTTCTGCAACGTTCTGAAATGGTTTCATCTCGTCGTGAATCTCTGGTCTGAACTGGACTTTAATGAGCCATCAGAAGAACTGATCTCTGTCTCTGAGTGCACATCAGCCAAATTGTGCCCATAATGCTCTTTTGAGCATCTAATTAAATATGAGCTCACTCCTGTTATTTTAAATCAGGGGTGTCAAACTACGGCCCGAGGGCCAGAACTGGCCAGACAAAGGATCCAATCCGGTCCACTGGATGACTTTGCACACCTGTTTCAACTACTGTTGAAATTTTGTTTATTCTTCTGAAGACACCAGAGTGTCACCTGTTTCATAAGTGGATTAGTGTTTTTAAAATGTATTTCTTTAAACAAAAAAAGGGAGAAATTTGGGGGTTTGTTTGTTATTTTAAGCCGAGGAGGTTATGTTTTCACCGGCGTTGGTGTGAACTAAAACAAAATGCTTTTTAAAGAGATGAAATCATCAAAGAAATGACTAATGATGAAGAGAAGATGGAAGATGATTGTCTCTTACGACTGTCTCTGTGTTGTGTGTGTGTGTGTGTGTGTGTGTGTGTTAACAGAAGACAGACCTGACCGACAACAAGCCGACGGCTATGAAGGACAAAGCGGTGAGAAAACAGTTTTTATAAACTCTGATTTGATCCTAATTAAGGTATTCAACAGAAACATAAAACTGTGAAGCAGCTGCTGTTTGTTAGAGCTGCTCAGTCGACACGATGTTTCAGAGCTCCAGTTTCACTTCAGATCACTGAATACGCAGTGTTTGTTAGATAAAGATGATTTTAGATTTAAAACATTTCCACAGAAGACACAGGGTGGATGTTGAAATGGAAAAAGCGTAGGAGCCCTGTTTGTTTCACAGATGAGTCAGCGCTGATCGCTCTGGTCTCAGAGTGGGATGTTGTCTGTCAGTAGATTCTCTGCTCGACTTTTTTTTACCAGCTGGGTGCGTCCTCTGCTGTGTGCAGGTCTCTCAGTACGACATCCCCAACAGCCAGGAGACGCCGACCACCTCCGCACCAAAGAAAAGACCCAAATTCAGCGAGCCCAAAGAACGCTTCTGACCTCACTGCTGACACAGTGATTCACACTGACGGGTTTAGATTTCAGTTCTGATCACAACAAGTTCTGCAGCTGTTTTCTGAGGGAGTTCTTTAGCGTCCAGTTTGGGGTTGTGATGTCACAGTTTGTTTGAATGCAGCACAGATTTAAAATGTGAACAGGATTTTCAGGAGTACTGATGAACAAATGTTGTAATTATTTTTACAGTGTTTCATGTGACTTTATTTTTATGTTGTTCCCAAAGCAGGATTTCATATTGAATAAAATACAAAAAATACATCTAACGTCATGTGATGTCACCGTTTATTGGTTATGAAGTGAAATCAGCTCGACTCAGCATGTGTTTGATCACAAAACAAAAGGCAATAATGGTCAGTGATGGAGTAGGTCAGAAGGAAAGGATTACCTTATACTTGGATGGTGTTGGTGTTAAATGAATGCAGAGGATTTGGTTTTAGATTTTTCTGCTCCCTAAATGACGCCCTTGTCGTAACAGGTCAGTGAGCAGTGAGGTCAGATGTGTTTGTGATGACGTCATGGAGGATAGAGTCAAACAGATGCTCAGCAGCGTATGTTTAAGAACATTTTACATGTGTGATGGTGTGTGTGTCAGAGTCTCACTGTACACACACCTAAGCAGGGGCGGAGGTATAAAAAGAGCCATGTGCACAGACTGCAGTCGTGCCATGAGGACGCCGTGATGCGTGCCAGCGTTTTATGCGAGTCATATTTTATAAGCTGTAAGCTGGCAGTGTGTAAATGTACTGAAGAGAACGCTGAACGCTGACAACGCTGCTGCAGGAGAACATCTTAAAAGCAGCAGTGTGAAGGGTTAGGAGGATTTAGTGGCGTCTAGCGGTGAGGATTACAGATTACTACCAGCTGAAACTTCTCCTGGTCATTCCTTCAGTGTTCATTGTTGAGGACCTTTAAAAATCAGTGTTTTTCCGACGCTGCTTGTTGCAGAGGGACGTCTAACTACAGTGATTGACACAAAAATGCGAATGGCCCTGTGTAGAGCCAGTAGCCCCTTTTAGTGCTTAGTCTTTTCAAGGCGGGAATATCACCTCATCTGTTATGCCTCCTCGACCTGCTGTATTTATGGTACCATTGCAGAACTGAGGGACAGACTTGTCTCGCTGTGGGACATAGCAGTGCCTGTATTAACAGGACAGCTGGCAAGACAGCTGTGACGATTTGACGACGTGTTTTGTGTGTGACCCACTGCAGGAGATTTAAAAAGTTGCTGTTAGCAGTCAGCAGCTAACTCAAAAAAGAAGAAGAGCAGCAGCTAACTCAAAGTAAAAGAGCAGCAGCTGTTAGCAGTCAGTAGCTAACTCAAAGAAGAGCAGCAGCTGTTAGTAGTCAGCAGCTAACTCAAAAAAGAGCAGCAGCTGTTAGCAGTCAGCAGCTAACTCAAAGTAGAAGAGCAGCAGCTGTTAGTAGTCAGCAGCTAACTCAAAAAAGAGCAGCAGCTGTTAGCAGTCAGCAGCTAACTCAAAGTAGAAGAGCAGCAGCTGTTAGTAGTCAGTAGCTAACTCAAAGAAGAGCAGCAGCTGTTAGTAGTCAGTAGCTAACTCAAAAAAGAGCAGCTGTTAGTAGTCAGCAGCTAACTCAAAAAAGAGCAGCAGCTGTTAGCAGTCAGCAGCTAACTCAAAGTAGAAGAGCAGCAGCTGTTAGTAGTCAGTAGCTAACTCAAAAAAGAGCAGCTGTTAGTAGTCAGCAGCTAACTCAAAAAAGAGCAGCAGCTGTTAGCAGTCAGCAGCTAACTCAAAGTAGAAGAGCAGCAGCAGTTAGCAGTCAGTAGCTAACTCAAAGTAGAAGAGCAGCAGCTGTTAGTAGTCAGCAGCTAACTCAAAGTAAAAGAGCAGCAGCTGTTAGCAGTCAGTAGCTAACTCAAAGAAGAGCAGCAGCTGTTAGTAGTCAGCAGCTAACTCAAAAAAGAGCAGCAGCTGTTAGCAGTCAGCAGCTAACTCAAAGTAGAAGAGCAGCAGCTGTTAGTAGTCAGCAGCTAACTCAAAAAAGAGCAGCAGCTGCTAGCAGTCAGCAGCTAACTCAAAGTAGAAGAGCAGCAGCTGTTAGTAGTCAGTAGCTAACTCAAAGAAGAGCAGCAGCTGTTAGTAGTCAGCAGCTAACTCAAAGTAGAAGAGCAGCAGCTGTTAGTAGTCAGCAGCTAACTCAAAAAAGAGCAGCAGCTGTTAGCAGTCAGCAGCTAACTCAAAGTAGAAGAGCAGCAGCTGTTAGTAGTCAGTAGCTAACTCAAAGAAGAGCAGCAGCTGTTATTAGTCAGCAGCTAACTCAAAGTAGAAGAGCAGCAGCTGTTAGTAGTCAGCAGCTAACTCAAAAAAGAGCAGCTGTTAGTAGTCAGCAGCTAACTCAAAAAAGAGCAGCTGTTAGTAGTCAGTAGCTAACTCAAAAAAGAGCAGCTGTTAGTAGTCAGCAGCTAACTCAAAAAAGAGCAGCAGCTGTTAGCAGTCAGCAGCTAACTCAAAGTAGAAGAGCAGCAGCTGTTAGTAGTCAGTAGCTAACTCAAAAAAGAGCAGCTGTTAGTAGTCAGCAGCTAACTCAAAAAAGAGCAGCAGCTGTTAGCAGTCAGCAGCTAACTCAAAGTAGAAGAGCAGCAGCAGTTAGCAGTCAGTAGCTAACTCAAAGTAGAAGAGCAGCAGCTGTTAGTAGTCAGCAGCTAACTCAAAGTAGAAGAGCAGCAGCTGTTAGCAGTCAGCAGCTAACTCAAAGTAGAAGAGCAGCAGCTGTTACCAGTCAGCAGCTAACTAAAAGTAGAAGAGCAGCAGCTGTTAGTGGTCAGTAGCTAACTCAAAGAAGAAGTGCAGCAGCTGTTAGCAGTCAGCAGCTAACTCAAAGAAGAGCAGCAGCAGTTAGCAGCTAACTCAATGAAGAGCAGCAGCTGTTAGTAGTCAGTAGCTAACTCGAAGAAGAGCAGCAGCCGTTAGCAGTCAGCAGCTAACTCGAAGAAGAGCAGCAGCCGTTAGCAGTCAGCAGCTAACTCAAAGAAGACGCGCAGCAGCTGTTAGTAGTCAGCAGCTAACTCAATGAAGAGCAGCAGCTGTTAGCAGTTAGCAGCTGACTCAAAGAAGAGCAGCAGCTGTTAGCAGTTAGCTGCTAACTCAAAGAAGGAGAGCAGCAGCTGTTAGCAGTCAGTAGCTAACTCGATGAAGAGCAGCAGCTGTTAGCAGTTAGCAGCTAACTTGATGAAGAGCAGCAGCTGTTAGCAGTCAGCAGCTAACTCAAAGCAGAAGAGCAGCAGCAGTTAGCAGCTAACTCAAAGCAGAAGAGCAGCAGCTGTTAGTAGTTAGCAGCTAACTCAAAGCAGAAGAGCAGCAGCTGTTAGCAGTCAGTAGCTAACTCGAAGAAGAGCAGCAGCCGTTAGCAGTCAGCAGCTAACTCAAAGAAGACGCGCAGCAGCCGTTAGCAGTCAGTAGCTAACTCAAAGAAGACGCGCAGCAGCTGTTAGTAGTCAGCAGCTAACTCAATGAAGAGCAGCAGCTGTTAGCAGTCAGCAGCTAACTCAAAGAAGAAGAGCAGCAGCAGTTAGCAGCTAACTCAAAGAAGAGCAGAGAGCAGCAGCAGTTAGCAGTTAGCAGCTAACTCAAAGCAGAAGAGCAGCAGCTGTTACTAGTTAGCAGCCAACTCAAAGCAGAAGAGCAGCAGCTGTTAGCAGTTAGCAGCTAACTCAAGAAGAGCAGCAGCTGTTAGTAGTTAGCAGCTAACTCAAAGCAGAAGAGCAGCAGCTGTTAGCAGTTAGCAGCTAACTCAAGAAGAGCAGCAGCTGTTAGTAGTTAGCAGCTAACTCAAAGCAGAAGAGCAGCAGCTGTTAGCAGTTAGCAGCTAACTCAAAAAAGAGCAGCAGCTGTTAGCAGTCAGCAGCTAACTCAAAGAAGACGCGCAGCAGCTGCTAGCAGTCAGTAGCTAACTCGATGAAGAGCAGCAGCTGTTAGCAGTTAGCAGCTAACTCGAAGAAGAGCAGCAGCTGTTAGCAGCTAACTCAAAGCAGAAGAGCAGCAGCTGTTAGCAGTTAGCAGCTAACTCAAAGAAGAAGAGCAGCAGCTGTTAGTAGTTAGCAGCTAACTCAAAGCAGAAGAGCAGCAGCTGTTAGTCAGCAGCTAACTCAAAGCAGAAGAGCAGCAGCTGTTAGCAGCTAACTCAAAGCAGAAGAGCAGCAGCTGTTAGCAGTTAGCAGCTAACTCAAAGAAGAAGAGCAGCAGCTGTTAGTAGTTAGCAGCTAACTCAAAGCAGAAGAGCAGCAGCTGTTAGTCAGCAGCTAACTCAAAGCAGAAGAGCAGCAGCTGTTAGCAGCTAACTCAAAGCAGAAGAGCAGCAGCTGTTAGCAGTTAGCAGCTAACTCAAAGAAGAAGAGCAGCAGCTGTTAGTAGTTAGCAGCTAACTCAAAGCAGAAGAGCAGCAGCTGTAAGCAGTCAGTAGCTAACTCGAAGAAGAGCAGCAGCCGTTAGCAGTCAGCAGCTCACTCAAAGAAGACGCGCAGCAGCTAACTCAAAGAAGAAGAGCAGCAGCAGTTAGCAGCTAACTCAAAGAAGAAGAGCAGAGAGCAGCAGCAGTTAGCAGCTAACTCAAAGAAGAAGAGCAGCAGCTGTTAGTCGTTAGCAGCTAACTGAAAGCAGAAGAGCAGCAGCTGTTAGCAGTTAGCAGCTAACTCGAAGAAGAGCAGCAGCTGTTAGCAGTCAGCAGCTAACTCAAAGACGACGCGCAGCAGCTGTTAGCAGTCAGTAGCTAACTCGATGACGAGCAGCAGCTGTTAGCAGTTAGCAGCTAACTTGAAGAAGAGCAGCAGCTGTTAGCAGCCAACTCAAAGAAGAGGAGCAGCAGAGAGCAGCAGCTGTTAGCGGTTAGCAGCTAACTCAAACAATGAGGTCCAGGAGCTCACCCTGATTATATTATATTCAGTTTCTGCAGATATTTCCTCCTGAATCCGTCACACTGGACCTTTAAAGGTCAGTGATGATAATGAGTTTTTACATGCCATCAGTTCACTGTGATGGTGTTGATATATGTGTGTGCTGCTGTGTACAGTGTGTGTGCTGGAATAAAGTGAATTGATTGGTCAGTGCAGAGATGCAGCTCTGGAGGCCGTACAGTCGTAACGCTCAGCAGCTGCTTCCATCAGCATTAAGACGCTGTCAGAGACTGGTGCTCGCTCCTTGGTTTGGAGAAAGGAAATACAGTCGTCTCTCACAGTTTAAAGATTGTACAGCTTCCTGCCAGTGAAAACCTCGGGGACAGAAAATTTAACTCGACGTGGCTCCTGAAAAACAAACCTCCATCTTTGAGTGGAGCCAGAAATGCCACCATTTGCATGTGAGGTGCCTTAAATGAAGCTGTTAAGTGAAAGTGGATTATATCTGTACACGGTGACCTTTGGGCCCAGATAAGGGCCCATCAGCAGCCTCCCGCCCGCCAAGCTGTGTGTTTTTAATCTCCTATTGTTTTTCCCAGAGAGAGGGACATTTGCTGATAGACTGCCTTAACCCACTGCGGATCAATACTGCAGGAAGCCTTTGTGATGCATATCCAAGCAGCCCCCACCTCGCTGTGTCTGCAGCAGGCTGGGGGGTGTGGGGGGGGGGGAGGGAGAGACTCCATCAAATCAGACCTCACTTCCTAACGCGGGCATTGTCTCGGCCACCACGTTTATTTCATTGTCTGTGTGTTTTTTATGGGTATTTCTGATAACAGAGAGGCGTGGAGCAGAATGGACGGGGAAATCCACGGTGGACAAAACCCACACAGCGCCGCACTGACACGCTTTATGAGCTGTGAAATGAATCAGGGTTAGCTAACCTCACAGCCCCACTCCTGTGGCATTTCTCAACACTTTTTATTATTTTGACAGCGGGAGTTCTCTGGGTATCGATAAGTGATGAAATGCAATGAGGGTAAAGGCACCTCTGCAGGTCTGCTCATGTATTGTAGATAAGCAGTGTCTGTGCTGTGGACATTACAACAACACTACATCACAGAAATGAAGCGATAAATAGCAGCCAACAGGCAAAATGTATCCAATGGCATGGAAAATAGAAAGAAACGTACAGTGGAAAATACACCCACTGAGAAATGCTCTCATCTGGCACCCACAGGAGCGAAACCCTCGCACAGCGGAAAGTTGGAGGCACAAAGCCTTGAATATGGGACACTTTGAGTCATATCTTTGTTGAGAATGAAAAAAATATTAGAACGTGTTTTAAGGTTGGACCAACGTTCCCATCGAGCACGTTCCAAATATCTGACGACGGAGAGGGAAAGGAATCTAAATTGCAATTTTATTTCGCCTCCACCCTCAATCCTTCACTCGGATCCTGGGACTCTACATCATTTCTGTACACACACGTCTCCCAGAAATGAATTCTGAAATTAAATTCAGGGACACACGTCCAGCGGCCAGTGTTAACAGATCAATCAGTTGGCCAAACAGCAGGAGGGGCCCGCCGGACGCCTCTGCAGACCAATCACAAATCTGGGTTCGGCCTGTCTGAGTCGATAGTGCAGGTCCAGGGCCGCCTGGGTACGGTCAAGGCAAGACACACTGACAGACTGATGGACAGACAGCCGCAGTCCATCCCAGGGCTCCATATAGATTAAAGCCAGCTTGTGTGAGCCTATAGTCGCGCTGCGGTGATTGTGCCTGCAGGGCCTATAGGCCCCAAGGGGGGGCTGGGCTTTACAGCAGGAGGGGGAGGAGCGAGGGATGGAGTGGACATCCAGCCCAGGGACCGTGACCCCTTTGACCTTGCCAGAAGGGCAGCAAATGTTTCCGAGCTGATTAGCGCTTCCCCAGCAGAGTTCTCCGCTCACTGTTAACCCTTTGGAATCAGACCGAGGGCAGAGGCGTTGGAGGAAATCCAGAAAATATGTCATTCAGATATTACACGGGGAAAAAATTCAGTCGATTTAAAAACGAGAATTCAGTGAGCTCAGATTTTAAATAAATGCACAAGGGGACTAAACATTCTCACACTGTCCTGCACACTCACACTAAACAGCAACACACTCTATGTATGTATGGCAATAAATATGTATGTTTTGTATATATATACAAATATATTAATGTTGAATATTTTCTTTCACTACATTTATTTGGCAGCTGTAGCTGGTTTGCAGATCAGACTGTGACAAACAAAATATATTATCAGCTCATGAAATATGATGCAGATCCAATAATATGACAAATACACAATCGTGATTCGTTACAGTCACTGATGTAAAGAATAGAGAATTATAAGAAGTAAGAATAAGAGCATGTAAATATAAAGTATTGAAATAGAAATAAAAATGTTTACTATGCTACAAACTTTAACACTAGTACTTAAAATATTAGGAATAAAAATATCTTCTGAGAGTCTGACTCTTGTCAGTGTGTATAAATATACAGATATGTGCTCTGTGCTCCATCCCACTGTATAAACTAGTGTGTTACATTCAGAAATATAAACCATATATTATGCTATAATGTTCACTACAGTATATTCATCAATAGAATAAAGACAACTGATGATACTGATGGACATTCTGCTGATAGTTTAAGACTTTGTTCATCACCTGTCAACAAGTCAACTCAGAGTGCTGCACGTAAGGCATCAAAACAAGATGGAAAAGAAGCAGAAAGAAAAAGATGTCGATAGGATGCAAATAAAATAAAGTAGAAGAAAAAAAACTTGAGTGAAACAAAAAGCAGAATAAAAACACAGGGTGAAAATACAGTGAATCTGAAAATAAGGCCTCAATTGGTTTAAAGTCTCAAATCAATCTTTCAGAAGTCTTAAAAATGCCAAGACATCAAATGTTGAATTTTATCAGAGCTCCAACACAATTCTACGAATTTTCAAAAATGTTCATAATATTCCATCATATTTCTGCAACTTAGTTGAAGTAGTTTAAAATGGGTCGGCCTGTACAGCGAACACACACATACCTGGGATGTGTGTGAGCAAACTGCTGCACTTGCAAACTTAACTCACATGTCAGACATCACAGCTGCCAGCTAACTGCGTATATACCAGACCGACACATACGGGAGCCTCAGAAAACACAGAGGCCGTGTGACGTGTGAGGGTGAAAGGTTTACATGTGTTTATTTCTTCTTTAAAAAAAGACTGTTTCCTGCTCAAACTGACTCCATCTCCATCGCTCAGCAGCAAACTGTCATCAGCATCATTCAGACGTTCACCTCAGAGTCCTGCACCAGGTCAGGGTCCTGACAGGTGACTCGACCCGGAGCAGGACTCTGATTCACCTCACGAACTGTCAATATTTTATGAGCCTCAGGTCTCAGTGTGAACGTCTCAGTTTAACCTGCTGCACATCAGTTTGTCTGCATTTTCCTCTTTCTCTCCTGTGACATCACGTTTGTTTCCCCCAAAAGGGGGCGGGGTCTTGGCAGTGACGTGTCGCCAGCACCGCTCTGTGTATGTGATCCTAGTGACGTTTCAGCGGTTACACAACGCAGCACTAGATTTTACAGTAGCAACATGAGGAATGTATTTTGTGTGATGTTTTGAGATTTGGGAATTTTTATGAACATATTTCAAACCAAATCCAAAACTTTTCCAAAACATTCTGTTCATTCCAAACTATTCAAGGCCTGGAAAAAAGTCTTCCTAATTTCATAACTTCTCCAGGAATTTTATCACTGTGGGAACCCTGTGTAAATATAATGTTTTAATTTACTGATGCTGCATTGTGAAATCTCAAAATACCTGCTAACAATAATTTACTGAATGCAGTTCACATCAACGTCGCACAGATCAGGACGGTGGAACCAATAACTCATATTTAGTTTCTCAGAGCAGATGATCAACCGTCCACCACCTGACATGCAAGACTCAGTTTATTTTATGCAAAAAGTTTTTCAGACTCTGCACAGCGAGATTGGAGGCAGTGGAATCTCACATACAGACTGGGAAATTCAAAACTGCCCCAAAAACTCACCAGTAAACGCAGGGATTTCCAGTTCTGTTCTCCTTTGTCTCCGTCATGAGACAAAAAGTCATGTTTTATGTTGGAGTGAACTTTCCAGCAAATTTGTCCCAGAACTGAGTGACTGATACCGGTTTGTTTTCTTCATTGTTCAGTTGTGAAACTGGTCTTAAATTCCAGTGGCATTAAAAAGTCCCAAAAAAGCCTCAAACAGGGTTCAGATGGTCATGGAGAACCTGGAAACATCATGGAATTTCACAACCACATTTCCAAGGCCTGGATAAGTCCTTGAATTAGAAAAAAATAATTTAAACTTTTGGAAAAGTCATGGAATTGTGTCGTGCATAAAGATCTTTTGGTGGATAATCTCCCCTGTGATGTCACATGACGGCAAATTTATTTCCTGTAGCTGTCGACTAAACGTTCTGTGTTGACGTGACATTTGTTCACCATCACATACGTTTCTTTATTTTCTCCTCATGTTCCTTCTCGCTCTTCATGTATACCAATGAGCAGGAATTATGTTTGAATAGAGTTTGAATGTGACATGATAGAAAAACGTCCGGCAAGTAGGTCCAGAATTTATTTATTTTTTATTATGGGCCTTTGAAAAGTCATGGAGAGTTTTTGACATGAAAATGTGGGAACCTGCTTAAATCTAACAGCTGTAGGAACCCTGAAAATATAAATGAATAGTTTCAGATTTCAGTTGAATCGTGAGAGTTTGAGCAGGTCCTCACGCTGAGGTGTTTTTACCTTCAGGATGTCCACACTTTTTCCTCTGGTGTATGAATAAGAGAACAAGAGCCTGTGTGTTGCAGCAGTGGGTGAAATATGGTGAACAGCCACAAGGGGGCGATAAGTGGCCACAGAAGGAGCTGCAGGAATGAGGCCTCCACACATAGCTGCTGCTGCTGCTGCTGCTGCTGCTGGTGCCTTGTGTCATGAGAGAAAAGCATCTTGTGTCTCATGCATGCCTTAATCAGCTCGTACAGTCGGCCTCTGCGCCGCACACTATTTAAAAAGCATGCGATCCTCCTAAACAGCCAACACCAGCCTATTCAACTTGTCTTTTGAGAGACACCGCAGTGGAGTCAACAGTATTGATCCGAGTGAGGAATGATAAAAGGAGGGGAGGCTGAGAGCAGGTGGTGGCGGCCCAGCAGATTCAGGGATTTAGTCGCTCACCGGGTATGTATGGTCGGCGCTGCCGAGCGGCGAGGGGACCAATACCTACTCGAAACAGATGCTCAAAGCAATGGGATGTGCCCCCATTGTGATCAGAGTGGACAGCTGAATTGTTTACCACCAAAGGGCCCTTTTCTTCAGCGGCAGGCCTGCGCACAATGGGGCCCCCACCGCACTGACACACTGAGGATTTCTGCAGGGGAGGGTGGGGTGGGGGGGTGAGTGCGTGTGCATGGAGGGTTAGGGGGTTTATAGGGTGAGCCTCTGTCCGTACCCCCTTCTTTCTTTCTCTGTGCTCAGATGGACCTCACTGCGCCCCCCCCACCTCCTCCACAAAGCCCCCCTAAAGCTACCGGAGGGCAGGGGTTTAAATGTCACGCTTGGCCATCAGAGCGCCCAGCCCCCGGCTCGTGTCTCCTGGGGGAAGCACGCCAAGAGACAGGGAGAGGGAGAGAGGAAAGCTGAGGGGAGGGAGACACTTGCCCTCGCCCCATTGTCCATTACGATAGGCATGAGCTGCTAACTGACTCCAAATCAAGTGTATCCTCTCGCCACGCGCCCGAGCCTTGTCCTGCTCTTGCTCAAACACAAAGGGCCTCTGTGTTTTTATTTTTTCACCCATCCATAGGTGAATAGCAGCTTTGGTCATGGTATGTTTGACAGAGCAGCTTAAAGGAGGCTGCAGAGTCGAAATTCAGCTGGCCACCGCGCTGAATGATAAACACAGTTTGTCATCCCGAGACGCTCCAGATCCGTCCACAGCGCACTCCGGTGAGCTCTTACATGACAAAAATCAATGCTAACTTTTTGCGTTCAGTCACATAAGAGGGACCTCAACACGTTAAAGCGGGGGGGGGGGGCGGGGGGGTTGTGTGACAGAGTGTCAGGCTGAAATACAAGTACAGGACGAAATATACGAGCTGCCGGCCAACTTTATCCCAGCCCAAGGTCCTGGCCCATACTTAACCAACCCACAAGATTGAGTGTTTTATGTATCTATTTGTTCTAAATAGTGGCACACTTGACCTTGAGTCAAGATGTGTGTGCGAGCAGCCCGGCCCGGGAATCATCCCTCCTGTCAGGGACGGCAGGGAGTGACCTTGAACCGCCAAGGCGCAGGCGTAGCTGAGTGCACAAACTCATTTAACTCCTGGGTTTGTTATCGACATGCTGTAATCGTTAACATTATGGATGATGAATAACTACTGACTGCCGTATACCTGCGCAATACGTCGCCGCGCCATGCAGGCTCGGTCCAGCTAGGGGCCGACAGTGGCAGACGTGACGGTCAGGTGACTGCGGGGCCACATCACTTAGACTTGTTTTTCCACCCAATCATAGCGACAACTCATCAGGAGTGCCAGCAAAGCACACTGAGGTGCTTAAGGACATAGATCACTCCTGTGCTTTACACTTTTTTAGCACACATACCTCGATGTGTGCTCGGGAACACTTAACCTCCAGCTGCAGCTGTTCAGGCGTCTGCAGGGGAGGGTTTTTTTCTGTATTGATCGTTGTAAATGGGTGAATTTACTGTAGTTTCTGAAAAACGCAGAAAATGGACAAAGAAATGATTACGGTCAACACTGCCAGAGCTGCAGGCATGAATTTTAAATTTTAGGCTTTTAACACTAAAGCAAGTGAATTAGTGGTTAAGTATTCATGAAGTCATTTGTGGGAGGAGGATGAGGATGAGGATGAGGATGAGCGCTGAAATGTGGGGAGAGTGTTCTTATGCTGTCAGTACACCGAGGGCTCTGACAGACATCAAGTTATTTCATCAGTTTCACTTTCTTTGTTTCTTTAGCCCCTTTTTACTGCACAAGAACCTGCTAACATCTGCCCTCTCAGGCTGGTCTCAACTGTTTGTACGTTTTACTATGAAAAGTAAAGCACCCATATTCATGCATAACTCACATATTTTGAAAGGCTGCGATCACGTGACCAGTGTGCTGATGGGAGTAAACAAGGAAGCAGTCCACACGATCCAGGCCCACAGGAAGTACAGAGAGTTCTGGGGCCAGTTTTTGTCGTGGCCAAAGAGCGGAACTGCAAGAGACTTTACCCATTGATTACATCGAGAGAGACAGACGTCTGTGAATCAGTGGATTAATTTTTTGAGCGTCACAACCCTCATGAAATGATTCATTCCACTATCAAGATTGAATCCATTCGGTCCGATAACATTTGTAAAGTCTGAAAGATCCTCAAGATTAAATTATTTGGCTCGGCCGGTGGAAGTTGGCTGCACACGGCTGTGTTTGGCGCCATAAGTCTCTACTGCGGCTGCTCTATGGGCCAAATGATGTGAAAGAGAGCTGATCATCCGGGTAATTTTATACCATGAAAATAGAGCTTTTTTGATTCATGTGCCACTGAGCAACTTTCACAGGAATGACTCAGCCCTGCTGCCAACACAGTATCCAGGTCTGTTAATACATCCATGGAGCAGACTTGTGAGGAGGCAGGTTGAGGAGGTGGGTGGGCCACAAAAATATGGACTTTCCCCCGGAGACACGTTTGGAACCGAGTGAACTTTGGGTCAGTTTAAGGTACGTCCTGTTTCTGTTCCTAAACCGAACCACAGTGACTTGCTATTAATTGACCTATGGCTAAGCCCCGCCCCCTCCACTCACCTGGACATACTATCAACATTCAGTGAGCGGCGCTATGGCAGGTGTCACAGTACACGGCATTTCACAGGAGGCAATGATGATTTTTGGGGACATAACGAAAAGGATAACGGCCTTTTTACCATCTTTACCAAGAGTGTCTCTGCGTTAGTTTGGTGCTACAGTATTTACACTGAATCATTCAGCATAACGTTTGCCAACCTTTGTTATCTCTGCCATTACAGATAAGTTAATGAAGCTAAGCTCCAGAAGTTAACGTTAGCTTAACTAGAGCCCTTTGGACAACAGCTAACAATGATGTACCATCACCAAAGTACAAAACTAGAACAAAACAGGCTAATGAACTCCCAGCAAACAAGGTGACATGATGAACAACGCAGCTAGGAGCTAACGTTAGGCTAACTTTAGCTAACGTTAGCTAGAGATGTTAAAGATAACTTTATATTTCTTTCCAGCAAAGTGACAATATGTTGCCTCAAACACAATGTTGACTTACCTTAGAACAGATGTAGACATCATTGTTAATCTTATTCACGTTGAGTTGATGTTGTGGTCTAACGTTACCACACAACTTTATCCAAAGGAGACACTTTTCTGGCTTGAGATGTGGTTTAAAGTGTAAAAACACAGCTGGTCGCCAGCCTCTCAGGATACCTTGTGTCAGAGCTGCATGTACCCCATGCACACCGCTTGACCATTTTAAACTGCACATCTTTCTGTGATGCATTTCAATGGACGTCCAGGCAGAGGATGTGCCAGTGTATGGGGATGGCTATACGCACTGTGATTGGCTCATTGCGTTTGAGGGCGGGGCTTAGCCACAGGTCAGTAGGTAACTGTGTGTCAAGGACGTAAGGTCATTTGTGCAGAGTTAATTTCCAGCATATCGTATGAACCGTTGATTAATGGGCTTTTTATCGTGATGGTAAAGGTGACAGTCAGCGTTGCAATGACATGCTATCACAAAATATCGTCTGCGCAGCGCTCAAACATTGATCCAAATTAGTCTGAGCCAAGTTTCAAAGACAGACTGAAAAAGTAAAAGAAATATATAAAGAAGTAACTAACACTTTCACTGACCTCCATGCTGCTTTCTACGGTTTACTAACCTGTTTTCAAGTTGGCCATGTGCCGCACTACTAAAAAAACCTGAGAGGCGTACTCGTCTGCTGCAGGCCGTGCACACAGCTCTGCCCTACTGGCAATGAGAAGAAAGTCTTTCCAACAATGTGCAGGTCAGATCTGCACCCTCTGCTCTCCAGATCGTCTGTTTTCATTTGTAGTTCAGCGGCGTGTTTAACCAGCCGAGGGCAGCAGGCAGGAAACCTCGTCTTGAGTCACTCGTCTTACAACTTTCAGAGTGTCTTCCAGTGTGATGCGTTGGGCATTAACTGGCTGGCTAAGCTAACGTTAGCAGTTGCTTTGCTCGGCTTTGGTGGTACGATGACCGCACGTATAATCCACCTGCAGTCATAAACAATCTTAAATCACAAACTAGGTCAAGTATGTTAAAGGTCAAATTGCAGGATAGTTACGAGCCTGTGTTAAAACTCTGTGCTCCGTCAGACGCCCCCTAGAGGTCTCCGTCTGTAGCCTATTTTTAGCTGGTTGAATAAAAACCTCGTCACATGTGAGAGACTGTGAGAAGCAGGTAAACCAGCCTGACACCAGACTGAGACACAACTTATCAACCACTGTCTCTACGACAAACAACACTCTGAACAGACGTCACATTCATGTCTTCAGTTTCCTGCTTTAGGAGATTTTTTGGGAACAATTAGGGAAAAAAAAGCCAAAAAATGAATGAGCATATTCAGTTTGTTCAGTTTTCACTTAGTGTCTTTAACCCTAATCACTGAAGGGGTGTGACAATTAATCAATAATGTGATATGTCATGATGTGCTCTCCTGTGAGGCAGTATCAATACTCTGCAAGGGTGTCAATAAATGTTCTGATGATATTACAGAGGTCCTGTTATGCTCATTTTCTGGGTCATATTTGTAATATTGGAGTCTACTGGAACACGTGACTCCAGGAGAAAAGAAAAGTCCCGAGTGAAAGTGACCCATCCACCAGCCCAACCTGCCTTTCAAAGCACATGGAATATATATGACTTTGGGTGCACTGCTTTTTGTGAGGAAACATATGAACATTTCCTAAACCTAACCTCAGTAACGTCACTTGCCTAAACGTAAGCTCTATAACCTGATGCACTGATTATGAAACTTTACGTTGAGGACGTAACAACACTTGTGGGGCACAGATTCATAGAATATCATGCAAACCATTGTAGATTTATTGCATAATCAGACTGAACAGTTCAGACACACAGATCTGTGCTTAAACCCCGTGTACGAACTTTTTCCGCACAAATCTGAGACTGATCAGTATTTTTTGAGCTGAATCTTTTCATGCTGTGTGAACAGATGTAAAACTGCCTCAGATCGTACGTACACACACATGATGAAGGCCCGGCTGTCTGAGAAAATATAAACACACTTTTTAACTAAATGCAGAAAGACTTTAATTGACAACAATATTTAAAAATGTTGATTTACAAATGCACTTTATTTCATCCTATCACAGTCAAACATTCAGCCTTAACCCTGAGTGTCCCAGTCCAGCTGTCGACGGACTATATGAGAACGTTCTTATTGAAATATCACAGCTTTAGTTTTCATCGTTTTTATTGACCTGGTCTGTAACGATCAGCGACTCCCTCCAGTTTCTAACGCCATAAAACTATGAACATATAGTCAGTGTTAATTGGAAGCCTTTAAACAGGCACGCGGGGTCTACAGAGATTGTGACTGACCTCAGAGCAGCTGTTGAGATACGCAGCCCTGCAGCTGGATCCCTCAGGACAAAGCTCATCTTCACAGACCGACATGACACGTTTGAAGAGAGCGACAAAGGCTGATCAGCTGTTTCTGACTGCAAAGACTTTCACTAATATGTGCATAAAAACACCTTCACCACTTTCTCCATGACGCATGTCGAGGCAAACGTATTTCCTTTTATGGAGAAATGTGGGCGTGGCAGTGTGCTGACGGCAGATAGCACAGATAGGTGGTGAGAACAAAACCAGCTGGTGCACGACGGTATTTACTTGTTTATTTGACAGGGACAGGTGCTTGGCACATTGCTTCATATGTAAAATACAAAGTAGATGCAATGCATGCAAGGTCTCAACCCCTGTCCATGGTTAGGTGTTTAGAAGTAAAACAGGAAGTGTCAGATGTGATTCAATACAACAATACAACACAACATCTGCAGTAAAGTACGAGCAAAGACTGAGTCAAAGAGACCACCATAAGACCTGAGTTAACAGAGATTATTATTGAAGTTTGAGGGCTGTGTGTGTTTGTGTGTATGTGCACAGGTTCACACACGTTTGTCCATGTACTATGCTAAACACACATGTGCGTGCTTGTGTTTATACATGTGATCAAAGGTTGTGGCGTGCACGATCAGTGTTCACAGGCTCGCTTCAGTTTCAGACGTTGCCTTAGATGTGTGTTAAAATCCTTCAATTCTGTCAGTTTTTAAATTTCTAGCAGTTTTGCATGTGGTAATGTTGCATGTGCATTTATATTGTGCACCAAGTGAGAACATTTCTATGCACATAGTAGCACACGGAGACTTTTAGTTTACACTTTATAAATAAATCTATAAAACCAGTGACTCTATCAGGCAGCACTGGGTCAGTTACACGCAGGAAACAACCATTACAACAGCAGAGTAACATTTTATAATCAGCTTGATCACATTCAATAAGAGCAGCACTACATGCTGAAATACCGAAGGCAAATTAATAAAACATAACTGACAATCAGGAAGGAGCAGATCTGTCAGACATACAGTGAGATACTAACCACAGAGGCAGGTCACTGCCGACTGCCAGCCTCTCACAAGTTGCCCAGAAGTTTGCAGCGGCACTGAATGTACATCTCACATACAGTAACTCTGAGTTTCCACACCAGGTCTTTGGTTTGACCACATACACAATGTGCCGCAGGGCAAGAAGAAAGTTTGGTAGATTTTCCTCTCTCTCTCCGACGGCCTTGGGAGTTTGACTTTTGCCCTGCCAGTGTTTTCCTCCTCTCCAGGCTTTGAGGGCTTTTCATCTCGCCAAGGTGCAAGGGCAGCCACTTCTCTCCTCTCGCAGCCCCTTCCTCCCATCCCGCATGCACATACACATACAGATTTCCATTTCAGCTATAGCGTGAGATTAGCAGCTCCAGCACCCCAAGGCTGGCTTAAGACAGGAGGGCAGGCATCTAGCAGTGTTGGTGGGATGCATGCGGGGGAGAAGTTCCCCTAAGACTTGTTTGAGGCCGCTGTGGATTCTATGGATGAATCCTGGAAACACACATGTAGTTGTTTAGGATGAGCTGCACTGTGAAGTGTCAATTTGTTGTCAACTTGATGGCCTCACATACAGCGCTCTCTGCTCTGCACCGCATGAGAGAAGACACGTTTACGGATGGCTACTGGACTTACAGATTCCTGCTGGAGAAATCCGAGGGATTTTGTTTATTTCACCACACTGAATAAGTTTAAATCATCAAAATCATGAATTGATCGGTAAAATATAAACAACACTGGCATCTTAATGCTTTGTTGAAGTTTAGCACCTTGAACCAAACGCTATCTTTCGCACCTTTATTTCTTTACACTATGTATTGCCAACGTAAGGAGAGATCAGGCGACTCAGTGATGTCATTACTCAACATATAAATGGTGCTCATACTCTTTGATTCCAGATCATAACATTTATGTAAACATCTTTCTTTTCTTTGTCCTGTAAAGACTGGCGGTGTCACAGCTGATGCAGCCTTCTCTTCTAAATCTAATATAATCTGAACGAACCGGAGAAAAACACACATCACTTCCTCCGCATCAGAAAACTAAACCTGCTCTCACTTAAATATAAATGCACTGAGGCCCCTGGGGTGGAGGGGCCCGTAACAAAAGCAGGCACTTGCAAGCAATTCAGATTGCCACCTTGGAAATAAACCTGTGCTCATTAATAAATGATAAAAAAAAGAATATCATTATTTTCAGATATGGTGCCATTTGTCCTCAAAAAGGTTTATTTTATTTTCTTGAAATAGTAATTATCTAAAACAAATCTACTGTCAGGTACAAATAAAGTTACCTTACCTTACCTTTCCATATAAGCTATACAATCTATAAATAAAATATATAAACTACTCTATTAAATTTTTAATTTCTGACTTTCCTTGATAGTTGTGTCAGACATGCAGTGATCAAGTGTGTCAAGACAATACATGCACAACAGTGTGCACTGGGGCCCGTCATGATAGTGTGCACTGGGGCCCGTCATGACGTCCTTACGTCACTGCTCTCAGTGTTTTCTCCTGTTGTTTTATTTACACAGGTTTTTTTTTATCCATCTCTGAGATTTCTGCCAATGTCAATTTGTTGAATTATTGAAATTACATTTTGAAAAATTCATCATCAGTTGTTTACGATATAGCACTGAAAATACACAAGAGATTAATAGAGCTACATCTGATCAGAGACCAACCAGTCATTAACAAGCGAGTACAAAAGCAGAAACATAATCATTCATAAAACAGGAAATAAATAAAGTAAAGAAAAGGCTGTTCAAACTGTTGCACATTTAAAATAAGTACAGCATTACAATAAGTAGTGGATTACACTATTTAATAGAGGAAATCTTAAGATTTTAGAAAATCTTTTACACACGTCCAGACACTGAGTCAGAAAATGTGTATTTTTGAACTGACGTCTCTTTTAGGTTATTGCTCTTTTATTTTTTGTTTTTTAGAATAATTCACGGTTCTGTTTTAAATACAGAACAAAACCTGGAAACAGCCGGCGTGAGCAGGATTTATACGTCTGCATCAAATCAATGCCACACCTTCACCTGCGCTGCAGCCTGACGTGCACCATCCCAGAGATGTAACCACACATGGCAGCGACGCAGACCTCTTGTTTATTTATGTAAATTGAAAAGTATTTCCTTCAGTGGAAACAAAACTTGAAGTTATCTTTATTTCACAGATTAGACTGTGAAGACAATAAATTCCCCACACAGTGACATTAAAGTCCTGTGTGTGATTGATCCTGGCTTCATATGTGAAAACTCCGCTAGCTGCTAGGCTAATTTATACAATGTAAAATGCCATAGGCTTGTGCTAATAACGTTAGCATGTTGTATTTCTTTGGAAACATGTTAAAGTATGACTTGAATATGAGATGTTTTGTCAGTGAACCTTGTGAGCTGTAATGGAGCCAAATTTTATAACGTTACCTTTGTTAAATGTTGCTGTCGTTCCTGGCTTCATATGTAAAACTCTGCTAGCTGCTAGGCTAATTTATACAATGTAAAATGCCATAGACTTGTGCTAATAATATTAGCATGTTATATTTGGGGGGGGAAATGTGTCCAGATAAAGACAAGTGTTTGTAGTGAAGCTGATTTGTGTTCTCGTGTTTGAAATTGTCTCTATTCAGCCATGTTTAATGTGTGTTTAATGTGTGTTTGATGTGTGTTTAATGTGCGTTTAATTTGTGTTTGATGTGTGTTTGATGTGTGTTTGATGTGCGTTTAATGTATGTTTTGAGTCAGTTAGAATTCACAGAAACCGCACCGCCGACTAGTGTTTTGGAGGTGTGACGTCAGAGTATAGTATAAATGCTCAGTGCAGCATAGACCACATGCGTAGGCTCTGTGTAGAGCTACTATTCTACCAACTATTAATCCACCTGCACATGCAGGCCTTCATTAGCCAAACCACAGTGGTCGGCCATCAGGACCACAAACCTCCAACGAGCCCATCGGACCGATCAGGCGTCCTGTGGCAACAGCGCCCGTTACAACTGACCCGTAACATGTGGCCCAACTACAACTAAATTGTGGCTGAATTATTGATACAGTGGCGTCGGCCGCTTTGCAAGTGGGCGCATGAAAGGGAACCAACATGGGAATGGTCTGCTAATTTTATATGGGAGCCTCAGGGCACATTCCTCCCAGTGAAGACCAAACATATTGACATATGTGTGTAGGGGGAGAGGCTGTATATGATATCAGCTCAGAGCTGAAGCACAGAAATGGACAATGGGTCTCTCCACATGGAGCAGATCTGTGTCCACATGTCTGTCCTTTCTCTGTAAATACGTCCTCAAAGTGTGTGAGGTGATGTGTGTGTTCGTCGGGGGGGAGTGAAAATGTATATAAAACCATTTTCTCTCCTGCTTTTGGATCCTTACAGCCAAAGTGTCTGTTTCACATTCATTTGTCAGTGTGATATCAATACTGTACGCAGAGACGCTGGGATGGATTGTGATGTATGGGATCAAGTCATTTAGACGGGCAGAGCGGGGGGGCGGGGGCAGTTTGTAGCTAAGCCAAGGTTGTTGACCGTCAGTGAGCTGGCCGGCTAATTTCTCCAGAAGTGTCCAAAAGCCTTTGTGTCCTCAGTGCACTTTTATTTCCACCTCTCTTGGAATTGTGATGACCGTGCCTCGGGGCGACAGAGACACCTTGAGGAGCGCCCACCTTTAAATCCGCTGCTCCATGACTTCAACCATGACCCCTCGCTGGAGGGATCCCTCAGGCGAGATTTAAACGAGCTCCCCCAGGTCCGCCGCGGCTCCTCCATCCACCGTCACGTTTTTAAAGACATTAATTGGCCCTCTCTGATGGTTGATTGTAAAAATTTATCTGAATGAAAAACAGAAGATTTGGATAAATTGATGTAAAAACGTACATATGTGAGGAAATATGCTGTGACAGAGAGGGGCTGGAGTGTGACAGACCGAGAAGGAATGCTGAGGCCCCCGCGACGCCATTTTCCTTTTCTCTTTCTCCTCATTCACACAATAAAAGAGAATCCCAGAGCTTAAAATGAAAAAGCACCTTCACTGTATCTACATGTCGTCACACTCCACGCTCTTTTTCCTTTTAATTCTAATCTCGTTTTTTCCAAATCTTCTTCTCTGGTGTTAAATGCTATCGCTTACATTTGTACATTTCTCCCCTCTCTGCGTCTCTTCTGCTGTTATGGAGGACGAATGGCGAGAAAAGCATACAATATACAGGCTATTGATCCACGCCCATCACTGCAGAAAAAAAGTCAGTTCAGGGGGTGGGGGAACGGAGGGGGACTGGACACAGCGATCGATAACCTACTCTATCAGCCGTTTCCATGGCAACCGGCCGAGCAAGGACAGAGGGCTGCCATGCATTTTGCACCTGTCTATTTCATATACCTATTGTGATAATGAAAGTGTCAAGGAAACGAATGCAGAGGTGACGTGGGGCTCCGGCCCAGCGTCAACTTCCACAATTAAAGAAATTACATAAAGGTTAATAGCCTGCTGGGAAAGAGAGGTGAAAAATGGGAGCGAGGGCGGGGGCTCTGGGGGGATTTCGGTGACCTCCTCCTCTCCCTGATGTGGGTTGAAGGACGCTGGAAGGCAAACTAGGTTGCAGTAAGTCGGGTGCAAATCCGGGCGGCGGGGTTCTGGGTTATTTTCAGAAAAACATGCACAGATGACTGTTTGATTCCTGGAAGTGCACGCGGCCTCTTTTGTGGTTGACCCCAATTTGGAGGTCGAACAAGCGTGATCAATGTGCCGGCCATTAGCTCACGGTGAGCCACTGTAGGCACAGGAGCAGAGAGATTCAGCAGGGTAGATATAGAACTGTGGCGAGCAGGAGGGAGGGAGCGGCGCTGTTGGTCGAGGTTAGCCGCAGCGCTCTTCAGATCACAACCCAGCAGGCCGAGACACACAGACTATGAGGAGAACTTGACACCCAGACAATCAGTGAGTCTGCGTCTGTCTGACTGCGGTGGGCATTGAACTTCCAACCTCCTTTGAACCGGAGGCTCATTGGCTCCAGAGCAGCGGCGCTGAGCTGGGTCGGCCCTAAGTGAAGGGGATGGATATCATGATCTGGGGCCCGTGTTGATCATGTGCCGTATTGATCGCCAATCGAAACTACTGCTGAAAACGCAGGATTGAGGAGGAGAGTGAGAAAGAGAGTGGGAGGGAAGGCAATCAGCTGTGGCTTCTCACTCCGGTCAGCGGGCCTGTATCAGGCTGCTGCGGTCACTGCAGAGGAGGAAATGGCGGTTTCAGAGAGTGTTGTACGCCACGAGTGCGACGCTTACATGCATTTGTTTTGAGGGTTCCCCCTCCGTACTGCTGTATTCAGGTCGCATCGATGCAGCAGTCATGAATGACAAATCACAGACCGCGGTGGATTTGCTTGAATGGCAGCAGTGAAAGTCGAGCATGAGCGCAGCATGTCGGCGAGTGGCGAGCTGCACCGCTGTGGACGACACAGCGGTTGTCCTCCAGCACCAGAGGCACTCTGTGTGTTGTGAGCTGTGACAGTGAGCTATTGACGGGCACGTGGCTCTGCAGTGTTGTTCAGGGGCCGCTGGCCACTGCGCTGACCTCTGACCCCGCCCATACACCGGCCACCATTGTTAGGGGAGGAGGAGGAAGAGGGAGTGCAGGGGAATAGATGACCCTTGGGCTTCTTGTGTTTGAGTCCTCCCTCCCCCACAGCCTCACCCCTCCCATCCCAACACCTCCATCCCCCCCCCCCCCCCCCCCCCCCACACACACACACACACACTCCACCTCATGCCGATCAATGACAGTTTCATGTGGCTTCTCTGGGCCTGCAGTGACGTGTGTCCTATTGATTTATCGACATTACTCCAGGCAAGCGAACCCAGAAGCCCCCTCTCTCAGTAGGCAGCCAGGCTCCAGCCCAGCAGAGGCGTACCTCCCCCTGCGCCGGGTGGGCCCATGCCAAGTCATCCGACTGTACCAGGCTCTGTGGAAGCAGCAGCGCATTAGCTGCACACAGCCCCACAGTATTTTCCTGTGGATGCATGTCTGCATATGTCACTGAGAATGCTTTTAGGCGTCACCCCCTCCCTCCCTCCCTCGGCCCATCCAGTTCCTGCCTGTCCCCCCCTCTTCTCTCCTGCACTCCATGGGACATGTAATGGGGACAATGAGTGAGACACCCTGGCACTCACAACACATTTACTGTCGCCTCCGATTTCCAGAGGCGACTATTCCACTTTTATGGTTAAAAGGTTCTTTTCTTTGCTCTGTGTCAATGTCATGCCTCTGTGGCCATGGCCCATCCTCGTGGCTATTGCTCTCATCTGCCCCTCTTCCTATCTTTTACAGGGGTGGGGGTGCGAATCAGACAAGCCCATCCTTTTACAGTCTGCCCCCACGCCCCCCCAGGCTCTCCTGTGTCCAGTGAAAGGCCAGTGGACTCAGTGAGAGGAGGGGTAGAGGGCAGCTGGACACTCCCCGTGGCCTGGCGAGCTGCTGATGGGGGGGGGATCCAACACCATTAGGACTGCTGCGATGGCAGCTGGCCCTAAAAAAGGAGAGGGAGGAGGGGGGGTCAAGGGGGCTCAGAGATCAGTGACCTGGCCACAGTGTCCAGCTGGGGGGTCATTTCACGGCCCACCTCCGGCCACGTGCTGGATGACCATCTGGGGATCTGCCAAACCCCCCAAACACAGGCAGCAGCATCTTCTTAGTGGCCAACAGAGATGAGCAACAACAAAAGTCAAGAAATCTGTCAGCCTGATCTGGAGGGGGGGGGCTCTGCAGCTGCCTGTTGTTTGGCATCAAGTGCAGCTCATCTGCTGTTTAATGCAATGCAGAGTTTCTCTCCATCAGCTGAAGTCCAACCTAAATGTTCACTAAGGATTGTTTTTAATACACTTTATATTTTCTGATTAATTGTTTCGTCTATATAACATCAGAGATGAGTTCAGGGCGACCACAACAATATTCAGCTTAATATGATTTAAACTCAGAAGAAAATCTCACGTTTGAGAAGAAACAACCAGAATATGAACAAAAAAACTTCAGACACTCATTTGATAAGAAAGGCCTCGAACACACCTCGTCCTCCAACAACCAGAGTGTGTTTGGTTCAGAGCTGCAGACGGGCCGGAAGAAAAGTATAATAACATGAAGAGTTTCCTGTCATAACAAGATATTTTACAGGCTTTCTTTTTATGTGAGAAACTTTTCTTGTTACAACAATTTACGTTTCATATTATTACGTGATAACGTATTGTTATAATGTGACACTCATGTTTTAAAGAGTTTCACAAATTCAGTGAAACCACCATATCTTTTATTTTATCATCAGTCAGAATGATCCTTAAAGAACACAGAGAGGTTACTGTTGGTTGAACAAATGTTTTATTACTATAACTGAACCTTGAAACATTTTTTGATGAAGTCTGTGTAAAAAAATCTCCCCTTAGAAAATAACTCAAATAAAGATTCAGCGTCCAGTTGATTTATTTTTTCAGTTTTGTAGATAAGCAAACGAACACACACAGTTCACCTTAAAACTGGTGTATCGCTGCAACCCTGATTATAACAAGATACATGTGTTTTGTTATGAGAAAAGTGTTCTTGTCATAACAAGACGTTTTTTTCACATTTTATATTTTCATGTTAAAAGGAGAAACTTCTCATTATAACAGTTTACTTATTTCTCTTCTTATAATGTGAAACCTTTGACGTGATCACATGATAACTGTTAAAATGTGAAACTGATGTTTAAATGAGCAACGGCTGCATTAAGGAATAAACCTGTTATTATGTCAAACGTTTCATGTTATAACAGATTAATAAGTGTTTGTTATAAGAAAAACTTTTTCTAATGAAGTTTCTTGAAATCTCACATCTTCACACATCTTCATCCATAGCCTCTTAAATCTATTCCTCCTCTTCCTCTCTGTGTCATTTTTGTTTTTCTTGTCTTTTTCTTTGTGTTCTCGTTCTCTGAAAAGTGTCTTTGAGTATCCAGAGAAACGCCCTATAAATCCAGTGTACTATTATTATTATTATTATTACTACTGTATTTATTATTATTATTATTATTATTATTACTACTGTTATTATTATTATTATTATTATAACATGAAGACATCCTGTAAAAATGTGGAAAACATTTTGTTACAACAGGACACTTTTCATGTTTCCACCTGATACTGATCAGTTTGTTCTCTGGCCTGGAACACTTTAGACGACCTCACTGATTGATTGATTGATGAAGATGATGATGAAGATGATCGTTTCTCCATCACAGAAATTTGACTCATCAATGAAGTGATGAGTTGACCCAATGTTTCTGTATTCTGATGATGACTACAGTTTAAATATCTGTTGGACTGTACTGCAGAAAGGTGTGTGTGTGTGTGTGTGTGTGTGTGTGTGTGTGTGTTGGGGGGGGTGTGACTCTGCAGACCAGATGGACCTCCAGATTCTCTTTTAGCTGAGCCGTTCAGTTTGATGGCTCTGATCGGAGAACAGATTAGCACTGGTTTGTTGTCAGTGCTAACCTCCCCCCTCCTCCTCCTCCTCCTCCTCCTCCTCCTCCCCTTCTTTCTTCCTCCTCCACCCTCTGTCCTCCCCCATCCTTTCATCATCCTCTCCTTCTCCCTGAGCCTTCTGTCTTAAACTGTTTAAGGTGATCAAATTGTGCCCATCCTCCCGCCGTGGTCGGAGGGGATCAGGGGTTGTTGACCCCGGCCTGATGGTGCAGGCTGTGGAGGAACCTCCGTAATAACCAGATCGGACCTTCTAGATGTTTCTATGAGCTTAAGAGGTCTGTGTCTTTATTTTGGGGGGTTCTGTAATCCCTTTAACATTTATCATTGTTCTGCTAATGAAAGTGATCTTTGCGTTTATGTCTGATAGGTTTCTAATTAGATTCACATAGACCCGTGTGGAAATGATCCAAAGGATGAGCCGAGGCAGGATCGGAGCACCGGAGTTATTGCTCTCAGAAACACCAGAGTGCTGAAAGAAATTCATAAATGTGGTGGCGGGTGGGGTGGGCTGCAGTCGTGCACCAGTGTAATCTTTGGTCAGCACTTCTTCATGGCCGATACGGTGATAGGAACGAAATCCTCTTCTGAAATTTGATTAATTGCTGTCTCTCCGCCTCTCAATCCAAACATTGGTGGAAATGGAGGCCGGTTGACAGGACAGATACATCAGCCTGGAGAGCTGCGAGCCCCTGGCAAGCAGAGGCATTTCTTATCCTGTAACAGGATATCCACATACAGCGAGGTGTGGAAAAGTGAGAACTGCATCGTCTTCATTTGGCCATAACAAGGGAGAGGGGGAGGAGGAGTGTGAGGAGGGGAGAGGAGGGGGAGGAGGGGGAGGAGGGGGGAGTCAGCCAGCCAGCCAGGCAGGCAGCTCGCTAGGTTGGGCCGAGGCGTATCGATTGATTTCCCAATAGCCTCTGGTCCATGAGCGGCGAACCCTGGCCCCGGTTGCTAGGTGACCACACCATCCAAGATGGAGAGCGGGGTGATGAAGGGTGACAGCAGCTCTGAGGGTCAGCGGGGCCACTGGTCATTCTGCAGCCCCTCTGGGACGCTCCGGACATGCAGATAATGCAATGAAACTGGACCTGAGCTCACAGGGAGACACGAGCGGAGCTGGAGCACAGAGAGACAATATCGAAGAGGAGAGCGTCGTCCTCCATCTTTGTTTCACCCGCCTGTGATCAATGCACAGTCTGCGAATGGCGTTCAGCTGCACGTATGTTCATGACATACATTACAAGCAGCTGCCGGATCAGTTTTATGGAGATCGCGTGAGGTTTCACCTCATAGAGTTTTCCGCAAAATTAAATTCCCTGAAAAATATTTATGACACCGATGTGATTTCAGAGGGGTCGTTGGCCATATATGAAAATATTGATTTGACAAACAAAGGGCTGTTCAGATGGTCATTGTCCAAAACATATTGCCTAAATTTGAAGATGAGGGATATCGTCTTTTTACAATCACAGTAAAAACACGCCGCTGCAGCACCAAAGCAATTTACTCAAATGTTCAATTTACTAAATCGCAAAAGAGGTCAAGAAATTTATTGTCACACTTCTGTCAAAATAAATATGCAGCTCTGAGTCCTGAGGCTCCACACAAAGGAGAGAAATTGTTCATTTAGGCATTTGTATAATAGAATTAAACGCAGTGCAGAAATAAAGCGCTGTATTTATATTAATGACACATCTAAGCGTTTATAAAAATGACAAACTGAACATCTTACAGCTTTTTATTAAGGTATGACTCATGACAAGACCTCTCCTCATAAAATATATATATTTATATTCTAACTCATATATTCTTCAGTTTTAAACCATCAGCTGGTGAACAGCAGAGTAAATGCTCAGTGAGCGCAGAGTTCTCTCAAAGCCTCGCTGATCCGAAGCGTACAAAAGAAAAATACAGTAAACATGAAGTGGCCATAATCTATATCACATATTCCACAATGATACATGATACCGTAGCGCTTTTCTACATATCGATTGTTCCACTGTGCCAGTGAAAAATGATATGGAGGGCAAAAGAGAAGAAGAAGAAGAAGCAGCAGGAGGAGGAGGAGGAGGAGGAGGAGGAGGAGGAGGAAAAGAAGAAGAGGGGAGGGGGGTGGATATAAACTGGGAGACAAATGTAAAAGGATCTACATCACACTGTAAGCTGTGCACTGAGAGAGAAGTTACCAGAAGGCAAAAAAGCAGCAGAGAAGGGGGTGGGAGGTTTTGTGTGTGCGTCGGGTTGAGGGTCACGGGGAGAAACCCATCCAGTCGGCCCTGAAAGGCCACCTTGCATTCTGGCTGTTGCTTGTGTTCTTCCTGTATGAAGGATTTCCCTTTATCCTGTGCCATGCCTCTCATGTCCTCCTCAGAAGGAGCCTGAGCGTTTTCATGTCTGTTGGAGTTCCATATCCCGAGGACGGAGGACTTATGTGTCTCTGTGTGCGCCTGTGTATTTTCCTCCCTCCTATCTATTAATAATATTGGGGAGAGAGAGACAGGGAGATAGAAGTGGATGTTTGCTTTGGTACAAGGCGAGATGTTTCTCTGTTTGCAGCCCTAAGCTGTGCGAGTATTCAGCTCTTAAATATTCCCTTCCCTTGTGACTCCAAACTATCTCTCGCCCTAAAGGGCTGCATGGACCTCCCTGGCCAAATATCAACATACCTTTAACAGCAACTGGCAACCGAATTTTTCAGATGGGAGGATTTAGGGCCTGGACGGCTGCAGAGAGAGGGAAGGAGGAGAGAATGGAAGGGAGGAAAAGTACAAACTGAATTGTGTCCCGAACATTTAGGAAACCATCATTTGCTTCAGAAGATTGTAATGTTTGGCCCCAAGGACTCGTGCATGGCAGGAACTGAAAACCTTGACAAGTTGGCTGCGTGTTTTAACTCGTCTGCCAAGAATCCTGGTGTCATTTTTGATTCTGACCTCAGCTTTGAGAAACAAATCAGCTTGACGGTTCGATCCACTTCCCTTCAGCTGTGGACAAATTCCAAGATCCAGTCTTTCCTCTGGCCGCCTGATCTGGAGAAACGTTTCCACGCCTTTGTTTCTTATTGTCAAGACAACTGCACTCCTTATATGTTGATCAGTCTTCATGTCCCGGCTCGTTCAGAATGCTTCTGCTCGACTCCTCACTGGCGCCAAAAACAAAGAGCATAATCCCTGAGCCGGCCTCTCTGCGTTTGCTTCCAGTGCAGTATTGATTTGAAAATCTTACTGCTTGCTTTTTTGGGCACTCGATGACCTCTCTGACCTTTTCAGACCTCAGATCCGCTCCAGGTCTCGTCCTCAGACCTGAAGCTGCTGCATGTTTGAAACTGGAACCAAAAAGTCCTCAAAACTTAACGAAATCATCACATGTCCCACGTTACAGCGAAATTAATCCTTTGTCTTTGAATTCTGGAACTGTTACTAATGACTTCTGTCGTCCACTGGCATAAAACTATTTGGTTCATGTGTAAAACTCTGTGTTGGAAGATGACTGACATCACAGCGAGCCGCTCTCATTCTGCCTCAGAGTCTTTTTCCACATTTAGGCAGCTCATTCAGGAAAACCTGGAAAAGTCATGAAATTCCACATTCTGAGTTTTATGGAATTAGTAAAATCCTTTAAAGATTTGAAAAAGTCCTGATTTTTTTCCCCTTAATTTTTCCTTCCCCAGGTTCCCCCTCTCCCAACCTGTAAACACCTTCTGTTTGAATTTAGTTTGAATCTGACATGTTTGAATAACATCAAGCAAGAGGAGCGAGAAAAACAACTGACAGTGACTTCACACAACTCCGTCACTAAATTGTGTTGCATTAATGAGATCAACATATTCTCATAGAATCCTACGAATTTGTGCCCATGAATGACGTTACGAGGTTCGGATGAGGAAAAGAAACCCTGAGGTTCACTCAAAGTTCACACAGATCTGAACACGTGACTCCAGGGGGGAAGGTCCTGGGCAGAAGTCTGTTTTTTGTGACCCATCCATCCCAACCTGCCTCCTTACAGCCGCTCAGGACTGCTTCCTTGTTTACTGCCGTCAGGGCCTTGGTCATGTGATCGCATCCTTTAAAAAATGCATAGGATATGTATGACTTTGGGTGCACTGCGCTTTGTAGGAATACATGCAAAATATTTGTGAGAATGGCTTGTTGAGATGGAGCGACTGACGTAGGCCTCAGACGTTCAGGTGTCACTGGGAGCATCGATGCACACTCAGAGGTAGTTTGACGATATGCAGCGTTCTTTTATTGCAAACCAAACCGTCTGCTGCTCCGTGTCTACACACGGCCATCAACAATAATACAGTTAACATCTGGAGTAAAGTAGACGACCGAGTTCTGTTTCCGCCTCTTTGTATTTTTGCTGCAAAGAACTGAACTGCGTTAAAATTTTGTCCATGAAAATGTGAGGTGACCCTGTGCGGACTTTACTGTGTGAAATGCAAATTTGGAAATAAATGTTTCATCTGAGGAGACGCTGGGTTTTCTCCACCTGGAGCACTGGGCCATGTGTGCTCAGCCAGACTGTCGTCACCCATGTTGTTGTTCACAGGCAAAGGCCCACACACACCAAACTGACTTCAGAGAACTAGCACCACCAAAGCCGACTGTTGCGCTGCCTGACGTTGGCAGACCTCGGCCAAAAAGTTGCACAAGAACACACCGAAAAGACTCCAGCCAACAGCCAATCAGCTCGTCCGTTCTGCCCCTGCTGAGAGGAAGTAACTCTCTCTGTATCCATCATTGAAAAAGGGAAACAGGAAGAGCGTCTTGATGCTAGTTAGCCAGTTAGCACATGAGCAACACAATCAGAGCATATTCACCGTGCGCCAGTGAACAATAACACAAACCATCAGGAAACGTTTCTGCTACAGAGAAAAATAATCTGACCTCATGGAACAAGTTGGTTTGGTCTCACTCCCTCTGGACTTTAGCTCCTCCTTTACTCACTGACGCTCCTCTGCTCCTACCTGAGCTCAGCTGACTGTCACTGAGAGGCTCCAGCACAGATTCAACAGGCGGAATCAGCCACAAAATAGCCGACAAGGGGGAACGGTGCAGGACACACTGCAGAGGCAACAGATGCTCACTGACGGCCCAACATTGACCAACAGCCGATCGCTGGTTTGGTGTGTCAGAGAAAACGCAGCAAATCCTCTACTTCAGGCCCAACAGAAAAATCAGGCCAGCTGTTCACAGCCAGGCCGTCGTCACCCATGTTGCTGTTGACAGTTCAGGTTCGGGGCAGACGACGGTCGTGGTTAAAAAGAACCAGTGACGTCTGTTGGTGAGAAACATCGTCAGAGCCTCACACTTTACTGACCCCCCCATCAGACCTGAGCTCCGCGTGCACCACAGGCTCCCTCCACCTTCACTCCTGATGTCATTTGCATGGTCACAACACGACGTCTGCGGAGGCGGCGCTGCAGTTTCTCTGTCGAAGGGAAACACAAAGGAAAAGGAACCTCTGCTGTGTCCTCCACTCTGAGGAAGAGGAGTGTCCCCACACCTGAAACCTGCAAGTCTCAAAGGCCATTTTTATTCCTCAGTATTTGGACCTCAGTGTGTGTGTGTGTGTGTGTGTGTGTGTGTGTGTGTGTGTGTGTGTGTGTGTGTGCGTGCTGTTTTTAAATGTGCTTTCTAAATAAAGTGACTTGTCTAAATGAGCACTGAGGGCCCTGCACCCAACACAGTCCTCCAGCTGTGTGTTTGTGTGTGTCACTCAGTGTGTGTGTGTGTGTGTGTGTGTGTTTAGCAGCGGAGAGCGAGGGGGAGGTGGATGGAGATGGTATCAATCGCCAGGCCAGGCCATTGAATGTATTGATTAGTTACCTTTCTTATTAACATGCTGATTAAAGAGAGAAGGGAGAGAGAGAGAGACGGAGAGGGAGTGAAAGAGAGGCGGACGAGGCTGCACACACACACACACTCCTCGCCTCGCCTCGGACGGACGGACGGAGAGGAAGCAGCAGCCGCCGCCAAGAAACAGAGCAGGATGCAGAGTGGATTTAACAGCCGAGCGGGGAAGGAAGATCAGGGAATAATTGGGAAGAGGAGGAGAGAAGGAAGCAGGATGCAAGAGAAGAGGAGGAGGGTGAGGAAGAGGAGGAGGAGGAGGAAGAGGAGGAGGAGGAGGGGGGTGGATGCAAAGAGAGGGGGGGGGGGGGGCCTGACTGGAAAACCAAGGAAGGAAAAGAGAGAAACCCTGCTGCCTTTGATCCCCCACCGAGTTACTGACTGGCTGGAGAGACTGACACACACTTTTCTGCTGTGAGACACACATTTACACCCACACACACCTGCACCCTCACTGCACACACACACACACACCTGCACCCTCACTGCACACACACACACACATTCTGTGAGGCTGACAGGCCAAAGCAAAAGCATGCATTAACAGAAAACAGCTTGCTGTGTGTGTGTGTGTGCGTGTGCGTGTGCGTGTGATCAATATGTAGGTGCTTTTTAAACTGTACTTTTATCAGTGAGTGACCATGTTAAACAGCGTGCGGTGAGGGATTTCTTGAGATGCACGCCAAGGTTTTCCGAGAAAAGCGTTTTTTATTCTGAGAGGCAGCGCAGGGCGTGATGGGGGGGGGGATGCAGACTTGTTTATTTGTATGTTTGTGTCGAAGCGTTTGAGTGGGTGTGTCTGCATGTTTGTCAGTGTTTGAGGAGGAGGAAGAGGAGGAAGAGGAGGAGGAAGGTTTCAGCAGAGTCAGATCTGTGCATGTTGTGTGTAACAGCAGTGTGTACAGTGTGTAGTTTGGTCACTGTTTGTGAAACTACTGCTGCGTGTTACAGCAGCAGGCCTGGGAGTGCACGTTGGTGTGCAGGCCTGGTGGTGAAAGAGTGACATTTGTATAAAAATAGTTTATGCTCTCTGAGGCCTGTCTCACCCCTTAAAAAGGTGTGAAATGGTTTAGTCCGCCCCTGCACCAGGATGTGTGTCTCAACACAGCAGAGTGAGTGACAAACGTTTTTCTCCAAGAAATGTAAATCAGGGTTCCAAAAAAAGAGCAGAAAGAAATTGACTTAATTTATATTAAAATAAATTAAATCACAAGGTGTGTGTTTGAGAACATGTGCCGAGGAGCAGGGGCCCCACAGAGGCTGTTCACACACACAGGGCCCAGGATCCAGTGTTACGCCCCTGTTGTTCATTTATCTTATTTCTAATGTGTGTTTTCACTGAGAACTCCAGAGACGTCTCACTCTGCTCAGGTTTTAAAGTCTTAAATTAGAAAACTGTCTCTGATTTATTTTAATGAAAGCTGCTTTTTAAATTATTTTCCTGTTGATATGAACCTGCTTCATTTTATTTTATCTGAAATGAATAATAATATTATTTAAGCAGAGTCAGATGTGAGAACAGGCAGTGTGAACATCTGCTGTGTCATTTGGTTAAATTCAGATTAACTCCTGATGTTAATTTGCTTATTTAAAATTAATCTTTGAAAAATGATCCAGAAAAGTGATTTTTTTTTTCCTCAAACCATTTTTTTTCTGCATTACAAATCTGTGTCAGGAACCAAACACAGAAACAATGCTGTAGATTATATTCATGGTCGTCATGTGACATCATGTTTGGTCTTCAGTTAGATAAAAATAAAATGGATGAATCATCAGTGGCGTTGTTCGGCCTGAGCGTCCGAAGCTTCAGCCCCAAATGTTTTATGAATAACCTCAGATCTAAACAGGCTGTATGTGTTTTAATAAAATAAGAAGAGGCTTAATAATATTTTTTTTTATAAAGCCCTAACAATCTAATAATGTGTCATTTTCTTAATGCTGGAAAATAATATCAATATACTGTTGATCAAGATCAAGTCATGGGTCATTTAACCAGGACATGTGTCAGTCATTAAATGTTGCAGCTGGTGGAGCTGATTTTAGATGTTTTATACACTGCTGGCAGATTAATCTGTAATTATACATCATAATTTATTTGTTTATAATATTTTGTATTAATAATCTGAGTCTTCAAAATAACTAAGCAAAGCAGATGAATAAATGTAAAAAGTCAATTATTTCCCTCTGAGATGTGAAAGAGTTTAAAGTAGAATAAAATGGAAATACTGGAGTTCAAGTACCTCAAACAAAATATTCTGTTTCTACTAAATAACAACACTAATATTTCTAACATCACTATTCATTAATCATCCGGAAAATAACATTTAAAAAAGGATAATTAAGATGCTTGAGTGCATAAGAAACAGGGATAATCTCAGAGTCATGGAAAACCTGGAAAAGTCTCACAGTCACATTTTCCAGGCCTGGAAAAGTCATTGAATTAGTAAAAATCATTGAACATTTTGAAAAGGTCACTGAATTTAGATGTGCGTAATGAAATTGGCACAGTGATCCTCTGCGTCCACGTCATGTGACATAACGGCAAATTTATTTTCTGTCGCCGTCGACGAAACGTTGTGATGTGTGACGATGTCACGTTTTGTTTACCGTCATGTATATTTTTCATTTCTGCATCTCCTCCTCTGTGTCCATGATGTTTGAACAGAGTTTGAATCTGATATGACAGAAAAACATCGGCAGGTTGGGCAAGACACAATGATTACTATGGGTCCTTGAAAAGTTCTTAAATTATGTCAATGAAAATGTGTTAGAACCCTGAATAAGCATCAAGATAGAGCTTGTTTGTATAATGAGTTTACAGGGAGCCCCCCCCCATCACAGAGGTCTGGGCTCAGGGCCCCAGTGTCCTCACATCCTAGAGACGCCCCTGTTAATCATCATCAGTCATTTTTGGAGTTATAAATTATTAGTGTTTAATAATAATAATAATAATAATAATATTACAGATGAAATAAATACAGAACAAAAGAAAACACCCTCAGTTTGAGGTGAGGGAAATAAAAGCAGCATTTCAGGCTGTAAATCTGAAAATGTGTCTCATGTTGTTTTTTAAAACTTCACCTGCAGGACTCCACTCCTCCTCCTCCTCCTCTTCCTCCTGCAGCTGTCTGATGATGATGATGATGATGGTGATGATGATGGAGCTCACTAATTGTTGAACTTTTAAGAACTTGTAATGAGCTGTGACCCAGAGCTCAGAGAGAGAGAGAGAGGAGCAATAAACTCAGAGAAGTTGGAACTTATCGACCTTTGCTCCCCCTCGGCTCCATTTTGCATAAATTAAATCCTCTTCCTTCCCGCGCCGTCTCGAGCCGCCACATAATTTCATTTGCATAAAGAAAGCGGAGCCAATTATAAAGCGCACATTTACATTTTATATGAAAAACAGTTGTAGGGCAAATAGGAGGCTGATTAAAATGCACGGATCGATACTCAGTGGCGCGCGCTCAGGCCGGACGCGCGCTCACACACATACAAACACACACTCAATGAAGAACTATAAAAATAAATTATAGAATAAAATATTTTATTTTCATAAAAGAAAAAAAAACCCTGCAGCAACATTGACAGCATTTTATTTAATTTATTCCAAAGAAAAAACCTCATTAAGTAAATACTCAGAAACATTTCCCCTCGTGTGAAGTTTGATCGTTGCAGGTGAAAATAGTTTTATAGAGTTTATTTTATTTGTCTGCTGCTGCTGCTGCTGCTGCGGCGCGTTATTGGCTCATCTGCACACGAGGCGAATCCAGTGAATTAAACGAGTGCATTTGCATTAATCCAGATATGATCGATAATAACATTATTCACGCTGCGAAGTCAAGTTCCACATCGCGGCGTACACGATCATTACTGCAACTAAAGCTGCAAATAATAGAGGAAAATAATGTGATTATCATTCAGTCACTGCTCCCAGTCTGCAGCACACACACACACACACACACACACACACACGGCTCTGCACATCACATCATTTATTTTATTTATTTTAAAGGAGAGTGTTCTGTTATTTTAGTCTGATGAAACATCTCATACCTGCTGCAAAATAATAATCAGCCATCTGCGGAATGATTCACTCATTATAATATTACATGATGCTTAATGTTCATTTATCTGAAGTGAGGATTTAAAACACGTTAAGGAGCTGTGTGTGTGTGTGTGTGTGTGTGTGTGTGTGTGTGTGTGTGTGTGTGTGTGTGTGTGTGTGTGTGTGTGTGTGTGTGCAGCAGGCCACACGCTGTTAATGCAGATCCTGCAGGCCTGCAGCTTCACCGCCGTGTTCACATGAAACCATTAAAATGATCATAAACAGATCCATTGAATCCTGGTGATGATTTAAATATTAATGTTTCCTCACAGATCAGATGAGACTCTGTTTAAACTCATAATGATCCATATTAATGTCTCACACACACACACACACACACACACACACACACACACACACACACACACACACACACACACACACACACACACACACACACACACTCCGCCCTTCAGCTGCGCGTGAGCCTCTCAGGTGAGCTCATATTAAATGTGTTATTATTATTATTATTATCATTATTATCAGTTTTATTATTTGGGTTCGTTTTTCCCTCCTGCAGGTGTGATCCGGTCAAATTAATTCAGGTATCGATTATTCACATGGTGATCTGTGCAGCGCCGGGTCTCGTGGTAATAATTGATTTTATCGATTGGTTAGAGATGGGAAGGAAATAAAAAAAGAGGGGGAGCTGACAACCAGAAAAGGGAAGGAAAACAAACACAGTGTCATTATGATAGATTTTACAAGTATTTATTTTAAACGAGATTACTTTTAAAATGTTCAACAGGCAGAACACAAAAATACATTCATGCATTTTCTTAAAAAAATGGAAAAATATATTTTTCCCTTTTTGTTTATTTTCTATTTTTATTTATAAAACACACATAAACAACATATACAGTAATTTAAATATGGTCAGAGAAGAATCATTTCCACTGATACACACACTGATAATCCAGCACTGTGAGCTGCTGTTTATAATAAATCTCATGAGGATAAAATAAAGATTTCAGTACTGAGACACTTTAAACAGTGAGCTCTAAATAAAGCTAAAAATAAAATATAAATGATGGTAATTGTTATTTAATCAGAAATCAGATGAGGATTTGTTGCAGGTATGTTTCCACTTAAAATGAATTTGCTTTGGTTTTTGATCAAATATATGAAGAAAAATAAAAATGAGGCAAAGTGCTGCAACACATAAAACCTTAAATATTGAAAAGAAAAATAAAATAAAAATTCAAAGATGATTTTAAAAGGTACTACATCTTAACATAAATATGTAAAATATAAATGTTATGGAATCAGCTGCAGAAATATTAATATAAGAGGATGTGAAACCTCCAGAGGAGCATCACACTGTGATGTCAGTTTAACACATTTTTAAATCTCATATTTGCAGAGTTGAACTTCACACCTGCAGCTGCACAAATAATCTTCACTGTAAAACTTTTATATTAAAAACAAAAGCTGAAACGTCACAAAGTGAAACACCTGCAGCAGCTGCTCAGCTCACTTTATTACATTAAATAATCAGACGCTCTTTTTAATTTACTTTTGCTTTTAAATAAAGCTTTAACAGAGCAGAGAGGCGCCCTGAGGAAATGAACATGTTGTTACCTTTAAGCAGAAATTGAAGAATGAGCACGAGGACAAACAGGTGTGCAGATGGACTCAGAGAGAGAAGTGTGGACAGTGTTTCCTCTTCATGTTTGACATCACACCTCACAGCTGACCCGAGGCATCACGGGAAACTAAATACATGTATTTATTTCAGACTCTGAGAGAGGCTGTGAGCAGGTGAAGCTGCAGCTGCTCATGTTCAGTTAGAACATCGTGTCTGAGGCAGCGACACCAACAACAAGTGGAACTGCAGCAAATATCACTGAATAATAAATAAAATGACACCTGATGGAAACGTTTCGTTTGTCTTCAGTTTTCAGAGACATGATGAACACGTGAGGTTTTTATATCTGCAAAATATATTCAGATTTATTTATTTATTTGGTCCTGTTTTTATTTATTTACTGATATTTTCCTGCTGAAGTTTGTTTACAGAGTTTGTGACGTTTGTTGAAGGAGATAAAAACTTCTGTTTGCTTTTCAAAATAAAAGATTAAATTATGTTGACTGTCCGAAACGTTGTGTTTTATATATGTGTGTGTGTGTGTGTGTGTGTGTTTAAACGTGACAATAAATGAGACGTGAAATTAACCTTTGTGTTTTGTGTGTATTATGGTGTGTGTGTGTGTGTGTGTGTGTGTGTGTGTGTGTGTGTGTGTGTGTGTGTGGTTAAATAATGCATTGGAGATTAGGTGAAGCAGCATCACAACATGGCGGCTACTAGCCTAGTTTATTTTGGAAGTTAAATGTAATAATAAAAATAATAAAAACAATAATGATACAGTTTGATTTTCTTCTTCAGATGAAAACATGAAATTCACCTCAACACACTTATTCTCTTCTTCTTCTTCTTCTGTCATTTAGATTCTTTTTGTTTTTCCGCAGTTGCAAACAGGAAGTCAATATCTCATTCAAAACTGCAGCCGTGCGCGCGCGCTCCATCTGTTATCATTAAGCAATAAGTGATGACGTTTAGCCGCTGATTAAACAGCAGATTTGAGGTGTGAAGGCCCGGATGTGTGTGTGTGTGTGTGTGTGTGTGTGTGTGTGTGTGTGTGTGTGTGTGCTGTTGCTGCAGCTGCAGCTCGGGGACGTCTTTCAGGGGGCCAACACGCACACATGCGCGTCCACGCTGCAGAACACACCAGCTCCTGATCAGGTTCATAATAAATATGAATGTGAATATTGTCTCTTCCTGTGAGAGAGCAGCGCCTCACTCCCTCATCACCACGAGACAAACACACTCCTCTGGGCTGCTCTGTTTACTCTGCAAGGCCACTTTAAGGTCACAGCGATGTCCCCAGACCTCTGACCCCTGACCTCCTCCAGTGGCTGCTTGTAATATCGGTGAGCAGGGTTTGACGCGCGTCCCTGAGGATGGGAGCATCAGCTAAATGGCTCAAATGTGAACACGCTCAGTATTGGCTTCAGATTAAAAGCTCACAGTCACTCTGCATGAGCGCTGAAGATAAAGAGCTGCACAGTGTTTATGGATATATGGAGGCTCCTGGTGCGCCACTGTACGTCCCTCTGAGCAGACACATGGCTGAGATGCAAATGTTTTGGCTGCCATGATGATGATGATGAAAATTATTTTTCATCATAACTCCTGATAATATTTTAGATCATGTGTGTGTGTGTGTGTGTGTGTGTGTGTGTGTGTGTGTGTGTGTGTGTGTGCGCTGACAGAGCGGGGCCCGGGGCCGTGAACGCCCCGCCGGGTGTCGGTGTGTACAGCCGGGCGCTCTGCAGCTCCAGTGTCAGCCTCCCTTCTCGGATTTTCCAGCCACAGAAAGTGAACTTTCACCCTAACCTCCAAAAGGACCTTTTATATTCGCTCTGTAGCCGTTGACCATTTTACCTCCAGCTACTCGCCATCCAAACACGCATCCCTCCGTGCTGGCTGCGCGCGGAGCGGATCGATAGGGCAGCATCTGCTCCGGGAAGCCGGCGGTCCCACACCGCGCACCGCTCCGCTGTTTCCAAACGCCAGAACTGCTCATCTCTGAAAATTAAACTGACAGACAGATATGATTAGTATGCGCTCTGCCTCCCTGCCTCTGACCGACTGTCTGTGCGTCTCTCTCTGAGGCCGGCGCGCGCGCAAACACGCACGCACAGGCCTGAGCATGGAGACTACATGTATATTTATGCTCCTCACATGCACGCACAGGCGCCAGTTAAAAGACAGTAACGCGCGCGAGCATGCATGCACTGAAATCTGCACAGGTGCACGTGCACGCCCTCACACACACACACACACACACACACACACACACACACACACACACAACATGGTGATCACATGTCAGACGCAGATTCAGACGCGCATATTGCTCAGTAAATTTACACAAAGTGACACTAAGTGGATTCTCTTACACGTGCACGCGCACACGAGCACGCGCTGCCAGCAGCACGGGCCTGCAGCGTGTCTGCAGCAGCAGGTCGAGGGTCTTTAGGAATAAAAAGGGTCGCATTGATCTTGTTGAGGGACTTTCCAGACTCAAGTGTTGGCGGTGTGAGTGAATGGAGGCGCGTGCTGAGTGCTGATTAAGAGCTGCGAGAAACACGAGCGTCACTTGACAGCATTTATTCCTGAAAGGTGTCGCGAGACGAGCCAGAGAGAAATCACGTAAAACCCTTCAGGAATGTTTGGCGCTAAAAATAAAGGAATCCAGGATGAGGCCTGGTGGAGAGCGCGCGCACAGCAGAGTGCACGTGGGTTGGGTTTTTTTTTTTCTGGAGTCAAATTTAGATATTCACCTTTATTTCCTTTAAAATCATCTCAGCCCTGCTGTGATGTTAGAAATTAAACTGTGTGTGTGTGTGTGTGTGTGTGTGTGTTATATCCCGTCCCATCTCCACCTCTCTCTCTCTCTCTCTCTCTCTCTCTCTCTCACACACACACACACACACACACACACACCTCGCAGCATCACTTGTTCCAGGAAACAGAACAAACACACATTAGCTGCAGTTTGTGAAAATCCATTGATGAGCTCCAGCACGAGCCGAGAGCAGGGTGTGCGCGCACAAATCATAAGTCGTGCATGCAATCAGCTGAAGAAGGCTTAACCTGTGGGGTTATGAGAAAGGGAGCATCTCCACCTCCACACCTCCCCCGCCCCGTCACCCCTCCCTCCTCCCTCCCTCCTCCCCCCGGAGAGAAAGGGTTAATTGGAGTAGGAATTTCATCGCACATCTGTCAGATTTTTAAGGCCGTGACGCACTGAAAGCAGAGAGTCAATGTGAGCAAGGGGGAGGAGGAGGAGGAGGAGAAGGAGAAAGAGTTGGTGGTGAGATCGATGAAGTGGCAGGCAGAGGGAGGAGGAGGAGGAAAATCTCACGAGATAATGAAAGAAAAAGAGGAGAGCTGCTAGTGGAGAAAAAAACGAGGCTAGACCCGGAGATTTTTTGGAGTGGAAAACAAAGACCGAGAAACGGGACCGAGCAGAGCGGGAGAGAGCTCGGTGTGCAGCCGCAGATGGTTTTTGCACTCTGCTTTTGGTGAATGTAGCACCCCGGGGCGCAGCGGAGCAATTGTTAGAATCTGCAGGGCTGCTCGGCGACACAATCGGAGACATGCACAGGACGGACAACAGCCGCGGACGCGCTCTGAGAAGTGGATCATAAAGGTAGGATTGTGGAGCTGTGTGAAGCCGCACGTCGCTGTTTGTGTGTCTGGATCGCCGCCGTGCTCGGTAGTTAGTTAACGCATCGTTCACATTCATTACATGTGCTGTGAATATGCAAACGCACCTAATACGCACTAATGTTCTGCGCCTCGCGCGCGCGCTACTTGTGTGTCCCTAACTTTGCATAAAGAGGGAAAATGGCATGTTTTAGATTTGAAGTGATTCAAACAGTGATGTCGGTGTTTTCTTGGTGCGTTCGCGGGATGTGTGAGGTGAGATGACCCAAAGCCTTCTCTCTGTTGTTGTTGTTTGGGATGCACGAGTGTAAATGAGTCGTTAATGCTGAACACAGAAACGTTTTTTCCTCTCTGCACCGATGAAAGTTGAATTGAGCCTGTCTTGTCTCACGCAGGCACAAAGCGAGGCTTCTGCCGAGGAACACAGCTGAGCACCAAAGACACCAGAGCGCTGCTGATGCACAAGAGAGAATAAAATCTCAGTAAAAGCTCCAGATGCTTCTGCAAACTGCTTCTCTGGGAGTTTGAGGGAGTTTGAAGACAGTACTTAACGTTATCAGATAATTAATTAGACACCCCATAAGCCCGGAAATCAATTAATTCACAAATCAATAAATCCATAGTCTGGTGTAACAAGAGAGCTGCAGACTGTTGGCCCCGCTGCTGAACAACAATAACAAGAGAAGAGCAACAACACACAGGGGCCACAAACACACGCTTATTTGCTGAAAGTGAAGATGGATGGGAGTCTCGGGGAGATGTCCCTCCACAGCCACGCTGATCTGGCTCACAGTCAGGACGGCAGGGCCATGCTGCACACGCGGGACCTTTCAGCTGCTTTCCCCAGGCCCTCCCTCGGGGGCCCCTCCATGTCTCTGGAGCCCGAGCCCCGTCCGCCGGGCTTCGACCACTCCATGTCGGCGCTGGGATACAGCGGCGACTCCCCGTCCAGCGCCGGCAGCACCTACACCACCCTGACGCCCCTGCAGCCCTTTGACGACAAGTTCCACCACCACCACCATCACCACCCCTGCCTCCCCGTCAGCAACGTCATCGGCAGCTTCACCCTCATGCGTGAGGACCGAGGCCTCAGCACCAACTTCTACAACCCCTACGGCAAGGACCTGGCCATGTCCCAGAGCCTGTCGCCCCCCTCCTCGGGGTCAGGCCTGGCCTCCTCCATGCACGGCTACGGCAGCTTGGGCAACAGCCCCAATGGCAACGCTGGTCAGATGCTCCACGCCGGCTACGACGTCCACGGGGGCAGCCTCTTCTGCCGGACGTCGGATTTTGGCCGCGAGATGTCGCCACCGGGCCTGGGAGGAGGCGACGTGTCGGTGGGGCATCAGCTGAACAAAATGGAGGCTCACCAGCACGCCCCGGGCCACCACCCTCACATCTACAGCCAGCACTACCAGCCCCACCACCACCCGAGCCAGCAGGCCTCCAAGATGGGCGAGCACCTGCACTCCTCATCGTCCGCCTCGTCCTCGCCCGGCGAGGGCATGCTGCCGGGCGCGCAGGGCAGCGGAGGCGGCGGGGAGGAGATCAACACCAGGGACGTGGCCCAGAGGATCATCACAGAGCTGAAGAGGTACAGCATCCCCCAGGCCATCTTCGCCGAGAGGGTTCTGTGTAGGTCACAGGGCACGCTGTCTGACCTCCTGAGGAACCCCAAGCCCTGGGGCAAGCTCAAGTCCGGCCGTGAGACCTTTAAGAGGATGTCCCGCTGGCTGCAGGAGCCCGAGTTTCAAAGAATGGCCTCGCTCCGGCTGGAGGGTAAGATCTGGCTTTGCTCTCTCTCTCTCTGCCTCACACACACACACACACACACACACACACACACACACACACACACACACGTATGTACACACTGTGCTCATACAGAAACCACAACAACAAACACACACACTCTCTCTCTCTCTCTCCCCCTGTTTTCCCCAAACACCTTCCTTCTCCATGTCTTCCAAAAAAAATCTCCTCTCCAGCAATCAGTATGCAGCTCAGGCTGAGACATGAGGAAAAGCAAAAGCATCATCCTGATGTTTCTCTTCTTCACAGCTCTGTGGATGTAGCACTGCTTCATCTATTGTCTCAGCAGCCTGATAACAACAACTTAGCAGCACATTGAGACAGTTTGAGCAGAGAGGGGCCATATGTGCCGTTCCTTTGTTTACTTTGCTCCCAAACAGCTCCTATTGATCTGTACAGTAGCTACAATAAAAAAGCCACAGACATTTGCCCTCCTCTTAAACCAAGCATGAAGATCAGCGCGAGCAGCGCTTGGCAATTTAATCGCTTTTGAGCCCACAAAATAATTTGTGCAGATATGCCATTCTGGAGCGATTGATTAATTCTAGCAGTGATTTATATCTGCTCGGCGTGCGGCTGAAGTTGAGTTGGCAAGGTAGCTGATGCAAATTAGACTTGAGCTTTTGCCAGACGTCTTTTATCAACGTCGTCACTGAGGCAATTACTGCGAGGCTAAATACAAACGCTGTCCTGCTCGGAGGCTCGCAGCGTCCTGAGAGTCCTCATATGTGGAAAACAAGAGGTTGTTGCAGGACTGGAGGCTGCTGTAATCTGTAGTGCTGCATCCATTAGTCAGTGGACAGAAAATTAATTGCATCTATTCTGATGATGGATTTATAAAAGTCATATCGAGCAAATTCAAGCAAATTTCTATCATTTTATATTCAGAACATTTTTTGCTTTTGTTAATCAGACAAAATCAATTTAAAGAAAACCTTTAATTTTTTAATGTTTCCATATTTTCTGACATTTTATAAACTTAAACGACGACTTGGAAAAATAAGACAGAATTAATCAAATGGTTGAATCAGTATTTATCGAGGTATCACAGGCAAGAGATTTTTTTGAAAGGCACATTGTAATCTGCTGCTTGACATTTAATATTCTTTGGGGATGTGGATTGAAGACACGACAGCACGCTGTACAGTGCCTTGTTACAGTGTTGTCCCTCCACAGGGACCGAGGGCCCATCTGATACACGCAGCACAGAAAGAGATCCAAGTGAACACAGTAATATGAGACGAGCATACATGAGTGTGTGTGTGTGTGTGTGTGTGTGTGTGTGTGTGTGTGTGTGTGTTTCACTGCGGGGGTCTGTGAGGAGTACGTGTGTGTGAGCCTGCCCAGTTGATCACTGCTTTTCGCTCTCTGTCAGCAGCTCGACTGATTAAGCCCAACAACACAATGGAGTTCATAGGTAATGATTGTGCACTCTTGCAATCCCTTCACAATTATTGATCTTTGATTGTTTGGCTCTGAGAGCACATGTGTACATCCTCCATTCAGCAAAACGCTGCAGCAATCACAGCCAAACCCTCTTATCTAAAGATGACTTATCTGCGGGTTTGTTCTGTAATTTGACAGAGATGTTGTTTGATGAATCTAATCCTGAAAGCTTTGTATGGAGAACGCCTCCTGCTGTCACACACAGACCTGATCATCTCCCTCCTTTGTTCTCTGGAGCAGATTCGTCATCATCAATCTCTTTATTTGTTTCTTCATCTTTACAAACATTATTTTAACGAGTCATTGCTCTGAGTCCGAGAAGCCGATCAATCAGGCTCATAAAAAATTAAAGTCCCTACACAGAGCGGTGTGCTAATGTTTGACAATGCTGCTCTCACTGCTCCCACACACTCTGAAATTGCATATTTAGTTCTTGGCAAAGCCACAATTTGGACAGCTCGGCACTTTTCTACATAACCTACTTTCCGAAGGGGGTTGTTGTCCCCCCCCCCCCCCCTCGGCCAACCCCCTTTTGTTTAATTACAAGCCTCTATTGATTTCCATGGGAAAGAGCAGCACGCCTTGCCCACACACACCTCGGCCGCATCGGCGAATCGAGACTGGAATTAGAATGCGCGGTGCCCTGTGCTCCTCAGTCTGAAGATAGCTCAAGTGCTCTCTGCTTCACGCCTCAAGTTTTAAGATGATCCTCCTTAATGCAGCACTCGCTTAAATACATAGAAGGCCCTTCAGTGTCAGCCAGCAGCACCCAGTTATTTCCATAACTGTGTCTCTGATATATGGAGGGCTGCAGAGCTCGCTCAGTCTGGATGCTCGGTAATTATGGGATGTAGCTGCTGCCATTTTGTCTTTTCAAATAATTGTCTTTCTGCAGAGACATTTTGCTAAAACACGGAGGAGGTGATCCCTCAGATTTATCCGCAGTATCTTGTTTTCGTGTGTGTGTGTGTGTGTGTGTGTGTGTGTGTATGCTCTATGGATTACTGCACTGTATATGAGATGCATCTCTAGCCCAACCTCAGGCTGTGGAGGAGGCAATCAGGATTTAGTCGGAGAAGGAGGCAGGATAAAGACCACACAGCCGTGCTCCGACACTTAAAGTCAAGGAGTGGGGGATCAGAGACTATAACTTTAAAGATGATGGCCGAAGCCCTTGACTAAAGGTCTAAATGAATAAGAAAGGTCAATGCGGTTTACGTGTCGGCTCCAGTGCCTGCACCACCCCCACAGTAATGAAAGCCACAAAGCCTCGTCCACCTCTCGCTGCGTACAGTTCACATTCTGCCAGCGAGGCTCAAAGGTCACAGCCGATTCCATTTGCATATCAGGAACCGTAAACAGGCCTCGGCGAAGCAGCACCTACAAACAGGGCTGTGGTTTTTTTTTTTGTTGTTGTGTTTTTTTTATCTGGCTCTTGCAGCTCCCCCCACTCTGGCGCTGAAGGGGTTAACCAGCCTCTGTGGGTCGAGGAGTCTGAGCTGCACAGATTTAATCAATAATTTCTATCAGCCCCTGGCCCAAGAAATCAGCAGGGGGTGGGCTGGGGGCTGCAGGGTGGGGGTGTTGGGGGGTGTTCTGGCTGGGAGGGGGGGTGTAGGTTGAGACGCCGGGGGGTAGGGAAAGGGCTTTCGATCACGTTTCAGCAACACGAGACAGGGGCATACATCATGATTAGGGGCTGTTCCCACGATCATAAGAAGCCTATAGGGGAATATTTATGTCTCCAGGAGTAGCCCCAGCGCCGGGGATTTATAGCATGGTAATTGTGAGCCTTTTACACATGATTACAGCATAAGGAAGCATTTACTTAATGGTCGGCGTTATGATCGTCAGTAAGGCAGAGAGCCGAAGATGGGATGGAGGCGAGGAGGAGGAGGAGGAGGAGAGCGGCAGGACACCCCGACTCCTCCAACAAGCCATAAATCCACGCTACAAGCACGCCAGCCAGCACTATCATGTCATTCCTTTCATTAGTACATGAGCTGAGAGTGCACCACTGTATACACCTTGTATAGCTGCAGCCACCTCCCAGCCCCCAGCCCACAAATATTGATGGTGAGGATGGTGTAACGCCCGTGAAAAATGTAGCATTCAGAAGAAAAAAATTATTTCACTTGTAGTGATATTGACATGCGGCTGACATCTTGGCCTGTTCAGATTTTAATGAGACGTGGTTCGATAACTCTCAGAAATGCAAACGAGCTCTGGATGCCTAAAAGCTAACAGGCACCTGTAATCTCCAGTTGACAAGGGTGCATCCCCGAGTCCAAACATTTCCTTCAGATAATGATTCAGGGGAGGACGCACACGGGGAAATCACGGCCAGATTTATTCATGTCCAGTCCAGTGCTTAAGTTTCAGAAACTCAGCTGGATGTCAGGGCAATCAAAGTCCAGCGGTGGCGCACACACACACACACACACACACACGGCTCCCCACCCGCCTCTGGTGCTGCTGTTGTTGATGGAACTCGTGTGGAAAAGACAGCAATAAGGTCACACTTATTTCTCAAGCGCTCTGCTAATGAGAGAAATTTGCTGCTGAGAGTTTGAGGAGCGAAGAGCGGGTCATACAGTAAACATCAGCCCTGGCTGTGTGAGGTGCTTCTCAATGGGAACATGTAAGCCAATCAATCCAACGTGTCAGCGCCGCTCTCAGAGCAAAAGGCACCGTCTCTGCTTCATATGTTTGCAGCATGTGTGATGGGATTGTGTCCCTGTGAGTGGTAAGGTTTGAAATATTGGATTTCAAGGTTATAGCTGGCTGATATCTCCATCTAATCAAGTCATCGTGCTCAATAATAGAGGACCATAAAGCTCATTTACAGCTGAAGAAATCTGCCAGTGCACTGAGATTATTTAAAGACGTTTCCACCTGAAAGCAGCTTCTGTCTTTTTGACACTCACATTTTATTTGGTCCTTTTTTTGTAAGAAAACAGAACATGAAGATCATTCTCTGTTCTTTTAACAGTAAGGGCTGTAAACAGGAGGCACTTAATACTTTACATGTAATTTACCTTAATTATCGAAGCAGACAATTAAAGGGAGGCGAACCAGCAAACATGTTCCTTATTCCAAGAAATGTGTCCATTTTGTCCATGTTGCAAATGTAGAAATCATTTCTCAGTGTAGCAGGAAGACACGGCTGCAGTGCTCTGAGATTTCTCTTATTTTCTTAACCTTAAAGGAATGAAGACAGAGGGCTAATTTTTAGTTGAACAAACTTTTTATTACTGTTTATTTCAAATTACTAAAATTTGAAACCAAAATTTAATTGAACGTTTGTGTAGGAAGTAAGATAAAGTTCAGACTGACCGCTGAAACTCAACATGAAACCATTTTTAAAAACAATTGTGTAGGAAGTCTCCTTTTTGAAAATAACTAAACATTTACCTTGGTTCAGGATCGTAGATAAGCAAATATACACGGTATGAGAAGCGTCAATTTAAAATCACGGTGTACCTTAAAACCAGTATATGGCTGCAACCTTAGTGGGAAAGTCATTCAGGTCTTTCCATCTCATGAATCTGTTGATGATCATAAACCAGTTACCTTCTGGAGGCAGGTCGACTCGACAGTGATTGCTACTGTAAATATATTCAATCAGTATCTGTCATTTCCTGTTAGTCCTTCAGGCAGGTCGCTCAAATAAAGCGATGCACATGTCAGAACCCACGACCCTGCTGCATGATTCCTCAGGTATTTCCCTGAAACAGTTTTAACCTGTGCAGGTCCAGAAAACATGATGTGACTCGCTTCATTATCTCCACACTGTCTCCAGCGTTTATGGGAAAGCTGCTGGATGTGAGGATTTAGGTTAACATTATGTCACTGTTTTGGGAGATTTCTTCACTCATTGCAGGCGTGTCCACCACAGTGCGGCTCGGGGGCCAATCATGATTTTAACAACTTGTCTTATAAAATATTAATCATGTGACCCACCGCACAATGTTGGTTAGTCAAAAAGTTTGCATTTTTTCTGTTCACCTCACGATGGCAGAGCTATCACAGTTTGTAGCACTGAGTAAGAACCATGCAGGCAGAACTAAGGGGCTGTTCTCTACTTATCAGAGTGCAGGGGTGGCTGGGATGTGACACTCTCTGAAACTACAACTATTTTATCAAAACTACAAATTAGTTATTAGATGTTTAAAAGTTACCCTTTGATGTTTGAAAGTGAAAAGTTGAAGACGAACTGAATCACTGTTTTAAGATCAGATTTAGTTGTTATTTTCTGAAGCGTTTGTTACACATGATGTGTCTCAGGACCGTTGGAGATTTGAAAATCCAATGATAATTTCTGATTTTACAGTTTATAGCTGTGATAAATGTCATTTTGGGGATTTTTAGAGAAAACCTGCCAAAATTACATCGTTAAAACCTGGAGGGAAAATTTTCTTTAAAAATCAGCGATGAAATAAACACAAAACACAACTGTTTAGACTTGTCTGCCCCTCCCCTAAACCAAAATAAAAACATAAGTCCGTCCCCAGTGCTTAAAAATGATTTGACATGCCCCCCCCCCCCCCCCCCCCCCCCATAAATAACTAACAGTCCCTAATAGTTTTTCATAAATAGATGATAAACAAGCAAATGAACGTCTACATAACAGCTGACAGTTCCTGCTCAGTGGCAGACATGGCCATGTAAAGAAGTGTAAAGTCGACAGCGAGGGCTGCCGCTGAAATACTTTCACAGCTGCGTTTGTGTCATTTGTGTGTGATTTCATATGATGTGAGCAGCAGCTGGCCCCCAGGTAGTTTTACATTACGAATCTGGCCCCTGTTCAGGGGACAGGCTGTGGACACCCCTCACTTACTGTGAGCACATGAGACATCTTGTCCAAAAGAATGATTTCACATAACGATGTTTTAAAATCATGTCAAATATCATGAAGATCATCAGTTCTAATTTAACTCTAAATAAAAAAAGGACAGTTTAAAAACGTTACAGCACAGTCGGTAAGAAAAACACTGTTGTTTACAGCTTCCAGGCCTCCAGGCCAGTGTTCAATAAGAGCCCAGCATCGGCACCAATGCACCGGTCCTCCCTTAGTGTGTGTGTGTGTGTGTGTGTGTGTGTCCTGTTGTGTTGTCTGCACATACACCAATGCTTACACTTAGAAACGCGTTTGATACCATCAGCAAAACAGTCGCTCAGCTGCACAGTGCTGATTGAAACCTCTTAAAAGTGTGCATTTAGGTAATTGCACGACTCCCCCAAATATGTTTTAGTCCACTTAAGGCTTCTAAACACCGCGGGCAATGCCGACTCTGCTTGTTTCACTCACCCCTGACGTAACCTGCCTTTAATAGAAAATAAATTAGTTCCCCCTAAAGTGATTATTACTCACTCACTGCCGCCACATGTAAATGACTTTTATGAGAAACTAATGATGTTGAAGTGTCCACTAAGGGAAAGGGAAGAGAGGTAGTGGAGGGAGATGGACGGGGAGGGGGGGGGGTTGGCTCGGTACACAAAGGCAGAGGTTGGTGTTGTGTTTCCTGTAAATACAGAATTACAGCGTGTTGGAGGTGAAAGGTTTGGCGATGGATATGCAGAGAGGATCATGCAGCCTGAATTTAAAATGCTTGTCTGATTCTCAAAATGGATCTGAGCTCAGCCCACACACAGCAGGCTGTTTCTCTTCTCACTCAACAAAACTGCCTTTTCTCTTCTTTTTTTTTTTTTTGCGCTGGATTTTTTTTAAAATTTCAGACTTTTCGTGAGGAAATATTGATTATATAATTGGGCAGGCTGCCGCAGCTACAGTGGTGTTTAACCCGGACCCTGAGTTGTTATTTAGTGGTTGGTGTAAGCAAGTCTGGCATTAAACAAACAAATTACCACAAGACTTCATCACCCCCATCACCCATTAAAAAGTTTGAACACGGACAACTTTGACATCGAGCTAATTTTCCCTCTGCGGTGTGAAACAGATATGGAAATACAGCATGTGAGGCGAGGCAGAGTCTGACTTGAATATGGAAACTTTATCCATCAGTTAATTGTAAATGCAGCTGAAACAAAGTTAGTGTTTCAGTAATCTGTGATGTTTCTGTTGTGAGGTTATAAATGTAAAACAGCCACACGCTCTATAATCCATTTAATAATAAATAAGCTGCAGAAGTGACCAAAGAAAAAGGTGTTATTGGTTCTTCTGCAAACTGTTTGTATGTTTGATTTTTTTTTTGGGAGACACGGCCTCTGTCAGTGCATGACAACACCACAGTTTGTCTTCAGGCCAGATGCAAGTAAAAATGCACACAGTGTTTTCCAGAGGAGCGTAATGAAAGCCATGAAGAGCTCCGGCCTGGATGTAGTTATCTGTTTTATCCCAGCAGCTCTCTGGCAACACGACGTGATAGGTTGAACATCTTGATTCCTTTACTGCACAATGAAACAAGTTGCTGATTCATCTCTTTTAACTAATCAAAGTTGCCTAGCTAATCTGTTTTCTTTCAACAAATCCACTTTCCCTCAGCTTAATCCATTTGTCCTAGTTAGCCAGCCGGTCTGTTAGCTAACCTGCTTCCCCTTTCCTTTTTTAATTTATCTTTTATCCATCTGCCTGCAGCCTGCAAGCGGAAGGAGCAGGAGCAGAGCAAGCTGGAGCGCAACCAGGGCCCGAAGCGCACCAGGCTGGTGTTCACAGACCTGCAGCGGCGTACACTCATGGCCATCTTCAGGGAGAACCACCGCCCGACCAAAGAGCTGCAGGTCACCATCTCCCAGCAGCTGGGCCTGGAGCTCTCCACTGTCAGCAACTTCTTCATGAACGCCCGCCGACGCAACGTCAACAAGTGGGCAGACGAGGGCCGTCCCTCCTCCACGGGTTCCTCGGGCTCCAGCGTTTCCTCCTCCGCAGTGTCCTGCAGCACGGCGTGATGACGGACCGCCGAGGAGGCGCGGTGGGGAGGGCGCTGAGGGAGCAAGGGGGCACATAGACTGGTCTAGGCAGAGATCAGCCGTAATAAATGTCCTCCTCGTTATCAGAAGGAGCGACGGAGCCAGCTATTATAGATGATTTTATGAAGATGAAGCATTTTCCCAAACCAAAGTCGATCGCTCCCTTGAAATAGAAGGGGGCGATACCGAGAGTGATATGAGCGCAGGACGGGAGGTCCTGCTTGTATAGTCAAGGGTGCAAAGATGATTTGACTCAAAGAAGAGTCACACCCTTACATCGACACCATCTCATCGCATTATTTTGATTATCTAGATTAGAGATAATGAGGGTATTACAAATCAGGAGGAAGCATATTTTGGTGTACCTTCAAATCTATACTCATCTCTCCAAACGTGAAGAATCAAGAGGTGCCGTTTGCTCACACGTGGAGAGCGCCATCGTGTAACTTCTTAATCAAAAGTGTTCACCATCATCCAAAGATGTTAATCCTCCCCCGACGTTCTTATGGTCCTGTTTTTCCTCCAGAATCAAGGCGAAAGAGGAAGAAAAGGCTTTTTTTTTTAACTTCTCTTTTTTTTTCCTGAAGAACCTAATTCTCCTTTCTTAGCATGTGTTTCCATGGTGATGGTTCCCAGGACTGGATGGCGTTGTTCCAAGTTCGGAGCCTGGAATTATCAGGAGGGCTGTGTAGCGTCCGTGACTCCCAGCTGTCAATCATCCACCATCAACAGGAGCCTTTCCTGTGTTTTATGAAGACGGTCCCGCCTTGAATGAATCAGAGTTTTCAGGGGGGGGGGGCGCAGTGCATCTCGCCGTACGCCAGGACAGAATCAATAAACACAAGTAGGACGCAGAAACAGACTTGTTGGTGCAACGTCTAGCTTTAAGACTCTCACCGAGCTTTCGAGTGAAAGCTCTTCAGCCATTTTTGACTCGAAATCAAGCCAAAAAAAGAAAAAATGAAGAACAACCTCTGAACACGAAGGCTCCGCGGGGGAGAGCTTCACCCGACACAATGTATAGTGACACTGTAGTATTTTTTTCCACTCATTTCCAAACAACTGTACACACCTCTGCTCCATTACGAAATCTTTTTTTTACAGATGTCTAGAAAATGGAGGAATGTGATTCTTTCAGCCCTTTTTGTACAGATTTCAAGCACATCGCTCTATTTATAGAAACACGATGGAGGTGCGGGGCGGTTTGTTTCAGCCCTGCTGACGTACAAGGTCATTTTTTTGGTCCACAAAGGAAAGGCTTTAACATGCCTCCTTATAGCCAATAGTTAAATCAAACCAAGAACGTTTCAAATGCAATTGCTGATCTGATCAATGTATTTATTACTGCATTTGTGTATTTATTGTTTTTCCCTTTTTCTTTCCTCTCTATTTATTTGGTTATTTATTTATGCTATCTATATACTGTAAGTATTTATTTAACGATGCTCTGTGTGTCTGTGTGAACTGAGTACTTTTTCTGATGGGCACTTTTAGCTGTAGAATCCCATCGTAATACCAAAGATTAACATTGCCTCCCTGAATGTACGGCCTGACTCCCAAACCCCGACCCGACCCGTCCAGCCCGACCCACCCAGTGATGTTGCGTATCTCTCTCTCTCTCTAAGGCCTGGCCTTTGGTTTTGGTTTTTTCGTTTGGTTTTGTAGAATAATGGGGATTTCTTTACTCTTGCAAATGTCTCTGCGGTCAGCTCTTAACGCCAAGGCCAAAGCTTGTTTGAATGTTGTGATAATATTTATAATTAATACTATGAATAATAAGAACAATAATTATAATAACGATGATGATGATGATGATGATGATGTGGCATCCCATAGGTTCACAGGTTGCTTGTAAAGTTGTGTTCAGACCAATGCCATCTGGCGGAGTGTGTCAAGTGTCTGGGGACCCACTTAAAGCGCCGTCTGCAGGCCCTGTCGAGTGCGAGTCCTTCAGGGTCACATGCAAACATGCGCACTGTGTGTCTGCCTGGGGAAATGCATGGTTGTGACCCCCCCCCCATGTCCCTCACCTGCCCCCCTCCCCAGTGCAGTGCAGACACTCCTGTCTATGTCCGACCCAGTGTGATCTCACCGTCCTCCACATGCCAAGCCTTCTGACAGTTGTCTCAGTTCCATCAGGGTTCTTAGGGTTCGCTCCTGGACCTTCGGGGTTCTGCAGGTGTGCTCCCGGGGTCTTCTTGGGTTTCTTTTTTTTTTGTTCCCTGGGTTCTAATGGTCTTAAGGTTCGTTCCTGGCATTCTGGGTGTTTCTGCTTTGTTCTTCATCTTCTCTGGATCTCTGATTTGGTTTGAGGCCTCTAAAGATCGCAGACTTTGTCCCTGGACCTTTAAAAGTCTAAAGCCACTTTTCCACTGCACAAAAAACTCGTTAACACCCGTGCGTATATCTGGCTGTTTAATGTTGTGGGTTACGATCAGACCGGGGTCAAATGATGACGAGCCTTGTCTCCACCCAAGCAGCGAGACTAAGATTGAAACAGAGACTGAATATATTTGAAATACATGAAAAGAAGTAACCACCATAACATTTTCCCTGGCCTCCATGCTGCTTTCTAATGTTTACTAACCTGTTTTCTGGCCTGTTTGTGACGCTGAATGTGACACACCAAGCCACCAAACACACAGAAAGGCGTACTCGTCTGCAGCAGAGTCACAGCTTTGGTCATCGGCAGTGAGAAAGGAGTCTATCGCCTGTTTTTAGCTGGTTTTCCATGTTTAAAAATGTAGCTTACATGCTCTAATTTTAGTGGAGAAGGGCTGTAAAAAAGTTAGTTCCTCATTTTGTAAGAGTCTTAGATGTTGTTGCTTCTGGGCCCTCTGTTAGCCCTGCTCCACCAAATTAACTCTGCTTCTTGAAATGGTTACGTTCAGCTTTACTGGAATCTGGTGCTATCCAGCAAACCAGCCCTCGTTTCCACCGGTTTTAATCAGAATCATTGTATTCAAAGATGCGTCACTGACGGAGGCTGTTGCACAATGGAAGTCAACAGCAGTAGCAAGATGGCGGATTGTACTGATTACGTACAAACGTTTGTTCTGTCAGAAATTCGATTTTATCAACAAACAAAAAACAAAAAAACAAGCACGTAGAAGATGTGTTAGACTCCTTGGTCTTAGTACAACATGCAGAGAAGGACACGCCCAGTCATATTCGTCTATATTCATCTAGAGCGTCACGTGGGGTTCTTGCAGTTTGTTCCAGGTTCTCTCGGGTTGTTTGGGTCCCTCAGCAGCTCGCACAGGGACAAGTGATTTGGTTTTCCAGCCTGCTGCGTTGTGAATGCCTAAATGAGGAGAGAATCACTGCAGATCTGATTCTGACCCCGGCGTAAATGCTGCCAAAGAGTGGCGAGGCTAGCTTGGCCGTTTTCCACCCTCTCCCTCCATCTCTCCGTCTCTCTCTTTCTCTGTCTTTAACGTTGGAAGGGGGCGGATTGCCGGGGCCCCCTTCACAGCGTGCACTTGAAAGACGGGCGGTCATGAAAGAGGCCATCGACTTTTTCGTGGACTTCAAAGGGGAGGCTTTTTTCATCCCGTCTCCTCTCTGGGTATCTGGTCTGGGGTCCGCTCTTGGCCAGACCTGTGGGCTTTAGGGGGCATTCAAAGAGGGCGGGGGGAGATCAGAGAGGAGGCTGAATCATCCAGAATGAGGATGGTGGTAGTGGTGTGTGTGTGTGTGTGTGTGTGTGTGTGTGTAGCAGAGGTGGGAGGGGGTTGTTTGAGGAATAGGAGGTGTTGGAGTAGTGGGGCATGGAGCTGAATTAAACTTTAATGAGCAACAATTGTAAGCATGCTGAGAGCGAGGGGGGGCGGAGGTGGGGGTGTGCGGTTGAGTCTGTACGGGGGGGAAATAAAAAATAAAAGAGCTGGGAGGCTCCTCTGCCGACCCTGCTCACTACTGTCATTGTATCAAAGCTGAGGTGACACCTTTCAGGTTTCTCTTTGTCTCTGTGGCTCAGAGCCCAAAATGGAGACAGCGCTTTTTGTATTGAGCCACCTTCTGCTCCGTGTCAAGCAGGGAAGCTCTTCCCTTTCTGTAGAGATGGGAGGCAGGGGGAGGGAGGGAGGGAGGGAGGGAGGAGTGACTCCAGTTGGCTGCTGCAGGTGATCAGCAGTGCCATTTTAGCCTGCGGCACCCCCTAGTGGCTCTTTTAGAAACTTGACCCTGAAACAAGTCTGGCAGCCGAGGCCGTTGCAGAGTGATTCTGAGGGGAGCGAGGATGATGATGATGATGATGATGATGATGATGATGAAGAAATAGTGGAACTGAAAGCGATTATATACTTTCAGAATAAAAAAAGAGAAAAAGACTAAAAAAAAAAAAAGTCATTTTTTGATAATGTTTAAACCAAAAAAACAACCAAAGATTGATGGGTAACTGCTGAATCGTTATGTATCTTGGGTAGTTTTAGCAGTTCCCTATCAGAGCTACCGTAGCACTCAGAGGATTCAAAAAGCACCAGTGGGGTTTGATGTGCTGATTATTTATGTTGCATTGAAACAGTATTATGTTGAGCTGGAACTGAGAAACTGACACGAGGCAGTGTCTCCAGATGGAAGTCTTTTGACTCTGTGAACCCCAGTGTCCCCCGTCCGTCCGTCCGTCCGTCTGTCCCCGCCCTGTCCCCTGTGTGTACATGAAGACTTTACCCATCTACCTCAACTGTGTGAGATGTTGTGTGGCAAAGATATTCCTTAACCAAAGAATCCATCCTGTCAGGGTGTCTGTCTATCTATCTATCGATCTATCTATCTATCTTGTCTGTCCATCCGTCTCTTCTTCATGCCTTTTACTCCAAACCAAATGTGCTGGAATCAATCCGTACCAGGAGCCGAACGAGGCCTCCGTCCAGCCAAAGCTTAAGTCCAGTATGCTAGTGTCCCATCGATCCATGTCCTGTATATAAAGAAAATCATTCTCAAGACCAAAAAAGAAGGAGGTGACAATCCAGGCAAGGAGGATCTTGCTGTAATCAACGTTGCCTATTCCTTGTTTTCTGAAATCTAGAATCATGTGACTTGCTGTAACAGAAAAGCCCAAGAATCAAGCGCTCATCCAAAAATAAAAAAAGGTCGGAGGAGACAGAAGCTATTTTTCCACATTTGTAAACCACCCCTCCCACCCCTGTTTTTTCCAAAATGTTTAGTGTAGTTGAAATACTGTTTGATCCCACTGTTGTAAGTAGGAATTAATGAAATCCATACAAAAAGCTTTAACCGGGGAAGAGCTGAGGGAAATATTATATTTGACTGAGTCTGAGTTTCCTCAGCTTGGACTCGACCCACCATGCTTTATCGTGCCATTCTTGTCCATGTGTTAGACTTACTAATGAATGTGGCTAACCAACCAAAGGCTTTAAAATAATAAAAAAAAAGATACACAACACTTTAAACGTCAATCATGGTGGGACATTTTGTATCAACTACTAAAGAAAATCCCTTTGAATACCTCATGTGAAAATTGTTTGTTGTGATGTTGCACTAAAAAAATAAAAATGACTCATTTGTAACCCAACACTGGATTTCTGTTGACTTCATTCTGACCCTGCTGGAGGTGTTAGCGCCGGGCGCTCTGGGTTTTTTAAGACACTCAACAGCATTTTTTAAAAATGTTGTCATCCAATATTTTGCAGTCTCTAAAATCAGATTCATCCAACAAAGGTGCAAGAAATCAAACTCATAAACCCTGATGCTGCTTTTAAAGTCGACGCACTGCATGAGAAATATACAGAACATATAAATATACAAACATTCAAACCCTCGGCAGCGTTTTATTTTCTGAACATCTAAATGCAAATATTCTGGGTTCAAAAATTTAGATGAATTTTCCCCAAATTCAGCCTCACAGATTTGGACTCTTTGGAACAGTTCACACAGTAAACACATGTTCACTCTCTCAACCTAATTTTTTTGGAAACAGCTTCACTCAAAACTTTTAGTTTAATGCAGTAACATAAAAGTTTTTAATGACCAAACATAAAATCAAAGTGTCACATGACCCGGATCTGACAGGAATTTTATCAGTTTAACTTTTGTTGTTGTTTGAGCATTTAATTCTACGTTATATGAACGTAACAACACTGACACACGCTTTCTAACATTTCTTTCTATTCTATTGGACAATACAAAACTTACTGCAGCAGGATCAAGTGTTTTATGTCAGACACTCTAATATCCACACAGACGGGACGTCACTAACTGTGGATACGACTGAACTCGTGGAGCAAAATGTCTTTTACCACATGAACTGAAAGCCATTCCAACCACTGTGAAATACAGAAACATTAATCACTGTGTGATGGGTAACGTCTGTGATTTACAACACATTTAAATCACATTTAATCGGCTTATGGCCTTAAACACATTGTCTCATTGCATGCTGGGAAACTCCACCCGCTTAGCCCCAACACGACACAACATGTTAAGAGCACAATGATAGTGTTGTTTAGTGGCCTTAAATTAATTAGACAAAACCAGGTCAGGGTTGCCAAAACCCTCACCTTTAGACATTTGGGTGAGATTAACTCAAAACTCAAAAATTGTTGACTCAACATAAAATAATGTTTATGAAGCTCACAGTGATGAGTTTTTGTGTCGAGTGAACATAAAGCTTTTATGTCATTTTGACAAATTTAGTGTTTTTTACTGAGGCATCACTGTTTTCCTGTCACGACTGTGCTCCCACAACTGGGTGTTTTAACCAAAACATGAGCTTTTCTGAGGGAAAAGAGACGGAGCAGGGACTCCTGACTACACGCACATGACACTGGGTGGATGAGGCTGTCAGCTGTATCAGCCTCAGTCTGAAGTCTTGGCCTGCACAGGTGTAGATTTCAGGGGGGACGCAGGGGGGACACATCCCCCTCAATATTTACAACATGTGCATTTGTCCCCACAAAAAAAACATCAATTGGTCATCATTTTTATAATCAGATAATCTTTCAGTCCTTCAAAGCACCAGTGTGTTGGATTACAGTGGATGGTTGTGTTCTGGCTCCCTCAGAATGAGCTGTTCATATCTACACAGGGAGCAGGTCCTCGTCTGCAGACAGCACCATGTTGCACCGCCAGGTTTCTACAGTAGAAAGTGGTTTCTGGCACAACTTCATTGATTAACAATGTGCCCTTACTTCTCTGGCAGTTCTGGTTGGTCCAAAGGTCTCACGTGCTTCCAACACACTCACCTTTATTAGCGATTCACTGGCTGTGTTCATTGTATGGGTTTTTTTTACCTCCTGCTAACTACGGTGGCCAATATATATATACATATATATATATATATATATATATATATATACATACACATACACATATACATACATACATATATATATATATATATACACATATATACACATATACATACATACATATATATATATATATATATATATATATATATATATATATATATATATATGGATGCCTAGGACTGGTCATATGCATGCATTTTTATTTTTTCTCTACTCTTTCAATTTCAAATTAACCTATTTAAACGATGTGTGCAATGTGTTTCTTGATGACCCTGATGAAGGCCACAAGCTGAAACGCATTGGTCAATAAAGTTTTTTCCATACCACAAGTGTTGCTGGAGCTCTTTTGACATTTTCCAATGTTTCTACAGTAGCCCAGAGTGGACAAACCAAACACTGAGTCTAGATATCCATCCAGTCAGTTGTTACGACAATGATTTAGAATTGATACCAATAATTTGTGTGTTCTGTGATGAGACTGAAACTATTGATCATTTATCTTTCCAGTGTTTGTTTTCTGAGGCCTCGTAGCTTGGTGTCTGCCTCTCCCCTGAAAACTTTTCTCACCAGGACATCGTTTATGGACTCGTCGTGGACAACAGCAAGGATAACTTCCTGCTCACTAACACTCTCATTCTTAGAAAGTTTTATCAATTCAAATCTGAATATTTGAAGGCAGCGGCGTGAGGTGGTTACCACGGGCCCAGTGCACTGTAGTAGTCTAGTTATAGGCACACAGACACACAGACACACAGACACACACACACACACACCAACTGCACTGTCTTTGTGTACGCTCCTGTATGAAGGTGAAACCTGGTTTGGTGTGTTCCATCATGAGTTTGTTTCCTATCTGAAAGTCCTAAAATGCATGAAAACAAAATGGAATCAAAGTTTTCAGCATAATAGATGAACATGATTTACAAAAAAAGGCCCTGGCCTTCAAATTATTTTTATTCTTTATTTCTTTATCCATTTAATAATTCAACGTCTTGTCTGTGTGATCTCAGCTTGTTCCCTCTCTGTACTGTTGCACCTGATTCTATTGATGTAATGCAAAGTTCTTAAAGCTGTGTTGTTTGTACAGGAGAAATTGTTCAATTAAAAACAAAAATCCAACAAAACAAAACACACCCTCACTGGCTCTGAACATTTTGGTGTTGGCCACCGTAGTTAGCAGGAGGTAAAAACCTCCCTGACAATGAACACTGATGGAATTGTAACCAGGAGAAGTTTGAGCTGGTTGTAATCTGTAATCCTCACTGACGGACGCCACTGAATCTGACACACTGTTTCTCTAAACAGTGAAGTGGTTATTAGTGAGCTTCAGCTGGTGACTGCTCTGCAACTGTGTCAGTTAATCAGCTGTGAGCTGCAGGTTTGTGTCATACAGACAGATGTGACATCTTTAAAATAAGATAATAAACTCAAAGTCTTAAACCATTTATTTAAAACGAATCTTTGGACTTTTTGTAAAAACTCTGTTGATGTTTGATGTGTAGAAAATAAAAACGTACCAAAAAGCTTTTCTTCTAGCTCAGACGATGTTCATGTGGCCTGCAGGCAGCGAGCACATGATATGCTATCACATCCGCATGAGCACAGGACAGAGACATGTGTATTGATTTTGGCGTTCCTGCTGTCCGAACATGCAAAAGCTAGCCAACAAGCCAACAAGCCAGTTTCCCTAAAGAGTCAACGGATCCTCTCAGGCTGTTTCCATTTAACACAGTGACAAAGTGTTGCTTCATGGCATCAGAACACACATCTGATATTTACTGACAGGCCCAGATTACAGATTACAGATTACATCTTTCTCTTTATTACACACACGCATACAGTCAGACACAAACACACCGACAGTCCAGTGAAGGTGAATAAAGTGACATTAAAACAAGATTTTTAAAAACACTGTAGAAATATAAAGTTTCATGATCGATGAGAAATTAAAGTGTAAAAACACTGTATACTCAAAGAGAAGGGAACTTCAGGAGCAGACTGAGTCCAGCTGCAGCTACATGATGGGGTAGCAGCCGTACAGAGCGATGCCACACTGGTTGTTCTTGTTGCGAGCCATCCGGATGAAGCCCTGGTCTCCGAAGTTGACGCCCCAGCTGGACACAAAGAGCAGAGACACAAAGAATAAAAATAAAGACAACAACAAAAGGTTTTCAGATACTAATAAACATTCTTATTAACAATCACCAGCACGTCATGCTAACAGTTCAGCAGAAACAGTTTTCAGTGTTAAGAATTATCTGACCTCATCACCATCCGCTCCACTAGTGATGTGACGTTCGCTAACGAGCCGAATCTTTGAACCGGCTCTTTAGAGTGAACGAGCCGGTTCCTAATTTATTTGTTTTTGCTTTAATTTACTCTGTATCCATTAATTTCAGATTATTTGATCAGGAACAAGTTGAGAGAGACTAGTTTGTGAGGGAGAAACACAGTGCAGCCGCTCACTCGTTCACTTCAAATAGCCGGTTCAAAGACTCGGCTCGTTCGCGAAAGTCACATCACTAGTGCAGCGTGACAGTTAAAAGACAAACAATAAACGGGCTAGTAGCAAACTTTATATCTGTGGAGTCTATTCTGGGTCCACGTTACAATATTCAGATCACGTGATGCGATAAATCACCAATGTGATTCGTCGTTGAACCCACTAACACGCCCCGCCCCACACACAGCGGAAAAAAAACATTAAACAAAAAAAACAAACGAACGAACCGCATCTTTGAACCGGCTCTTCAAAGTGAACAAGAAATCCCATCACTACCCTCCACCTCCACCTTGTGATAACAGAGTCAGCTCATATACTACGTCACGTATACATTCATATACATACTGAATGTTTTGTGGTTTGTCTCACGTGGGATGTATAAAATGACTGTATCAGAACGGCCAAGCTCTTTAAGCCACGGGCATGAGACTCACTTCAGTGTTTCAGTTCTCATCTTCTCTCAGGCACATAATAAAAAAGGACTCACACACAGGTCATTTTCTCCTGGGTGACAGTGTGCGAGGGCTTCAGGCTGCAGCTGTTTAGCTACATTTTGTGACCATGGAGCACCAGCGCAGCGTAGCCTACCTACGTGTGTACTGTACGCGGGGTTAGACATAGAGGGGTCACAGAGCCGGTGTCGAGTAGAAAGTGCTGTGTCGTTTGATCATAAAGTGACGCTATGAAACGAACTATAGATTCGTTTTTCACAAGAAAAAATTACCCAGAAACTTCTGTCAGTCCTGTGCCAGTTTCCCAAACTTCCGACAACAATAGTTCAGAGGACAAGTCAGCAATGTCCTGCCCACAGCCCCCATTGATATTATTTTGCGCTACGGACGCTTCATATAATAACAGAACAATATACTATTTATGGTGTTATGTCATTGTGTCATTTCTGTCTCTCCATGGTCACGCGTTAACATTTATCCTCTGCTGTCTGTATCGCGCACAGCGGAGTTCCGCCACACACACACAGGTGAGCACGCTAGAGCGGCTCAGGACGCGTTTTCCTGACCAAACCTGACCCGAGCCCGGTGCAGTTTGTCAGCTGACAAAGTTATTGTTATGGACACTGTGTAAATAACAACAGACTGTTGTTACGCACAGACAAACACGCTGCTCGCACAGCAGCACAGCACGGCTCTCATGCTGAGCTTGTGTTGCGTTCAGGCGTTGTCACGTAATTAACCACTTCCAGCACTTAAATAGGTCATAGCACAAAACAGCAGCATGTCAAGTGACTTTTTAATTTTATTATGTTCAATAAAATTGTATGTTCCTAAATCTTGAGACACCTCATATGTAAGCTACAGACATTTCACCTGCTCATTACTGTGCACATGTACTGTATGTACTTAGTCCTACAGAGCCCTTCTGGTGCCAGTATACATAGAAACATCCCAGCAGGCTGTGCTTTGCAAGCATACAAAAAAGTTTCACGCATGTGAAAATTATTTTTCATGTGTGTGCTTCACCTCTGCTGCTACAACTCCATCCTAGGGGAAACACTGCTGTGTGTGTTTTGTGCAGCAGGTGGATGTGGTAGTCTACTGGTAAAGCAGAGAGAGCTAAGTAGTGTTGAAGTAGAGTAGAGCAGGGCAGAGAGATGGAGGCAAAATATATTAAACCCGGTGTTAATACAGCAGAACTGGAGAGAGGGGGGAACAATAAATAGAGGTGTAGGGCACAAAATTATAGAGAGAGAACGATACAGTGTGAATAAAGATTACATAACATAAAAATAACTGCAGTCTTTGTTATTTGATAGCCACTTAAATCAAACAGTTTTTATAGGGCAAGTAAAAACTGACTTCGGCCAAGTGAAAAAAAACCTTAGCGTTGAACCCTGCAGGGCTGTCTGTGTGTATTGCTAAATTATACCTAATGCAGTTAATCTGGACAAAATTATGAATATGTTGTGTCGATATAGATAGTGCTCCTAAATTTTGTGCTGGTGCTCCTAAAATTTTCAGTAAGGAGCGCTGGTGCTCCCAGTGGAAAAAGTTAGTCTGGAGCCCTGAATACGGACGTTAGGTGATCGTTTGGTGAGCAAAACTCACTCTCATGAAAACACAAAGAACAGCCCAGATGCAGGTGACCTCATGTCAAGGGGTTCTTTAATATTCTCCCAACTTCGGTCTTAGAATACAAAACCCTCCTCAAACAATCAGAAAAAGACGGCACTGAATTCTCAGAAGAGCCTGGAGCTCAGAGTGTGTCTGAATGTCTGCAACATGGAGGAAGGACCCGACTGTCCTGAGTGTGAGTTTCCTCAGCTCTCTTAAGCCCTCAGAAAGGGCGTCGCCACATGCTGACTGGCCGAGAGAGGAAATGCACTGAGCTGCTCTCAGTTCTTCATTAGGGCTGTGTCCGAAATCACTCCCTACTCACTAAATAGTGCACTAAATAGTGTGTTCGCCATTTTGTAGTGCTGTCCGAATGTTTAGTGTAAATTAATATACCCTATATAGTGGACTCATAATATCCCACAATGCAGTGCAAAAAGTAGTGTACAACCGATGGTCACTAACCAAGCAATATGTACCGTGATGCATTGCGGAGGCACCAAAAACAGACGGCAGACGTGGTGGACAATGAGGAGGAGCACCCGGTGCAGCAGGGAAATGCATACAAATGTACGTAATAGTGTAGTAGTGTATTTATTTTTGTATTAATTCATGTGGGAAAATACGCTCAGTATTAGGTTTTTATCACACAAATGAATTTATTATTTATTTCGGAAACCCACCAGATGACATCACTGTGGCTCGTTTTAATTGTGCGACAGTAATGACGTACTTAACTTCGCGACGGAGTAGTGTCCGAAAGTGTTTTAATGAGCTCACTATATAGTCCTCTATATAGGGAATTCGCTATATAGTGAGTAGGGAGTAGTGAATGATTTCGGACACAGCATAGGAGTCCGTACCCACACCCTGTGCAACAGGTGATCTGAATCACCCTCCATTCAACTCAGGGGAGCTGTGACATCAAACTGAAATTAATTAAAAATGGGGAAGTGCCGAATAATGAGGGGCTTGCTTTTAAAGCCATAAACAACATGTTAATCAGAGTATGCACGGCTGCATGTGAACAGAAGTATTACTGGAATATTCACTGTCATTAGACATGCAGACAGCTGAGTAGGAATATTGTCTTTTCAGAATCAGGGCAAAACTGGAATATTTAGTGCATGCAGTAAAAAGGAAACCTATGGAGGAACACGCTGCGTGCTGAGACCCTGAAGATCAGGAAGTTATTTTTCATGCAATAAGTGATGAGAAATGAAACTCTTCTGTTCTGTGACACACAGTGATTCTGTGATTCAGACCGACCTCACAGTGTGAGTTAACATTTGCCTGAGAGGCAGCTGTTTAAATCTGGTTCAACCACAAAACTCCACTAATATCAGCAAAAAATCCCAAACCCCTCTGTGCCTGGTGACACAGTGTTCTCTACCGCACAGCTCCGACTTCCCTGTTTAACTTCCCTCCATCACACAGAGGAGGAACAGCTGAATATGTGTCTGTGGACTAGATCTCACCTGTTCTTCACCAGCCAGTAGTCGGCTCCATCCAGTGTGCCGTAGCCAACAGCTAACACCCCATGGTTCACATCCTGTGTGCAGCTCGGGTCATCGTACACTCCTGATGGAAACGGTCAAAATAATAACAAATACATCTCGTTATATTCATGCTTTAAAAAAACCTTTTGTAGAAACTTGTAAGCCAGTAATTAAAGGAACAGTGTGTCAGACATTGGGAGATTTAGTGGCGTCTAGCAGTGTGTAACATACCACTCCTGAAGAAAGCAAATCTGGGCCGTGTGGCATCAATCGCCACTGAAATGGGTCCGATGGTGGCGACCGCATCCTTCAGAGTCCCCTCAGTCTGGTCAGGCAGGAAGCTGTACTGGGAGCAGTTGGCGGCGCGGTACGTGGGGTTGTAACGGCACTGCTGTGACTGGAGTTAGAGGACAAACTGAGGTTAAAACTGATGATTTAAACTGTGTGAAATATTCCTGACCGTACTGAAGACAGCACCAAAAACTGTCCATGTTTGTAAAATGTTGAGTTATTCTTTTTTCCCGGCAGCTGGTTTTGATGTTGATGCTCCAGCAGGTGAGCCACACACTGACTCTCACACTGACTCTCGCACAGAAACAGGAGTCTCTGTGCTTATTAAGAGAATATTTCACATCACTGATGGAATTTTTATGTTTTTCGGGTGAATTAGAGCCACAACACCTCCGCGAGGCCGGAACAGTCTGTCGGATCGGCTCAGAACTGCCCTCCTCCTCCACACAAACACCAACAACAGCAAACCAGATGAAGCCTGGAGGACAAACACGTTGTCCGCTCCGATTAATTTATTGTTGCTCTAAAGAGACATTAAGAGCAGACCACAGACAAGTGAGAAGAGTGTTGCAGTCTACAGCCCGAAGGGTCGGACTTAACTTGTTGTACACCCACATTGTTGTCTCATAGAGAGATTTGTTCACTGTAAACCTGAGTGCAAACTCAGACTTCCTCCATGTCTCCACTGAAAACACCATGTTTTCATTTACTGCAAAAATCGGTCCTCGTCCGCAACTTCCTGTTTGACTTCATCAGAGTACAACACTCATCCTTTTACAGGATATCAACCTCTTGATTAATCGATTAACTGTGTTGAATGAATGTCAACAAATGGTGACAAATGTGAACCACAAGTTCCCAGAGTTCCAGGTCGTGTCTTCAAACGTCTTGTTTGGTCCGACCAAAAACATTTCCGCTCTGCCGTCACAGAAAACGAGCGAAGATTTACATTTGTGAAGCTTGAATGTTAAATACAATCAAACAAGGTTTCAATAGTGTTTAACACAAACAAGACGTTTCGCCTTATACTGAATTCAAGTGCTGACAAACAGCAGATGAGAAAACGATCTGACCATGAAGTCCTTCAAGTCGTGAAGAATTTTTTTCTAAAGTGAAACCAGCATTTTTGCTGCCATACAGTCATGAGTCATACTACTGTGTGACACCCGGGCTCATTACTGACATGTTTTGTCACGATGAAGCAGTGAGTCCACGTCAGCCACACTAGTCCACATTTATCCATCAGTGTTACACACACACACACACACACACACACACACTATTGTAGACAATTCGGCATCAAGGAAACAGGCAGAAAGTTGGAGGATTTACAAAATAAATAACCACAGGTTATATTAATATTAATTCATTAATTAATTTAAAGAATTAATGAAAGAATTGATAAATGGCCTTAAACAAACACGACTGTCACATTTTACCTGAACATGACATCAGAGTGTTTAAATGTCTTCAATTAATTTGTTCTGCATCATATTTTCGTCACAGAAATGCAGCAGAGATCCACAACAAGTTGTAAAAATAACACTCGAGGTCGTCTTCAGAGTTTCAGGTAAGTGTTTTGGTAATCTACCAAAAAGTGTCCTGAACTAACTACAAGACAGAAATAAACCTCAGCAGCTTCAGGTGTTTCTGAATAAATCTAACATTTGTTTGGTTGAATTTTGTTTTTGCAAAAACTTGCTAAACTTTTTCAGCAGAGAGCTGAATTGGAGATGATGAAGATGATGATGATGATGATGATGACCTGGCTGCAAACAGCCCAACAACAGCAGCAAACACTACTGTGCCTCTGCAGAGTTTACACACACACACACACACACACACACACACACACACACACACACACACACACACACACACACACACACACACACACATGAGCATCTTTCAAAGAGTGTGTGAAATGAAATTCCTTCAATGAAACTGTTTCAATAACAGATTCAGATTGTTTCAAAAGAGCGAATCAAACATTTGGACTGAGTTTCCACTTTTCCATCAGCGCTGCACTCACACACCTGAGAACACCTGATGGTCGTTGTCAGTGAGCACCTGCCCCACACACCTGGAGATGGTTGATTAATCAGAGTAGGATCTGTGTGTGTGTGTGTGTGTGTGTGTGAGTGTGTGTGTATGTGTGTGTGGTAGCTTCAATGTGTTTTCAAAGAAATAAAATGAGAAACTGGACTAGACTAGACTTTGTGTTATAATCTCTTGTTTGGAATGAAGACAGATGAATAAAAGTGTGTGTGTGACAGCTGACATTTACCTTTTGGGTTTTTTTCACATAGTTTCCTTCACGTCCTGAAGTGACTCTCTGGAGTTTACGTTAATGGATTTTTAACTCTCTTTTGATGCGGCAGGACTGAAGCACTTCCTCACCTGTATGCCCGTGTACGGGTATGAAGAGTCGGAGTCGATGCCCTGGTTGTCGATGACGTACTGGAAGGCTTTGTGCATGTAGCCACCGTTGCAGCCGTGGTTTCCGTATTTGCCTGAACAGTCCACCAGGTTCTGGGGGCTCAGGTCCACCAGCTTCCCTGTTGTCTTGGCTAACTGGCCCTCCAGGGCCCCGGCAGCACTGAAGGCCCAGCAGGAGCCACACGAGCCCTGGATGTAAAACAGCGATGTTACTCTGATGTCATAAACAGTGTGTTTTTTTCTTTTCTTTATTAGCTGCAGAGTTCGATCAAACACTTCACATCTCAGCGTTTGGCAGAACAACAGGAGTTTGTCAAGACGGAGCCAGCCGAGGTTAAAGAAGAGGTTAAAGAACTCTGCCGACTCTTTGGGGAAATTTCCTTGTTTGTGTGATACATCTCACATGTTGCACAGAACACAAGGAATCCCAGAATCAATACTTGTGAGTCTCTGGTTGGATGAAACTCATTTGAGCTACACCAGCTCTTCTTCTCCTTCGTCTTCAGTGTAAAAACAATTTAAAATACAACTTTTCTTATTTTTGACTTTTCTCAACCAAATCGTAAGAGTCAGTTTGTGAGAAAAACATAATCAATTAATGATTATTCAGTACAGTGAGCCAGAGTTCAGTAGATTTATCAGGTTTATGTGTTTCGTCAATTCTTCTGTCGTCCAACTTTTTTACCACATTTGTCTGTTTAACTTCAGAAGATGAAGCTGTGTGAAATAATAATTAATGCAACAAATAGGCCCCATGATGCATGTGTTATTTATAGACCTGGCTGTTTCGGGCTGAAGCATATTTTTAAACAGTCCAGATGAAATAGAATATTTCTGTCTCATGATATATTTCCAAGTGAAACAGGATCTGCAGCTGGGACACAACGCTGGGAGGAATTTGATTTGATTGTTAAAAAGTGGGCGTGTCATAACAGTGGGGAGGTTTCCAGTCACAGTGAAGTGAAGCTCCAGTCCCAGCTGGACGAGGACATCTAACTGGCCTACTGTCCTTGTCCCAGTACACAAGCACGGGAGGGGAATCCATTTATTGAGCCAAGTATGTGCGACTCCTCTACGATAGGTGGAGATATGCCCCCTTTCAGCTTGTTAGTATTGGACCTTTCTCCTGTTGACCTATTACGTCACAGACCAAACAATGGACAAACAAGTTAGCTACGGTTAGCTAGCAGCTAACTGCTACCATGGTGGACAACTTTACAGCTCTGTACATTTGGTCCGTCCAAAAAGTCACGGCTCTGGATGTAGATTTCTCCATGTTGTTACCGGCTTCTTCTTCTCTTACACATTTAATGCTATTGGACTTCCGGGTCAAAGCCCGGGGCGGAAACTGTGGAGCATGCTCAGAGCGCCTCGGCCAGTTTGGGTCTGACTGACTGTAGACATGCAGGAGGAACTCCACTCATAAAGAACTTTATAACTTCAAACTCACAAAGTGCAGCAATGAATAAAAACACATCTTTAACTTTTGTCACAATGAGTGATTTTCGACTTCCTGTCTAGAAGTTGGAGGACTAAGAGCAGGAGGAAGGAGTGGGACGATGACTGTGATGTTCCACAGATTAAATGTGTTGACTGATGTTCAGTTACATGAGTCACTGATGGAAACAGAGTGTGTGTGTTTTCTTTACCTGCTTCTTGACGCTGGTGACGTAGCCCTTCTCTCTCCAGTCCACTGTGTCTGGAACATCAGCGCCTGACGCCCCTGTGAAGGCAGATGGTGCCCTCTGGATGTCAGTGGGAGGACTGAGCGTGGCATAAAACTGCCTGATCTCTTCTGGAGTCTGTGAGGAAGCAGATAACAGCAGAACTCAGATCAGTTTCAGGACTGTAAACACGACTATTAAAGGACAGGTCTTCTTAACAGGTAAAATGTAAGTTTACGAATCTGACTGGACTGAAATCCACAGAGCCTGTGCAGTGACAGGAAGTGCTGGCATTAAAAATAAAATTGTCATTGAAAAAGGAAGAAAAATTCCACTCAAGAATAAAACACAGGTATTAAAAATGTATTTATTTTATTTAGATATTTTTTGCTTTTTGGTGTGTTTTCAGCTACAATTTTTAAATTTTTACCTTATGTCACTTTTTTTTGTTTTTAGTGTACTTTCTTTTTCCTTTTTCACACCGTCATTAACAGAAAGTTGAAAATGAAAATATTAAATAGGTTATTGTCAAATAAAAAAAATGACACTGAAAAAATAATAAAATCAAATTAAAATCAAAAATAATAAATACATTGTTAATAAAAAATATTAAAAGACTGTCACTGAAAAACACATCAGAATGCAAAAAATAATAATAAAATGAAAAATAAAATATATATATTTATTTAAGACATTTTTTTTCAATGACAAGACTTCCTGTCACTGCTGTCACTCCGTAGAAATCCATCATCTAATGTCACAAATGTGTAAATCACTTTTATTATTATTACCTTCTCCATCAATGGAAACTGACTGATTCTTGTCTGATTATTTAACACAACCCGAGGTCACGTCTTCACATTTGAAAAGATCGAAACACAAAATGTTTGGCATTTTTAAGAAGTGACAGAAATGATGAATTGATCATCAAAATAGTTTCAGATTAAATTTCTGTTTATCGACGTACTGTTGCAGCTCAGAATTAAAATCGAATGGATGCTAATGTTCTGTAAAATTTATCACTTCAATCCATAAAATTTCATCTTTAGTTCTGAATCTTTTTTGTATTCTTTGTAAAAACATTTGTAAAAAGGTCGTGATACTTAAACGACCGTCTTAAAACCTGAGTTGGCATCAAGGACACAGTACTCAGTTAGTTCAGTCCGTTCTCATTTATCGTTCATTTCAAACGTTTTCCCAGAAAAGTAATGCACCCAAATTCACTTTTCCCTTGTAATTTGAAGCGCTGCAAAACTGGTGCACAATGCACAAAGACATGGACTTTCCCCCGAGATTTACCCCTGGAGACACGTGTTCGCAACTGTGTAAAGTTTGAGTGAAGTCATTTACAGGTACGTCCTCGCCATGGTCATTTTCCTGAACCTCACCTCTGTAACTTTATGTTAATTATGTAACTGTACATTAAGGACGTAGCGACATTAGTGGAGCACAAATTTGTAGAATATCATACAAACTGTTCTGTGAGGACACAATGGTTGGTTTCATTCTTACCTTTTGAAAAGAATAAGTAATTATTTGTCTAACTCACATTACCTGTGGTGTACCACAGGGTTGTGTTTTAGGTCCCATTTTATTTTCTGTCTACATGTTTCCATTTTGTTGAGATTGTAGATTCACGTAGGGTGGATGATAAATTTACAAAGTTCATGATTGTACATTGCACTCAAACTTTTAATCAGAGCTGTTGAAGTGATAGCTCTCAGCCGTGAATGAAGATCAATAAACTCAAATTCAGTTACTGAAGAATGTCGGACACAGATTGTGTGAGGCAGGTTAAAGGACATAAACCACACACCACTTAGTTAATATTCCATTCTGAGTCCTTCAGTCATTCATTAATTTAGAGGCAGAACACACTGCAGGCTGCTGAGAGCGGAAATCATCTCATTACTTCAGAGAAGTCTGATAGGCCAGAGAGTGTCAGACAGATCAGAGGAAGGGCCAAAGAGGAGGAAGATAAAATTTACATTCTGCATGATGTTAAAACAAACGTATGGTCATTTATGTCCAGATGATCTGAAACACTTAAAGCTGCATTAATAACAGGGTTTTACGATCATAATGTTTCATGCGAAACAAATTATTTTAGTCGACTATTTACAAAACTCGTTCATTTTTTTAAAAAGGGCTCAGCTGCTGAAGGAAAAATGAACTCATGACCATGGATTACACATATATGTATATATATATATATATATATATATATATATACATATATGTAGCATATGCATTTAATTTGATTACCACAAACCCACTGACACACAGCTAACACTGAGTCTTTGGAGTTTCCTGCTGCTGTCAGCTCTGTAGCAGATTTCTTCATTATAACGATAAGCTGGAGAGCTTCAAAGTTCAAACTGGTCAAACTGTATCTAGTCTCTTTCCCAGTGACCTTCCACCGTTAACACAGTGTCATTAATAAATTATTGTGCTGATCATAAATCAATAAAACTTTTTCTCCGTCAGTAAAAGCAGCAGAGCGAGCGAGTGTCTCACCAAGTCTCCCATGTGATTCATGCCCAGTTCGTAGGTGTGAAGCCCCATCGAGGCCTCCAGGTTGTGCATGGTAATGAGCAGGAGGTTCTTCTCCCACAATTCCCTGCGGCGCACATCCTCCACCTCAACACAAAGACACAGAGAGAGTGCAGGAGGTCAGTATGATAAATCTCACATACGGACTCTACGCCTACAAACACCAGAGAAAACTTCCATATTTTTATCTCACACCTCATTTTGGTACGTCTTCTCGTGCGTCTTCTTCCACAGCTCCCAGTGGACGTCCAGCTGGCTGCCAAACATGGCTGCCGCCCCGACACACAGGGAGACGAGCAGCAGGCTGCCCAGCATCATGCCTGTAAACACACAGGGACCACAGGAGAAGTCAGGATGTCGCCTGACCTTTGATGACGCGGCCGCTCGCTAACACGCCAAGAAAACAAAGCGCCCCGGCAGAGATCAGACCTCCAGTCAGAAACATACGAGATAAACGTGTTGGCTTCATAAAACCCACACAGAGAGGATCAACGTGTCAGCGGCTGCAGGGAGGCTCACTGAGGACGACACTATGTTTTCACAGGATGGATTCAGAGTCAGAAGACAGAGAAGATACAAATCTCTACTCACTGTTTGTTCCTTTAAGGAACATGATTTTATTATTATTATTTCTCCTTTATGAGTCAATCATTCACTAAACCCTCCAAGTCTGCAAATCAGAAACCAACATTTTCCTTCAACCACCAAATTCTCATCTGTTCACCTTGGAGTCCAAGTTTGTGCCAAATTTGAAGAAATTCCCAAAAGTGTTCTTGAGATATCGTGTTCACGAGAATGAGAAGGACAAAGTCACAGTGACCTTTGACCTATGAACAACAAAATATTATCACTTCACCACTGCGTTAAGACAAAAATACAATTTCTCTACACGACTGCTGTAAAAATCACTAAATATATAAATATATATAACTTTATGTCAACTCCTTCACATCTGACCTCTGACCTCCATGCTGTGTGATATTCAGGGGAGGTCGTCCCGTCACAAAGTTTAATAGTTGAGACTTTGATCTTTCCAAATGAGCCTGACAGAAAAGCAAAAATTAAAAATTAAGGTTTTGTCCCAGTTCTCAAGAATGAGAATAATATTTTGTTTTCTGGTTTGAGCACACAAACCTGAAAACCAGCCGACTGACTTCACTCTGTCTCTGTGAGGCTCATCATGTTCAGCTCCTGTTGACACTGCGTGGCTGTTCGAGGCTGTTCGAGGCTGTTTGAGTCTGTGGTTAACGCTGATGGTATTTTAGATTACACGACACTTTCTGAACATTCTCATCACCCACATGTCATCTGACTGATACCTCTCCAAGAGTCTTAAAGGGGAACTACGCTTAAGTTCAGACATATTATTCCTGTGGTCTGAGACGGTCCATGACTTTAAGTAACCATGAACAACTGTCTCCCAGATTCAAAAACTAGAGTACTGAAACTCAAATGTGTGATGTCATGGAGTATAAAGTGTGGAGCTGCTCTAGACACAGTCGATGGTTAAATGATGACACAGACGGGGATGTTCTGAGTACATGGAAACATTTTCTGTTTCAGAGCTGAACTCAGATAAAGAACAGCTTGGTCTGAGAAAAACAAACAAAATCAGGCTCCCATTCACTGTCTATGGAGCAGCTCCACACTTTATAACAACAACCTTCATAGCAACCTGCTCTGCAGCCGCCCTGAAAGCCTGTTTTCACGTATAGTGAACTCTAAGGCTGTAGTTTCCTGGTCGACTGCTCGATTATTTGGTCGCTATGCTCTCGTCCGACCAAATTCTCATTGGTCGAATAATCGCAGTGTTACTTTCATAAGGAGCAAAGTGCTCCATCAACAGCTTTCAGGATTAATCCATTATTTCCAGTGGCGGGGGGACAGGCTAAGTTACCTGTGAAAATGTTTTCAAAACACCCCCGTTGTTGACAGAAAGTTGAACTCGCCCACCCTCACGCTCAGCGCCGTGGTGACGCAGACCTCCTGTCTGTCTCTGTGAGCTGACACCATTTCCCTCAGTGGACACAAAGCTTGTGTTTATTTGTATTTCACAGATAAGAGACAATAAATTGTGAAGACAGTAAAGCCTCCACTAAAATAGCATTTTAGGTCTTGTGTGTGATTTATCCTTCAGGATTTATCCTGGCTTCATATGAGCAGAGGAAATCTCCGCTCGTCGCTAGGCTAATGTATACAATGTAAAATGCCATAGGCTTGTGCTAACAACATTAGCATGTTGTACTTGTGGGGAAAATGTGTCCAGATAAAGACAAGTGTTTGACTGTGAACGCTGTGAGTTATAGTGAAGCTGATTTGTGTACTTGTGTTTGAAATAGTCTCATTAAGCCATGTTTAATGTGTATTTAATGTGTGTTTAATGTGTGCTTAATGTGTGTTTACTGTGTGTTTAATGTGTTTACAGTGTTTACTGTGTGTTTACTGTGTTTACTGTGTGTTTACTGTGTTTACAGTGTGTTTACTGTGTTTACTGTGTGTTTACAGTGTGTTTACTGTGTGTTTACTGTGTTTACAGTGTGTTTACTGTGTTTAATGTGTGTTTAATGTGTGTTTTGAATCAACTATATAAATAAAGTTTGATTTGAACTAACTTTACAGCACTTAACACAGTCCTCCACCGCCCTTACTGTGACGTGGCGCTGCGGTGAGGTCATGAAGCCCCTCGCTTTCAGATGAACTTCTAATTGGAGGAAAACCTGTTTCAAACTACTCCTCGTCCTCGCAAGTGTTTCAGTGGTTTCATCTGTTTAGTGAAGCGTCCCAGGTGAACATCATGTGATCTAGAGGGCTGAATATAACGGCAGAGAGCAAAGTGAACCTGGAGCACTTTGTGTTCACAAGGCGCAGGTTCAGTGAACCGCACCAAGGACTTGAAGCGAACCGGACTCAGAACACCTCCCGAGTTGGTCTGAGTCCGGTTCGCTTCAGTGGGGCCTGAGTTCTCTTGGAGTGTTCACATTTGACCAAGTGTGAAAACACCCAAGAAGCATGAGCTGTTGCATGCTGTGTGCACACAACGTTATGTTATCACACATACGCCCTGAACTTTGACCCTCTCTCAGATATCTGTTTCCATGGAGATAAAACAAAAGGCCCGTCACTGAGCCCGCCGCAGATGAAGGTCACCCTGAGAGCTCTGCTGTCGTTACTGTGCAGTCTGTGTTGTCTGAACTTTATAACTTCATACATTGTAGATTCAGACATTTTCACAGCAGTGAGGTCACATCTTTTGTTGCTGGTTATCTTTATCATTATTTTGTTCACTTAATTAATATCACTACTATTACTGTACATACACCTGTGACTGAGACTTCTGACAGCTGTCAATCAGCAGCTCAGTCATGTGATGTCTCTTCCACTGTGCAGAGGATTGTGGGTCAGAATAGCCAGTAAAGCATGCTGCCTTACAAACGGCAACATGTGGCCAGCTGCAGTAAAACATCATGGTGTTTTTGGCGTACTGCATTTTACATACTCCATCTTATTCTAGTGTGGTAGTGTGGGGGGGTCTGGGATGCACACTTCCTTCTCTGGTGTCTGACTCTGACAGAGATGAACATGGTCTTTCACGTCTGTCCGTCCTGGAAGAGGGATCCCTCCTCAGTTGCTCTTCCTGAGCTTTCTACCATTTTTTTTTGTCCCCAGTAAAGGGTTTTTTTTGGGGAGTTTTTCCTGATCAGCTGTGAGGGTCCAAAGGACAGAGGGATGTCGTATGCTGTAAAGCCCTGTGAGGCAAATTGTATTTGTGATATTGGGCTTTATAAATAAAATTGATTGAATTGATGGTCACTGATATTGATGACACTTCCCAAGGCCATGGAAATGACATAGAGGAAACCTTAGTTTAGTTGGTGTTCCCCTTTCATTGTGGGTGTGTGTGTTTATGAGCTCTGTGTGACAGTCAGCAGTAAAAGTATCACTTCCACATATTTCAGACTATTGAACTGCACATAAATCCCCAAATGAGTCAACATCACAAGACCAGAACTGAAAGTAATGAACAAGCCATAAATTTGTCCGAACTCATCAGTGCTGTCGCTGAACATCAACTTCAGTTACTGTTTAATCAAACTTTTGTTCAGAGGAGTGAAAGACAGAGTCAGCGTTTAATAAAGGAAGTAACACGAGCTGTTAATGTTCAACATTCGGGTCAGTTTAGTCTAAATCCGTGTTCAGTATGTCGACTGTCTGGTTTCACCTGATCTGCTGGATGAATGACTTCAGTATAAAATCCAGGTGACCGTTAATCAGGTGACACAAAGCAGATTATCAGAGTCACCTGATACCTGACTGAGATACTGTCACAGGCACAGAGCACCAACATGAACCCAAATCTGCCTTCTACATTCACACAGAACCAGAAACTCAGGAACCTGTCAGTCACTAACAGAACATGAGCTGAGCATAGATCAGGAACACGTCTTTGATTGGTCACGTGTGTTTATCTTGGTGGTGAACTATGTGTTATTACACTGGCAGTTTAACTACATTTTGCATCAGCTTGGTGGGAGTTAAACTACATTTCTATATTTGCAGTGATTCAAGAGGTTAAAATTTATTTTCTGACATTTTTCCATGTCATTTAACTGAAGATACAAACAGTTTGGAGTCATGAAAGAAACGGGATGATTATTTACTTTTATTTTGCTTCTCTGCTGTAACTGAACCTCTGAACACAAATATCATCATCAGCAGCATTATCAGTCATAATGAGTCGTCCTGTCACTGTTACGCTGACGACACACAGGTCTGCTTGTCCTTTTAGTCAGATGATGTTCGCTGTCTGAGCTCTTTAACGGAGTTCTTAACTTCTATCAAGGAAGAGATCACTTGGATCTTTCTGCAGATTAAAGTCCAGCTCAGACCAAAGATCAGCGACGAGAAGAAACCGTTTTAGAACATCACAGAGAAAAGTGTCAGCGGTGTGAACTGGACTCGACTCAAGCCAGCTGATGGTGTCACCTTGGCCTGTCGTGATATGCGATAAGTCGGTTAATTGCACGTTAAATTTAAAGGGAGACGGTAACTTTTCCGGACGCGATTAATTGCCATGTTCATGCGTGTTTGTTTTCCTCGTCTCTCTCCACCAAAGAGACTGGACGACAAGAGCGTTCACTGCTGTGCATCGTCTGGCACCAGGTGAGTCGGTTCATTAGCGTAATGAACGGAGGGAAAGCTCTTGTCATTGAGAGTCTTTGTCTCTGTGGGGGAGGCGGGGCTATGGGCTGCACACACAGACACACACACACACACACACACACACACACACACACACACACAGTGCGATCTTCGTGAGGGGGAGATGAGGCGGAGAAAAACAGAGAGCTGAGCGTAAGAGAAAGACAGGGAACTTGTTCCTAAACCAAACACCACGGCCCCTGTGTGGGAGTGTTTTGGATTTACACCAAATGACAGAGGGGAGCCAGGTAATGTGGACGAGCCGGTTTGTTCTAAAACCATCTCAACAAAAAGAGCGAATACGACCGACTTAACTGCACACCTGAGAATGAGAGACTGATAACCTATTTTTTTGTATTTATTTATTTATTTCAATATTTTTATGTGTTATTTTGGCTATTTAAATTTTCTTTTTTGCATTCCTAAATAAATAAATACATTTTAAAATTAAATAAATGTTTATTTCTCTTTAAAAAGGTGAACTTGCATCATTATGCCTTTATTATCATTACACAAGTTAAATAAATGGTCTTAAAAGCACAATATTGCGCAATGTTATCGCTTATCGCAATAATTTCTGACACAATTAATCGCCCAGCAAAATTTGTTATCGTGAAAGGCCTAGTGTCACCTGACACTCAGCTGGTTTTAAAGCACGTCACCTGCCTCACTGGCCAATCAGCTTGTAGTGAGGTCTGCTGGTCAAGTCAAAATGACAACAGACGGCGTGTTGGCTCGCTGCAGCGACCTGTGCTGCACTGTCTCATCTAGTTGGTGTGAACCTGTACGTTTTTACAACGCTGCAGAACAAAGCGTCGACAGTAGTTCTTTGTTTTAACTCGTCTTGTTGCAAATCTTTGGTTTGAAATAATCTCTGACCCTGATCACCTTAAAAACAAATCACTGGTAACTAATAAATGTTCTCAAGCACATGACCTGTTTTAAAATGATTGCTCTTTTCCTTTTGATGTCTGACTGGTTCTATTGTGATTTGTACCTTTAGTGTTTTATTTCCTTTTGTTCTGTTTTCACCTCGGTGCAAACTGGTTTTCTATCTTATTGTTGTTTTATGTTTATGCACTTTGGATCACTGTTTAGATCAGGGCTATACAAATAAAGTCATTGTTATTATTAGATATATTTTATTTTATCTTGCTTTTATTTTTATTGTTTACAATCAGCACTCAGGTGAAATATCAGTATATATGGACAGTGTACAGTGCTCATACCTCCAGTGTTCATCATCCTGTCTTTTATTATATTTTGCTTTTTTACTGTTGTTATATTCTTCTGCCTTTTCCCCATTTACAAATTCTGTGTTTTCACTGTTTACTTCTTAGACTGATTTTAGTTTTTTACTGATGCTTCTTGTTCGCACTTTTCCTTCTGCTGCTGTGATGATGCACATTTCCCCGCTGTGGGACTAATACAAGATTATCTTCTCTTCTCTTCTCTTATTTATTTGCATCAGAAGTATTTGGTTATTGCTATTTATGAACAAATGTTACGTGTTATTTTGGAAGTCACCTGTCTAGCTGAGTCATCCTCCCCCACCTGGACTCCAGTTTCTGATGGACATTGTGAACAAAACCAAAGCCGACATTTCTGTCACTTCTCCAACAGTGGAGATTTTTTTTCTTTTTTTAACGTATGACGTGTGACGAGTGGTCACTTTTTACCACAAACTCACCTGAGTGACATTTGACTTCTTTTGTGTTATATTTAGTCATAACTTTGTGTACCTTGTCAGTTTGATCACTTTGAACATTTTTCTGAGCAGCTCTAATGAACCAAACTACATTTCTCTCAGGGGAGCGTTGCTGTAGTTCACGTGTGTCCAAAATCAGGCCCGGGGGCCAACTGTGGCCCACAGACCAGTTTCAAATGGCCCTCAGCTTTACTTTCAAAATACAATATACAGTATGTGGCCAACCACACAGTGTAAGATATGAAGCAATCGAGCACTTTGCATTTTATCTGTTCGCCTCACAACAGCAGGACTGTCTGTCACACAGTGTGCAGACGTACATCAAGGTGGAGTGTGTTTCATGAGCAGACGGTGAAGTAGGTCATTTATACAGACACATTCATCACAGACGTGGGTCTTAGCGGGGCAACAATAAAAAGAGCCACGACATGAGCAAGAAGTTAAAAGTACAAAACTGTTCCTGCCTGTAAACAAACAAACACACACACACACACACACACACACAGCTCTCTGTCAGCAGATGTTTCCTGCTCTCTGTCGGACAATAACGCAGCAAAGGAGCGTGAGGTGGAGGGAGGAGAGACGCTGTGAGGAACAGAGTTAAATACATTTTTACTAATAGATGAAACAGTTTGTTTTTAATCGTTAATCAGTTAAAGACAGAGGCAGAGGCCCTCAGGTATCTACACGTGATCTGATCTGGCCCCCTTTAAAAGACGTGTGGACACCCCTGGTCTGAAGAGGAGCATCTGAACTGTTCAGAGGATAAAACACTAAAACACGTTTAGTCCTAAAGTCTTTATAGACACTCACAGCTACATTAAACCTCAGTTTAACACAGTTATATCAATATTACAGGATCATTTTAATCCACCTGCAGCACACACACACACACACACACACACACACACACACACACACACACACACTGCTGGTAAAACACAAAAACGAAAGTAAAGAAAAGAAGCGTTAAAGCTTTTTACTGACGGCTTTTCTTTGATAAAAAATGTCCTGACATTCAAATAAAATCAGAATCTGTTGATTCAAACTGCAGATGATTAATGAAAGATGTTAAACTAACCTCTGTCGGTCGGACTCATCGCTGCTGCTGCTGCTCTGTGTGTGTGCGTGTGTGTGTGTCGCACCTCTGTGTCTGTTTCCTGCTTGGTTTTTGTGAAGAAAGCGTCACATGATGTGTGTCAGCTCCTCTTCCTCTTTACACAGAAAATGCGTTATATCACACTGATGTGTTGAGTGTTTCACCTGAAGACACACACACACACACACACACACACGCTGAAGCAAATAAAGCAAATAAAGAAACACATTTAATCTCTCTATTTTTAAAGCCTCAGAGCCTCAAAGTGAACCAGAGAGCCTGACACCAGAGTAAATCATCTTATTTATTGTCCAAACACATTAAAACAAAAACATTTATATTTAAAATAAAGTGTAGAGTCTCACCAGCGGCCTCTGGAGGCTGTGGTGTGAAATACACCTCATGATAAAACAGGATGAAATGTCCCATCAGAAGATTTATTTTGCTTTAAATCCTCAGTAAACGTCAGCAGAGTGAGGTCATGACATATGTTGAGTGCAGAGTTGAGCTGTTGTCCTGAGGGTGGAAACATTCCTCCAGTGAACATGTTGTTATGTTATGAATATGTTTGAGGTTTCTACTGTAGAAGTCAAATATGTGGTAATCAAAGCTGTGAAGGTTCATTGTTGAGTCACTGTGTGCTGCCCGTGTTTTATAAAAGGTGAGCTGAGCTGTCAGCAGGCCGGTCTCACAAATTCACAGACACGACACTGGAGACGTCTTATGATAGAGATGAACATTCAGTTCATGATGAGCTCTGATGAGTGCAGGCAACATGTTAACAATATGCTCCATCAATGTGTGATCAAACCTCACATGTCAGCCTCCTTTACTGTGACCATCCCGAGACACACCTGTGTAGCAATGATGCTGTTGAATCAGACTCACCTGTCAGGAGGATGAGATGTGTTAGAGAAGGAGAAGAGCTCACTGACACAGAGTTTAAAGAGACATAGACCTGTTGAGGGCATAAAGAAGTCTCAGATCTTTAAATTAAACTTGTGAAAAATGGGAGCAAAAACAAAAGTGTTGTGCTTAATTTTTTAATAAAAAGTTATAAATGATAAAATGTGAGACCTCAGCTTTCATCAGGGGGCCAAACGCTCTCGTCACGGCAATATATAACAGTTAATAAACAGTTATTAATGTGCTGCTGCCTGTCTCGACCAGCACGCTCTTGTAGAAGAGATTTTTAATTTCAGTTAGCTTATAGAAAAGTGTATATATATATATATATATATACTGGTCCATACCCACTGAGTGCACAGGTGCCCACGTACAGTTTCACATGGTGTGTGTTTGGGATACAGGTCATAGGAAACTGCAGATTAAATAGTCAACTGAACCCATTAAGAAGAGCAATGTATTCAGACAGAGTGTTTGTGAGCTTGAGAGTACGATTGCTTTATTGAAGGTACAGTAGTAAGTAAATAGTGGGATAGTTAGTGGGCTGAAACTGTACATTAGTGGTTGAGGTAGCACGTTGAAAGGCAGATAGTTAAGTTCTACATATCTACCAAGTTTAGTAAAAATCCATATGGCGGTTAGGCCTAGATAAGAAATGAGCTCTCTAGCGCCCCCATTTTGTTTGATGGGGTCAATAATGGAGGGGTCCCCTCAGATTATGTGTGGTCATATGCCTACAAAGTTGCGTGGTGATGGGTGAAACCCTTGAGATGTTATACACCTTTATGTGATGAGCCACGCCCTCTGCAATATTCATTGCCTTATAGAAGCTCAGTTTTAGTAAGTTTTCCAACTTTTGCCAAGAGGGAACTTTAGATATTGGTCCCTAGATTATGTTCACCCAGTTTCATGCAGATCGCTCAAACTTCCTAGGAAGAGATCCATTTGAAGTGTTTTTCAAAACATTCAAAATGGCAGAAAATCTATATAAGTGGAAGTTATGGGTTCTTGAGGCAAATGTGTTCCTCATGAGGAGAGGCATCTCAAACTGTGAGGTGTTTGCAAAACATTTCAGCAGCTGAGTCTTTTCCTGTTTCTTTGGATCAGAATGAAAATTAAATGTCATATTTAACTTCAAAATGAACCTTTATTCATAGAAAACATCACTTTGATCATCAGAAAGTGCAGAACAGAACAACAAAAACAAAAGTCGACACAATTAAGAGAAAAAACATTTTAAAGGAAGTGACTCTAGTGTCAACAGGAAGAGGAGGAGCTCCATTGCCCAGCAATGTTTCCTGTCACCATACACTTAAACTGTTTCCACACACACTGAAGTTAAAGCTGAAGAACGACCAGCCGGCTGTGAAATGTTGATGTGTCTGGTGTCTTTGTAGATTTAAGTTGGCACCACACCAGCCTGGGCTCTGGCCTCAGGTAACCAACCCTCGGCTCTGGAGGAACTGAGAGTGGTGACGGAGACGAGCGCAGCAGAGGTCTGCTGCTTTACAGATAAAACTGAAAAGTCCAAAGTGCTTCAATGAACTCAAGATAACAAAACGTCCTGGACAGACATGTTTAAGGACATCAGGACCTCTCAACATTCAGCTCAGTTCATTCCCAAAGAGTCCAGTTTGATTTTTATTACGTGTTGTTTGAAAAAACATCGCAAAGGTAAAGTTAAATCTTGTGTTGGTGTTTGTAGTGCTGCTGACATGTGAGGATGAACTCTGGACATTTTCAAGTGTAGTTCTGTGTGTAGTAGTCTGAGCAAAGCCCCTTCGTCCTCATCACATGACGGGGAAGCTGGCGAGGTTGGCGATGCCGCAGAGGTTGTCGCGGTTACGTGCCATCATGATGTAGCCATTGTTGCCCCAGCTCTCGCCCCAGCTGTCAGGGACAGAGACAAAAGACAGAGACGGAGAGAAGGACACATGAGAGTTGTTTGAACGTCGCCAGGAGTCAAACAGCATTTCAGCTCATCAGTTTGTCACCAACACGGCATCAAATCAACGCCGACACACAAGCTGTCGTTTCATTTTGGCGGCCTCATGGGCCACCTGATGCCGCTCAGACAGGTGATGTGTCCCACCTGTTCTTGACGATCCAGTATTTCTTCCCCTTGGTGTTCTGTCCGAAGCCCACGGCCAGCACGGCGTGATTGATGTCCTCTTTGTTACAGTTGCGGTCGTAGTAAACACCTGAGCACATGGTGGAGAGGAAGAGTGAGTGAGGAGTCTCAGCTTCACTGAGCACACACACACACACACACACACACACACACACACACACACACACACACACACACACACACACACACACACACACACACACACACACACACACACACACACAGAGCTCACACAGTTTTTACAATCATTCCACTTTTTGAAAGTGATCAAAGTTGTTATCAGGTGCTTTTATTTATTCAGCTAAGTGTTTTAGTTTAAAGACAAAATGTGTAAATTCAGTGTCAAAGCTCCACGCTGCCAGAGAGAAGCTCTGCTGGAGAAATCCTGACAAACCTAAATGCGGTAAAAGTTCTAATTATTTCTTCTGCAACAACAATCATTAAATGTATTTATATTCCAGGGCCGCAGCCATGAGGTCAGGGACCAAAATCTGCTGGGGGGTCTGTCTGACCTTTTTCCTGTTGACCTATCACATCACAGACCAAACAATCGAGCGTCGCCCAGCTGTTTAACAGCTCACGTATTCAACTCTTTCAGCTGACACAGCTGAACTGTGTCTCCTCGTCCGACCAAAAAGTCACGGCTCTGGATGTAGATTTCTCCATGTTGTTACCGGCTTCTTCTTCTCTTACACATTTAATGCTATTGGACTTCCGGGTCAAAGCCCGGGGCGGAAACTGTGGAGCATGCTCAGAGCGCCTCGGCCAGTTTGGGTCTGACTGACTGTATACATGCAGGAGTCACATGATGGAGCGTAGGAAGGAACAGATAACAGTCTCAGTTTGTCTTTTACCCTGTATGGGTATAAAACAGAACATATGACTGACCCTTGGTGTAGAACTGGAAGCTGCTCAGCGTGGCGTCGATGCCCACGGACACTGGACCATGTTTAAAGAGTGCGACAGCCAGCGCGTGCTCGTTGCCCTCCGGGACCTCCTTGTAGCCTTTGCACTGGGCTGCCATGCCTGTTGAATTGTAGCGGCACGGCTGGTCCTGCAGACGAGACAACAGAGGAGGAAAACACTGAAAATATCTGTTTCACACTTCTGTTTTCTCTCCGGAAAAAAAACACTATAAGAGGCAGTACTGAAAAATGTTGTTAGCATGTTTGCAACTCAAAGATCAGCACCTGAAATTTAAGAACTTCAACAACCTGAAGTCCCCTGGTGTGACATCATCACACAGCGGGTCATTTTAAACACCTGAAGGGTTAAAGATACTTTAAACAAAAGGAAACAAAGAATTTCTAAACGGTGAAGAAATATATAAAGTAAGAGTAAGAGAGTTGCTGCTTTTCTCTGGTAGTACAATAAATATTTTGTTTTGTTTTTAAGGCGTTGCTCAGATGAAACATTTGATGATGTCACACTGGAACATTGCGATCCTGTTTTCTGATGTTTTATGGAACAAAAACAGCTTTTAATCATTAACCAGCTGTTTTTCTTCTTCGTTCCACCGACAGACGACTAAAGAGGAAACTGTGTTTGTTTCTAAGACGATAGGAGTTTCCATCTCATCCTTTCTGCTAAATTACCTCATTCAGTCGCACATTTCCTGCTGATTAAAGGTCATAAACAGTTTGATTTCTGTCTTTGCATGTTGAAATGTGATGGGACAAACTGTGACATCCCGACAGGCCTGTGAGGAACTGCTGAGCACATGGTTTCAGTCTGAGTCTGCAGCTCTGCTGGTAAACAGGTCCGCTGGCTGTTCAGCGTCATGTTCAAGAAATACTTCAACATTTTGAAGCTGGAGCCAGTTGCTTAGCTTAGCTTAGCTTAGCTTAGCATAAAGAGTGTAAACAGGGGCCACCAGCCTGGCTCTTTTCAGAGGTAACAAAATCTGCATGAGCATGACAAATCTTATGTGACTTTACTGAAGAGTTTTTGAGAAATGTAAAGGCAAAGTCAGTTTAAATGACAGTGAGACATTCATAATTTCCTCAGATTTATTTATCAAAATCCCAATGATATAGTATGATGCAGTTTGTCAGCCAGGTCTCACTCAGTCATCAAACCCCCCCTGGTGGACTGGCTCTAGCTGTGGTTTGTGGTGACACAACAGGACGTCACAACAGCAGAGAACAAGAGTTAGCACATGACAGGAAGGAGAAATGAAACCTTCAGTTCCTGTGGACACTTCATGTCTCAGGACAGGTGTTGACTGAAAGTGTGTTCGTGCAGCCTCTGACCCACTGAGGTGAAAGTATCTCTTATATAACTCTCTGTGTCGTCCTCACCTCTCCGATGTACGGGTACGCCTCCTCAGAGTCGATGCCTCCGTTGTCCACCACGTACTTGAAGGCGTTGGTCATGTATCCTCCTCCGCAGCCGTCGTTCTCTGTGACGCAGTCCACCAGGTTCTGGGGGCTGAGGTCCACCAGCTGACCTGTCTTAGCCAACTGGCCCTCGAGGGCCCCGGCCGAGCTGAAGGCCCAGCAGGAGCCACAGGAGCCCTGTCAGGAGGGAACGACAGAGAGGAGGGTTAGTTTGATGATGTGCACAGAGCACCTGGTAAAGACCTGCAGACAGTGACATGAAGCTGAGCACAGACACAAACAGAAATGCATCAAAAACTGCAGCAAAGTTTTTACTGGAAGCTGCACGTTTGGTTCGATGAATGAAAATGAGAATGAATATGTGATTTGTAATTATCTCACTGTCCAGGCAGGCTCTCATCTTAATCACAGAAGGAGAAAAATCAGCTCAGTGAAAAAGAAACAGCTGATTTGAATTAAAGCTGAAAAAATGAACAACCAGGGCTGTGACAACAACTGTTTCATTGTCTGAGTGTGTTTTATTTGGCCAAAGGGCCAAACATTGTTTCAGATTCATGTCTTTGTCTTATGTCAGACTAAAATATCTGCAGGTTTTTAACTGTTAGTGAATGAAAACTGAAGACGGCACCTTTGGGATGTTGAAACAGACATTCTCTGATGTTTTACAGACCAAAATAATTGAGAAATTAATTATGAGAATAACCAGTAATGAACACAGCATCTTAACCTCACATTAAATTATATCTCATTAGAAAATTAAACTGCTCCAAGAGACGTGAAAACAAAAGCTGGTGTGTTCTCCTGTGTGTCCACTGGGTGGCAGACTTTGACTACTTTGATTCAGAGTGTCTGAGCGGTGCAGGCTCACAGGAGGAGTGTGTTCATGTCACACACACAGAAATGACTGTTTTATCAGACGTGGACAGAAACATGTCAGAGACACTGATATCATGCTCCAAGATAAGTCAGTGATTAAACCTGGTGACACTGTGTCACGTGTGCAGGATAAAACTCAGCAGCATCGTTGATCCTGGGCGTCGAAGGCTTCGGCCTCGAATGCTCCATGAAGAGCCCCAGATAGAAAATAAAAATTCATTTAGACCTGTGTCTGTAGAGCTTTTAAGTAACGGCAGATAAAGTCAGAGGAGGCAAAGATGTGTTGGACCTCACTGCTGCTGTTGTGACTGTGTTGCGGACGCATTACGGACACGGATATTAAAGCTCTCCTACAGAGGAGTGAGACACACAAACTGTGAGGTGCTTCTGTGTCTCTTTGTCATCATTTTTGAATTTCTGTTATTTTGGTATTTGATATTTTGCAGGTGAAGGCCACAGGGCCCCCTGACACTTTGGGCCCCTGGGCCTGTGCCCTACAGGCCTGTTCAGTAATGGGAGCAAACCTCTGCAGAGAGTCACATGATCAATGTTCAGGTGTCCACATACATTTGGCCAAATAGTGTATTCAGATCTGTGTCCTGAGCGGGCGAACAGAGCTGATGTGTTCGTGCGCTCTCAGGCATTAAGTAGTAAAACACCTTCAGTCTCTGTCTGACTATAAATTGATGCCTGGAGTTGAGCTGAACGCCTCTGCTGCTCCTCCTCCAGGAAATCGCTCTGCTGCTCCGAGTTGGGCCAATTAAAAAGTTTGTAAACGTGTGATCACATCGTTTCACTGGAGGATGTTCTGAACGCAGCTTCGAGCTCTGCTGAAACTGAAATTTGCCTCAAACAAACAAAACATCAAAAGACAATTGAGTGATGATGAAGGGAGCAGGGGAGGAAGCAGCAGAGCTGTTAGTATGCAGAGAGCAGAGCCACGCTGCTGCATTATTCATGAACAACAGGAAGCTCAAGAGCGGCTCATAAATCCTGTTTATGGCTGCAGGTTGGTTTTCATCCACCAGAGGGCGACAGCCTCCTCCACATGAACTCATACTGCATTTACAGGAGTTATTATTATTATCATACTAATCATAATTATTAGAAATGGAAAAAAACATCTGAACTCAATATTCATTAAACATCTAATCTTTGTTGTGCATTATTACTCCATCCTCCTGACACCTGAGCTTTTGTTTGATGCATTTTTAATTTCTTCTTCCTACTTTGGATCAGAAGGATCTGATGAGTCTAAAAACTTAGCAATGCCTTTGATTAGTCACTAATTTTGCAAATACAGAAAAGATGTCCTCATATAGGAGCACTGGGTTTATAGTTTATGTCAGTGCCTGAAAACTACAAAACTACAAACAGTTCAACATCAGTTCAGTATTCTGTAACTCTGGGTCAGAGGTCACTGATTTTAACACCTCAACTCAGCTGTGCAAAAATAAAATTGCAAATAATGTAACATATCTAAAAACCTTGTGATTTGTTTGTTTTGTAACTCTGCATGAATTCTCTCTGCTCCGTACTCTGAACCAGGAACATCCTTCTGTCTGTAGGAAGCGTCCGTCACACACGAGCACTTCTTGATTAACGGCGTCTTATCTTGTTATTGTTGCTAAATTTGGTCAAATTGTTTCCACATTAAACTAAAATGTTATCAAGCATAAATAAACAGTTTCAGTCATTAAATGTGATCAGGTTTTGGATCTTGTCCACTCCTGTGTGATCGGCTGCAGACTGACTTGGCATAGTCTCGTGACCAGCCTCCCTTACTTCAGAATGGGAGTCTGGGGACATTCGTCCTTCGCTGTGTAAGAGAAATGGGCGGGGACATCCAGACCATGTGACGGCGTTGCCATAGGTACGGCATGTGTGTTACATGTAAGAGAGACGTACCAGAAACACAGAGGGCAGGTTACAGGTGCGCAGTACTATGATGTAGATTGGTAATGTAGTCAGTCTGGTGGACGCTGCAGCTCTGCAATAGAGCTGAATCAAATGAAATCATGTTGATCTCTTCTTGTGATGCACTGAACACTTCCTGTTGTACTACGGACAAAAGTTCGGGTGTAGGCGGGTGTAAGGCAAAGCTAATCAGCCGCTGGTCGAGGAAGTATGGAAGTACACGGATTTGGATCCAATCACATCACTGCCGCTGGCAGCCAGTGCTAGTTCTGTTACAAGACCTCAGACAGAGTCAGCCAGCAGGCTGACGTCATCAGCGTCTGTGTAAGAGACTAGACTTGGCAGAGATGGCCGCCATCTTGTTTTTACATGGATTAGTGTATTGTGCTTTCTAACACTAGATGGCATCACAGTGTCCACGAATGAGGACATCAAGTCTGAGTTAAGCAAAATGACGTTTAAGGTTCAGCAAACGGAAAACGTGCTGTGAGGACGCAGGAGGTTAAAACTGTTTAAACTGAAATAATAAATAAAATACAACGAAGCCTCTGCAGACGACTGTGCTCGGTATTTTCTATATTTCTGGTGGTGATGACGCACTAACCCTTTGCTCCTCCTGAGGGCCTCCTGACTACCTCTGGAACAGCTTAAATATATTTTGGAGTTTGGAGTTCTCTTCTTTGTTCAGGGTTAAAAAAGAATTTGTAATAATCAAATGAACAAAGACTGTGTGTTTTGGCGTCCGTAGAAACAAATCATTAAGCTTCTGTTTGTCAGAAAGACTCAAACTGAACCTCAAACTCAATTTTAAGTGAAAAAATGTTATATATTGAGTCAAAAACTAAACAATAACTTAAAAGTGACAGAAAATGAAACATGAGCTCTGCTGAAGCTTCAGTGCTTCAGTGTGAGCTCTGGTGTTCATCAGACATCATCACGTCGCTCTGCTGCTGGCAGGAAGCACAGATATCGGCGACTCCATATTTCCATCTACTTCCTGTTCTGTGCACCCCGCGTTTACATAAATAAGACGTGGCCGTCTGATGCACTCATAGTGACTAATTATATTTAATAACAAAACCATTCCTCTGTTTCAGAGTCCATTAGCAGAGAGAACAGGCTGTTTCCTGCGGCAGGTCACGTGATCGTTCACTAACGAACTGCCTGTTTGCTTCTTTTTTCTGGAGCGTGAAAGATAAAAAAAAAAAAAAAAAACGGATGGAGAATGTTTTCAGATACTTTTTCTTTTTTTCATGGCTAGAAGTAAAAACAATTAATACTCATCTTATTACTGCGCCTGTGTGAGGTCACATGGTGCTGCTGCTCTCTGCAGGACGCCACCACACGTGTCAGAAGATCTTTATGAATATTTATTTTCACTTCAGCGCTCAATGAAGAGGCTTTTCACTGTTGGCTGAAAACCTTGTATCTCCAGGTCGTGCTGCTAAACACAAATATGAAGTGTTTTCATAATGATTTCAGTATCTGCCTGTTCACTTCAGAGACACCTGTTTAAAATACACGCTGTATTCTTACAGTTTACTTTTCCCTTTCTTTCTTCACGCTCCCGGTGATGTCATTATTTTTGCCTCTGCCTGCCGCGGCCTCGTTTCCCCACAGAAATCAATAACGCGTGTTTCCTTCTCGGTGTTTTGCCTGGAAACAGCCATGGGGAAATTTGCCTCAGTTTCCCCCCAAGTTCTCAAACACACCATCAGCTGCTAAACTTAACTCAACTTCTGTCTGTGCAGTCACACCTTATCTTTCAGTGCTGACAGGAAAGACAATGAGTTCTTCCTCATTGTTGAGGCTGTTCCTGTTTTGATGTTTATGGACTACGACTCATTCACTTCACTCCTACGTCCTCTCACGTCTCAGGTCTGTTTCGGTTTCTGTGCTCACTGAGCTGCAGTTATTGTGTCATGTGATATCAGCTGTTGATCATACTGAAAGTATCTGATTCTGTCCTGAACATCCTGTCCCTCATGTTGCTCAGGCTCTGCCACCTCCCTGTCCTCCTCACAGTAACTTTCATTCTGACTGCACAGTTTTTACCTGTGTGAAATTCGACACCACAGAGTCGACCTGTGTGACTTTCAGCAACACAATGAACAAATGTTGGTGCTTTGTTTGTGCAAACCACAGATACATTACATTGACTGGTGTCATCACAGACTGTGAAAATAATGGCTGTAGGACACTATCAGCAGACAGCCTGTCACTCACAGAGGCCCCGCCCCTTTAGTTTTAGTTTTAGTTTCTCTGGTTACCATGGAGACGACTGAAACCTGCCCAAGTGGACATTAGAGAAACTGCAGTTTCTGGCTTCATTTTTTACCCCTGGAGGTTGCAGCTTGGTTGTTTTGTAGCAGGTACGTAGAAACTTCGTGTTTCAACAAAGCTGTGGTTAATGTGCGGCTCAAAATAAATTATTTTGGGGGCACAATCCTGACAGGAAACACAGCCATATCTTCTCTTTGATGTCTGTCTGATGATGACTGTTGTTAGTTGGTGTTGAACAGTGGCCTGCAGTTTGGCGAGCAGCTCTCGGAGGTGTCACGCATCAACCATCTCCTCCACCTCCAGAAATCAGCTCATAAACTACGTCACTTGAGAAAGGCTGACATGAAACATAGTCATGGTTTGTAGAAACGTGCAGTTCTGTCATTTTCTGCCTGTAATCAGACTGAACCCATGGATATGTTTATTGGTTCTTCAGATTCTTCGACTGTAACGGCTCAGATTCATCCATTCCTCCTAACGAGGCGGAGCCACTGAGAAGCTGCTTCGCGCTGCTCTTCATCTGAACTGAAGGACCCAACTGCTGTCTCATCCTTGAAGTCTTTTCTCTTGTAAAGCAGAAACATGTTTCGTTGGGAGGGATTTCAAATAGAATATTTTGTTTTTAAAGAGGAGGCTTTAAAGACGAGGACAGGACTACAAACTACACTGTTTCATGTACCGCAGGATTTTTACCCAGAAACTTGTGTTTAATAAAGTTCTTATGAACTGGATGTAAAGTAAGATGAATCAGTCTTGTGTTTATAACCAAACACACTGATGACTAACAAAAAATAAGATAAGTTTCAGGTAATAACATGAAAAGTTTCTTCTTATTGAAAAAATCTTGTAAAGACGTGAAAAACATCTTGTTCTAAAATCATAATAAGAACCTTTTCATGATATTACCTGACACTGATCAGGTCTGCCTCTGGCTTGCAGTTCTGTATATTAACACAGCCTTTGTGTGTTTTAGCTAAATGTTGGAGGATCAGGATGTGTTGTGTTGTGGTTGACCTCTGACCTGGTTCTTCACTGCAGTCACCATGCCCTTCTTGCGGTAGTCAATATTTTTGGGGAGTCTGGTCAGTCTGTCGTCCAGATCCATGGAGAAGCTCCGCTCTCTGTTCACTGGGACCTGCAGGCCGGTCATCTTCTCTGACACTTCCTCTGACGTCTGCATGAACCGACACACAGTCAACATTATTTACACCAAGTTTCAGGTTTCTAACACTCTTGTTCTGATACTTAAAATAAAGAAATGCAACAGCAGGCTGCTGATCAAAAACAGGAGAGTGCACAGGTTCAGAGTTACAGGTTGACACAAGATGGTGTGAAACTCTCTTTAGTTCCTGGAATAATCTTGTGGGATAGAAATGTTTTGGGACAGGAGCAGGAGACAAGAGGCAGACAACAGTTATTTTTAGACTTCAGACAAGAACAAGTAAAAGAAGAAATATGGCAGCGGAGGATTTGATTCAGCAGGCCGACGGAGGATGAAAAGTATTTCATGAAGAGATGGCTTTAACAGTTTACTCCAAAGTAAAATGTCATTTTTCTGCACTGTACAAATGTCAGAGTGACGCCAGAGGGGTTTAAAAGTGCAAATAAAACATTTACAAAACAGTGACATAAAGAAGGAGCAGACGAGGAGGATCAGAGCAGCACGAGAGGAATTAAAAGAAGTGACTCCTGCGCTGTTTGCTGGCTGCCACAAAGAAACTGCTGGTGAACAGATATCAAGCAATTATTTTAAAAAAAGATCCATGATGCCATTTATTATTATCAGAATTCCCCGGTGCCTTCATTACAGCTCAGTCTGCAAGCAGAGAGATCATTAACGGAAGAAATACACACCATCTGTTAATGTCTTTCATTTCACTTAAGTGCTGCAGTCAGAATGAAAATGGAAACACGTCCTCTATTTCCCAGCCACCTGTTTCTGCATGAATATGAAAGTGGCTTTTTATCCAGGATGCAGATGTGTGTTCATGAACATGTTCCTGTCACTGAGAAATGAGCACGAGAATGAATGCAGGTTTTTTGTTTTGATAAGCATTTTGCTTTCCAGCCAGTTGTGTTGTGCAGCTTGTTTCGTCTTGATAGAAAAACAAGAATCACTCGTGACCCGCACTGACACACACGTCTCTGACTACAGCTGATTTAAGGACACCAAACCCATTTAGTTTCACCTCAGTGGGCTGCAGCGAGCACGAGTGAAGCAACAAGCGGAGACGACAGCAGCTGAGAGACAGAAGTGCTGAGGAGAATATGAATCTCTGAGTGTTACTGCAAACTGCAGGCTGACTTCACTGAACATGTGACACAGGGTGTTTCATTTATGTATCATGAGACACTGGTGGGAACTCAAACAAGGTTTCTGAAAGCACTTTGCAGACAGATCAATTATCACTTGCTGCAGTTACTAATAGCATCTGTATCTCCGACTGACGCTGAAAATGGATCATTGCTGATTGATTTCTGGAGCTGCAACGATTAGTCGATCGCTAAAAAATGACTGGCAACTATTTTTATAATCAGATAATCTTTCGTCATCCTTTAAAGGTCCAGTGTGTCGGATTGAAATGGATTATTACAGAATCAGTCTGTTTCCTTCAGTGTCTGAAAATCTAGAAAATCTGGAAATCAGAACGGTTGTGTTCTGGTTCCCTCAGAGTGAGTTGTTTATATCTACACAGGGAGCAGGTCCTCGTCTACAGAGATCACCATGTTGCACCGCCATGTTTCTACAGTAGCCCAGAGCGGACAAACCAAACACTGGCTCTAGATAGAGACATTGATGTTTTTGCATTGGCCACTGTAGTTCAAAGCCCCTCCGTGAAGAGAGCACTGAAAGAACACTGATTTCTTTTACGTGAAACTTCTTTATTCAGTGTTTGTCCTGATTTAAATCAGCTGTTTGTTTGTTTGGAGAGGAAGAGACCTCTGTGGATAATTCAGCTCCTGGAAAAACCTCCTGAGTGTCTTGATCTTAAATAATTAAAGAAAAAGGGTGAGCACACATTAACAGGTGCCGGGCGAGTGGCCTGTCTCAGACAGGAGGAAGAGACCTCTGTGAATGATTCAGCTCCTGGTGAAACCCTCCTGAACACTGAAGGAATTCTAACCAGGAGACGTTTCAGCTGGTTGCTGCAGACCTGCAGTCGTCACTGCTCCACGCCACTGAATACCTCCACACCTTACACACTGGACCTCTCAGCAAAAATGCAAAACATTTGAAGTCATCACAGAAGCTTTAACGGCCATAGTTCACTGTAAAATAATCAGCATTTTAACTGGTAATGAAGGACTTGTTAGATGCAGCAGTTGTTTTTCTTGAATGTGATCAGATCGGCTGGTGGAGTTCCTCACTATGACCATATATCTGACAAGTGTGTGATGATGGCCCCGCAGCAGCAGCTGGGCCCAGCTCACTGACATCATGGATATAAAATGACACATAACGCGATTGTTATTTGGTGATCACATAAAATCTGTGCTTCAACATACTGTCACTGAAACGTGGAGACAAACTGGACCGTTTCATAAACTGATCTCTGTCAGCTGATTCTTCTGTGTCATGTGACATTTATGTTTTTCCCAAATGATGTTAAATGAGCTGATTATGGTGACATGTCAGACTGTACATGGAACATCAACCAATCACAGCTTGTGTTTTTTCATCCCAGCGTGCCGGAGCGCCTCAGACTCACCATGTCGCCCAGGTGGTTCATCCCCAGCTCGAAGGAGTGCATGCCCAGCGCCGCCTCCTGGTTGTGGGCTTCAATCATGCGCATGTTCTTCTCCCAGATGGCCCTGCGGATCTCCTCTTCACCCTGAGACAAACAAGAGCATGTCTGAGTCAAAACAGAAGCTGGACATGATCTGAGCAGCGTACAAAGGATTATGGGATATCGAGGGTCAGTTGTGTCCTCTAAAGTCAGACAATAAAAGTGTGTATTTCTTGGAGAGGGCTGTAAAACATTTTAGAAATATGAACTCTGGAGCATCCAGTCACAGTAACGGAGTCACCGGCCGTTTAATAATGAGGTCATAACATACACAGATTCTTCAATCACTTTTATTTCAGTGTGAAGTTTTGCTTCCCTGCCTTCCCTCCTGCGTGAACACCTGGCAGCACAAAGAAATGAATCTGGGCAAATAGGACAAATTTACGTTTTAATTAGCAAGGAAAGGAAACTTGTCTGTGTTACAGCCCTGTTTCATTAATTAGGCCAATTAAACCAGCACACATTATGTGCATCCTTCCTACTGCAGCTTGTACAGCAACACCATTGTCCAATGCAGTTGTAACTTGTTTTAAAGCACTGCATCATTCTTTATTTTTAGAACATCACATCTCATCACTGAGTGTCGTTAGGAAGAGACTGATGTTCATTTGCTCCATCACAATATGTGAATAAGATACAATAATAAGTGCTCGGCTGGTTACTTAAAAAACATGCTCTACTTAGTATTCGTGGTCTTAACAACCATTAGCATAACCATAATCATTATTTCTATCTTGATATCCATTCCAGTAATGGAAAATGCAAATGATGCGAAGAGACTCTGATTCTATTACAATGATGTCAGTTCAAGGAGGGACGAATTAGACGAACTGTTGGATGAATACTGATTAAAATCACAGAAAGAAAGAGCTGCGCTGACTCTTTCTGCTGACTACATGAATGTAAATAATACACCACATAATGACCACATCAACACACACACACACACACACACACACACACACACACACATATTTAAATAATACATGCACAGTACATGCAGACCGAAACAACAGAAAACACACACACATACTGCACATGAACCCAGGCACGTACAGCACTGTACGGTAAACTGCACAATGCATCTGTACACACACACACACACACACACACACACACACACACACACACACACACACACACACACACACACACACACACACAGCTGTGGAGCGGTGACCTCTAGCCAGAGGTGAAGCGCGGAGGGATACTGTAACAGATGCTCAGTGAGCGCTCAAGACGTAAATCTGCAGTCGGCTCTGGTTTAACACCGGCTGAACTACATTTTCTTCTTCACGGCTTCACAACCGGCAGCTGGAACCAAATCATTAAAAAAACATGACTGGGAATTTCGGCCACGAGGAAACTGAGAGAGGAGGGTAAAACACAGAGTGAGAGGTGAAAGGAGTTTCCACTGATGGAAATTTTTTAAGTTCCCACTGTTGGAAATTTTATGCTCTACAATATAAAACCTGACGGCTTCAGTTGACCTCAATTAAAAACTAAATTAGCGAACAGAAATTAGACTTTTCTTCCTGTGTGATCTGAGCTGATAAGCCGGGTTAAAACGCCTGTATTTGCCTGGTGAAACTAGACCTCCTGGATCAGAGCAGAAAGAGTTGGTTTGGCTCTACGACAGCCGCTTGGGCATGAACTTTTCTAAATTACTGAGTAAAGATGAGAAAGATAAAGCCACTGTAATTCTCATTGTGCATGTCCTGCTTTACTTTTGCTTCCCTGTTCTCAAACTCCATCTGTCTCCTTTCTCCGGGCCAAAACAAGGAAGTAGAGCAACCAGTGCTGGCCTCTCATTTCTCCACAGTGCAGGATAGACTCTATTGTGTTTAAAGAAATACACATTTTAACATACACATGGTGTGTTAAACATTTACAGTTAAAGTTTGAGGAAGTGGCTGCAGTGTGTTGTGGACACACACATCTGTCAGCACTGAGTCTTGTGTTGGCAGAGACGGTGGCAGAAGTTAGTGAGGAGCCACCTGACTCAGACCAGACGGAAAACTCAGAGAGCTGCTTTCTTATCAGGGGTGGTTTGAGAGGTGAAGGAACTTGGAACTGACAGTGTATTAAATCGTCACTATCCTCTCCTTTCTAAATTTGTTTTCACACTTATTATATTATTAATGTTCCTCCTTTGTAACTGACTGTCTTATGAACATAATAGTGAGCACAGAAAAAGTATTAGAAATGACTTTTAATCCAAATTCTAAATATTGCCATTTCTTTCCCTGATACTGGGTTTGTATTGCACGTGATTATGCAAGGACATTTATTATAACAATTCTCAGCTGTCCCACCCAAAAAAGTGATTTGTGCTGTCACTGGGTGTCATTCTTTTATTTTCCAGCTTTGGTGGACTTGAAGAAAAAACGTGGACCATGTTTTTACTGAGTGATACTGGACTCGCCAACAAAAACTCCTGCATATGCGTCACTGATTTCTCCCAACAACAGTTCAATAATTTGCACAGAAATCCATAAGTTTTATAAAACAGCCATGTGTTGCAGGTGGAGCTGTGCCTCTTTCCCTCCACTGTTGCTACAGGTCATTCGCCAGCATAAGTGTTGGCATTATACATTTCTACAAACTATGGATACGTTACATTTGTTTAGTATTATGTTGCGGATACATTGAAATATTATGTTTCAACAACACTGTGGTAAATGTGTGGCTTGGTTCAGGCACACCACTCGGTTATAGTTTGGAAATGATCATGTTTTGGTTTAAAATATTTTATTTCGGGGGCACAATCCTGGCAGAAAGCACAGTGATGTCTCCGTAAAAAAAACACAACTGCTTTTTAAATAGCACCATTACCGCTGCAAAAACAGCAACAGACTGTTAAAAACCTGTCTGCTGTTGTAACAGTGTTCCTGCTGCCCTCTTGGCCTGGGTGCTTTCTGTAATGCAACAAAATACAAACATTTCAGAAGCTCTATAGTTGGTGCCAATCATCACAAAAATCTGTCTATACGCTGATGATATAACACTATATACTACATACAAACACAATTATCTACACTTCATGTCTGATGTGCTCAGAGCAACACAAAATCTTTTAAAATACTTTCCAGCAGTGTGACTTCACTGTTTGATGAAATGTATAAAAACCCCATAACAGTTTCTCTCGGGTGAAAACAATCAGTGAATGACCTCCTGGACATCTGTAACCGTCATATTATTTAACAATATTCACAAATCATAAGGGTCAAACTCTCCTGTGTCCTATCTCACTGTTTATCCGGCTCTTTTTATCTTGATGACAATAAACTCTCCACCTCCATCTATAAAATAAACAGGAATGATGATAATAAAATAAGATCCCACACATATAACTAACATATAGCACTGAATGTTGAACAATAAATCCAGACAAAAAGGAGATTTGCTGTGAGTTACTTCCTGAGAGAAGATCTGCTCTGTCTTTAAACGGAGCTTCTTCCTCGCAGATAAACATCCAGCAGACTGACGACAGGCCAGCTGAGTTAGAGAGAGGAGACTAACTCTGAACTGACCGGCTGTTAAATTGAGTCAGCTGCAGACAGACAGTGAGTCAAACACAAAGACGTCCACACGTTGAACAATTTACTGAAGCACAAAGAGAAACACAGAGAGCCTGCGGACAGAAAGAAGGGCTCGATAAATGCATCCTTACGTCTGCACATACAGAAGCAGCTCAGAGGGTGAGGCCACTGACACTTTCAAGATAAATTTTCTGATGAATCACTGCGACAGTCGGCACTGAGAAATTGTTCAGTCGACTTGACTGTGCTGCACTTTTTCTCTGAAACATTTGACACTCCACCAGCGATAATGAAAATTTGACATCCTTTCCCATTAATGTCAGTCTGATCTTTGCCTCTGTCACTCTGCTGCTCCCTGTTCTTTCTTCTGACTTCTGATTTACACACAAAAATGCTCTGGTGCAAGTTTGAGGAATGTGCAACTCTGCAGCTCCGTGTGACCACAGACAAGGACTGAAAGACTTTGTGGGTAAATTTCTCAAAGGACAGTTTGGTCTGTATGAGTCCCATCTGGAGTTCAGATGTGGTCTGTTGATAAAATATGAGGTTTCATCACAAAAGAACAAAGAATAACTGAAGTATATAGATTATAAATTAATGTTGTTTCCTCTTGTTTTAATGCACTCTCTGAAATGTATAGATGACGAAAAAAGTCTGTCCACCATACATCATTAAAAACAACTATTTAGTGATATGACTTGTACAGACACAGTACATATGTTTTTTTATTACTTACATATATTCTCTATTTTTTGTTTGACCATGCCTCTGTTTTATTTAATCTCTTTATAAAGAACTTTGGTTAATATTTGTTTTTTTAAATGTCCAAAAAGTCCAGGATGTCTGAATTTGAACATTTTACATTTACATTAATAAATTACTAAATACATAGTATTTGCCTCCTTTTCACTGTCAAGCATAAAGTTGTGCAATCATGTTTTCATGTTGAAGCAAACATCCCAAATCAAGTCCTAAGAGCCTGTCCTCAACAGAAACCAGCATTGTTGTTGTTACAGAGAAGTAAGTTTAAACAAGTGACGTCATTGTTAAACAGACAGCCGCAGAGTTTCACTTTTAGTATTTCTGGATCTCAGTGCTGCACCTGACACAGTTAACCACATGTTATCAGACTGACTGGAAAACTGAGTGAGACTTTCTGGCACAGTACTAAACTCGTTTGATTACTACTTAAAGAGATGGGACTACTTTGTGTCTATAGGTAATTCCAGTAATGAGAGGTGGCGTTCCCCAAGGCTAAATTCTGGGCACTTGTCTGTTTTGCATCTATATGCTTCCTCTGGCTCAGATTATAGAAAACAACAAAATATGTTACCATAGTTATGCAGATGACACACAAATTTATATCACCATGTCACTAGGGGACTATGGTCCAGTACAAGCTCTGACTGAGGGCATTGAACAGATCAGTGATTGGATGTGTCACAATTTTCTTCAATTAAACAAAGACAAAAGTGAGGTCATTGTTTTTGGAGCCAAAGAGGAACGATCAAAAGTCAGTGCTCAATGTTAAAAACCACAGAGTGAGTCAGCCATCTTGCTGTAGTCATGGACTCTGAGCTGAACTTCAACAGCCACATTAATTACAAAGTCAGCCTACTGTCACCTTAAGAACATATCAAGGATACAAGGACTGGTGTCTCAGCAGGGCCTGGACAAACTTGCCCCTGCATTTATCTCCAGTCAACTGTAACAGAGTCTTTATCATCAGGCAGCTGATTCAGAACGCTGCTGCTCGAGTCCTCACTAAGACCAAGACAGTTCGGAGGTCTTTACACTGACTTCCTGTCTGTCAGAGAATCCACTGTTGGTTTATAAAGCACTGAATGGTTTCTGACCTTCTGCTACAGTCTGAACCATCCAGACCTCTCAGGTCTTCAGGGACACGTCTGCTTTGTGTCCAGAGTCAGGACTAAACATGGAGAAGCAGCCTTTAGTTTTTATGCTCCACATATCTGGAACTAACTCCCAGAAAACTGCAGCTCTGCACCAAGTCTCACTTCTTTTAAATCATCCCAGATCTGCTGCCTTTTATCAAATCAAATATTGATTCATCATTTACACTGCACTTAGCTTTTATTGTTTTTAATACCTGTTTTAGCTTCTTATTTTCTACTCTCCAGCTCTTTAATGGCATCTTTCATGACATTTAAACATCTTTCGATAACGTGTTTCTTTTGCACTTTGTGTCGATGCTTTTAAAGTTTTATGTAAAACACTTTGAATATTTAAAATAAAATCCAATCATTAGGGACAGCAAGCAGCAAGCTCCCCAAATCAAGTGCAACACATGACATGCAAAAATATTATTTTATCAATAAAATAATCTGTGATTAGCGCATCAGTGCCAGCTGTGGAGAACCATGTACTAATCACAAGCCAGACTAGTTCAGCTCCTCTTGTACAATCCTCCATCCTGCTGATCATCACGTATATTGTCATGTGTTGGTTTCAGATCATCTCTTACTGGCGTAGTTGCTAGTTGTATTTTTGCCCCTTTGTTTCTCTTTACAATCACCTCTGTCTTTTCACCTTGCTGCTCCCTGACAATGTCAAACTGAACCTTTGACACACACTGCCACAGACTCACCAGGCCGTTGTATTCCTTCCTGTGTGTGGTCCTCCACTCCTCCCACTGGGCGTCCAGAGAGGCTTCGTCCAGGTGGCTGAGAGCCGAGGCCGCCAGCAGCAACACACACACAAACTGCAGCATCTGAGAGAACACACAAGACCTCATGTGTCAATGGTTCATACAGACAGGGCACAGATATACAGAAGCCCCCTCTCTAATAATAAATTAGTCACCTTTAGTTACCAGCCTTGACTGAGGGATGACTAGTGAGGGGAGACTCGAGGATCTCAGGTCATGACTTGGAGCATGGTGAGTCAGAAGCTCAGCCATATAACTGGGAGCTAAACCATGTTGAGCTTTAAAAGTCATTACAAGAATCTGTAGTTAACTGTCGACCAACGCAGCGAGGCGATGATCAGGGTGACGTGACCTACGATTTGTCCCAGTTTGTCTCCAACATAGGAGGAAGACACACAGACTTTACAGCTGTCCAACCTCTTTGTGTCGTAAGTGCTAATATCGTAGGCAACTGGACTTGCTTGAGTTTCTTGAAGACGACTGAGAACCTTCACCGACTCTTTATGTGTCGTTGTTTTGCATCTCTTTGTCGTCATAATGCAGTTTTTGGGGGATTTTTGTGTCTCTTTGAAGTCTTTCAGTGTCTTTTTTGGTTGTTGTGTCTCTTCTTGGCTGTCCTGCCCCTTTTTGTAGTTTTTTGTGTTTCTCTGCAGTTCCTTTCATCTCTTTGTGATCATTTTGAATCTCCTCCTGGCCCCTGACACTTTGGGCCCCTGCACCTATGCCTGGTAGGCCTGTTGAGTAATCCTTCTGTGCACATTAAGTCTGTGCTCAAATACAGAACGGCTGGTATTCTTTCTTTGGTTTCAGTTTCTCTACTAAATAAAAGGATATAACATGAATCATCAATCTGAATCTGACTGGGTCTGTGTCGACTTGTTTACTGTCACATGATGGTTTTAGTCACTGAGTCTGAGGATGAGGAGCCAGTTAGTTTATATTTCCAAGGAAACCGTCCAACAGCTGACACCACAGTTAAAACCGGCATCCTGTCCAAAGGTCAGTGGCTGCTGCTGATCTGAGAGCTGTTTCAGGGATTTAAGTTTGTGGATAATACTCAACTTGTTTTTGCTTTTTTGCCACAGACATGATGAAATTTGGAGACAATGGATATCGTCTGTCAGCTTTGTTCCAAACACACGAGTACCAGCCAACTTTGTTTGTGTTGTTGTGTTGTAAAAGTTCCCTGGCTGATTCAGACACTGTCTTAGTGCCTTTTTAAAAACTCAACAGCAGCCTGAACATTTCTCTCCACCTTTGCTTCCTTGCCATCTGTCATTCATCAGTGTCTCCTCATTTCTCTCTTGTTTCATCACATCCTGCCTCTGATCTGCATCTGTCTCCGTTGTTTCTAGTAAAGGTCGTCGACCTGTTGAGTTTAACTAAACTAAAAGCAGAAAACAATCGCTTTTTTCCAACTCTGAGTCTGTGTGAACGCAGCTGCTTTACCCTGCCTGCTTCCTACACACATTGATTCTATCCAGTCTGCCTTCACCCGTGGGTGACTTCAAGGAAACGCCATCATTTGAATAACAGGGTCTCATGATCTATGCAAATAATTTACAGTTAATCTGAAAAATATATGCACTGTGCTGCGTCGCTGTGTGACTCAAAAGAATGTCTCTTTTTGCTTCACAAATGAATTCATGTTTTACACCATTAATCAATATTTTATATGATATGTTTCTGAAAACACCACAGTAACCGTGCAGAGGTCAAAGCAGCTCTCAGTTCAGGCTGCAGCTCTGACTTCCAAAACTCTTTCTATTAAGGTGCAACTGGGTCAAAATCATTCTCTAATCCTAATCCTATTAACACTAATTACTTTTAGCAGGCAAAAATACGTATGAATTATCTGACACTCAAAGGGAAGGAATCTTAAGAGTCAAAGTATTTCCTGGGAAATCAGTGCAGTGCAGTAAATTCTAAATCATTTTAGTTCAGCTCAGTTACACACAAGTTGCTTTAAACTCAAACAGACTTCATGCAAACAGAACAATTAGTTTGAGTTTTACAAACTCTACAAATGAAACCCAGTTCAAGAGAAGGAATTCACAAAACTGAGACCAAAGCTCAGCAAACAATAAACTTTACCTTGAGTCCAAAAGAGTTTGGTGAAGTTCTCTGAGTGCAACACCGTCTTCCTCTACTGTCAAAGTAGGTCACAGTGTGAGTATATATGGGCTGGAGTTTGAGGAAGTACAATCCAGGTCTGAGGGGAGTGTCTGTTTTTCCAGGCGGGGGAATTACATCTGGTTTCACTCAAATAGCAAAGATCCCTGACACACATGATGTCAGGTGTCGGATTACACATGTCTGAATCTTCACAGAGGCTGGTGCTGAACTCAGCGCCCCGCTGCATTCTGGGGCAGCGCCTGAAAAATGAAGAAGCCTGTTGGATTTTTAATCAAGATGGTGTCTTGACTACATTCTTATCCTGACCTCAAACTTCACTTGTTCATATTTCACAGTGCTCTGATAAATAACACATGTGCTTAGTTCTCGGCTTTAATGTACAAGAATCAATACAGAAGAGACTTTTAACTTTAAAGTCTGCCTTCAATTCTACGCTAAATCTTTTAGCAGAATAATTCTGTGTTTAATGTCGGCGGACCTTCAGAGCCAACACAAAGCAAACTATCTTTTTATCACATTATCGCTCAGACCTGAGGGTGAGGTGAGCACATGTCTGGTCATGTTATATTGGAGCTGCAAAATTACTCCCTTACAAATGGAAATGGAAACTACTTTGCTCCAGATGTGATGGGACAGGAGTGGTGTTAAAGCCTGATGCTGCAGGTTTATATGGTTTGTGTCTGACTCAACGTTCTGTCTATGAACTACTGATCTGTCCTGTTGGTTATGTTTACTCTATAACTGCTGCCTGGATTGTTGATCAGCGACTGAGAGCATGTGAGCAGACACCAGCAGGGAGCTTCATGGTCAATGCAAAGACGTGGATAGATGTGAACTTGAGTGTCATTCACGTATATTGACATATTGACATTTGTCGCCTTCTGCGAAACATTTTCTGTGTCACAGGAGCCTGTCAGCGCAGAGCTCAGGCTGAGATTCTCCGACATTACAGAGAATCAGAAATGTAGGACAAACTTATTGTTGCCGAGGTCCATGACTCAACGTCAGTAATTTAGAGACACGACAAAAAGAAAAGAGCTTGGAGAAAAGTGAGAGAAGCCACAGGCTGGTTCAGCAGCCCTCTTATTCCAAAGTCATTAAATACCACCATGTTTCATTTAGGTCAGGACAGCAGCCCCTCAGGGTCCAGCAGCAAATAACTGGTGGATGTTTCTTTTGTTTTTTAAAGAATAAGTAAATTGAGAAACTCAAGCCGTCATGTCCAGGTGTCTGTCCCTTTGTAACAAAATCACCAGAAAAAACAGTGATCTGCAGTTTGGCAGGTGTCACACCATCCTCCATCCCCTCCACCTCCTGATGACAGAGTCAGCTCACGTCACTTTCGAGATGTTGATATGAAACATGTATTCAGATATTCCACTGTACACATGGACATTTCAACACGGACTCTGACAGTTGGAGTGGAAAGACTGATGTATGTCCAAAAAATGAAGACACCAGTGTATTTCCATTACAGACACTGCTCAGATCCTCACAGGGAGTCCTTCATGCACACAGCAAGAGTTCACTGATGATATGAAACTCCAAAGATCACAAAGTGCACATTGACACCAGCTGAGCTTTATTAGTAATTGAAGACTGACGTTTTAAACATGTTTCATTCAAAACAGGAGCAGAGGATTCAACATTAATCGTACATGAACGTGATGTCATCAGACCGGATCACGAGCGTTAACTTATTCAAATAAATTTCCCACGACGGAGCCAAAATAGATCTTTACAATATTTAGTTTTTCTGCAGTGCCGTCTGGTTTTTGGTGGATACGTACTTCCTCATGCCGTTAGTCAACAGTCCTATGTGTCGGGTCTGTGTGTATATATGAACATGTCATGTGACGCCTATAGTCAGAAGGCAGTCTAGCACATAGTCACCTCTCTAAATAGAAGAAGGTCTCGTGCACCTCATATGTCCAATGAGACATGACTGTGCTGCAGCAGGTTACTCATAATGAGATCTGAATGAGGACAAGCAGCACTTTGAAAGAACCTTCAGCAGTACTGTAGTATTATTCTTTAGCATAATATTTTACCAGAGCTACGACAAGTACGACGACTCCACTATAATTCAATAACAGTGATCCCTTAAGTACAGGTACAAGTGCTTTTATATGAAGTGCTTATTAACAACATATTATTTAAAGTGTCTTGCAGTTCAAAGTCCTACATACCCAGGCCCACTCCTCCCTCACTGACCCGCACAGCCTCCGCTCCTCTGATGCCGACCTCCTGTCTCCACCACTCAGGACCAAACACCACACCTGAGGCGCAGAGTCTGCTCCACAACCGCCACCTCCCTCTGCTACCATCTCCCCAAACACAGTCGAGGCTGCACCGACCTCTCCCAGTTGTGTGTTATATATTGTTTGTATTCTATTTTTGATGTTTTTAACTTTGTCTCTGAGAACCATGAAAAATGTTCTATAAACAAAATGTGTTAATATTATTACACTGTTCAAATAAAATAACTTCAGATCAGATCCTGATGAACGAACTATTCAAGTGGAAAATCTTCACTGATCTACATTGTATAATTTGTTTAGTGCAAAATTACATAACAAAAAAAAATCATCATCACACCTGCTTTTCCAAGAGCAACGTGGCGGAGAGGGCGGCTAAACATCAGTGATGATTGTTGCCTCTTTGGGGCGTTGTTTTAATCTTTTGGTCTAATTTTTCATCTAAATTGTCGAAGTCGACCTGATGATGCAACTGAAACTTGACTGACACTGACATTAATGCAGCTATCCATCTCTTCGTTTCGCAGCTTCAGCGCTTCTCAAGGTCACGAGCAATCTGCCGTCGTGAGATCTGGGCTGTGTTAAGATCTGCGGTGTGTTGAGTGCAGCACGGCGAGCGGCTGCAGGCCTCTCATCACTGACAGCTCGCTATCTATCTGACTGATGGCTGTTTTTTTTTTCCTGCTCGCTGGATTTCACCAGGCTCCTGAGTGCATTTAAGCTCCTTTAAGACTCTTCCTCCAGGCTCCTCCATGGCCACTTTAGATAATGAGACTCATGGACGATAGTGTCTCGATTGATCCATCATGCAGGACCGACCCCCTCCTCTCAGCGCCAGCAGCACCAGCAGGTTATGACCTGTGTGTAAATGCATGTGTGTGTGTCGGGGGGTTGATGAAAGGGGGGATGTGATAGATTTATAATCCAATATCCCTTACTAAGGTGGTTAGCATGCGGTCGATGTCTCTATTTTTATCTGCAGTGTTAGAAAATCTATTAATACCTGCGTACAGGCTGAATGCATTTCAATAATCTAAACGCTGTGATGAGAGCGCTGCAGCCATTACCTTAATGTTTGCATTGATTTTCTTCTCTGACTCTTTATTGTGCTCACTGAAAGTAATCTGACGCCATGTTTGGTGTGAACTCCTGTTTTCTTTCCTCTTCCTTCCTCTGTGAGGCCACATCTGTTTCCCATTTTAGGGCACACTGTCGAAACCCACCACAAAACTGGAAACGGCTCAGCTCCCAGCATCCTCTGCTTCCATCATATGATCAACCCGCTGACTCAGACCATCACGGGACGTCCTCTTCATGCCATTACAGAGCTGTAATAACAAGAAGTAATCTTACATCACTGCAGAGAGAAGCGAGTGACATTCCATTTTCTATATGCATCCCCGATCCATACGAGTCCCTCGGGGACAGATTACGTAACTCTAATGCCGTTCCCTGTTGAAATGAATTGTGTTTAAGCACCAGAAAACATCGTCCAGATTCTTCTGTGCTGCCAATCTGCTGAGAGAGGCTTTAAATCCTGATGTGAACTGTGTGCACTTTTCACTGACCAGTTCAGAGATTAGAGCAGCAGACACCAAAGAGGTTTAAAAGGCTTGTTTTGATTCCAGCAGATTAGACCGTGTTGTCTTTTTCCATTCCAAACTCAGATTGTTTGTCGAGGGAAAAATAGGAAGTGTGCTTCAGAAGTCGTCTGAGCCACACTTGTCCTGATTTCTCCTCTTTCTAAATCTTTTAGTGGACATGAAAAAACTTTTAACTCACTCAGCTTTTGCTTCTGTCACATTTTCCAAAGATAAAGGCAGAAATTAAAAAAGCAGGTCGAATAAGAAGAGTCAAAAATCTTCTTTTTCTTTTGAAAGCATAAATAAGTTTAATTAAAAATGTCTTTGTGGTGTACAAACACTTTGCAGGCAGTTTGTAGTTTTTGTCTTTTGTGTTGATGAAATTGTTGGATCAATAGTGCCCACTCCTGGAGGGACTGGGACCTGAACTGCTGCTTTAAACCTATTGATTTGTCTTCAAGATGATCTCTGTGCTACCAACAGTAACAACATTACTGCAGAAGGACTCTCAAAGCAGACTCCGACTCAGATAAAAGTTCCAGGTCTTTAATCAGACTCAGGTCTGCACACGGGTGGTCGGTAACAGAGGCGAGTGTATCCAAACCGACAGGCAAAAACACACTCACAAGAAACACCAGGAAAACACTGCAGCTCTCACTGAAAAGCAAAAACAATCTGTCAGCAAAGGAGGGAAGGACAGGGACTGAAATACTCTGAAGGCCAGGGAGACAGTGAGACACAGGTGAAACACATCAAGGTGGGGCAGGTAATCACAGAGGAGGGAAACCTGACACCAGAAGAGACGATGGTTGCCTAAATAAAACAGGAAACAGGGAACTTGTGAGGTCATGACAAAAGTCCTAAATAAAAGCAGGCTGATGTGTCTTTTCTGCAAATTTGACAAATATGAAATTAAAAAGAGCATTTTGTTTTACTGAGGACTGAACTTTAACATCAGGTTTAAAGCAAAAGTTAAAAAATGCTTGTTCGGTTTTTGCTGAGATTTAAGGGGAAGATTGAGACGACACTCAGATATAAAAGCAACGCTGACCTTCTCATGTTACTCCGTCAAGACAGCAGGTAACCTTTTCCCTATTGCTTTAAAAAATGTGACTACAATTATTTCGGCTTCAGGAAATACATGTCTGTGAGAATACGGGATATCAGAGTCATTGCTGCGAGTCATCTGGGCCTTTGTACTGCCAAAGTGAGACTCACATGTTTTCAGTGGGTGTCACCCTCCACCAGGGCTGTTCCTTGTCTCTGATTCTTGGACAGGTGCAGTTGGGGACCTCAGAATCTCTGCTCTTTGAAGATGATGTGGTTCTGCTGGATTCATCGCACCGTGACCTCCAGCATGACCTGGGGCGGTTTGCAGCCGAGTGTGAAATGGTCAGGATGAGAGTCGGCTCCTCCCAGTCTGAGGTCATGGTTCTCTGCGGATTGTTCCCTCTGGGTTAGGAGAAACTTCCTGCCCCAAGAGAAGGAGTGCATGTGTCTCAAAGTCTCACTGTGCCGGACCGTCATGGCAACTCATCCTCACTGTGACCTCGTCACATGTCCACGTTTGGTCATGGACTTTCCACGTCCACATATGGCGTCCAAGGTACCCTGGGTGTGTTGGTTGTTGACGTTCTGGGACGCCGTGTCAACTTCAGCCTGTTACATGCATTGTCTGTTTTCAAAATACACTTCTGTTTTCACAGGAAATGTACAGTTTGATACAGTCTCTTTCAAAATAAAAGCACTACGTCAGTACAACACCATCAACTGATTTTTTTCTTTCAGCAACACACACGCGGTTATGTTTAGCCAACACACACACACGTAGTTACGCTTAGCCAATACACACACGTGGTTACATTTAGCCAACACACACACACGCGGTTATGTTTAGCCAACACACACAAGTGGTTACGTTTAGCCAACACACACAAGTGGTTACGTTTAGCCAACACACACACACACACACACAGAGTTACGTTTAGCCAACACACACAAGTGCACGTTTAGCTGACACACACACGTGGTTACGTTTAGCCAACACACACACACACACACACACACACACACACACACACACACACACACACACACATGGTTACGTTTAGCCAACACACACACACACACAGACACACACACACACACACACGGTTACGTTTAGCCAACACACACACACACACACACACACACACACACACACACACACACGTGGTTACGTTTAGCCAACACACACACACACACACACACACACACACACACACACACACACACACACACACACACACACACACGTGGTTACGTTTAGCCAACGCACACACACATGTGGTTGGCTTTGGGAAAAAAGAACAGGGTTTGGCTCTACAGTCTCACAGGAAGTGAACACTGGCTCCCAGGTGAATGTCAGTGGTTGCTGGACTCAGCCCTCCCACCTGAACACAGGAGGGATTATAGATGTCATCTGGTCTGGGAACTGTCAGGATCCTCCAGGAGGGACGTCTGGAGTACTTTGCTCAGCCTGCTGCCTCTGAGAACTGGCCCCGGATAATTGGATGAAAATGGATGGATGTGTCTTTTATATTTTATTTTACCTTTGTTTAACCAGTTCAGTCAATAGAGAACCAATTTTCATTTACAATGATGACCGGGCCAAGAGGCAGCAGCAGGAGGTAAGTCAAAGAACAAATGGTCCCATATTCTCTGAAAAATGACAGAAGGACTTATTGGTTTTCACTGTGATTTGTCAAAGTACCAAAGTACTGCATGCAGAGCTCTGTAAATAAGAAAGAGTTTGCTGCTCCACTAATGGATGATGTGTGAAAAGGCAGCACGTGGAGGATGGAGACTCAGCAGCTCCAGAGGAGGTGGAGATGGATCAGATCAGACCAGCCTGGATTAAAAAAACATCTTTAACTTCAGACCGTTTTCAGCAGCAGCAGCAGCAGCAGCAGCAGCGTCTAACCTCTTTAACTCAGCCCTCAGTACATGAACATGATTACTGGTGTACTGAACTGTTTGTTCTGTCCTGTGAGCGGTTCATACCAGAACACCAGACATCAGAAAGCCTTTTTAGTTCCTCATTCATCCAAACAGATTAGATCAACTTTAAACCTTTGATTCCAAACTGAGACTTTGTACCAAAGAGATCATTTTATATCTGAAAACAAGACAGTTTTAATGCTGTAGCACTTTGTTCCTGTCAGTGTATACAATGCATTAACAGACTTGTTCCACGAGGATTTATGTGGAAAACTGTGACCTGATTTTTGTGGCTCTGTAGTCTGTAGTTATATTCAGACAGACGGAGTTCAGCGCTGCCACCGGGGGAACCAGGGTGCAACCAAAGGAAAGAAGAGGCTTCCCCGTGAGCACAATTGAAATGTATGTGTTTATATAATCTGGGTTAAAAGGACTGGACCAGAATGTAAAATGAGGTTGAATGAAGCAGATTGTGTTCAGGAGAGTCAGCTGAATCTGCCCAGAGGAGATCCACGAGTCCTTCTGGCCACAAAGTCACTGTGGGACAAAAAATAGAACAAACAACACAACACAGACAAGAACAAGAACAAGGACACACAACAAGACCATATACTAATACACACAACACACACGTCTCTGAATCACCGCCAACAGGTCATTTAGAAACACCTTGAGTGCGTCCAATGGGAACAGCTCCCAAAGACACTGGTGAATTCGAAGCATGACTCAAGCTGAAGCTTCAAAGCTGAAGAATGTTCTTTAAGCTCCTGTCTGTCAGCATGACTGGAACCATTCGAGGGCCGTGCCTTTAATGCCCACACATTCTCCAAGGTGTGATAAGAGGGTCAAATCCTGTGGTCAGGTCGGCTCAGTAAGAAGGAAGCAGACCAAGAATAATGTTATAAATAAGGATGTGCCAGTGGTGAAGTCTCCAGGTGAACAAAACAGGCCCTCAATCTGAGCGTGCAGAGAACACCGGTGGAGACTGTGGAGACACTGTGAAGATACATGCAGGTATAAAATATCAGCAGAGTCCAGATCAGACATAAAAATGACGACAACAAGTTTCCTTTTGGCTTCAAAGGAAAAGCAACACTTGTTTCAAGAGTAAAAACACAACTTTAACTCAACAGTCGTTTCACCGGTTGCTGAATGTGAGCCTGAGAAAGACGACCATCAGATTCTGTGCATGAGAAGTGGTGACAGAGGACATTCAGCATGAAACCAGAAGCAGGGATACAATGAACATGTGGCTGATGCTTCAGGTGTGCACATTGATTAGAATACTCTTTAGCATTCACACCTCAGGGGGTCAGTGTGTCCAAGCTGTACATCCAATATGTTGCCTTTAATCTACACCATTAATCAGTGTCTCCTTCCTGTCGGGTTCGCTCGGTGCCAAACTGAAAAACATTCAGAAACAGAGTGATTCCTCCTCTCAGAGACAATGGGGATGATCAGTGCTGTTATTTTCACCTTTAAAAACTCCAAACTCCAAAACTCTGTGTGTGTGTGTGTGTGTGTGTGTGTGTGTGTGTGTGTGTGTGTGTGTAGGATTCAGGGGGATATATTGGCAGAAATGGAATATAAAAAATAGGTTTTCATAATGTATAATCAGCTGGAAATAAGAATCACTGTGTGTTTGTTACCTCAGCCTGTTACATGCATTGTCTGTTTTCAAAATGCACTTCTGTTTTCACAGGAAATGTACAGTTTGCATACAGTCTCTTTCAAAATAAAAGCTCTACCTTGGTACAGCACCACCAGCTGATGTTTTTCTCCTTCAACAGAGACATGGTTACGTTTAGTCAACACACACACATGTGGTTGGGTTGAGGACAAAAGAACAGGGTTTGGCTTTACAATCTTACAGGAAGTGAACACCGGTCTCCTGGGTGAAGGTCGGTGGTTGTTGGACAGTTGTTGGTTTTCCTGAATGCTATATCATACGCAAATGGATTTGACTGATTTTCTTGAAGACGTTTCACCTCTCATCCAAGAAGCTTCTTCAGTTCTGACAGACTGGTGCGGAGTTACAGGCTTTAAACTGTGTGGGTGTGAACCCTTACAGAGTCGTTAAGGTCACATGAATCGTTAGCCCCTTTTACACTGCCAGATTTTAGGCGAATGTTGGGCTGTTTTGCCGGCAAGCTGCGAGCCTTTAGACACACAGAGCCGGATTGGCGAGTTGATCCGAGGTGCCTAATTGTCCGCCTCGTGGGGTAGACATATTGGTGGAACCCTTTTAGTTTAAACAGAACGAGGCGGCCTTCTGCAATGGAAGGAGCTGTTGATGACGCCGCACGTGCGAGCCACTGGCGGTGGATAAACAGGAAACAGCTGATAGCAGGAATTAGCGAGCAGCTAGTAGCAAGAGGGAAACACAAACCTGACAGACACTGTAAAGATGAGCAACTGGGGAGACAAGGAATTGCGCGCCCTCCTTGTCCATTGCCCCGAAAAAGGCACATTCTGTATAAACAAAAGTAGGTAGTGTTGTTTTTATACTGCCAATGCTGAAAAAAGACTGATTGGGCTTTTCCTGCAGATTTGCACAACTCCTATTAAAAAGGGCTGTTGACCCACCCGGCCATCATGTGTGTCGTTGATGGGTCCAGGTGTGAATGGGAGTTGAGTCGTCTGGGGAGGGACTCAGGACTGTTGTAGGTGGGTGGTGTCGTAGGCCACCTCCTCTGTTTAACAATTTAGGGTTATTCTCTAAAGCCTGATTTATGGTCGTGCGTTGAATCGATGATGTCGCTACGTCGTAGGGTACGGGGCTACGCAGAAGGCTCGCCGTAGCCCCCGGCGTAGCCTGACGTGCACCTCCCCAAAAATGTAACTACGCGTCGAGGCGACGCAGACCCAGCGCAGACCGGCAGGGCTGTGATTGGTTTGCTTAGCAACGCATTTCCAGTTCCGTATTTCCACCGCCATCCCCGCCATCTTTAAACATCTTCTATTGCCATGTAGATGTTGTTAAGGCTCATTATATATATGCCATTATGCACAACGTTCAATACGGATACGGCCGGAGCCGTCTGTCCGCGCTCCGTGTTCATTTCTCTGTGACCGAAAAAGCTGGAAGCTAAACAAAGAATCAACTAGAGACGGCAATAACCACTCAGGAAAGGAACGAAGCCTCCTACCGCTCTGGCGGTGAATTGCACTGCGACGAAACGGAGTGACGGAGAAGTTCGAAGGGTTCACAACGGCGTCACGGCAACCACGTAGCGACGTCGTTGATTCAACGCACGACCATAATTCAGGCTTTAGGCTTACGCAACAAAGTCCATGGTGAGGTTTTAAAAAAACATCATGGTTTAGCTTAAAATAACTACGGGTCTTACCAATGTAATGTCACCTGTCATATGTTGTGACACTTGTGTAGTGTTGTTGCACACACAGTGGTCGGGTGAAAGTCTGGAGTTGGTTTGACCCTTCCCACCTGCCGTCCTACAGAGACTTATTTGCTCTTTATTCTGCGGTAGTTGCTGTTGGCATCACAAACTGCTGCCGCCTGGTGCATATCGTACTGCCACAGAGTGAGTCTGTGTGTTGCTGTGTGACGTTGTGATCCGCTGACAGAGCGTCAGTATAAGATGAGTTGGGTGATTGTTCAGACGACGGAAAAAAACAAACAAATTAAAATGAATAGATTCTGATGTGCTGCATGTTTATGTAAATGAGCTCACAGTGAGCAGAGTCCATCTGTTGATCAGTAAATATGTCAATGAATAAATAAATGTAGTAGCAGCATCCAAATTACAATCACCAACCAAATACACCTGTGATTTGTCACCTGTCATGCTGGCGACCAATCAGTGCAGAGGATTTATTCAATGACAGTGAACAAACAAACAACATGAATCATGTGATCTGAGAAATGAAGCGTGACTACGAGCAGTGAAGCTTTGACATCTGTACAGTGTGTGTGTGTGTGTGTGTGTGTGTGTGTGTGAGGGCCTCGGACCATCAGCTCGCCCTCAGCCTTCCTCTTCTCTGTTTGTCACGTGCTGTTGGGAAAGTTATCAACGAATCTGAAACTGGCAGCAAAACAAAGTCATTCATGATTCCTGGCATCTAATCTCTGGATGTGGCTCGGTTGTCGTGCGTCTGTGCCTTCCGTTGATGCACACATGTGCTGCGATGTTTGAGGGATTAGTATTTATTCTAAGCAGAGAGAGAAACCCCCCCATATCACGCACACTGAAATAAAAGCCCTATTCACAAACACAAGCTGCCGGCACACATTCATAATTTCTGCGATGGTTGATCTGTCACGTGCTGATCCGTCTCCAAGTTCGCTCTTCAGGGATTAGCCGTCGACATGAGACTTTAAAGTGCCTCACGCTTCTGCCCTTTAATTCATATTTTTAGACGAGGGTAAGGCAGAAATGCTGACACTTGAAAATTAAATGAGCTCAAGGCTTGTAGCTTAAGTGATTCTGTCTTTATAGTGGTGCCAATATTTTAACCCTAAAGAGCGCTGCGCATTAGCTGCACTCTCATTAGAGGAGGCAACAGCTGAGACCTCAACATGGATTTAAGAGCTAAAAGGTCTATTTGTGCATGTATGCTTTGGTCTGTGCAATAGCATTAGTGTGACCTTTGAAACCAGCTGATGGTCCATCACAGCTTCCATTCATAAAGACGGAGATTTACATCGCTGGCTTTACGGAGGTTTAATTGTCAGGAGCTTCGAGGCCATGTTGGAAAATGTTGGATAGAAAAACAATGAAAGGAGGATTAAAAAAAAAGACTGCCAACCTCCATGACACACAGCAGGCGTGTTAGGGAACAACAAGTTCAGTAGTTTAATTTGGAAAAATAGCTGTTTGTCACGAATGTGCCCGCATTATGCAATCACTGCATCTTCAGCATGTTGGTTTGAGGGACGATCTGTCTGTCTGTCTGTCTGTCTGTCTGTTTTCTCTCTGTCTCATAACAAAAAAACATCACAGAACGGAGAGGATCTGCTGAAAAAGGAATAATCCCTGCATAATATTCATGGTCAGAAGAAGAGGCGCAGCCTGTGGATGGCAGCAGGATGACCAGATGTCACTGGCAGCCATTACAAAAGGATGAGCACTTCAGAAGCCTCCTTCTCTCTCCTCCTCCCCCTCCTGAAGCACTTCCCATTGGCTCACTGCACTGAGGTGCATGCTGGGCGGACGCCAGCATTGCTTTGCTGATTCAGACCTTCAATTAAATATATCAGCCAGTCAGCATTGTGGCAGAGAGTTTGGCTACACCTCAGCAGACACAGGCGGTGGACACACCTGGAGGAAGTTTCAGTGGAGAGTTTTAATGTCTCGTCATAATCTGCATTCTGCTTTCTGTGGTTCTTTCATCTGTCACAAGATAAAAAGCCACAATCCTTAAATCAAATGTAAAAAGGTCTTCATCCATCTCTAAAATACAAAATACAAGACTGGAACCTGCTACTGGATGTAAATATACTCACGGTTCATGCAGTCGGAAATGTTCCTGGTCAAGTTCTTTCAGGTATGAAGCCGCGTTGGCTGCGAGTTATGTTTTAGCTTCTCTTTGTAACTGATTTGTGCCTCTTCGTGGTTAATGTGTGTCTCTGTGCAGCCATTTCGTGTCTTTTTTGCTGATTTTTGTGGCACTCTGGGCTCCTGTAGTCCATCAATGGTGTAATATTAGATAATAAACAGATGAGTATGTATTTAAGATTGATTAAAGTAACAGTGAAGGCTTAGCTACATGTTCTGTTGGTGTTAATCACCAGGAGCGATGCACGATGCATTCTGCTGAGCGTCACTGTTACAGCCACAGCCAACCCACTCTCCTGTGACAACCCTCTCTTGTAGCTCTGTTGCATGTAGATCAGGAGGTGCAGTCCCTGACCTGGACTGACTGGACGCCAAAGGTGTGGGCAGACTCTGAACACATCTGTTATTGTGTGATTATTTATTTGCATTCATATGCAAATGTATGTTTACAGAGATAAGCTGAAATGACGGGTGCACACAGGGGCGTCGTACTGGGAGGAAAAGTGGGAGTGATTACCCGGGGCCCACAGTGGGAGGGCGGCCCTCAAAAAGCCTGGAATGAAAGTTTGGCTTTGTTTGCAGTTTTTTATTTCTAAGTAATTAGTGCCAAAACTGAATTAAAATTTGCAGAATAAATCATTTGAAAGACTGAACTTTGCATGAAAAACTGTGAAAGCTCTCTGAGGCCCAGCTCAGCCCGTAATGGCACAATATGGTTTAATCCGCCCCCACACTAATGCACTAGAGCTGAGGACTGCCTCTGCTGCTGGAACACCAACGTACACACTGGGTTCATACTGTCGTTCCAAAAAAGAAGAGAAAGGAAACTGACAGTGTAAATAAAAAAAATCAAAAGGTGTTTGAGGAAGACATGGATCAAGAGAAGGATGAAGGCCCCACAGAGACTGCTTATCCATAGGGCCCAGATTTTAGTGCTGTGCCCTGGGAGAAGGGAAGAGGAAGTCTTGGCTTACACGTCCGCTGTCGTAGCGTGAAATAGTGGCACTCAACCCAGAGGCTTGCTGTTGTCAGAAGGGTTCAGAGATTGGCTGAGAACTACACAGGTTCTTCCTCGTGTTGACGAGTAACAGAAGGTAAATGCATAAGTAGGAAATCAGTGACTTCTTTGGACTTGAGATGACTGCTGTCATTCAGCATTCCCCAGTCTGGAGCATCAAATCATGCAGAGATGGAACTGAGAGTCATCTGTTCTCCACACACACACACACACACACACACACACACACACACACACACACACACACACACACACACACACACACACACACACACACAGAACCTCACCAACAGAAAGCAAAACAGAAGAGGGCAGCCGGAGGAAACCAACCCACAAATTATTCTCCTCACATGCATATGGACACGATGGACGTCAGCTGTTGATTTTTGTCTCACAAACGGCCACATGCTGTTGAGAATCTGGTCACGTTTGTGCTTAATCGTGCAGAAACTGCTCTCTACAAATTACACTAATTTAAAGGGTCGGGGATGGAAGCAAATGAGGTTCACAGGTGCACTGTAGCGCCAAGAAAGTGAGCTGAATTTTACAGCTGATGTGGTTTCCCTAATCGTACGGCTGCAGTGTGAATATATAAAGTACACAGCTCTCTATTGACCAATCACTTGTCTGTCTGTCTCTGCCAGTGCTGCTGTTAGTTTTAGGATTTGGACAGGAGCTCCTCTTGGGGCCAAAGGTCAGGCTTCATGAGTCCTCCCTCCTAATTGGCTCCAGTATCTCATTGTTTAATGCAGGCGGTGCTGACCCCTCTCCAGGGACCAAACCTAATTAAACCCCTCTGGAATTTACAGAGTGTTCTACTGACCTCCCAAAACACTGACGGATGCAGTTTCATATGTAGATTGCGAGTTTACCTTCGGGCTACACTTTCCTCTCTATGTTCAGCTATTGATGAGCTGTCGGCCCCCTGTTTTCTCCGCGTCTCACTGCTGCATCGAGAGAAAAACTTTAAAATTCAGGGTGCATAAAAAAATACATCTGATTTATCAAGCTGTGGAACGCTGCTTTGAATGTTTCATTGTTTAGATCTTTCCTGCAGTTGCTTGCATGTGGAAGCTTCCTCCCAACAAGACCTAATTTGACAATGCTGTGTGCTAAAACTTAATAACCTTTTGCACCTTCCCGTGCATCGACTCCATCCTCTCGTCCGTCAAGAGCAGCTTCCTGCCTGGCAGATGCTCCACGTTCTGCTTCAGGGAGAAGAGGAAGTGCAAGGCTGCCCCGCTCTAATCAGAGAACCACAGGCGAATGAGGATTAATTAAAAAGGAAAGTGAGGTTGAGCCCCAATCCAGCATCGCCTACTGGGAGCCAAAAAGCAGAACTCAAAGCATCCTGAAAATCTGCTTACGTTCTGAGAAAACAATCTCAGCGTTGCGAGGAAAATCCCTGATTGCATATACCTCTCCTACAGCTACTGAGTGGACACTTTATCAAAGTCTCCCCTACGGTTGTTGTCGAGGTGAGAATCTGGTGCAAAAGGGAAATAAACATCCTAGTTTTGATTCTGGCAGGTGTTTGGCTCAGTCCCAACTGTTTAAAACTTCGTCAAGGATAAATCAATATGAATTAGAGCCCCACATCCCAGCTACCGACCCCAGGAGACTGCAGCATTTATTCTAATCCACAATATGAACAACAGTATTTTGTGGACTTTATTATTCTCAGTGTCCCACCAGTAATGTGTCTAAAACTGTAAAGGATGTCCAGAGATGGTGCTTCAGAACAGGTCAGAGTTTCAAATGGATAAGGTTCATCCTCTGCATGAAATGTCTTCCCTCTCTGACTGCCCGTTAGATCTGAAGATTTCTTGTGAAAATCTGGAAACATGTTGGAAAGATGGAGGACCAACTGACCCCAACTCTTCAGATGAGACTGAAAACGTTTCTGTTTCTCCGGTATCAAAGTCAGACTTCCTTCTTTTAGGACCCAGTCGCCAGAAGTTTGCATCAGTGTCTGACACCGAAAACACAGACAAAATGGCTGCATGTAACGACTTGGGAACGAGCGTGGGCTGGTTAACCACAGCACTGTTGAAAGGTATCTGCCATATAGTAACTCACAAAGGTAACATATCGGTGGTTTGCAGATATACACAATGCCAATATTTTTGTGATGGGCGCTGTCCACAACAATTGCTTTGCACATACTCGCACAGGACAAATCTGCAGCAACATGCATGAAGGCAGATTTTGAGTTTGAAGGAAGGAAGACAAGCTGTATGTGATGTCTCTTTGTTTAAGCCGTCACAGTGGCTGCCATCTTGTTGATCATGTGTTGCAGTTTTCTCCAGTTGCTTCCTGGTTCTTCTTGTGTTTGAAAATATCCTGCCATTTGGTTTGAGGTGCCTGAAGGAGGTGGAAGTGTTCAGGTCAGGGGGACATCTGCGTCCCAGCCTCAGCTAGATAATTGCGGTGGTTTGCAGGTGTGCTTTACCAACTTCATGTTACTCCTACCTGTGCTGCAGAGAGGACAGTTATTGTCCACAGTTCAGTAAGAGGGCAGTTGTCAGGTAACATTATCATCCGGTCGGTCATATGAAGTGCTTGACTGTTATTTTTCTGGTGAGGCTGCAAAGATGTTGGTGATATTTGGAACAAACTGACCTGATAAAAACAACTTTTAGGAGCATTAATACTTTTGAACCCGACTTGTTGAGGTGAATTTAGTTTTCTTTCCATCTCCACAGACAGCCTCAGTTTTGGATGTCTTCTCTCACCTCGGCCTCTGTCTTTTTTTAGGCGTAGTCGTCTGTTCGTGCTGCTCATGAATGGAGCTCTGACAGGCACACACACTTAAATCCAAAGGGGTAGGTCTGTTTGGATGGGTGACTTTGCATTTTAGGCTGGGATGCATTCACTGTGAAAATGTTTCTGCACCTGTTTGCAACAGTTGAATGCTTGAATAGTTCGACAACGGCCTTTGAGGTATGTTTGCTCCCATTTGGTGGGTGTGTTGGGGCTGAAAACCAGCGCAGCTGTGACAAAAACCCAGCGGAGCAGTGATGGCCTTTATTGCATATGGAGCACTTAAAATGTGCTTAAAACCTTCCCAGTGTTACCTGAGATTAATTCAGGGAGAGAACACATCAGTACATCCATTCACCTATTTAGTGGAGACCCGCATCAAGTGCAGTACACCTCAGCTTATCTCCGAAAACATTTGGAGTCCAGAGGTTGAATAAGTGCAACTAAGGTTTCATAAAGGGCGAGTAAAGTCTGCCAAAATAATTCCATATGTTGTGTGCATGCTTGCTTCTATGCTTGTGAGGACCGACTTTACTTTTTATACCTTTATAGACGAAGAAGACATTTTTGGAAAGTGGGAACATTTTGTCTGGCCTTCCCTTCTTCACAGGGCAGTTTGAGGATTCAGACGTTGTGTTAGAGTTAAAGTCAGATTCAAACAGAGGCAGTCTGCAGAGTTAAAGGCACATAAAGTGATTGTTTGATGATCGAACAGTCTGAAATACCCTCTCCTGTACTTTTGTTCAGCTGTGACATGATAACAAAACTTTTCCTCAAAGTCAAAAAAGTGTTTGTCCTGGTCACAGTTCAGTTGTAAAATCCTAACACACCTCGGGGTGTCTCTCCTGATTGGCTGGTGACGGACTGTCAGCAGAACATTTGCTAACATTCGGCAGCAGAGCTGTGAGCATCAGAGCAGCGAACAGAGACAAGTCCTGTTGCTCTGCGTCGTGCTGCCCTCTGCTTCCATCACAGTTAGTTTTCAAGTTCAAGTCATTTTCAGACTTGGTTTGTAAAAGTTTTGGGCGAGCCATGTTGTCGTCCTGCTGCACTCTGTGTACAACTACGCAGCTAAAAACAAGAGCAGTAATCAGACGGACAACATGTGAGCTGTCTCTGGGGCTTCTTAACTGGAAAGATTAACATTTTGGGGCCAGCTCTACTTAACAGGCCCTGAAAACTGGAACAACAACAATCTAGACACGTCACTAAGAAACAGTTAAAGGCTCGTGTCAAACCTCCTGATCTAAAGTGAAATCATTGAAAAGGCAGCTCTTCAACAGCTGAACAACATCTTGACACTAAATAAGTGTTTGATGTCTTCCAGTCAGGTTTTCAACCACAGCACTGAGATTGCTCTTGGTAAGGTCTTCAATGTTATCGACTTGTGGCAGAATTTCAGTCTTACACTGTGTCCTAACTGGATGTGATGCGAGCGTCAGCGACTAAATCAGTTGATTGCATTGTTTTCTATTGGACTGTCCTAACTGCCAGTGACGTCTGGCTGCAGGGAGGTCTCCAGGGAACACAAGTCTTACAAGACTGACTGAAAACTGGACGGGACTCCCTGGCACAGTACTGAACTGGTTCAATTCCTACTTAAAGGACAGAGACTATTTTGTTCCTACAGGTAATTATATATCTGAGCAGAAATGACATGCGGAGTTCCCCAAGGCTCCATCCTCGGACCTCTTCTGTTTAACATCTACAGGCTTTCACTGGTTATGTTACCATGATTATGAAAATGACAAAAAATTATATCACCATGTCACCAGAGGACTATGGTCCAATACAGGCTCTGACTGAGGGCATCGAACAAATCGATGTTTGGATGTGTCCCAATTTTCTTCTGTTAAATAAAGACAAACCTGGGGTAACAGTTTTTGGAGCCAAAGAGGAACGATCAAAAGTCAGTGCTCAGTGTTAAAAAGTGAGTCAGCCATCTTGCTGTAGTCATGGACTCTGAGCTGAACTTCAACAGCCACATTAATTACAAAGTCAGCCTACTGTCACCTTAAGAACATATCAAGGATACAAGGACTGGTGTCTCAGCAGGACCTGGACAAACTTGTCCCTGCATTTATCTCCAGTCAACTGTAACAGAGTCTTTATCATCAGGCAGCTGATTCAGAACGCTGCTGCTCGAGTCCTCACTAAGACCAAGACAGTTCGGAGGTCTTTACACTGACTTCCTGTCTGTCAGAGAATCCACTGTTGGTTTATAAAGCACTGAATGGTTTCTGACCTTCTGCTACAGTCTGAACCATCCAGACCTCTCAGGTCTTCAGGGACACGTCTGCTTTGTGTCCAGAGTCAGGACTAAACATGGAGAAGCAGCCTTTAGTTTTTATGCTCCACATATCTGGAACTAACTCCCATAAAACTGCAGCTCTGCACCAACTCTCACTTCTTTTAAATCATCCTAGATCTGCTGCCTTTTATCAAATCAAATATTGATTCATTTCTTACACTGCACAGGCGCTTACTCCTGTTCGTATATTTTAACACGTGTTTTATTTTCCATTCTTTTTAATGGCACTTTGAATTAAATTCAAACGTCTTTTTATAATTTGCATGTTCTGCACTTTGCCTCGATGCTTTTGATCGTTTATGTAAAACACTTTGAAGTACCTTGTTGCCAGAATGTACCATATAAAGAAACTTGCCTTTTCTTCACAGAAGTACTTTTGTCACTTTTCATGTACAATGAAGTGCAACACAATAAATCCCTTTGGGGAGAGACTGTCTGAATGTGTGTGCTCAGAATCAGTAAATGTCCTCATATTTTGGTGCATAAAAGACACAATGAGCAAGAGAAAAGAAAAAAAAATATTGTAAAGGTCAAGAACCACTGATATGAAATATAAATATAAAATAAACCAAATTGTACATTTGGTTGCATCTAATCTGTCTCTGTGATTGGAGCAGGCTTCCAGTGGAGCCATTCAGAGCAGCTATAAACACTTTTCCCCGTTAGACTCAGTCTGAGAACATCGTGTACCACAGAGTCCTCACTGCTCACGAGTACAGTTGGTACAAATGTGAATGTGTGTGTGTGTGTGCAGCGTGAGGTCCATGTTAAGCAGGTGAGTTTTGAGCCTGCAGCAGGGAGGGAGCGTCTCTGTTCTGACTGGAGGGAAAAGGTCAGTCCACAGAGGGAAGTTGAACTAGATGGCGATAAGAAGGACGATTCTCTTCAGTCAGAACTTTGCTGATGATCAGCAGCTGTACGCCGTCAGCTCAGTGAAGTCTGTCTGTACGACCATGATGATCCTGGTCTGAGAGGATAAATCCCTCCCAGGACGACTGAACTGAACTGAACTGAACTGAGGAGCATGATGGATCGTCAACAAGACCATTAAGAAATGTGACTTTTTTTATTCAGTAGTCTCATTAAAAACACAGGCAGTGTGTGTACGAGTGTCTTCATTCATTAGTGTGCGTCTGTACGTATGTGTGAGAGGAGGAAGGGGATGTTCCTCGCCTCTACTACACAGTCAAAGCCTACTCATCTTTATTGTACCCAGCTGTTGTTCAAGCCAGAGATTTGGCTTACCCACGCATATCTGCCTATCTCTCCCTCCAAGCTGTGATAGTAATGTACTGTCCTGGAAACATGCCAGCACTCACTCAGTGAAAAAAAAAAAAATCACAAATCCCCTCAGAGCTGACAGCTTGGGGATTTTGCCACCCATATCATTATTATTGTCACGTCTCCGGCACCCTGGACGTGTTTTAACTGTGACTTTGTTGACAAAAAGCTGCTTTAATGTGAATCAGCCTGTTGGACTGCAGCTGGGCTCGAACACAAGAACCACTGTGACACTTCTCTCTCACGAACAGAACTTTCTTTGATGTCTTTCAGCAACACGTAGAGGAAACATTTACAACTTGGGTCTCATTTTCAGAGCTTTGGCCATCGTGTCTGACGGTCATGATAAATGCTGAGATCTGGAAACACGTGGACAGAGTGAGAGCCACGAGCTGTCAGACCAGCAAACATCTCAGCAGTTATCTTGAATACAGCAACATAGGACCTGTGGCCAAAACTCAAAACTAGTAACTTTCTATGAATGCAAAGAAATAAATAAACATTCCCCTGAGTGCCAAACGGTGACCTACAAATCCTAAAATATCTCCCAGCACACAGAAATTTGGGGATTTGCCACACTGTATAACAATCTGTGATCAGCTCACCTTTAACAAATGAAATAAACCTTCTGTACGTATCTGTACAAACGTAACATGATCTCACCCAGAAGTTGTTGGTCAACGACTTTGATATGTGATGAGGTCGTAGTGAGAATATGTTGGTTTTGTCAGTATACCCGACATTGTAACATGTTTTACTTCCACGTAATAGTGTAATTAGGTTCATTTTGTCTACTGAAAATAGATTAAGTGTAGAACGTTTCTTTGTACCAGACAATGAGTTTTTAAGGAGATGTAGTTTACCTTGACATGTTTCGACTGTCACTTCAGTCTTCTTCAGAAGCGTCATCTGACGTGCGTCATGACGTGTCTTTATCAGCTGGTAGTATCCCGGAGGCTTTGGAGGAGAGAGTCCCAGGTGTGTGACAGCAATTAGTTAGAGTGGACCCAATGTCAGCCTGAAGATGGAAACAGACTGTGATGAGTTCACAATTCTGTCCAATGTCAGGTGTGATCCTTTCTGAACCATAAGCAAGCAGATGAACCGCTGCAGCGCTGAAATGTTAAGAGTCAGTGTATCTGCTGCAAAGTGTTGGGAAGGCAATGTAAATGTTACAGATTGATAGTCACCCTGAAATAAGTTATGTAAATAATTTATTTACTTCATCAAAGTAATGTAACTTGTAACATTTAAAAACTGTTTGATTAAAACATTTGTGAGAAAGTAAAGGGTTAAAGCTGAAACTGTCCAGAGAAGAAAACACTCCTGCACCGTGAAAAGGTGCAAAGCAACAGACCGAACATTAAACTTTGTACCAAAAAGAATAGATTTGAAAGTAATCCGTCTCCTATGTATTCTTTTCTTGGAAAATAGTGATTACTATTACATTTACTTTGTAATTTGTGTCCCTGCTTTCCACAAACGTACAATGCCATCATAATCCCCCTGATGATTGTTTCGACTGAACTGTTATGTTTCTGTACTTTTCTTTTAAAGTTACCTGAAATAATAAAAAATGTAGATTACAGGAATGCGACATTTCCTCTGAACTGTTGTGTCTTCATTAACACACACAGTGTTCTACAGCTGTCAGGTTCACTGGTTCCTGGTCAGTGGTGTAAGGTAGTTACGATGGACCCCTGTGCACGCTAGTTACTCGTTATAGAGCGTGCACACACACGACTGCCCGCTGTTTATAAAAAAGCCAAATTAATCTAATTTAGGGAGCTTTGCTATTTGTCCTCCTGATGGTTTCTCTCGTCCTTTCTTACTGCTGCTTTTCTGTTCTGCTCGCTGATGAACTTCAGATGTGCTCAGCTTGTCAGTCTTGACAGACTTTGTGCCTAAACGAGCTCCTGCATCGTATCGTCCTGTCACATGATCCAATAGAGACTTGACGTACATGTTACCAACAACCAGGTCATCACCCTGGACAGGTCACCAGACTATCACAAGACTGACACATAGAGACAGACGACCATTCACACTCACATTCACACCTACGGACAATTTAGAGTCACGCCAGATTTCCACTGGATGCGTTTCTGTTGCAGAACGGCAGCGCTGGTTATCCGCTGTGTGCTCCGCTGTCCGTCAACACTCACCAGCTGCGTTTGCTGTGCAGAGCGGTGCAGCTCCGCCGGAAGACATCTGGGTGCACCTCCATGATTAACATCTCCTCGTCCACGGTGTCAACGGGGTGAAATGACATCTGAAAACCTCTGACCTGTTGACTTCAGGCCTGCCTCTGCCCATTATGACGTTTTCAAGGTGTAGTGCAGGGAAATATGATCCGCCGTGAACACTGTGTATTTTATTTTGAAAATTAACCGGATGCTTTATTTTGTGTCTGTGCACGACTTCCTGCCCCGCACGATCTGCTCTGTGCTGAATTGTTGCGTTGTGCTCCGGCGTCCGGCAAAAATAGAAGTGCTGCATATCTGTTGCGGAGGGCTCCGGAGCGCCGGAGCTGAGACGGAGCCGGAACGCAGCACAGCCGCAGCCGGTGGAAACACACACATTGACTAGAATTGAAATGGATCGGCTCCGCTGCCGGAACGCAGATGCAACCAACACACATCTGGTGGAAATTGGGGGTCACCAATTCACCCTTTGCTAAGGCCCGCCCCCCTTAGTTACTGTTGCTAAGTCTGAAAAACTTTCAGTTTCGGTGCTAGACTGGCATGGCGCTCCCACTGTCGCTAACTGCACTCCCTGGAGAAATACTCACAAAAAAGCGATTTCAGACAGAAGCAGACAGACGGGTCTACAATATGCATCTGAAGGATATGTTCAGGATGTCAGACTGACACAGCAACAAAATCAAGGTAACAAAATAAAGATTGAAGCTAAAGCCTACAGATCACAGTGTAAAAGTGAACCAGCACATCACTGCTGATCGCCACAGCACACTATGAATATCAAGGGAAACTTTGCTGATATTGAACCAGCTGTGTGGCGTCACAGTGTGTGTAGAGAAGACAAAGACAAGACAAATCATGACGGAGATGTGTTTGCATTTCTGAGGGAGTCCAGCACATAACGACTGGCACCATTTTAAATCTAATGTGAGTCCTTGTTTAAACATATGTAGCTCCACGAGCAATCTGAATCATGTGCAAGGGCCCCCCCCAACCCCAGGGGCCCCAGTGCTCTGCCTCCACTGTCTCTATGTGTGCCCCTGTTTCTGATCAAACTGCTGCCTGTCCTGTCAGCTGGGGACTTTGAATATCCTTTCAATGTTTTGAAGCAATCCTGAAGCCAGACTTGATACGCAAACACTTTTACTTTGCAAGATGCAAACTGTAAAGTAACAGTGTGTGATTAAATGTTCAACACTCTGGACCTCAGTTCTTGCACACGGAGTCATATTTGATATATTTTTCTACCAAATCAGGCCTCCCATAGGAACATGTTCGCTCTCATTCACTTACAACCCAAAAGTAGCCCAGTGAAAATATATTGCTGGTGAAACACGAACAGGATCTCTTTATATATTAATGGGGAAAATGGCGCTGTGTTGACATAACGACTTGACTCTTGTATGTAACTGTAATCCCACCATCCTCCGTTACACTACTAGTCAGAGGGGGATTTAGGGGCCGACACATGGCGCAGGTCCAGCCTTAAATCTGAGGGAATTTTGCTCCGTGCAGCTGAGCGGAGGGATGGGGATGCGGAGGGCGCAGCATCAGCAGCACAGAGGAGCCTCGGTCAGAGTCAGAGCGCAGCAGCTTCAGCTCGCACAGCCACACAGACACCAGCGACCTCGATTCTTTTAGGAGCGCAATTATCCCCGAACTCCCCGGAGGTGCTCCGCACTCGGAAAAAGGAAATTAATGAAGAAGGAGGGCGAAGTCAAGTGCGCGACTCTGATGCGACAGATGTTGGAAAAGTCTGGTTGAATGTAGACAGAAGAGGAAGAGGAGGAAGAGGAGGGAAAGTGTCCTGAACAGAGATGAAGGCGTTTTTCTGTTGGAGACGGAAGATGAACGTTAAAGAGATGCGATGTTTCCTTCACTGAGAGCTTCAGCTGGTGAGTTCACTCCGTCATTCTGCACAACTACTTTCATCACTTTGACTTGTTGTTGATCCTCAAAGAATCTTTCATGTTCCTGCATCATTTCCAGCAACTTCCTGAAGAGCTTTGCTGTGGTGTGTGTCTGTGGCTGAATGTGATGCGCTCATTTATTTATTATTATCATTATTATAGAGTCACTATAATAATCCTCAAATGTCCCCGTCGGTGCTGCTCTCAGCGCGCCACTGCTCTCACTGCTCCTGTTTGCGCAGTTTTTATTACTATCATCCGCAGGGATCACAGACAACTTATTATTTTCCTCAGTGTTCACTCAGATCAGACTTCAGGAGGAAGCAGCAAACAGAAAGTTGACAACAGAAGCTCTGAGTTGTTGTGATTTATCCTGGTTCATACCTGAAGCAAAGGTCCCTGTTTCTTTGTTGTTGTGTGGTTTCAGTATTTGTGGTGGTCTTGTCCTCGTTTGGATGATGAGCTGTCTTCATGTCTTTGGGGACTTGTTTGTGTCTTTTAATGTTTAATAGTCCAAAGTCTCTGCAGTGAGAAATCCCATCATAATGTCCACAACACTGCCACAATATTGACCTATATTAATAATCATATTCCGAAAAACCTGCTGTAACTTCTCTTCAGTAGGACTGGGGGACAATTGATACAGCACAGTACTGCGATATGTTTGTGTGGCAATATGGTGTTGGACGCCAAGTATTGATGTTATTTATGTAAATACCACAAATACAAATTGAAGCTTTGGTAGCCTGCTGAATGATGTAACTGACTCTTTCTTAAGTGCACAAGATACATTTTGCTGCAGTGATAATGATTCAAGTGAGATGAACAGATTAAAAAACCTCCCATCAGACAAAACAGATGTTCACAAAGTTTTCCTTTAGGTACATTTTTTGCAGCTGGAAAAAGGTAATAAATCACAATATATTTTAATTGTAACACTCAGCATATCACAACACATTTAAATCACAATAATGTTGCATCATCAGTTATGTATTGTGACGATATCACATGGTAATGTTTGACTTTACAGTAAATTACTGTGAAATAACAGCTGTACACTGTGATGTAGCAGCATGCTCCTGTAAAATGACTTCATTTACCTGCATGAATTTTACACTAAAATTCTGAATACGGTTAAATATCGCAATAAAAGCCTGTGAGGTGACAATAATGTAATTTATTGTGAAATATTACAGTTACATATTGTAACTTCATGGAAATAATCTGTGTTGATGTGGACAAAGTTTTATGTCGGGGGCATTACTAGTAGCTGAAATCCCAACATGTTTTAATCACAATAGCTACTCAACATTTTGCAGCATGTTTAAAATCATAATAATGCTGTATCGTGATAATATCGTATCGTGAGTTATGCATCGTCATAATATCGTATCGTGATCCGTCTGGTGATCCACATATTGTAAAATATTTGACTGTACATTCACAGAAATTTACGGGCTACTAGGTGCATCACTTTCACAGTAAGTTACTGTTTATTTTTACTGTAAATTGTTGTGAAATAAAAGCTACTGTGACCTCAGAGTAGTTACGGCTGCATATTACTGTGATTTAGCTCCTGTAAAATCACTATATTCAACTGTAACTTCACCGTTAAAGTCCATTTCATTACTGATATAACAGTATGTTCCTGTAAAATTACTGTATTTCACTGTAATCTCACAGTCAAACTTCATATATTACTGTGAGTCCTTCTGTAAAATGACTTACAATTCTGAGTAGGGTTAGATATCACAGTAAAAGCCTGTGAGGTGATAATAATGTAATGATATGGAAATATTACAGTTATCGTAACTTGATGGGAATAATTTGCAGTGCACCCTGACTGTTGAGCCTGGTTGCTTGCTGTGTGAGTGTGTCATTGTGTTGCTGCTGTTCTGTGTGGAGTGACACTCTGTCCACAGTAATCCTCGGGGTAGTTTGTTCCATAAACCTAAAAAGGGCCTCAGCAGAGTGTGTTTTAACGACAGGATTACAGACCTCAGCAACAGCAGCCTCATTTCCACCCAGGGACAGTGTGAGACTCCGATCAAACCTCTGTTTGTCACCCAGAAACTGTATCGCTTCCAAACTTGGCCCCTCCTGTTAGATTTGATGATGATCTCACCTGCGGGCTGATATAAGCTAGGATCAGCATTTCAGCGAGGGCGCAGAGGTGAACTGAGAGCAGCAGCAGACTCTCTGTCCTCTCCTCCTGTCATAATGAGGACACACATCACATCAGCTGCTGTGTGGCTCTGGAGGAGCAGATCACCATCAAGGGAGGACCAAGCATTTGACGCTTGGGATTCTGCCAAATAGGCAATTTAATCAGAGGGCATTTTATGCACAGGAAGTATGTCAGTCTCCTTGTTAGGGGATGATTTATCGGCACTGTTATATTGGGCAGCTGCTCCAGACCTCAATTGATTTCAGCTTCAGGCAAAGAAGTAAATGACAAGTCTTTAACTAGTTTCTTTGCTTTGCCTTTACGGCCTCAGTGGTGGAAATATGCAGCAGGCATTTAGTTCTCAGTGTCTACACACAACCCAGGAGACAGGAAACTGTGGGCATTGTGCATTCCTGCAGGCCAAGGATGGGTTGCATTTGCACGTTATCATGGAGCAGATATGTTGAATCCTCAGCAGCGCTGTGGTTAATGTGTGGTTTCTGTTTAGTCACAAAAACCACTTAGTTATCATTAAAAAAGAAGCATGGTTTGGCTTAAAAAGTTGGATTTGGGGCTCAATCCCTGCTGCAAACAGCAACACACTGCTGCAGGAGGGATGGATTTATTGTAGGCTGATGATGAAGTTAACGTCACACTGGTTTCCTCTTCAAAAAGCCAACAGGATTTTGCACTATTGCAGAAAATGAGCTCTGATCAAAAGTTAATGTCTTTACAGGTGTTGTTCAGTAAGATAATCTTAACTAGTGGACGCCACTTTATGATTATTGAAGCCTGTTTGTCAGCACAGTGATCTGCATTGTTCTGATATCCTACAAAAAACAAAATGTTTCACACTTTACAACATGACCGTGACACCTGGACTTTTTAAATTGTGCATCCTGAGTTTGTTTTATCATCCGCTTGTCTCCCACATGTCTGTATGTCCTCCCTGCTCAGTTAGTTACAGAACAGCAACAGAGCTCAGAGGAAATTTGGGGATGAAGTGTACATTTGGGCACTCTAACAAACTGCAGACTCATAACTTTCAGTTTGGGGTCAGGTTTTTGGGTTAAGTGAGGTGAAATGATTTGGGGTAATGTGGGAAAAGCTTTTGTCATGGTTTCACTTAGTTTCATTTATTGAACAGCTTCTCTGCTTCAGTCCAGAAGATCTAAAAGGTTTTGTGAATATCCTGCGGCTTCATATCAATATTTCAGTTTCACACATTTTGTAGCTGCAATGTGAGTTTATTTATTTATATGTTTGGACAAAAAAATCTCATCACAGGGTCCACTTACTGATCCTGAAGCCTTCGGTCACATCAAACGACTGTGCTCACAGAAGGCCGAAATTTAAGGACCGGAGTTTCAGAGAGAACAATGCTGACCAAAACAATTCTTATTAAAACTGCTCAGAGGTAACTAACAGGCTCAGTATTTTTTTCAGTTTTCCTACAAATACCACAACTAATGTCTCCTTCTTCCACTTCTACCACCGGGACATTGGTACAGTAAACTGTGCTGAACAGCGTCGTCTGGCAGAAGAATACAGAACATATTGTTGAGGAATAGCAAAAAAAAAAATCCAGTTAAATCCATTTATTCTTATCCAAATAAAGAATAAGATCATTTTAGGTGGACATCTTTAAAACCAAACAATAATTGAAATCAAATCAAGATTTCATTTGTCTATTTTATTTTTGTGTTAAAGTTGCACCATGATTTAATATGTGTGATGGATCACACTGTTTTATAAAGCTTTCATGAGTATCCGTTGCAGCAAAAGCAGCCAAATCAGCTGAGGAAACCTGCATGTTTGCTACGTATCTTATCAGTGTAGTATATGAGCTGTGGTTAGCCACTTTTCCATAGCACAAAATACCCACTAACACCTGCTAACATCTGGCTTTTTAATATAATAGGAAAGGTTAGCATCAGCACTCACACAGGGGTCAAATGACTACATCATGGATGTAAACACAACACTTGGGTAAACGCATTGATTTTAGCACCTCAACCAGCGAGATGCAAACACACACCATCACAAAATATCGTCTGCTTCTACTCAAGCAGTGCTCACACAATGATCCAAATCTGAGTTTGAAAGAGAGACTGAATAAGTAAGAGATATATAGAAATAAGTTACCATGCCTCCATGATGCTTTTTACTGTTAACTGACCTGTTCTCTGGCCTGACTGTGATGACAGAAAGACATCTGCTGCAGAGGTGTGAACACAGCTCTGGTCTGCTGGCAATGGAAAAGGAATCTATAGCTTAATTTTAGCAGGTTTACCTGTGTTTATAAAACCTGTGTATGTGCACTTATTATGTTGGAAGGATATTTGTGATGAGGAGGTAGAGATGGTGTGACACTGAGGTGAGACACGGGCCAAGCTGTATCACTGTTCAACACCAACAGACAGAAAAACTGGTTGTGTTTGAGTCATCGCTGCATTTCCAGCTGCTTTTTAGCCACGAAATGAGGGTGCTTTTCTTTCTTGTGACCCGTCACGCTGTTACCACAGGAGAGAGTGACTTGAGCACTTGTTTCTCACCAGGACATTGCTGCGTTTCCAGCTGTGCACTCAGAACCAGGCACTTTATCCAAAACATGATAGTTTGTAAACCATAGCCAAGTGGTGTTTGTGCCTAAACATGAAATGTGAAGTTTCAACATATACACCTCACAATAATGTACCAATGCTGCATTGCAGAAACATACAATGCAACATCTATTCTGGCGACTGTGTTGGCAAAAGTATTGTCCATCAGTGACTGTAGCTTGAAAATGTTTCAAATATATCTGTCTTCAAAAAGCCATATGCTGCGTGTGCGCCCACTGTCTCCCTGGAAGAAAGGAGGAAAGTGGGTGACAGATTATTTCACTGCAGCTTTGACTTCTTTCCAGCGGCAGCGCCTTAATACCAGGCATAGGCAGAGATGTTTGGGAGCTGTCTGAGAGAAGATGTATCTGAGCCTGGAACAATGCATCCACACATCTACCCACCATGTTTTCAGCAATGAGATTAACACCTCGGTTACATTCAGCACTTCTCTTGTTTCTGCAGAGGATAAATGTCTTCCTTCTCTCAGGAAGTGATTCCTGAGTTGAGTTGGTCGTCTTTCATCTGAGCCTCAACCAGACCTGCTGTTGGAGGGTTTGCACATGAAAACATCTATCCAGGGCAGAATCTGTGGTGCACAGCACTTTTGAACCCAGCGCGCGCAGAAACACTATTCAGGCCACACAGTCATTTAAAGTCTTTTTGAAGATGAATAGAAAGATCAGATGTTCAGTGCCACTGGAGAAATGTAGTGAGGGCATGAATAAAGAGTTGAATGGCGCTGGCCTGGGGCTTGTGTCAGCAGCAGCAGCAGCAGCAGCAGCAGCAGCAGCAGCAGCAGCCTTGTGTTGTTTGGCCATGAAAGAAACATCTTTATATTTGAGGGTTTCTTTTATGCTGCATGTTTTCTTTCATGCTGTGTTTCCTTTTCCAACATGCGTGCATCCTCTCTGCTTTGGTTCTTCTGTTTTCATCGCATCTGCTTCTTGTCTCTCAGACATTTTTTTTAAACACTATGTACACAATTAGTTTTTAAAGACTTAAGATTAAAACACATTCCAGCCTGTCTCTTTCTTTAACAAGGTGTCACTATCTGCTAAATTATCCACTGTTTCTGCTCAGTGTCGTGGTTCTTGTGCAGAGACCCAGCACAGCAGACACAGACACAGCAAAGCAGAGCAGGTTGATTTCAAGGAATTTCACCAAAACCAATGAGTAATGGACAGGCTTGGAAAATTGTTGGCTAATTGTCTAAAAAGGCTGAGAAATTTAAAAGGAAAGTTTAAAGAGCTGGGACACAATTCTGACAGGTGGATGTGTTTGGAAAGCACCGACAGGAAGTGACAGAAGATCTGACAAATGAAAGTGGGGAAGTGGGCGGTATATACACAGGTTCTTAATGAGGGAATGAGGTGCAGGTGTGCCAGGAAGGAACTGGGTGGGGTCATTAGAAGGAGCAGGAGACTCTGAGGGCATCTGGTGGACAGGTTGGGAATGACAAGGTCTGCAGTAGCTGCAGGAGCAGTCCTGTTTGCACCACATAGTAAAACTAAGGGATGTTTTTGCTCTAATTTTCCTACAGCTCACCGGTCTGTCAGTTAGTGTGCATGTCATTTCTTATTGGTGTCCATTTGATCCATCCAACAATGCTCACATCCTTCTGAAACTATTAATCTGATGGTTATGCACACTGTGGTTGACCGGGTGTGTGGGGGCGACACAGTGAGGCAGGGTTCGAACCTCTCTGTCAAGATCTCTTCTGTCACACAACTGCCTTCATCGCACACCAGACTGTATAAAAAGGCAAGACAAGTTTTTTATAGAGCACATTTCAGCAACAAGGCAATTCAAAGTACTTAACATAAACCATCGAAAGCATTGACACAAAGTGCAAAAGAGGCACATTATAAAAGGACATTTAAATACAATTAAAAACTCCATTAAACTGAACTCACTAAGACAGGTATGACAAACTAAAGTAAAGGTTCCAGTGCAGTGTAAGAAATTAATAAATATTTGATTTGATAAAAGGCAGCAGATGTAGGATGATTTAAAAGAAGTGAGAGTTGGTGCAGAGCTGCAGTTTTATGGGAGTTAGTTCCAGATATGTGGAGCATAAAAACTAAAGGCTGCTTCTCCATGTTTAGTCCTGACTCTGGACACAAAGCAGACGTGTCCCTGAAGACCTGAGAGGTCTGGATGGTTCAGACTGTAGCAGAAGGTCAGAAACCATTCAGTGCTTTATAAACCAACAGTGGATTCTCTGACAGACAGGAAGTCAGTGTAAAGACCTCCGAACTGTCTTGGTCTTAGTGAGGACTCGAGCAGCAGCGTTCTGAATCAGCTGCCTGATGATAAAGACTCTGTTACAGTTGACTGGAGATAAATGCAGGGACAAGTTTGTCCAGGTCCTGCTGAGACACCAGTCCTTGTATCCTTGATATGTTCTTAAGGTGACAGTAGGCTGACTTTGTAATTAATGTGGCTGTTGAAGTTCAGCTCAGAGTCCATGACTACAGCAAGATGGCTGACTCACTTTTTAACACTGAGCACTGACTTTTGATCGTTCCTCTTTGGCTCCAAAAACTGTTACCCCAGGTTTGTCTTTATTTAACAGAAGAAAATTGGGACACATCCAAACATCGAATTGTTCGATGCCCTCAGTCAGAGCTTGTACTGGACCATAGTCCTCTGGTGACATGGTGATATAATTTTTTGTCATTTTCATAATCATGGTAACATAACCAGTGAAAGCCTGTAGATGTTAAACAGAAGAGGTCCGAAGATGGAGCCTTGGGGAACTCCGCATGTCATTTCTGCTTAGATATATAATTACCTGTCCATGAGTACACCATGATTTCTTGCTTGCTCTTTTTAACATCGAACGCCTATAAAAACAATGACCTCAGAAAAGTGTGACACATCCAGTCATTGATTTGTTTGATAGACTCAATCAGAACCATCATCATCCTCACTGTGACCTCGTCACATGTCCACGTTTGGTCATGGACTTTCCACGTCCACATATGGCGTCCAAGGTACCCTGGGTGTGTTGGTTGTTGACGTTCTGGGACGCCGTGTCAACTTCAGCCTGTTACATGCATTGTCTGTTTTCAACATACACTTCTGTTTTCACAGGAAATGTACAGTTTGCATACAGTCTCTTTCAAAATAAAAGCACTATGTCAGTGCAACACCGTAAATTGATGGGTTTTTTTTTTCTGTCAACAGCAAAAGTTGGTTTTAAGAAAAAAGAACAGGGTTTAGATTTACAGTCTTACAGGAAGTGAACACCGGCCTCCCGGGTGAAAGTTAGTAGTTTTTGGACCCACCCTCCACCGCTCCCGCCCACCCTACTTGGACATCTGCTCCCTTAACCTTCGTTGTTGTCCCACCATGTGTCCCCCTCACACTACAAGGAGCCATTAAACAATAACAGTGACCGGCTATGTATCATGCAGGACTTCCTCTGTACATTCCAAACCTGCTCTTGTTGCTATTGGAGCCATCACTTCCTGTCCGGCAGAGGACAGCATCAAATATGGAAGCCATCATTAACTGGCTGTATGATCAATAATGATTCCGTGTGTCCATTTTCTAAACTCATTTAACCAAGGTCATCGGAGCTGGAGCTTATATAACGTGATGGGTGAGAGGCAGCGTCCCTGGAGACGTCCGTCCTTCATGGGGCTTCAGTCTTATATCATTAAAGAAAAACTGGAAGTGTATGGTGATGTCATGGTAATGCAATCAGTGGGCGTAGAGAGGAAATGTAGAAGCAGTTAAATGAGGAGAGTGATGACACCAACAGCTCCTGCTGCATCGTTTCCCTCCACACGCATCACGGCCTCTCAGTGAAAGGACAAAACTCCAACACTGTTATCACCAGAAACAACGACAGCATCTGTAATTTGTTCAAATGCTCGAAACAGTCGCTGCTAAGTGTTGTTGACAAGTGACCTCCTGCAGTCGTGATAGTCCTCGCTCAGCAGCACAGGCAGAAGTAGTGTGACCACAAAATGTTGTAAAGGTTGTTTTGGGGAAGTCTTTGCTTATTTAAATGGAGGGTCTGATGACAGAAGGAGTCTGTGCTGCACAGATTGTGAAGCCCTTTAAAATTAATAAATAAAGTTGACGTGATTTGACTCGACTTAAAGAGGAAGAGGAGGTCAGAGTGGAAAGAATTAGACTTTAACACCAGAGTGTATGACTCGGCTTCTGTCTCCAACAGTCAGTGCTGCTTCCTTTTAATAATGAAGGAGATTGTTTCCCAACAATGACCTGCTTATTTGAGTTGCCCAAACTTACTGTAGCCAAACCTTTACCAGAAAACACTTGTATGTCATTTTTTAGCAGTCACACGTGTTGTTTAGGAGCAGACTGTTCTCTAATACTGTTCATTAAACACCTACGAAATGTAATGCACCACAGTTTATACATAAAACACATAATCATGAGCCAGTCATTCATATATAACCCACGTTATCAGGAAGGCTGTGATTATGTGACTAGTGTTGCTGATGGGAGTGAAGAAGGAAGTAGTGTGAAGTCTGAAAGTCTGTGCAAAGAGACTGGTTTAAGTAACGAAGGGGTCAAACAGCACAGGACTTTACCCCAGGAGATTTGTGTTTGGAACCGTGCGACACCAAGTGAGCATCACCGTGTTTCTTTTCAGGTGCCAACTTGTCATAAAACAAAAAGGAAACAGGCCAAATAACCATTCATAAAACTCAGAGATAAACTGTATAAAAAAAGGAATAAAAATAGTAAAAAAGGACCAAAAAAAGTTGTTTACATATTGCTTATTACCAATGCAATATGAGTTTGATTTAGTGCTGTGACACTGTCAGCACAGATTGTTGATGAAGACTTTCTAATTTGCCAGAATGTGTCATAATGATAAATGCTGGTTTAAGTGGTCTGCATGAAGTCACACTGGTTCGTACACCGGACCGGACCGGCTTCACCGGAAATCGACTAACCTCTGCAGAAGGCATCTCCAGCAGCAGGACAGTGTTTCCACGGTTTGAGAGAAAAGGGGCAAAATCTACATGTTTCATATCACACTGTGATTTAGAACAGCCATGTCAGTTTGTATATGCAGGGTATTTGTTATGTGAAGAATCTAAATCAGCGACGTATGAAGGCGACTAGTTGAGCTGTTTTATAAGATAACTCACCCAGTGTGCCACCTCTGTTCTCCTGAGTGGTGCCGACATGACGTTTTCTGTGGGAAGTGATAGCAGCGTGTGTCACTGTCTGTTGGGAATCATGTCTGTGACCTGTCAGTTACAGGAAGCCTCCACAATCCCCTCCCACACATGCACAGCACTATGACGTGCTCGCCTCGCCCCCCCTTTTCTTTTTTACTGTGCTCCACTCTGGCCGGCTCACGCTCAGTCGGGAACCAGGTGGGATTGTGGATCAACTCCGTCAGATTAGCACGCAGGCTGGTAAGTGTGCCAAAGAGGAAAAGCTCCACCTGCACACTAGTGAGGGGAGATTACGGAGCTGATCGCTTTTCTGTGAAATAGAAAAGAAAAAATACAAGAATTATTTCTTTCCACTTGTCTTCTCAAGCGTACCTCATTTCCTGTTAACCTGCAGAACTGGGATCTTAATGAGCCAGGACAAGTCTTTGTGTGACAAACTTTTGGAAGGAAAAGATGAAACACTTGAGTTCAGAGAATCGTGGACAAAAGTAGAGTTCATACATTTACTGAAGGATTTTGATACTGATAGTTTTCCTCAGGAGCGTTTCCAGGATTAGAGGACACTGGGGCTCAGCCTGGACCTCTGGGGGGGGGGGTTCGGCAGGATCCTCTCTGGTAATTATGTATTGTGATGTTAAAAATATCAGTAGTTGTTAGTGTTGAGTAGAAACAGAATACTTTGCAACAGTATTTCCATGTTGTCCTACTTCATACTCCTCCTCCTCTGCATCTCAGAGGGAAACACTGCACATGTTTCTCCACAAGATTTATTTGTCTGCTTTAGTTACTCTGGGTACTTAAGGGGCTTTCACACAAGATAACGAACACACTGTTACCATGTTAAACCTCTGCTGGTTGCTGCCTGCCCCCGCCCATCAGTTAGTTAGTGGGCATCACTGGAGCAGAAAGACGACAAGATGGAGGAGATAATAATGTTGGTGTCTGAGCAAACTGAGTCACAGCTCCGGCAATTTTTAAGGGCAACCAGAAGGAAAACAGGGCCTGAAATCACCTCCACACAACTTCAGATGACTGGTATAAAAGGAAGTCCAATTAAGTAGAAATCTTTGGTGCTTTCTGTGACTTCCATTGTCTTGCTACATACATGCATCAACGTCTGCCAGTGATCAACAAAGCACCTGCCAGGCATCGCAGCTGTGGACTGTAGCAGCAGCAGCCACTTTCAAAAACGCTCATTTTTTGAGGGGGTTAGCTCATGCCAACACGGTCTCACCTCAAGGTCGTTGAAAACCGGCACTTGGTCAGTGACTTCCGGTGTTGGACACCGACGAAAAAGCTTTCTTTCCACCTCAGTATGATACGTGGGCGGTTGCTGTAATTGTTTAATGACATCCAGAGACATCAGGGGGAAATGTTGAAGGAACAGTTGAGGTGGTGGAAGTGCGAGTAGGGCCGATGGGAGTTATGGTGCATGAGTCCAACAACCACTGACTGTCAAACCCTGTTCTTTTTCCTAAACCCAACTTTTATTGTTCATGAAAAAAAAAGAACCCATCAATTTACAGTGTTGCACTGACAGAGTGCTTTTATTTTGAAAGAGACTGTATCAAACTGTCCATTTCCTGTGAAAACAGAAGTGTATTTTGAAAACAGACAATGCATGTAACAGGCTGAAGTTGACACGGCGTCCCAGAACGTCAACAACCAACACACCCAGGGTACCTTGGACGCCATATGTGGACGTGGAGAGTCCATGACCAAACGTGGACACGTGACGAGCTGCGACATTAAGATGATAACCCGAGCGCTCTCTCTTCACGTTATCACACAGAATGTGCAGCTTAAGTGACTCAAAGAACCTTAAACTTTTGTTTTTGATCAACTTATTTAATTTTGAAGGCCTTAATTCATAAAAAACGATTGATGATTAAATAATTATTAGATCTGGAGCTATCACCACGATGAGTTTCCATCAGGTCTTTCTCTTTCTCTTCATTTCTCCTTAATGTTCTGGTTTAAAACTTTCTCCACTTTCTTGCGACTGTTCCTTCTTTTTTTTGACGTTGCTTTTTTATGCTCTTTTCCACCATCTTGCTCTCTCTCCTTTCTCTCCTGTTTCTTTGTTTCCTTTAAGAATCTGAAAATGAACTTGATTGACACTTTTGAAACTAACACTTGTTAACTTTTGTTTACGTGTTAAACATTTCTGCCGGTCGGACGACAGCGTTGACACTCAGATCTGAGCAATGTTTCTCCCGCTGGATTCGGGGACTTTGAGTTTTTGTCCTTTTATAATCGAGGCCACATGTTTGATATTTGACAATCAGTGAGACACAACAATCTGCTGCCCCACATTTCATGAGGAGCTGATTGCAGTTGAAGTCTGAAGTCAGTGAGTCGGTTGCGATGCTGAAGTTTGATCAGTGTTTGACCTGCTCCAGGTTCAGAGCCTTCTGTGTCCCATCAGTCAGCTCCACTTTAATGCCTGACCTCCCCTCATCCCTCTGGTGTACGTCGACTCATGCGACGCACCGCCACTGTTAGCTGAGACGACCTAATTTGTCACATCACATAGGCGCTGCACTGAGACTAATTCCCTTCCCTCATTTATTTGTGCTATTATTAATATTGCAGACGGCGCACTTTGCGTGACGTCGCACAGAGTCTTAACTCTCTCCTCATCAGAATGAGGAATTACAGCAGAGTGCTTTACCCAACACGCAGTCTGGAACAAGACCGATGTGAGTGGATCTGTCACTGTGACCCACTTCCACCACACGGTACATGGGTGTAAATACTCAAACACACCCAGACTTATAATGCGTCCGTCCCTCCCTGTCTCTGTCTGTCTTTCTCTGATAAACATGTTTACTCTCTCACATCACTTTTGTCCTCTTTTTTGTTTTTTAATTTACCCATATTTTACATTGGTATTTCAGCTGGTTGCCAAACTGCATGACAAGGACACGAGATGACAGTTAGAGAAAACAGAAAAAGAGACACCAATTCATAACAAGACATTTTTATTTATATAGATTATAGATTTCTTCTTCAATCAATCGAGTGACATTAAAATACAAACAGCAACAGGTTAAAGCAACAAAAGGAGAAAAACACACTCCAACAGAAACTGACAAATCTTACATCTGCTCCACACACACACACACACACACACACACACACACACACACACACACACACACACACACACTGTAAAGACTCATAAGGCAGAGAAAACAGACCTGAGATCAGTCACCATCGCACAGATCTTATATCAGTGTGTTCTTCAGTATAAACTTTTAAAATAAGCAACATAAAAACAATCCTCAACATTCAGACGGAATAGACGTGTTTGAATGTGTCGGCATAGAGGCAAACAATTAATATAATCCCATTTGTCACAGACACAAGCTCACAGCCACACTGACACACACTTTTCTTTATCTCTCCCCCCCACATGCCAATTTCCACCATGCAACCAGGCACACAGGCCCATCCTCGCTGACATTAGTATTCATGGGTCTGCCTCTTCCTCACAGCCTTTTAAAAATGATTGAATTAGAAATGGCTTTTTTTTTTAACCTCCACACAGTCTGTATAAATGTTCTGTAGCCAGCGCAAATATAATGTAGACATGAATTATGTAAAGATTACATTCCTCCAACACAAAGTCAGCATCTGGTGTGATCACATAATCCTGTGTTCACCTGCCCAACACTGTGTTCACCTGTCCAACACTGTGTTCACCTGCCCAACACTGTGTTCACCTGTCCAACACTGCGTCACTCAGACAGGTGACAGGATTAAGTTCAGAGTGAGAAAAGAGGAAAGACATTTGGAAATGTAAATGTTTGATCTTGGTTAGTATGAGCTCAGTGTGCAGCCTGGTCTCAGAGTAAAGGTGCAGACACACTAAACCGACATCAAAGAACTAGCGGCGACGAAAGCCAACTGTTGCGTCGTCTACGTCGCCTCACGTCGCCCTGTGTCAGTTGCATTTGAACACACTACACGGACTACATCCGATGGCCAAGTAGCACGTACGTTCTGCGCCTGCGTGAGAGAGAGCGGAGTGAGAGAGTGGTACATCCTGTCAGCCGAGGGGTTTCCTATCTGTGCAGCCGAGCACCGCAGCACCTCCACGGACTATTACATCCAGACGGTCCCGGTGTTTCCTCCGCAGGCTCCACTTCACTCAGCTGCCCGATAAACCCGCTGCTTCTTCCCACTTTAACCTGAATAACAAACCAGGGCTCGGTGCTCCGGTTGGATCCAAACGGAGAGCCGGGGCTAGCTCAGAGACTAGCGGAGGCTAACTGGCTGTGCTTCCCTCCGCTCATGCTGCGGCTAACGCTCTGCTAGCCGCTCCCAGCTAGCTCCGGTTTGTTATTCAGGTTAAAGTGTGAAGAAGCAGCGGGTCTGTGGGGCAGCTGAGTGAAGTGGAGCCGGAGGAGGAAGCACTGGTTAGCCCCGGTTTCACTACAGGCAGATTCACTCGCTACAGGGGCGAGGAAATAAAACCTGAACAGCCAATCAGAGTGATCTCTCTCACCGACAAGCTCTGCCGCTGATTCAACGTGCTCAATCGGCCGAAAGGCCGCCAACGCAGAAGTGCCGACGGTGAGGGACACACCGCAAGAACTAGGGCGCAGATGCTCACCAACAGCCCGACTTTGGTCGATGGCCGACCGTAAGCTTGGTGTGTCAGGGCCTTAACATGAGTGTTGGGCAAGTTACTCACATGTCTCCACATATTATCCATCATGTCTCTGTCCTGCATGGAAACAAACCCACCGGGTGGCGGCCATGATGGAGGCCAGCTCCTGACCTTTTGATTGACACCTCACTGAGCCAATAGCAGCTTCCAGTGCCGTTGTTATGGCCTCCATAGCCAATCAGAGCCTGAGCTGAAGGAACACATTTCCTGTAGTTTAGAGGTACTTAAACAGCCAGTGATTGGCTCACCTCACAGAGGATTATGGGTGTTGTAGTCAATGAAGCTCCACAGCAGATTTTAACCCCTTACTGTCCCACAGACTGTTACACACGTGCAGACACGATCAACCGTTGTCTTTCTGATCACTGATGTTTTATAGAAGTGTTTAAACACAGTGAGATCGTGAAGAGACGCCTCCGTCTGTGCTGATCAGTTTTTCACTCAGAATCATTCGGCTCACTGTTTTACGATCTTTTCATGAAAAGGACAAAACCTCAGATAAACATATTGATTTCATGTGATGTTGTTTCTACTGTGAATTCTGAGCATGTGAGGCTTCATGATGGTCCCATTGTGTTTCCCAGCTAACACCTCCCAGTTCTCCCAGTTCTCCCAGTCTGAGTCATCTGCAGTGTCTTTGCTCAAGAAAAGATTCAGGCCAAGATTAAAAAACCCTTTAATTTCAGTGTGTTGAAACTTGAGGCAGGTGTAACGACTCTGACTGTTGGGGAAAACCTTTCAAATGAGACCATGCATGGACATGTACTGAAATATGGAACAAGAACAGCTGACTGAGTCTGACTTGGTGTTTCAGGTAAATTTAGATGAATTTGACAGGATATGATTTTCAAACCTTCCTGCTGAATGCAGGTGTGGTAAATGATGGGGAGTTCACAGCCAATTCATTTTCAGTTCATCTTCTCAAACAAGTCCACAAAGTGTCAATGTCCCTCCTGTCTCATCAGCAGCTCCTGCTCCTGCTGTGTTCGTCCTGCATTGTAGAAAACAGAGGGTCTAGTTACTAGGGCTGACCCAAAATATTCAAAGCTTCGAAGCTTCGTTCGATCGCACGGGATTTGATTGTTAAAAAAAATAAAAAATCAAAGCTTCAGCGCTTTTTTTTTCTGTTTTTTTTGGGGGAGGCCTTAAACGCAACACTAACCCCCACCAGTCCGATACTGACAACGAGCTCACTTAGAGCTGGCAGACATGATCAAGAGGTCCTCAGATGTGTGGTTGCACTTTAAAATATGCCCCGACAACCCCCAGAAAGCAGAGTGCCAGATTTGCCAAAAGCAATTGGCATATCACAACTCAACAACAAATTTGGGAAATCACTCACAAACGTAGCCTAAGTAGTAACTAGTAGGCCTAATATGCATTTTCCAGTTCCACCGGCCTGCTCTGAGTCTGGCGTCAGAGACACTTCTGATGTTCTGAGTTGAGCATCTGTTTGATTGTGCTGCAGTGTGCGCCGAGGGTTTTAATGTAGTGTTCAATCAAAACTTACTTATCACCGACCACGTGTATTTTCGTTTGTGAATATTTTTACCTTAATTCTAGTGCTGGAAGAAACTAGGATTTTGCCATAATGCTTCGGATTAAATTAGTTCTGGGCTCCGAAGCTTCGAATGTCCATAAATGGATTCGATTGTCAGCTCTACTAGTTACCACCGTCCGTCACAGACTGCTCTTGTAGTAGGAAAAGTTCTCTCCCTCTTATTTCACACATTTATTAGTTTATTTAACATAACCTCGGCTCCCGACATGGTCTTGTTTACAAGTCCTTTCCCCGACAAACCCAGAGGGGAAAGACCAGGGGACTTTTGTTTTCCTGCTCTGCACCCGACAGCTGTTCTGCCAGCAAACCTTTTAATATTTGCTGCTTGCATGCAGGAGGTCTCAGGGGCCGTCACACTGCAGCAGGTGCCAGAAGCCCATAAAACACACACACACACACACACACACACACACACACACACACACACACACACACACACACACACACACACACACTCAAACACTCAAACACTTCTAACAATTCGAGCACACACACTCACACACAGAATACACACACCAAAGTGCAAAGACATGAGCTCACGCTCTGTGATCCTGGCACTGTTGTTCTGTTCCAGCCGCTTTAATTGGGGATTTGAGCCAGACTCTTGTCTTTCTCACTGTGACGAGCTAAAAATAGCTCTTTGACAAGTGTCAGAAAACCCAGCCGGGCTCAGACTGTGCATTCTCTGTCAGATGGGCTGCTCGGCACAGGGATTCGAGCTCTGGGCTTCCAAAGTCAGAGGGAAACAAAGACTGTCACCCTGCGGCCCGTCTGAGGTCATGTTCCTGTTTAATGCACCTGTTGCAGAGGAAGTTTCCACCTAAAATCACCACGCTGTCTGTCACATCTTACTTTCACATGTTACTGCAGGTCCCAGAGCAGCAGGCAGAGACAGAGGCAGATATGGTGATATTTAAACGAGCCCAGCTCAGAGAGAGAGAGCTTCCTCTCACAGCTAATGAAGCCATAACGCTGCCGAGAAGAAGAGTCGAAGTCAATTGAGAATCATCGCCTCTTCTTTGCTCCTGGCCTTGTTGCAGCAGCATAATGATATACGTCGCTGTTCACAGGAGCACTTTGTTGATTATAATCCTGAGCAGAAATGCTGGTGTTAGCAGTCTGGTGAATGAGATGAACAGTAAAAATGTTCCCTCAGAGCTGAGTGGTTCTGAGACGCCACACGTCAGTGACCATCCTCTAAAGACACATTGATGATGTGATTCCCAATAAAATCATTTGTTTGATTGTTTTTTAATTTCATTAGTAGTTTGATGAATATAATCCTCTGATAATCCCGACCATCGAGGGAACATAAAGCAACAGTGGAGAGCCAAGTGGTGATGACTAAATCTGCAGCTGTGTGCAGTCGCCGAAGAAAGTCCTAATTTTAACACGGGGTGGCAACTGTCTACAGATTGATGTAAGGCGATAAGGGCCCGAGCGCAGAGGCTTGATGAGTTTTGTCTGATGACAGAGGAGAGAAGGCAAACGGAGCACGGCAGGGGAGTTGAACTATTTCAAAGAATTAAGCGGTAGCGGGAGTTCACCCAAAAGACGGGCAGACTCTGCCAAAGGATTGTCTGAGAGAAGTTACATCCGACTGGATTTGATATTGTTTGCATTTTGGCACGGAGAGCTTTGATTAGATAAGAGTTGTCTCCGGCTCGGCTTCAGGGGAGTTTTGAGTTATACAGAAAGGTTACATCAAACGGCAGCTTCGTGCTGGTCATTCCAAGAAACGCCCAGATGGACCCTCAGCAACAAAACAACATTAATATCAAACAAAGAAGTGTACAAACAGCAGGAAGTTGAGTTTGATTAATGAAAGCTTTGATAGAGAAAACTGACACGACAAATAATTACTTTATATTTACAGATGGCCGGGGAAAAAACTATCATGAAACTGAATTTATCACAAATAATTAAAACAAACAGCAGGAACAAGTGTGACGACTGAGAGATGAACTGTTACAGTCATGGTGCAATTTTAAAAAATCCTCAAACCAACCAACACAACTATCGTCAACCAAGTTATGAACAGGTTTTTGATTATCATGAGCGTGCAGAGTAAAAGTACAGATATCTGACCAGAAAATGAAGTTAAAGTTGGCAATCAGAATATTATTTGAGTAATTTGAGTGATGAAGAATCAATAGAAATGTCATGATATTAAATGTACTTAAGTAAAATTTTAAATAAAGGACGGTGATAAAAAAAAGCAAGCAGTCAGAGTTTTGAGGAAATTTGTTCTTCTTAACATCTAACACCTTAAAAAATGGAGCATACGTTACACTGGAAGAAACATAAGGTCCTTTTCACAACTTCTGTCTGTCCATTCCTTGCTTCCTTCCTTCCTTCCTTCCTTCCTTCCTTCCTTCCTTGTTCCTTCCCTATTTTGTAGTAAGTAACTAAGATGCTGGGGGGAAATGTATCAGGACAAAAGTAGACATTGGAGTTAGCAAATGTGTTGGAGCAAAACTGAAAGTTGACAGAAATAGTAGAGTACAGATACTCCCCAAAACATCTTAAATACTTTAACAAAGTACTGTTACTTCATTACAGTACACCACCAGCATTATGAAATGATGCAGGAAATATCTCAGCAATTAGTAGTTATCAAAGGCCAGTAGCCAGAGGAAACAACCCATCGTCACTGTGACCTCGTCACATGTCCACGTTCGGTCATGGACCTTCCACGTCCACATATGGCGTCCAAGGTACCCTGGGTGTGTTGGTTGTTGACGTTCTGGGACGCCGTGTCAACTTCAGCCTGTTACATGCATTGTCTGTTTTCAAAATACACTTCTGTTTTCACAGGAAATGTACAGTTTGTGGTTATGTTGAGAAAAAAGAACAAGGTCTGGCTTTACCATCTTACAGGAAGTAAACAACGGCCTCCTGGGTGAAAGTCGGTGGTTGTTCAACACCAACCAACAAGATACTCATTTGTGTCTTAGTGAGTCGTTGCTGTGTTTCCAGTAGATCTTTAGCTCCCAGTTTGTGTTTTATAGCATCCCATCGCAGGTTTTCCAGCTGGGATTTTGCCCCCTGAATCTGTGTTTTAGGCAAGACAGGATCTCTTCCTAACCATAACCAGGGGCATCGTGTTGGGAGGCTGATCACTCAGGGCCCAAACAGGAGGCAGCCCTCGATAAGCCTTGATGTTTGATGTTGTTTGCAATTTTTTATAAATATTAAGTGTCATCACTAAATTAAAATTGGCTCAATAAATCAGTTAAAAAAACTGAACTTCGTAATTACATAATAATTGAGGCTCTCTGAGGCCCCTCACACCTCTCAAAGGCACAAAGTGGTTCAGTCTGCCCTGCACTATGGTTTGTCTCTAAGCACAGCTCGAGCCCAGTGTACGCTGCTCCTGCACCATAAACACTGTCATGTCTGTCCCTGAGAAATGGAAATCATTGTTCCATAAAAGAAAAGAAAGGGAATAAAGAAGCAAACTGACTTTGTAAGAATATAAATTAATAAAAAGAGAAGAACTGCTTAACCATAGGGCCAGAGTCAGGTGCTCCTCCCCCGACCGTGACCAAGTGGTTTTGTGCCTAAACATGACCACATGTTAACCACAGCGTTGTTTCGATGTGTCTGCTGCATAATAATGAACAAATGTAATCTATCTGTGGTTTGCAGAAATGTACGATGCCAACATTTATTGTGATGATTTGGTTTTTTCTCTCCGTCTGATGTTGGTTGTATTTCCAGCCTGTATTTCCAGAGTTATATAAACTGAATGACTCAAAGTTGGAAACAGAACCAAGACTGTGAATGGGAGTGTACCGTCTAATTTGTAAAAACACTGTGGTTATAAAAACAGCTTCCTGTTGATTTGACATGAAGCCGTTCTGTTTTATATTCCTGAAGGAGGTGTTCAGAGGTCTCTGTGTGTCTCTGTACGTGTCTGCTGTCTGCTCTCATCTGAAGCTGCATCAGTAATAGAAACAACCAGTGGCTGTGCGTAATAGAAAATAGTTAGTATAATTAACAGTGTAACCGGACACTCATGTGACTGCGTTCCCCCGGGGTGACAAATACATGTCCAAATTACAGATGCATCCATTCCCTCACTTTCTAATTTGACAGACGGGGTCAGTCCTGGCCGTGACTCCGAGGTCGCCACCTTTGGCTGGGCCATAGCTTTATGATGTGCACAGAGACCCAGTGGAGGAGCAATCCCGATCCCTGATTGGCCATGAAGGCTGAGCAACTGACAGCCCGCCCACCCGCCTGAGATATCACACACCTGCCAGTCTCTGTCTCTCACAAGTTGGCTCAGCAGGGATCAACACATTTAAATTGTGAGCCCCTCCCATGTGGACACGGAGAGGAGACGAAGGAGACTGATGTGGAGTTCCAATATATGATGCCAATAATCACTTTGGTCACATCTGAATGTTTGCACCCGAAAAGAGAGACAAAAAATAAACCCATCATGAGAGTAGAGACACTGCTGTGCGGAAATCAACCGTCTCTTTCAGACCGATTACAGCATTATGTAGTGATGTCATCACAAGGGGACAATGTCGTGGCATAAAAGACAGAAGTCTTAGCTTCCTGTTGCAAAAACAATGACTGCTCGAGCTCGTCTCGTTTTTTTTATTTTAGCTTGATTTTAAACAGGATCATGAAAACACCACCCCCCCTCAGCCGCCTGTGGGAGCTCCTTTTCACCTGGTTAAAGCACCACCGTCTCATCATGTTGGCAAAACTCAGTATTTAAAGATCAAATGTTTATCAGGCCTTTAAACAAGAATCACCTCACAGAAACAACTAAAGGCTGAACACGGATTGTTTTACTGCAGCTTTGGGCAAGAGCACGTCCTCCTGATCCGTGGTAGCTGGCTGGAGTTGGATAAAAAGCCAGTATCGGTGTGTGTGCTCTGATATATCGGTGTGTGTGTGTGTGTGTGTGTGTGTGTGTGTGTGTACTCTGATATATCGGTCTAACAGGAGTCCTGGGAGTCTCAAAGAGCACCAGTGTTGGGTTGTGAGTCAGCGCCCCCAGCCAGCCAGTATAAGAGCTGTGTGCACGAGGAGCAGGGATGAGATAAAGAGTGTGCAGCTCTGGGACTGTCGACAACTCTGCCACTCAGAGGAGACGCTGCAGCGAGGGCGAGTCGCTGCTCTGCAAACTGTCTGATGGTGGGGAGTGAGAAGCTGCAGCTGCTGCAGGTTAGACTTCAGTCTGACATTTGGATTGTCTCAGCTGTGTGTCTGAAGTACGGCATGTTATATCTCTGCTGGTAATGAAACAACGTGGCTCTGCTTGAGTTTCTGTTTTGGGCTTAGAGTTGTCTGTTGGACGCTGGAGGAGCTGTGTGAAGAATTAGAGTTGATCTTTTCAGGTTAGTTTCCTTTGTTGGTGCACTGTAGCAGGTCTCAGCGGCGGTTGTTGGAGAGGCAAATACATAATTTACATCACATAGTTTCCAGCACCTGTTTATTGGACTGAGAGGCCCGACACCGGCAGAATAATGTCATTATGTGATGTTTCAGAGCGCTGTGTTTCACATTAGTGAGGCTGCTTTTGGACTTCTTTCCTCAACAGTGTGCAGACAGCTTTTCTTCTTCACTCAGCGTCATCATCAGTCACATTACTGTTTATTTCATAACGTCTGTTTTTATCCGTCTCTTCATGATTTAAGAATTAATCTGGGTTTGAGCACATTTTTCTACTTAAGATTTAAAAGTATTGTCTCATCTTGGCAACTCTGTTCTTCCATGTCTTCTAAACTGAAAAGGATGTTTTGTTTTTGGTTGTTTTTTTTAAAATCTTCATTATTCAGATCCATTGTATTATTTAAGCATATTCTCAGCTGGCTTCACAGAACTCTAACTGTGATTCAGAAGATGTGCTGAAACATGTCAGGAACTGGAGCAGATTAGGCGTCTTTCTGTCAGATGTTTGACACTAATTTCTCACTTTGAAACAAAGTTCTTACATAAAAAATGTTACTAATTGAAATTTACTGAACCTTTTTAGATCTTTTGGCTGAATTTGAAAGGCTGTGTCTTTATACAGAGTCATGTTATAGATGTACAGCACAAAAATACAAATAATGATGAAATAATGAAAGCAAAGAAAAGTAAGTTATGACTTAAATTAAGTTTCAAGTGAGGTCCAGTAAGGCTGCCCAAAATTACAAATTTCTCTCAAAGAGCTTTACAGCGTCCCATACTCATGGAGTTTTAATTTGGATTCAAAAACTCTGGTCAGACCTTTGGAAGAGCAACACAGTAGAGATGCAGTGATTGTACAATTCTGGGCCGATAGCAATGTTTTTGTGTTGTTTATTTTGTTTTTGTTGTCATAGAACTGTTTTAACAATACTTAGTCCGTCATTACGCTGCCTGTGAATAAACACAAATTAATCAGAAACATTCATAAAACAATATAATATTTAATATAACTTTCTGTCACATTAAAAAAAAACTGCTTCAAAGGCCTCTTCAGTAAATATAATATGTCATGATTCCCTCTCTAATATCCTTCTCATGTTGCTGTGAAAACATCAACACGTTTCTCCTTCAAACATTGGAACAACAAAAGCTACATTTTAAAAGTTATAATTTGCTCCCACCAAATACTATTTTTACTGAGTAGAGCTTAAATGCATCATCATGCCACTTCAGTTAGTTTCATCCCAACTCGTCACGTATTGCTGCTCTGTCAGTGGACTTTCACATCTGCATGTGACGCACTAGGTGTCCTCCTGCGTCTGCTGTTAAGGTTCCAGGACGCCGCAGCTAGACGTCAACAAAAGCACTTGGATAGGTTTAAAAACATCACGGTTTGGCTCTACATTCACACAGGAAGTGAACAGCAGCCTCCCAGGTGAAAGTCCAGGGTTCGGACCCATCCACCATAGCTCTCGCTCACCGTACAGGGTCTTCACAGCTACTTATATTACTGGCAGTGTTTCAAACTGACGCTGTCCACAGCGTATCATTGTGCCATGGCAGGTGCCATCCAGCAACTGGTACGGTGCAGCCAACCAGCGACGTATCATAACACCCTGAGCTTTTACGTCTGGCTGTGTTACAAACTGACGCCACCCAGCAGTGTGTCATACCTCCACAAAAGGTGGCTTTTGGCATCAGGTGTCTGACGCCGAAATAACTGACAAAGCTGCGTGTTTGAGCCACTTTAGAAGGAGAACGTGTTCAATTTACCACCGCCCAACATCATTTTTACTGAGTAGAACTTGAACGCATCATAATGTAACTCAACACAAACTCTGTCAGCAGTTACTTGGCGCCATCAGCACTTCTGACCAATCAGCATAAAGTGATGCATCGCTGCAGAGTAAGAGTGTCTCTCCCAGACAAACCAACACATTCTCACTCGACCTCTTCACACAGACGTTTGGTCATGAACTTTCCACATTGAGACATGATGTGCAAGGTACCCTGGGTGCGTTGGTTGGGTTCAGGACAAAAGAACAGGGTTTGGCTTTACAATCTTACAGAAAGTGAACTACAGCCTCCCGGGATGAAAGTCTGTGGTTTTGGACCCATGCACCACCCCTCCCACCTGCCCGACTGTAGTTTCTGCCTCTTAACTTACATTGTTGTCCCGCCATGTCTCTACCTGACACCACCGGGCGCCGTTACAGAATAAAGGTGACTGTAACATGTCAGTGCAGCTTTTTTTGTCTGTGTCTGATGCCAAAGTCACAGACCAAGCACCTGCATTCACCGACCTCTGAGTGAGACCAGGTTGGACAAGCATGTGATACATGTTGTATATAAAGGAAGGACAGAGCGACCACCATTTTGTGATACTCTTTTCTTTTAAAATGTTGTTCTGGACTATTTGTTATTTAAACTTCTTTTATTCTGAAAGTCTACATCCTCCTTCCCCTGTCGCTGGCTCTGGCTCCACTTGGCGTGCCTAAATCCAGATGCCTGGGCCGGGGGGGCAAAGCTCTCATCCCCCCGAGGCTTCATCTGCACAGAGACGCTGCGCATGAGGCCGCGCTCACTAATACCTTTTTGTTGTTTTTAGGGCAGATCATATGTGGACACTTCCACGCGTGTTAAGTTTCCCAGTCTTTGGGAGGATAAAACATCCAGAGTGAAAAGTGAGACGTATTCTTTGATAATCAGTTAAGTAGGGATTTTGTTGTCTGTGGTACAGAGATGTAGGCCGCTCTTATCAGCCGCCACATCTGCTTCACACTGGACGCACTCCGTGTGTACTTTGAGCTGTGTTCACTGTCATATCAAATGGCACGTACAGAGCATACACTGAGGGAGCTCGGAAATTCATTATGGGATGTTGTGAGCAGTAGAAATAGTGTCACTGTTTTATTGTCCTGGTTGTCTTCATACACACTTTAATATGGCATCCAAACCCGATTCAACACTCCACAAGAAACAATTAGAAAGTGTTTGTCTGTCCTTCACTTCTGATCCACATTGGTACTCCAGTCACTCGTCTCTCTGAGACCAGCTGGCACTAAATGAATTATTGAGAACCAGGGCAGGACCGCCTGCTCACTAAGTTGTATTTGTAGCTGGTTTTTAATTTGTCTGCTTTGTCCTGGTTTTCCAGCAGCAGCAGGAGGAAAACATCCAAGTTGGAGTTTTTCTTGTTTTAGTTTCCTCAAACTTTGTTTGTGGTGGTGGTGGATATATTTAAACTGAAGGTGACCATCCTTAGAGCTTTTGCTTTAAAGACTTGTTTCTCTCCATCTGTCCTTTCCAGGCCACCGTACAGGGCATGCTACTGTCAGAACCACATCTCTTCAGAGGACTTAGCTCAAGTCTGATTCCTACGTGACTGCCACTGGTTATGAGAATCTGCACACCGAGACTGAACCGGTATGTCCTGACACAAGTTTAAACTAAATGAGGAAAATAAATCTCAGTTTTGATGCTGTATCTCTTGTAAACATCAAATTATTGTTTATTTATACATGAACATTTCTGTATTAAGGTCAAAAACATCAGAGCTCATGTCTTTGTGTCTGCGTCTCTCCTCAGGCTGGGGGTACGATGTATGTGGAGTCAGTTGTGCGATGGGGGGCGTGGAGTATCCTGCTGCAGCTTGGACTGGGTGTATCTGCAGGAAGCTGCCCTCCGCGCTGTGTGTGTCGACCTGAGGCTAAAGAAGTGATCTGCTCTGGCAAACATTTGAACTCAGTGCCAGAGGGCTTTTCCAGTGATGCCAGGCGTTTGGATTTATCCCACAATAAGATTAAGACTGTGGGGCGCCGCCAGTTCTCTGGCCTCCTGCAACTTCAAGAGCTGGATCTCAGTGATAACATAATCTCCATGATTGAGGTGGAGGCTTTCCAGGGCCTGCAGAATCTCAGGACGCTTCGGATTAAGAATAACCGACTCAAGATCATCCCAGTCGGGGTGTTTTCTGGCCTGTCCAGTCTGCGCTACCTGGATCTGAGCCAGAATGAGATTCTGGTCTTTTTGGACTACACCTTCAAAGAAATGGTGAACCTTCAAACTCTGGAAGCCGAGGAGAACGACTTGGTCTTCATTTCCCAGCGGGCTTTCTTTGGCCTGCAGAATCTGCAGGAGCTCAACTTAGACCGCAGCAACCTGACCTCTGTCCCCACCGAAGCCTTGTCCCAGCTCCAGAGCCTGACATGTCTTCGCATGCTCCGCCTCACCATCTCCACACTGCCCAACAACGCTTTCCGACGACTCCACCGTCTGCGGAGCCTCCTGATAGCAAACTGGCCGGCCCTGGACACTGTGGCTAGCAACAGCCTGATTGGTCTTAATTTGACCTCGCTTGTCATCAGCAGCTGCAACCTAAGTACTGTTCCTTACTCAGCACTCCGTCACCTGGTGTATCTGCGCTACCTGGACCTGTCCTACAACCCCATCACTGTCATCCAGGGTAATCTGCTCGGGGACCTTCTGAGACTCCAGGAGTTACACCTAGCAGGGGGGAGCCTGCTGCGAATAGAGCCGGGGGCCTTCAGGGGCCTGGCCTATTTCCGCATGCTCAATGTGACATCCAATCAGCTCACTACTTTAGAGGAGAGCGTCTTCCACTCTGTGGGGAACCTTCAGGTGCTGCGGTTGGATGGGAATCCCCTAGCATGTGACTGCCGGCTTCTTTGGGTGGTGCGCCGCAGATTGCGCTTGAACTTTGATGGACATCAGCCCACCTGTTCGTCTCCTGATGCGGTGAGACAGCGGGAATTCAGAGACTTCTCTGAGAAGGAGCTCCCGCGGCTGTTTACCTGCCGCCCAGCCCGTATCATGGACCGCAGGCCGCAGGAGGCCCGTGTAGAGGAGGGCACGACAGTTCTGTTCTCCTGTAAGGCCGATGGGGATCCATACCCATCCATCACCTGGATCTCGTCCCATAAGAATGTGGTTTCTCCAACTGGACGAATCAGAGTGTTACCCAACGGTACTCTGGAAGTGCGTTTTGCCCAAGTTCAGGACAGCGGCACGTACCAGTGCCTGGCGGGCAACGCGGCCGGCAACGACAGTCTGACTGTGGGTCTGTACGTGAAGGGGCTCCCTCGGAATAGAACCATCCCCTTCTTCTCAGACGAGGGCTGGGTCGAGCCTCCAAACACCCAAGCTGCCAACTCCTCAGCTCAAATGGCCAAACCGTATCCGTTTGACGCAAAGACCCTGATCATCGCCACCACCATGGGCTTCCTGTCCTTCCTCAGCTCCGTGGCCATCTGTTTTGTCTTCATGTTCTTCTGGAGCCAGAGCAAAGGTCAGATCAAGCACACAGCGACCATTGACTTTGTTCCTCGCTCTTCGATGGGCGGTGGAGGAGGGGACGGAGGCGACGGTGGCAGGTTCACCATGAAACTTATTTAAAGCCGAGGAAGAGGTGAAAGGGGCGGCCATATTGACTTTGAGTTCTTCTGCGCCGTGGACCCCCGACGGGACACTCAAGGACAGAGGGCTCTGCTCACAGAGCCAGTTTGTTGTGCTCGCCCTCTTCTAATTTTAGAGTGAAAGTTGCATCTCAGCAGCCACCTCACGATCAAATGAATATCTCATGATGTTGGACCAGATTGTAGACAGAGCGCTCTCATGGTTGCTGTGCTTTTCTTTCCAGCAACTTTTACCATGAATAAGCAGCTAACGGCTCACTTAGCACAGGTCTCATTTTTAATGTAGCATGTTATTATAAACTAGTTTTAATTTTCACTGATTTTGGGATGAACACACGAAAAGAGTTTGACACATTTTTCTGCATCGTCCAAACATATCAGGTGCTTGTTAAATCATCTGTATTGTACAAGTGTGCTTGTATGTGTTCACTGGCCAATACAAGCCAAGTAAACATTTGCCCTTTTGACCCTCGGGTTGCTATTTCTGCTCCCCCACAGAGGATCATGTCAAAGACTGCCAATTCAGCATCGGCTGTGAGTGTATGTGACCACACAGCTTTTGATACTTGCAATAAATATATGGAATAGACTAGCCAAATAATTTCTGATCCTCAACTTAATGGTTCAGCATGCTTCGTGTCTGCTGCATTGGACATGTGCTTCTGTTGAAGGCACTGCTACACTTTAGATGCAAGTGCAAGGGGACTGATGGCATACCATAATGTACATAGGAATGTATCCTTTCCCATTTCATACTTCAAACACATTTGACAGGATCTCTGTCTTTCTTTTGTAACATATTCTTTATCATGTATTTACAATAGACGACTGTTTGTTCCATCAGTATGATTTCTCCTTTTTCTATTAAAAACAAAATACTTTTTTTTTTTTTTTTTATTTTGTACCAAGAGAAAAAACACTGAATAATATGTGCCTCAGTAACATTCTCACCGTCGACAGAGAGAATGCTCACCTGATCATTGTTATCTTGTAAATATTGAGGTCAAGGGCGTTTGTGTGCAGCGGGTACATTCTATCATTTCATCTAGTTCTGGGATTAGTGTCACTCACACTCTTGTTGTGTAGAAACCAAACTGTGTAGATGCACTACGCACAATGCAATGCTTTATTCTGCCAGGAAACGAGGATGTAAATGATGTTCACACTCTGCAATGACAGATCTGTTTGCTATCTTCTTCATAACTGACTGATTTCTTTTTTTCATTTGACTTTATTAAATGCCTATATTTAAACCTGCCGTGTGCGTGTGCATGTGCTTGTGTGTGTGTGGATTGCCTTGAATTGTTTGATGGAAAATATTTTGGACTGTTATCAAATGGGGAGAAAAAACTGATCCAATCATCTCAAAACTAATCTCTCAGTGGATCTTCTTCTGAAACGACTCAATTGTTGGGAAATTGGCAGAGATGCAGACATTTTCTTGCATAACCAAAGAACGTAATCTCCGTGCTGTGAGTCCATTGTGAAGACTTTGTGTCTCAATCTGAGACACAAAGTGTCCGTGTTGCTCCTTTGTAAGACGACAAAGCTTCAGCTGGAAGTTTGCCACGCAACTCTACGCTTGTCTTCTTTTTTTAATGATTGACGAAGGATTATGTGCAGAGGAGTACACTGAGGCTGTCTGTTTTCTCTCACAGCATTGTGTACCCCTGCTAAAATACGAATGGATGTCTTTAGATATTTCTGACATTTCCTGTCTCCTCTGCAGCGCGTCCTCCACGGCTGACTCAACGTTAAAAACAGAATATTGCACTGAAATGTGATAAACCAAATGGTGACAGGTGAATTAGCCTTGCAGCCCAGACGCCAGGAGAAAATACTGGAATTGAACATTTCTGCACAAATCACAAATGCGTCACATTTAAATGTTTCATATGTATCATCAGATTTAGTTATTTATTTGAAGCACATTTATAAACAACAAATGTTGGCCAAAGTGCTTCACAAAGAGACTGAATAAAACAGAGGCATGATAAAAACCAATTTAAGTAAGTGAACAAGAGCGTACAATATCTTGATGACAGATAGCATTAATTACACTGCACAAACAACAAAATAAAATACAAGCAAAGGCTAAAGAAAAGAGATGGTCTCAGGGTGGGTTTGAGATGAATCAATAGAGAGGGACGATCTAATTTAGGGCTGACAACTGAGAATGTTTGATCACCTTTGGTTTCTCACTGGCTGGAGGAGAGCAGTGACTGGTCATCAGATCTGAAGGGTCATGAGGTGGAACACATGATAAGCAGTCAATGCAGCTGTTCAGATCCCCCATCCATTCGAAAGGACAGAACTTTTCTAGGATTTGTATCGGCCATGTCCGACTGTCCGCCCACAGTCCATGACTGACTGTTCTCTGGAGATACTTCAGAAACTGAAGATATTTTGAGTGGAGATGATGAATACAATACAAAATATAATTGCAAAGTGTTTTAAAGCATCACTTTATTCATAGATATGAGTTAATTATACATGAAAAATTAATAATCACATTTTTTGTTCAAAAACGGTCTGTGTACGCCATTTATCATCAGTTTTGGTGTAAGGAGATCTCAGTGTTGACAACGGAAAATAACCTACATATTTATAATATAATCTATAAAAAAATTGCTAATGATTGACGGGCACATTTGGAGGAGTAACCCACCATGACAATATTTTTCGTGTTGAAAACATAATTGGGTTCTGAGCGTTTTAAAAACACATTAAAAAAAGAAAATTAATTGTGGACTTGACAGGTGACCAGCGAGGAGACGTGAGTACGGGGGAGATAAGGTGTCTGCTCCTGGTTCCAGTGAGGAGTCTTACTGCTGCGTTCTGAGCAAGCTGCAGGTGAGACGTGGCCGACTGACTGATTCCTACAAAGATGGAATTACAATAATCGAGACGAGAGGAAATAAAAGCGTGCAGGAATAGTTTTAATTGTCTCAGAACTCTGACAGGTGATTTGTTCATCAAAATTTAATCCAGAATCAAAGAACACACCAAGATATTCTGCATGTAACATTATATTTAATAACGAGCAATGATTGAGGCTGCAGACTTGACTGCCGCGCCAAAGATTAAGACCTCTGTTTTATCCTGCTGAAGTTGAAGGAAGTTTTTTGCCATCCAGGATCATATCAGTGTTTTTAAAGTGACGCAGTAGCTGAGCTGACTTTGTTCGCAGGAGGTGGAGGGGGTGGTCGATGGTGTGACCTCAGAGGGAGGCATGCCAAGCTGCAGACCACTGCTCAGAACCAACAAACAACAAAACTGTTTAACAACGAGTCGTTGCTGTGTTTCCAGCTGCTGCTCAGCCCCTCAACATTTGGGATTGTTAGTAACCTATTGCTGTATTTAGAGCAGCAGGATTGCAAGTTAAAACATAATCTTTGGGTTGTTGTGCCTAAACCTAAGCACACGTTACCACAGCATTGTTGGAATGTAAAGTTTAAATGCATCTGCTGCATAATGACGTGTCTGTGGTTTGCAGAAATGTACAATGCCACATTTATTCAGTGCAGTCTAAAGACCGGCAGCGCTCTGAGCTGATTTACTGGACAGAAAATCACTTTTTGTGTCTGATGCAGTCGCTCAGAATAATCAAAACAAGAAAGAAAGAAAGAAAGGAAACTGATAATCACGTGTATGAGCAGAGATTTAAACCCTTTTGGATTATCTCTGCATGTCTCAATCTGTTATATAGGTCTGTCTGGTGGGTGCTATCCTCCAGCCCAGCTTGGCCCGTCATATTATCTATTTTAATACAACTGTTTGCTCCCATTGGACAGAAAGCCAAAGGGGCAGATTAAAGTGGTGTTTAAAAGCCACTCCCCTCCCATGACTGGCATGCACACACCACCACGAACACTACGGTCTCTTTGCATCTGCTGCGAGGTGGGTCTCAGGCTCCTCCTCTGGTGTGACGGCGAGGATGGAAACATTTCTTTACAACACAAGACACATTTTACATTTACGTTGAAGGCATTTGGCTGGCACTGTTATCCAGAGTGACGGGGGAATAGGCTTACATGATTAGATGACCTAAATTACAAGCAGCTAACAGCAAGGGTGGCAAAGCTGAGGTGCTGGAAATAGAATAACAAGTAAAAAGCAGGACAGCATTTCTCTTTCAGAAGTCGCTTTATCCCTTTTTTATTATTAAAATTATTCATTTTAGCTCTTGATCCTGGTCTTGCTTTATTGTTCTGAAATATACAGTTGTTTTTAGTGGCTCAATTATTATTTCATAGAGTTGTGATTTTCCTCAGCAGCTGAAAAAAAATCTACTTTTCATCCTTAAATGTCAATTTTCATGCATTGATTTGAGATTAGTGTTAAACCTACACAGGATGTGGATCTTTTTTATTATCCTGGTCTTGAAAATGTCTCAATCTGCTCTGCCTGCAGCTCTCACTGTCTCAACTTTGATTTTCCCTGGTTGTGACTCAGCTGGAGTTGACCTGCACAGGACGAAGGTGGTCTCTACAGCCCTTCAGCGAGGAGATGAGCGGTGACGAGAGGTCCTTGAAAAGACGAGAGAGATGAGGAAAAACCTTTCCAGCTGAATTACCATGACACAAGTGGGCATGACTCTACATATTAACTGAAACAACCCTCATCTTCTGTAGCAGCCTCACACAGACAGATGTTTTGCAGAAGAAATATTGTATTAATTTGTGGTGTGATCAGTCACAGTAATGTTTGTCACGCAGCAGAAGACTGAAATGTTGGATGTTTGAAAAGTGAAAAGACAACATTACTCTGGATTCCCACTAAGAGCGCAACATGTTCATTTAGGCCTCAGCATGGTGTCAGAGGAAAGGCCATTTTATTACCGTCCTCAGGGGGTGTTTTGGATTGTTGCAGCCTGAAATGTGATTTCACAGCAGCTTCTGCAGCATAAAAATGATGCATGTTACAATATTTTCAGGCTGATTTTTTTGCAATGAAATGAGCAAGCAAATATATTTGCTCCTTCTTTTGTGAGTGTAACTCATTAAAAACCATCTTAATCCAGTGAGACACTAACATCACAACCAACCTGCATATTTAATCTAAGTCACCTTGATTATTATTACGCATCAGCCTCTGTCATGGCGATCATCATCATCCTCATTGTGACCTCGTCACATGTCCATGTTTGGTCATGGACTGCAATGTCTCCTTGTTTTCAAAATACATCACCAACTGATGTTTTGTTCATTTGACAACACACACACCTGGTTGGGTTCAGGAATAAAAAACAGGGTTTGGCTTTACAATCATGCGAGAAGTGAACATCGGCCTCCCGGTGAAAGTCAGTGGATGTTGGACTCGCCCACCCTACTTGGACCTCCACCCTCTTCCTTTATGTTGTTGTCCAGCTGCATTTCTCGTTGATGTCGCTGAGCAGCATTACAGAGTAACGACGACTGGCCGCATATCATGCCAAAGTGAAAGGACAGCTTTTTGCGTCGGTGTCTGACGCTGAAATTATTGAGCAAGCTCCAGATTTCAATGACTTTGGGGTGCCACCAGGTTGGTCTTACACTGAACACGTTTCCCCACAAATACAACATGCTAATGTTATTAGCACAAGCCTATGACATTTTACATTGCATAAATTAGCTTAGCAACTACCAAAGTTTATCTCTGCTCAAATGCAGCCAGGATAAATCACACACAGGACTTAGATGGCAGTGCATGGGGCTTTATTGGATTGAATGATAAATAATTGACTGATAAATGTGAATTAAATGTTTGTTTCCTCTGAGAGAAATAGCTTCAGCTTATAAACATAAACAGGAGGTCTGCTCCGCTGCGACGTGTGGTTACAGGTGCACTTCAGGCGATGGGTATAAATCCCGCTTTAAAGCTCTTCGAGTGGTCGGAGGATGCAACATACGTGCAGGCTAATTTTCCAACCAAGAAAATAAAACATCAGATTGTTGAGTCACTGTTCCTGCCTCTGCTCCTCCACTGATCCTGTGGGTTTCTGTTTTGCTGTGATTTGTGGCAGCAGAGAAAATGATCAGAGAATCACCAGAAGCAGGTTTAATCCTCTCTGGAGGTTTTACTCTTCTACATGTTCTCTGGTTTTTAAAGGTGAGATGTTTTTAAAGCTCTGCAGGAATTCTGTCGCTCCTGCTAAATGAAATAATGAGTGACGAGTGTCTGTGTTTGTCATATTAAATCTCACAACACTTCATCGCTGTAGAAATGAAATGCCTAAACTGAAAACAAGTCGTCAATATTTGCAATATTTGAATAAATCATGTCATGTATGCAGATGATCAGGTGATCTCCTGCCTATACACCACTGGCCTACAACAGCTGCTGAAGATTTGCTCAAACTGTGGTGCTGTTTTTTGACATCAAATATAACCCTAAGCTGAACCCTGCCAATGAGAGCAACATTATGATTGTTAGAAGGAAAGAAGACAGGAAATTTCCTGAATTCTTCTTATCTGGTGTTGCTCTTAACGTGTGTAATGAGATCTATTATCGCAGCCATCATGTTGCCAGTGATGTGTCTGATGATAGAGATATCCACAGACAGAGTGGAGAGGAAAGAGAGAAGCTTCCCTTAGAGCATGTTGTACGCTGCTCTGTGCTGCCCACATGTGGCGCTCCTGTAGGAAGACTTGATGTGGCCTGGCATGAGCCTGCTTCTGAAACCTCCACGACGGTGTAGAGCCAGCCAATTGTTTGTAAATGCAGGTGTGTCTTCCTGCTCTGCCTTAATGTGAAATATTAAATATTGATATGTCTCAGACAGTGGTATCATCCAGGCTGTGCTCGACCCTGCTGAGCTCAGGCAGGATTCATCCAGAGTGCGGGGCGTCTGACTCTGCAGCTTGTTTGTGGGTGCACTTTATTGAATCGTGTCTTTTCATATAAACTTGTATAATGTGGGGTTCTGTATCTCTTGCATGTCTTGTCTCATACTATAGATAGATACTGAATGTATTAAGGACACAGAGAAAACCAATACGATACAGTATAATAAATGAATCAGTATTAGTATCATTCAAAAATATCAATAATGTTGTTTCTCTGTTGAGCATTAACAATGTGTATTTGCTCCCAGTGTGATCCCACAGTCCACTGGTGCCACTGATTGTCTCCAGCAAGTGGTGCTAAAGTTACAAATTTAAGGGATTCATTACATTTAACAAGCATACACCAATTTACGTCAATTATCTGTAAGTGTTTTTAGGAAGTACATTGAAGGCAGTAATGATGAGCTGTGAGGCCTTTAGCCTGATTGGGTTTGGATAAAAGAGGAAAGTCTTCAGGTCATTAGAAGAAGGAGACGACGTTGTTAATACAGGCTGCACAGACGAGTCATTTCATTATCACTTAGAACCATTTGATCCCTGATTGATATGACTTAACCTCATTATCTGATCACACTGTCCATGGCAACAAACATCAGAAAACAATGTAATTTGTCTGATTGTTTCTGCCTCGTGTTACTACCTTTATTAAAAGACCTGTCATCAAACTGAGGGTTAAAAACAAACAGCTCTGTGTTTTGGATCGTAGAGTTTTGCCTTTAATCATATATCAAAGGTTGAACGCTGATGTTCCAGGCGACAGCAGCTCAGTGCGTAAGGACTCGGCTTTGGAAGTGGAGGGTCACCGGCTGTGTGGACCGAGCATGGAGTGTGGACTGGAAGCTGGAGAGGTGCCAGTTCACCTCCTGGGCAGTGCTGAGGTGCCCTGGAGCAAGGCACTGAACCCCCAACTGCTGGGGACCCCTGTTCAAGGCACATGTGCAGGTCCTGTTTCTGCATGTGTGTGTATCTCAGGCCTGTGTGTGTGACAACATGGTGACAAATCCCCTCTGGGATTAATAAAGTATATTCTTCTTCTGCTTCTTTTTCTTCCTCCTGCACTTAGTCATCCTCTCGTCCCTCCTCCTGATATGGTAACCTTAAAGGGAAGGAGCACAGCGGCTGATTTCACCATCAAACCCTCTACCAGAAACAGAAACAGCGCGCTGCTGAAGGAGACGCGTGACTCCTGCTGGGATCGTTTAGGAGGCACAGTGATTACCTCGGAGTCTGAATCAAAGCTTGAAACTCTTGCTTTTGCTGCCATCTAGTGGTGGAAGTGTTCCCAACACAGCACTGCACTGACTGCATGATATAAAATGACATCACTGTGGAGTGAGGTCATGTGTGCATCAGACTAGAAAGTTGAAACATTTAGAGGTTTCATCATCATACAGGAGACTGTTGGGCTGATGATGATGCAGTGCACCAGGGTAGAGAGGCAGGAGGAAGGTCAGTGGCTGATACATGAGATCCACACTAACAACCAGTGTTTATTAAATCTGAGCTACGAGCCACATACATGATGTTATGTGTCATGGTAGAACACTGAGCTGGCTGCTAATCTAAGCACCACATGTAAACCAATCAAGAGGCAGCAGAATCTCTGCAAAGCTGTTCATGATTTGGGGTTAAACCTGTGTGACGATGTAATGAGTGAGTCTCAGTGAGCAGAACAACTGGAGTTGAACCCCTGTAGTCTGGAGCTGGCTCTTACATCTGTAAGTAAGGTGTTACATCCCTGACTGAACTCAAAGGGGCTGATTTAAGGGGCGACATTAAGAGACGATTAAGGCATTCAAAAGATGCTCAAAAAGGGAAATTGCCTCCCCAGTGGGTGGTTCTTACAGGTTTGTTTCTCCACCTGTGCGTGGCATACAGGGCTTCCTGAATCGAGGAAATGCAGGAGTTTCTCCTCAGAATAGCCTCACGCTGATTCCTCCCTGCAACAAGCTGGCTGCTCCCAAACGCCTCATAGAAAGCCAGATGACGCTTTAGACGGTGCAGAGAGCAATCTCCTGGAAATGGAAGCATGTGTTTAGTTGCTTCCACTAACATCCATTCACCATCTAGAGTGGCTGAATTTTTCATCAAATTTGAATCAATTAACTTCACAAATGCGAACGCAGCAGAGCCAAAGTGCTGATTCATTCCCAGTCAGGCACTCAGGCACTATTGACACATATTGATTAGACATTACAGTAGACGCAGTTGCTGAGGCAATATCATTATTGGCTGTTGGTGTGGGGGCTTGTGTGCAAACACAAAATGGCCCTGAGTATTTCCCTGCAGCCTCATATATCCTGTCAGAGGGTCAAGTCAAATATGGAATGTGGAAGTGGACTTGCTTATGTTGTTTTGTTTTTGTCCAACAGTTAGAATATGACATTTAGAGAATATTTTCCCAAACCTCAGACCTGGATGAAAAACAATGTGATCAACACTACAGAGGGATTCAAATGAAAACAACACGAGTGAGATGAAATATGATGTGTTGAGACTCAGCAACAGGTATGACGCTGCACGCCTGTAATTAAAAACCCAAAGTCATGTGTTGTTGTTTTTTTGCAACCCCACTTTTCTTTCCTGCGTCCCTGCTGGAGGCTTCACTCCCCCCTCTGCCTTTTGTTTCCGAGGTGGAGCCTGACACCCCGACTTCTCCAAACTGAATTGCCGGCGGAGCAGACGGACAAGACAGGACTGGGACCAGCAGTCGGTGGCACAGATCTGGGACGCAGCAGATCGGGGAGGGACCACAGAGGAGGCTGAAGGAAGAAGACGGATTTTGAGGAGCGCTTCGTTCGGTTTTAATCATTTAACAAACCGGCTTCGCGAGAAAGAGCTTCAAGAAAGATGAATTCTTTCATCCTGCTGTCGCTTCTCGCCTCGGTTATCGCCGGAAAGTCACCTCGGCTGAAATTCGTTGTGCACGGTAGGCTCTGCTGTATTTCTGTCTGCTTTAAGTCACTCGGCCAATTATTGATGTCGCCAAGCGTGTTGAATTCATCTGTGTTGTAGCTGATGGGTGGGTGAACGAGTGAATTGATGGAGGGATGGACGGATGAGTGGATGAATGAGCGGAGTGAGAGTTTGGTCACGCGGTGATGGAGCCAGTTATTTTCCAGCTCTTCTCATCTTGTCCTTCGGGGAAGATGCACAAACAGCAGGCTGCCGATGGAGCCGTGCTGCCGGAGCTGCCTCTGGATCCATCTCCTCACACACCGCCCTCCCCCCACTCACACCGGAGTAAATTACGCGCTCCATCGTTCAGGCCCCGCACACATGTTCCCAGGCTGGAACAGGATGAACATCTGGAGGAAACTAATTGTATTATCTCAATGTTAACATGGCATCATGCGCACAGTGTGTCACGAGCCTTTCCTTATCCAGCTGGGTCATTTCTTTGCGTTCAGGTTGCAGATGGTGTGCACACTGGCACGGTGGCACATCTGAATGATTTGGATGTGATTTGTGCAACTTGTGGCTTTTCTGTTGGTCTTTTTGACAACTTGTGTGTTGGCTTTATGTCAGTCAGTTCACAAGCACCACCGCTGCTTCCCTCAGTTAGGGACACCTTTGCTCTGATTGCAGCTCCTCACCTCCTCCAGGCGCACGGAGCCGAATAAAACCAGGGGCGCTTAAAAACAACCTCTCCCCTGCCGTGTGCACGAACATGGCGCCTGCTCGCCCTCACCACCCTGCGAGGCTGAACCCTCCAAACGCGCGCCTGCCACCGCCGAGAAGCATCGTTACTGTGAAATACGACTCTTTGGAGGTTGACACAGTCATTGTGGCTCCCGCGTCCTTGCGGAGCTGCAATGCGGGACACGGCAGCTGCTTCACACTGCAGCAGAGTGTCCGGCTCCCGGAAACAGAGGGTAGCTTTAGGGTCGCACGCGCCATAAATACATGTGTACATTTACAAATATACAGACATGGAGAGAGCAGGGAGGGGGAGGAGGGCACTGAATGGAAAATTCCAAGCCGACTCCTAGTTATCTATTCCACTCACGCCTTTTTACACCTCACACACTCCTCTAATGTATTCAGCAATCAGCAGAGATGGGGGCTGTGTGTCAAGTTATCTGTGTCTGTATCCTCCCCTCCTGCACACGAGCACAGTACAAAACGCACAAGATGACGGCTCCGGACGTGCAAGTCATATCAATCAAACTCGTTGTTATGCAATTGCAGGGCGAGCTATAAATGCCTGTTAGGGCACACGCGCGCGCACACGCACACAGGTAGACAACTGTCAGAGGGAATCCATCAAAGGCGCAGTTTAAGCCTCAAGTGCAAAACCTTCACAAGGAGCTGGCGCTGCTTCAGCACCGCGGACAGCGCCGAGGTCCTCATAAGGCAAGGTGTCCTCACTTTGCATGTTTGTGCCAAATGAGGACATTTGGCAGGTTTTATACCTTTAAGGAACTTTATCAGGGCGACAGCTCGGGTTTAAGATTAAGGTGTGAATTATGTTCAGTTTAAGGGTTAAAGCAAGACATGCTGTGTTATTGCGGGGCCTGTAGGGAGTACATTATGTTTCATTTATTTGGCAGGCACTTGTCCCCAGAGCCATTACAATAAGTGTATTAAACCTCAGCAGGAACAAGACGTAATCAAAATCTTAAGTGCATCTCTCCCAAACAAACAACTTACTACAATAAACTACCTTCAAGGTTATAATTTAGACTTTTTATTGAAACTGTTGCAGAGTTTAGTTTGCCCATATTAATATAAATGCTAGAGACAAAGTATTACACCTCTCAGTGTGATGCAGTTCAGCTCAGCAGAGCAGCAAATATCAGCCTCCAAATAGAACAGTGAGTTAAATCAACATTAAAAACAAACAACAAAAAGCAATTCTTATGACTTGAATGAAGATAGGATGCATCACAGGTCTGTCAAATTAGACTGCATTAGTTTTAGCAAGGTGTACTGGTGTATAAATAAAAAAAGAACAATTACTCTTGATAAATATTGATACAAAACATATAAAATGGGTCATGATATCCAACAAATATGCACACGCAATAATCTGTGTGATATCCTATGAATTAGGACCCCACTAATGATTTTACATACTTAACGTAAAGCTGCTGAGGTTTCAGGAAAAGAAACATGGTGATGACATTCTCTAAAATGACTCAAAGTTCACACGGCTCCAGAAATGCGTCTGTTGGCTAAAGTCCATGGTTTTGTGTCCCATCCATCACCCAAAGCTGCCTCCTTACAAGACAGGTCAAGGCTGCTTCCTTGTTTACTTCTCTCTGCACATTGGCCTTCCAAAAAAACATGGAATATGTATAAACTGCTGGCTCATTATTTCGGAGGAGAGGTACTGGTTGGTATTTGTATTGGTTGGCCACTTTGGGGCAGAACTCCTTAATCAGATGAACATCACACGTGTTGGCATATAAGCGCCTTACAGAGTTGATTAAGTGTTAGTAAACAGCTGCTTATTTACACACCCAGCAGACAACAGTAGCATGGACTCTTGTTTCTGTCCACTTGATGAATTCAAGTCAAACCTTTACTCCGCTTTTAGGTCTTTTTCGGTGATTGCTCACTTTTGTTCAGCAGCTAGTCCCCAACTTTTGTCAGTGTGCTGTTTGTTGCCAGGCAAGTAGCCGAGCATTATGTAGATCTATCAGAGCTTTTTCTCTCAAACACTTCTGCTAGTGGAAACAGAGTGACCGTAACACTGAACTGAAACAATTTTAAGGCTGGAAAAACAAAACAATGAGATGCTGAAAAGCTCTGTAGAGCTGAGGAGGATAATTCTCTGTGGGTTCATCACTACAAGTAACCTGAAGGCTGTGGCAGTGCACAGTTGCAATTAGAGTTGTCATGAGAACTGATACTTCAGTACCAAGTTGATGCCAACATGCGAAAAATACGTTGGTACCTGTTTTTTTCCGGTACCGTAAGTACTGCATACAACTTTGCCCTCAGCGGGCTGTGTCGATTCCTGACGGGGACAGTATACGCGCGTCAGTCGGTGCCGAAGAAGAACGCCTGTTCTCCATCGTCTTTGCCAGAAACAATGGCTTTTCCAAGTGCTGCTGGAGCCACCACACCTCGGCTTGTTGAAAAGTCAGGTTGCAGGAGTTGTGTGTGGAGAGGGTTAGGGTTAGGCCTCATTTACACCGCAAGTGATGCGTTCGTGTACCGCTGGCAAACGGTCACTGTTAACTTGCGTTTTCATTCCGGCGAGCGTGTTAACAGGTTAGAGCTTTCACACTGCTTCTGTTCTACGCGCTGCTCGAGTCGCGCTGCTTCCCTGAGCAAGCCCGAAAATAGAAGAGACGTCAATTTTTTGCGCGAGTCATGAGCGAATGGTGGCAGTATTCAACAAAAAACATGAGTTTGCGTGTGTTGTGACCTCTCTCGGCCACCGTAGACATCTTCCCCGTGACCAAGCGAGATGTGACAGGCACATGTTTCATGTACTTAACCATTTGTAGTGCTAAATATTAATTCTCCAAGTGTTGGAATAATCACTGGCGCATGAACCTGTCCACCCTGGGCTTTGGGTCCAAACTCACTTCTTCTACTTTGGGGTTTATTGGAGATTTGCAAACACGGTGCACTACCGCCACCATCTGTTCAGGTGTGGTTTGTATTTTGATGGGACAGCAGCGGCCGCTGTGCGACGCGTCTGTTCGGTTTTGCCGCATCGCTAGCTGTGTTAATGAGGCCTTAGAGTTTACGTTAAAGTTTGAAACAGTTTTAATAAAGTAGTGAATTTAGAAATACATGAGTTCTGATTTTTGATTTTTATCGTGGTATCGAATGAGTATCTACAGTTGTGGAAATTCACCGGTATTGGTATCGACGGGTCCATGTCATTGGTCCGACAGCCCATTAGTTCGACATCCCGTTAGTCCGACTGTCCGCGGTGCTGAACGGCTCCCAGTGGGCGTATTTCTGCCTTGATGGTGCGCCGCGACCGGCTCTGGGTCAGCTGGGAAAAGCAGGCTCACGGCTTATGTGTTTGTCTTTCTTTTTCATTTTAACCCACAACATGATCTTTTCCTGACCCTAACCAAGTGGTTTTTCTGTGTAAACCTAACCAGACCTTAACCACAGGGCATCATGATGATTTCAGAACGGACTTTGGAACAATGGGTTTAATATGGTCGGACCAATGGGCAGTTCCCGGTATCGACTACTGAAATTCTGGTATCGTGACAAACCTAGTTGCAATGGCTCTTGGCTCTCTGTGGTGCTTATTGTTAGCATGCATGTAGGTGTATGTACTGTAGCCTGTGGGAATGCCTACGATCAGGTGAAACATGTTTACAGTTGGATAGCTTTGACTGATATCAGACTGAGGTGTCACTCCTACGTTTGGGCCGATTTTCAACAGACTCCACCAAACTGACCACACGGGTCTCCCTTGATTTCCTCAACTTATTGTACATCTGTTTTTTATGCTAGTTTATTCTTTATTTTACACATTTGCATAAATCATAATATACAAAATATTGATTAGTGCAGCTTTAAAAATAAAAAGACAAAATAATGTTTAACCCTTTAAAAATGGAAATCCCTCAGACAGCCACAGGAGATTGTTGTTTGCATGATCCTGTTTGAACAGATATAAGATAAAAACCATAGTAGCGCCACATTCATTGTTTTTGCAACTGAAAGCTAAGGCCTCGGTCTTCCCCATCATCACCTTGTATGCTCATAATGACGACACTGCGTTATGTTTTGTGTCATGCAAAGAGGTGCAGAATATGTGGCAGCACCAGAGGAATGTATGATGGATCTGTCACAATGTCTCTTCACTCTGCTCGTGAAAATAAGCATATCTAAAAAACTAAATAATGTACACGATTCAAATAATTTTTGGACTGAACCTATGTTTATTATTGTTTTTTGCATTTTTATTTTGTAACATCTTTGTAACATCTCATTACAATCAGCACAAATACCAATGTAGGCCCGGTGGATCATTTCTGTTGCAGAGTTCAAAGGAGATATATTTATACATACATGAGTTCATGTATCTGGTATTTTTCATTTCTTCAAGCAACTGCTCGGGTTAGTCAGTGAATAAAACGAGAGAAAATGAAAGTCTGCCTTCACTGTACACAGTGTGTGCACACCTTTTGAATATGTCTGGTTGAGAGAGACGAGGATATCAAAATACAGAGGGAGGCAAAGCAGGACGCACACAAGGAGAGAATCTAAATCAGAGACTTAGAGGGAGACAGACAGAGTGAGTGAGGGACTGAAAGAGACAACAGCTCATCTCAACACTAATTTGACATCTACAGCTGCATCCTAAATATCAGAACATTTCGCCAAAGTTCAGCCAGCGTCTGTGCTGACCTTCTCTCTCAGTGGGAGACCTGAACACCTCAATATCCTATTGAACCACGAGCCTGATAGATTTTTTCTTGTCAAGTTCACTATGGAGGACCTTGAGGTCCATCTCCAAAACAACTCTGCAGTGTTAGACTCCATGGAAATAAAATGGCAACCATGATACGACACCAGAGCAGGAAAATTTAAAAAAGCTGTTTGACTTTGTTTCTGCTGTTTTTCAACATCCAGGAGGCTTTATTCATCTACAAATGGGAACTGTTCCCAAAAATAACAACTGTGCTTTACTCTGCTTTAATTAGCACATTTTTTAATGCAACTAGGAATCTGTTTCTTTAAAACTGACTCACTAATTTGAAGATGTTTTACTTCATTCAGGGATTACAAGCCTCTCTGAGGGGAAGGAAACTTTACAGCCCCTGAGTTTAATGAAGCCTTTTTTGAAAAACAAGCTAAAAAACAAGGCTGTTTTTCTTGTTTCCTGAAAAGCTGACCTTTTGAAAATTCAAGGTTTGCACCCGGCAGCAACGATTAAATGTCTAAGGAAGAAAGAAAAAGAAATGCATGCTCACAGTTGGAGAGTGAGACAGAAGTTAGGAGTTAAAATTTTAATCCAGAATACAACTTTTCAGTTGTTCAGTGTGACCCTTTGAAGCTGTTTTAAGAAAGACATGGAGTAAGACACTGATCTGTTCTGTTCCTCCTGTGTGCTCACATGGTCGTTAAAGAAGTGGGACAGCATCTCTGACAATGAGACACTCTGTCCAATCAGGGGCAGGTGGGGGAGGGGCTTATCTTAGGTGCTCGTGGAGTTTGTGTTGCATTTAATGTTGCTCACCTAAATACACTGTGTGTGTGTGGTTGTTGTCTCTGTGCCCTGAGGACGGACAGATATTGCCAATGCAGTTTGCTCCTTGTAAAATGTGCAAATCATTTTTTTATCTGCATCATTTACATCCATGTTTACTTGCTCACAGTCTTACCTGCCTTTCACTGATCAGCTCCTCAGCTGGCCGTCCAGTGTCTTTAAACGTTAATATTTGGTTGACTTTAGGATGTGATGTCGGGGGACCAAAACTCTGTCAGGACAATGTCTGATGCCAACTTTAATTTGATGAAGATTCCTGATGACAGATGACTTTAATTTTTTGTTGGTTCTAAGTTGTTTGTGTCTCATGGCAACATTGTCTTGATGTAGAATACTGACATTTGGTCATAACGTATAATGAACAGTGCCCAGTGTCTGCAGAACATCAATGTTAACGTCCAATGTGAAATTCTAACGTCATTACAGATTTAAAATTTCATCAACCCGATTTTCATTCCAACCAAAATTTAATGTCAGTCCAACGTAAGAGTGCGCTTTCTTTCTGACGTCATTTTGACATCTGCTGTCAGCAGAGCTGCCACCTGTGGACTAGCGAGATAGTGTCAATCTATCGGCAGAAATGTGTATCACGTCACTAGCATGCGTGTGCGTTCTCATGAGCTTGCACAAGAACAAATGAAGAGTAATTCATGAAAATATCACTCTGTGATACTACAAGTAAAACTCCAGTGAGCTAGCCAGTGTGATACACACACGTGCATGCACCGCCGTTCAGCTCACCACAACAAACCACAGAAAGAGCGTGACCTCATTCTCTGCTCAGAACACCCACCATTACTGTATCTTCACACAGACAACAGTGATTTGCTGCTCTGAACGTCACACAGAACCTTTAACGTACGTCTGTCTCAGAGAAGATGAACCTTTTCTCTGTTGTTGAAGCCAGACTGAGTTAACAGGTTTACTTAGGAAGCTACAAAGTTCTGCTTGTTAACGTCTGAAGTGATTATTCAAAACAACCCCTGTGTGTGTGTGTGTGTGTGTGTGTGTGTGTGTGTGTGTGTGTGTGTGTGTGAAAGCTGCAGCTGCAGAGTGTTCCTCTCAAATCCATCAGACACTGAAACAATATATACGTTCTTACCTATAAGCCACACTGACCTTCCTTGTGCGTTCTTTACTTCCTTGTGAAGTGCACGCCTCATCAATTAAACCCCCGCCAATCACAGAGGCCACTGTTTCCATAGAAACTTAGTTGGTTGGCTAGCAACCTGTATCAGTGATCAGCACCACTTCATCCTGGCTCTGCTGTCAGACTAGATGTCTCTTTTATTTCAGGGATGAGAAGAATATCGTTACAAACACCATGTAACCATGACCGTATAATCACTTCTTGTCATTATTAGTGAATCTGTGTCTATTGAGACATGCAGGGCGAAATGCTTCATTAGTGTGGAATTAAATGTTGTTGTTTTTTATTAAAAATGAAAGCTTGTTTTCTGCTACTCAGATTTTATAGAGTGTTATTATTGTTTAATCTATTGCCTAAAGCTCTAACACGTAGCTGCTTGGTTTGCTTCAGAGCTTTAAAGCTCTCCAGACTGGAGTTTTCATGAAATGTTGCTTTATGCAATACATGGAGAAATGTAAGAGATAAGCTGGCAGGACCATTAAAGAGATCAAGCTTTGATGTTTTATGAGCCCATCTTTGAATTAAACAGCATTCATTATCAGACAGGGCAGTTTTTTGTAGAATCATCCAGATGATGTTAAAGGAAAAGTGTGGAAGAGTTCAGGAGATTTAGAGGCGTCTGACGAATGTTTGTGCAGTACCTCTGTGTCCCGTCTGAATCGAGCAGCTACAGTATTAAAATGGAAATTCTCACAAAATTTTCCATTGATTTCACTCAGTGTTACTTGAACGACCTTCAGTCAGTTTGTATAATGAACCCAGATTTTCCCCTGTGGTTGTTGATCGTTGACGTCTGTAGCAAATATTTTTAGCCTCGATGGGGAGCAGTGAGATTCAAACCTGTTTTGAGGAAATGTGATTAATGTTACTTACAAGGGTCTTTGCTGCTTATCTGACAATTGCACACAGACAGTGTTTTCACTGTCTCACAATTAGAGCGGGTCATACACCAACTGGAAGACTGGCGGGTCGATCCCCGGCTCCTCCAATCCGCATGTCCAAGTATACTTGAGCAAGATACTGAATCCCAAACCACTGGCTGTCCGTGAGTTAAAGCTGTGTAGCAGGTGGCACCTTGTACGGCAGTCTTGGCCACAGTGTGTGAATGTGAATGGGTGAATGTGGCTCAGATCATCGTGGTTACTTCCTTTGAACCGGCAGCTTTTTACATCATTGCAGAGCGGCACATTGCAAGTAGATTGTTGTTTCAACTCGTCTCTTCGGGAATCTGAACGGGGTTGTGGTGATGAGAACACAACAGTTCTTATTTCCAGGTGATTATACACAAGAAAACTGACTTAATTTCTGCCCCTGAATCCTTCACACTGGACCTTGAAGTACATGTTCTGTATGTGACCACATCTTTTTAATAGCAGCAGTGATTTTAATCTATTTTTAAAGCAGGCACAGTTGCAGTGTAGGAAAGTGTGAGTCTGATTGGACGGGTGAATCAGAAACGCCAGATAGTACTTCAGAGACTTCTGGAGGTGTCCTGAGTGTAATTCAACCGAGCATCTGTGATGGGATTTGCCCACATGATTATTTCAGTGATATTTATGCTCCCACCAAACACCCTTCTCCTCTGACAACCAAACCAGCTTTCTTTAAAGGTTCTCTGTTCAATCTAAAACCACAAAGGGCAGTAACATCTGATCGGGTGTTTGGTAAATCAAACTCGCCCTCCAGCAGGCTCCTGTGTCCACGGCAGATTAAATGTAGATTAAAATCCAGAGGTTTGGATTCTAGACTTTGAGTCAGCCTGCCTGAGGAGCTTAGACCGGACAAATCTGGATCATCTTTTTCCTGAAACTCAATTTTGCTTTCATGCAATAACCTTTTGTTATTGTGTTTGACCTCTGCTTTATGAATCTTCTTGATTACACCATCTCGTCTTCTGCTTTGGCTGTTGATTTGATTGATTCTCTGTCATTTGGAAATCCCTTTAACTGTGACTGGAACACTACTGATTGCATCATTTTTCCTCCTGACTCTTACTTACAGTCGTCAGCTGTGCTGGGTAAAGTACAGAAAGTCTATACTCAAGTTAAAGTACAGTTACTCCCATAAAAATTGACTGAGGTGAAAGTAAAGATTACCATTTCAGAAAGTGACAGTAAGAAAGTACCTGGTTAATAAATGACTTCATACAGGCTACTTGCTGCACGGTGTACGGAGCAGAGGTGCTCCTCACGTTGCTCCTTACACTCCTCCAGAACAGCTGAAAGGTCAGGTGGCAAGTCGACTCTTCTGAAGGGCTGGCGACATACTTTGTTTTGAAATGATCAGCTTTAGCTTTGTTAAATTAAAACAGTTTGTATAAGTAAAAAGCAGCATTTGGTGTCATGTGATGCAGATGTGGTGTGTATTCACCAGTGACTGACACAGAGGGACCAAATTAGATTTTGCATGGGGCCCCTTAAAAGCTTGAAACAGCCCTGCCTCCTGCTGCGGCTACTGGACAAGACACAGCTGTCATGGGGAGAGGAGCAGCATGATGCCAAGTGTAAAATGTGATGGACAGGTCTCATTGCAGCCTTCAGTCCCATGGGGGGGGGGGGGGGGGGGTGAGGAGGAGACAGTGGTTGACTTTAGTGACACGGTTTGTTGACTCCTTATAGTTAATGAAACGCTGCTGTACATGCAAACACCAGTTAGCAGAGTGTTTTCATCGACTCTCTAAGCCAGTGGTTCCCAACAGGTCCATCCACAGGGTCCAGATTTCACCTGAGTCATTAGTTGAAGGTCCACACAGTTTATATTCAGAGTCATACTTGTGTTTGGTCATGTTGTAGAGCTAGTTAGCTGTCCCAGTTATTCACTTAGGCCCAATCCCCATAACCCCCCTTGTCCACTACCCCTTGGCCCTCGAAATGAAGCAGTGAGGGGTAGGGGTAGAAATCTTTCCCTAGGAATTGGGACACCACTCACTACGTCACTGCGTCGGTTACATTCACGCATACGTAACTATTTTAAACAGGGAGCTGCGAGCCATCTACATTTCCAACCGGCATCTACAATGGAGTCTCCGGTTGAGTTCATCCTACCGATCGTGTTTGATGTATTCATCATGCTTCGTTTGATTAACAACAGATAACAGGGGACTTCTACTAGCCAGCTAATTTTTAATTCTTAATTTAATTTTTATTTCATATACTTAATTAATCCTCGAGGGGAAATTCATTTTTTTTTTTTAGCTTTTTTTTTTTTAAATTTTTTTTTTAGCTTTTTAGCTTCGAGCTAACCAGCTAGCATTACGAGGCAGCATAGTTATGCTAGCTGACTTGTTATCGTAATGTGAAAAGTCCGACAATTTTGGGACGGGCCCTTACTCTACAGTAGGAAAAAGCACTTCAAAATAAAAGCTCTGTGCCAGAAATTCTATATAAAATAAAATTTACAAACTCAACACGTTCTTGAGTCACTTGTGGTCAATTCAGAATGGACCTGTGACCCAGCAGCTGGGAGCCACTGTTCTCGGCTATGCTTGATTAAAAGTCATCTCAAAAATACATTACAAAATCCCTGATGCTTCAGCGTAGGCCAGACGGGCCGCCTGGCTTGCAGTACACTGTTGGCAGAAACCAGTCAGAGCAGACTCTTTGTAATGAAAGAATTAATGGCAAATGAAGTGAAGTAAAAAGTAGATTACTGGCTCAAAAATATATTTGAGTAAAGCGTAGAAGTACAGTTTGAAAAAAGGAACCTGAACAGTACTAGTTACTTGAAAAATACTTTTTTACTCACATGTGTTAGAAAGTAACGCGTCACTACCCACCCCTGGTTAGCTTAATACTTTGTAACAGCAGAAGTAATATTATGTTATTAAAATGTGAAATGGGTGAGTCTTGTTTTTATAATGAATCTAACTGAGTTATTCATTTACCTTCTCAGCACAGCTCGTATTGCTGTTTTCTGACTTGTCTCAGTGCTGCTGATGCTGATACCTGTCTTATGTCTGTTTTTGTGAAGCGGTTATGTCATTTAAGATGTTGTGTAAATGTGTGTTTTTGCTTTGTTGAACTGTAATTAATTCTGCTTTTATTGCTGCATATGTTTTATAATTGATGTGCTTTACATCCTGATTTTGCTTTTATACTTGTTTCTTGATGTTTGCTGCCAAATTCACACCTGTCCAGGGACGACAGAGGGAAACTAGCCTCCTGGCTGATTCTGGCATATTTATAGTAATGTTTATTAATACGCAGCGTCCCTGAGAAATTAACTAAACAAATAAAACTATTTCCCCTGCACAAACAGAAACATACATTTTAACATTTAATAAAACAACAAAGCTCCTGTCTCGCGGCTCGTCTCTTTAATATCCTTTGTTGTGATCCACAGAGCCCTCCAGGTTCCACTTCAACAAGCCTGAGAACTACATCAGCATGTACCACCAGGAAGGGAGCGACACGCTGTATGTGGGCGGCCAGGCGATGATCTATGTGTTGACGTTCACTAACAGAGGGGTCCGCGACCTGCAGGTACGCTTTTCTCTCAGCAGGTCTGTTGTTGTGTACGCAGACACTCCACTATGATGTTTTTGGGATTTAATCTCTCAGCTCGAGGCGGTCTTTGGGTAATGGGGACCCACTCTGCTGCTGTGTAGAGGGTAGTTATAATCGATCAGTTGCCAGCCACCAGCTGAAATATTAAAAACTCTCTTTAAGTCAGTCCTCTTGAAATAAAAACACTTTGGCTGCTAACCGATGTTTGGAAGTGCTGCTCATGTTAAACTTGGCTGGCTTGTAAAACAGGCAGCAGCGACCTGAATGTTGAAGCAGATCAGAGGCAGTGCACGTACACGTGTGATGTCACTCCTGTTGCCTGATTAAACATACACTCAGGACTGTGTGGGCGTGTACAGTGTGTGTTTCATCAAGATACATTATACTGATGTTTTGGACAGTGACAGGATATATCAGACTGTTCTCGTTCCAAATTGGTCAAACACGGCTACTTGGTCAGTGATTTCGGTGTCAGACACTAACACCGAAAGCCACCTTTCACAGCCTCAGTTCATGACGCTGCCAGACAGAACCTGTTGTGCTGGTATGATACGCCGCTGCAGGTAACAACGTGATAGGAGGAGCTGGAAAGTCACTAAAAATGTGAGCAGAGTGGAGAGGATTGGGTGCAACACACACTGGACTTTCACCCAGGAGCCCGCTGTTCTCTTCCTGTATGAGCAAAATCATTGTTTTGTTTTTTTTTTTTTTTAAACCTAACCACGTACTTTTGTTGCACTTGGAAATAAAGTACAAAGTCTGTCTGCATTCAACGAGCAGAAACTGAACACTTCCTGTGAAAACAAAAGTGTATTTTGAAAAGACACAATGCATGTAACAGGCGTAAATGGACATGACGTCTCAGAACATCAACAACAGGAGGACACCCAGCACGTCGTGTGTAGACGTGAACGACACTGACAAAGTTGCAATATTTTAGGAGTTGGCATGAGAACGTGTCAGATATTTGCTGATAACACAAAGTCTGCTTTGAAATGATTTCCATACAGTTCAGTTCACACGTGATCGATACGTGACGTTTAGAGCTGCAACTATAAGTTGATTAATTTTCATTCTTAGATGCGAGAATTCGATGCTCTTCTTTGTCATACGTGATCACAAACTGAATAGCTTTGGATTTTTGGTTTCTCTATTTACTGACTGATTAATTAACTGATAATGTAAATAAGGTTAGTTGCAGCCGCAGTGATGATATCAGTAAATATCCTCACTGTCTTTTCCTCTGCCGTTTGCTCCTGTCTGCCTGCCGTGAGGCCGCTGGCACTGTTTGAATGTTTAGGAAGGAGCTGTGCTTGGACAGAAATGGTGACACAGACGTGCCATGGGAATTCACATTTACCGGCTCCTTGATCATTGAATCGATACCAATGTACCCTTACACCCCTAACAACCAGCTCATGTGGCTGATCAGTCAACTAGTTGATCGGATGTTACTACCCTCGCTAGTTTGCACCAGAATGTGCTGTGTCAACTTCAGCCTGTTACATGCATTGTCTGTTTTCAAAATACACTTCTGTTTTTACAGGAAATGTACAGTTTGCATACAGTCTCTTTCAAAATAAAAGCACTACGTCAGTACAACACTGCACATTGACATGTTGTCCTTCAACAACACACACACATGGTTACGTTTAGCCAACACACACACGTGGTTGGGTTTTGGAAAAAAGAACAGGGTTTGGCCTTGCAAACTTACAGGAAGTGAACACCGGCCTCCTGGGTGAAAGTTGGTGGTTGTTGGACCCATCCACCATCCCTCCCGTCGGCCCTATTCAGACTTCCACCCCCTTAACAAGCTGCATTTCCACCTGACACCGCTGTGTGTCCTTAAACAATAACAGCCACTATCCGCATATCATGGCAACATGAAAGGACAGCATTTATCCATGTCTGATGCCAGAAGTCACTGACCAAGTGGCAGATTTCAACTTTGGAGTGCAAGCGGGCTTTTAGCTTGGAAACATGGTTTTTAGTGTGTGTCCTTAATGTTCTGATCACTCTTTCAATTTCAAGTCCTTGAGAACATGAGATCTTTGGAAGATTAGCTGTTAAAGTTTTTTCCCCCATTTGAAAAAAGCATGACTTTGGATCTGTCTGCATTTAAACAAGCTTAGCTGAATAAACCTGGACTGAATAACACCAAAGGCAGAGTGCAGGAACTCAGAGGTTTGTACCACAGAGCGGGGTGAGCAATAGATAACTATGTCATCTGCAAAAAACACAAAACAATGGAAAACAGCATTTGATACATTTTCACAAAGATTATTTAAATATATGGAGAACAACAGTGGACCTGGTACGGAGCCCTGGGGGACACCTCAACACCTTCTGAGGGATAATGAGTAATGTTCATAATGCATGGTGCAAAGTGCCACACATTTCAGCGGCATTTAAAATAAAATTTGGTGTCATCAATGATTTCAAATATCTCTTCGAATGTACACAGTATTTTTTGGATTATGTTTCACCTTACAGATGAAACTGTCTGCTGAGTATTTCCCTACTTTTAGACTAGTTGACTAGGAAATTAGTTGTTCGAAATATTCGTAGCTTGAATGTACGTTCTATATTTTACATTTCTGTTTGTGTACATATTAAACAAACAAGTTGTGTGCGGCTCGGTGAGGTGTTGGGTTATTTTTGAACTTTGGAGAGAGCCCGACTGGCCGTGTCTTCCTGCTTCTAGGGTTAAAGTTCATACCCCCAAACTGTATTTGCCAGACTCTGCTGGATGACAATAAATATAGTTGCCCTCCTGCTGTGAGGGTGACACAGTGAGCCAGAGAGGGCAGCGAGAGATGAGACGGTCGGCCTGCCGCTGACCCAGTTCAGCGGCTGAGGCCAGAGGAAGTTGGGTCATGCATACATTAATGTAGCTACACCTCTCTCCTCTGTGAGGAAAGAAAACCTTATTCACTGAGCTAATAATGTCAACATAGGCTGCAGATTACACAGTGTGGGGGCTGCAGTGTCAGCACCTACTCGCCTGACAAATTGAAGAGACTGTAAGCTCCATGTTTCATCCAAATGTGACTTTGCCCTATTTTTCAGAATGATTGCGGGCTTAGTGTTGGGTTTTCCTCAGTGGAGACGAAGACAGGTGGAAAAACAACATTTGGTGATGCATTTGGCAGTGAAGGACTATTTTGATGTTTGACAGTTTTTCTCTTACTCACACAGTTAAATGACATTTTGTCAGGAGGCATTTCAGTGCAGGTAAGTTCAGCCAAGCGGAACAGTAGGAAAATAACAATTTCCAATTCTTAAAAACAGAAACAGTAAACATCGACCGCACAGAATGAGAGAGTGAGGGCACCTTTTCTGCGATTGTAGAGGGAGACATTCATTATTAAAGGGTCACTAAACTCAGTTATCTACTTTGCGATGAAGAAACAACGCTTGCTTGAGTTAAGGGCACGACACTCAGCAGTTTTCTCAAAAGGATAAATTCATTCTGCCTTGTCGTACCGCTCCATCTATACTCTCTCCACCTACGGAGAGCAACACGTTCACGGACGTTCTTTTGAAGGTTGTTGAAAGGAATGTGGGAAACGTGAAGTAGGAGATGCCGGTCGAAGGAACACAGGAATACAACATGAACATACTGTAAATGACAATGACAAAATAAGACCTTGAATGCAGTGAACATGGCAGAGTTGTGTTAGCTGAGAGAGTGGATGTTTTCTGGGAGGATTTTGTTTTAGCAGCTGCAGCGAGGTCACAGTTTTCTTGCTGAAACAGGCCAGTGTGAAAGAACTTGGCTCAAACTAAACAGTCCTTCCTCCCACAGATCCCAGCGGCTTCTGACCAGACTGCAATTGATACCTGCAAAGCGAAGGCTGCACCACTCGAGGTAGAAACTCATCCGTCAGCATCACCATCCCTTCTGCAGAGCACCTTCCTCCTCCATCAGTGTGTCATCAGTGTCATTATGTTTGTCATCATAATCCTCCTCATCATCATCATCATCATCTGCAGTGACACCACAGTGAGGTTTGTGATACCATGTTCAGTTTGAATCCAGTTCTGTGTAGATTAAAGTCCTCGCCTGAACCTGATCTAAAGACAAATAAATAGATAAAAAATGCAAATATATACAGATGAGATAAAATGACACAGGAGACGGCTTCGAACAAACAAACACAGACGAGTGAGCTGTTGATAATTGCGCTGCATAATTGCAAGAGATTCCACAGAGAGACCGAGTGAATACCAAGAGACTAATACAACATGCAACCTGAAATAAGTCCAACAGCACGGAGCAGCTTTGACTTAATGTGCAGCGCTTCGAGGCTGCAGAATAATCTTAAGAAGAAGAACACAGAGCTGCTTGATGTGCTGCTTGTCACAGAAAATAAAGAGGTTGTAAGACCAAGACCATTTTTAGCATTTCACATCATTCAATTAATTTCCACATTCATTTGGACACTTTTGATTACAGGAAATTAACTAGATCATTAAAACTAATTTTCCATTTAACTCTGGGTCAAATTTATCATTTGCTTAATACTAAAAAGGAAATTAATATTTATTTAGAAACATTTCAGCCTCTGTTGTAGCATAAACAAGACTTAAAATAAACCAGAGAACTGGTACGTCATGACAGTTTATAGTGTGACAACAAGCATCGCAGGTACCGTAGGTGCTTTCTGTTACGTCCTGTTATTCAGACAACCAGTTCTGAAAACAACTGCCTCTTCTTCTCCTCATAACCAAATTATGTGAAGAGTCACGTCAGGTCGTCTGCACAATAACTTCAGACACTCGAGATATGCAGAGCTGCAGTCGACCAAAGAAAACCTCCAAATTAACTCTATTGGGAGCGAGCTTTGTCCACTTGGCATTTAGGCTTTTTAAATTTGAGTTTTTTTGGTGCTGTGTCTGTTTCCATAGCTTCCTCTTAGATGCGTGCTGCTTACTGTCTGACACCTGGTCACCATGTTTGTTTCTGTGACCAGGAACGTCCCGGACACAGCAGGCAGAGTCTGTGCAGATAAAGACACCAGCACACACAGAGCGGCTCATCAGTGAGTCCATACATTGAGTATATCTTTAAGTGACATCATACAGCTACAGTGCATCTTATTTGAAAAGAATAGGCTTTTAGAGGCCACATACAGCTGCTCGAAAACTGTAACTGTGAAGTCTTGTTCTGAGCACTGAATCTTCCGTCTGCATGACAAATATACCCTCAGGTGCTAATAAAGAAATCTCCAGTCCATGATGTCTGCCAGGCCCATAAACTGCAGCCAGGTTTAACAAAGGAGTGGTTTCTTAGTTCGTATTTTATCTCTGGTAATGTGTTCTCTGTGAAGGCAGCATGTCAACTGGAGTCCGTTGTGGCGACCATGAGCGTGTTGTCATCAGGACGAGAGAACTTTTGAAATTCAGTCGGCTCAGAATTCTGCCATTTCAATACATCCAAACACGTCAAAGCTGAAACCATCACAGCTGTGAGCACACGTCCAAGCAAAGCATCACTGGAGTTATGGCGCTAAACAAAGAGGACGCTGTCGGAGCTGAAGCTTTCAGGGAGTCTGACAGCAGCAGATGGTGGAAAATGAGAACGTACTGAGTGACGCAGTAAATTTTCCCTAATAAAGCGGACGGCGCTGGGAAGGGGAATGAAGGACAGCGAGCAACATCCTTCAGTGATCGACGGCCATGAGGTTGGTGGAGAACATTACCCCAGAGTGAGATAGAGACAGGAGGTTAACAGAGGGTAGCACGCCTAATTTAACAGACAGACTGTATTTCCAACAGTCCCAGAGTCCTCAGCTCACACTGTCTCGTCAGTGGACCTTCACAGTGTGGTCGGAGTTAGAGTTTGTTTTGAGGCAACTTACCGCCTGGCTATATGAAGGACACACCACTGCCTGCACTGACTGAATGTTGGCTGTGGACATAAACTCTGAGATGTGGAATCATTAAATATGGATGTAACTGGTGGGAACACTGGGCTGGTATTCCAGTGAATGTTGTAAACAGTGTTAGAGCTTCCTGCCAAACTCTGCAGTCAAACAACATTACATCACAATAACAGAGAGCGGCTTCAGTCTGATCAGGAATGCTACAGCAGGAGATGTTGGGTTGAGGCTGACATCAGCTCATGAGCACAGCTGTCCGCAGCAGCACACACACATACACACACACACACATAGCATACACCAGTCCCTAAAGCTCGGGATGGGGAGAACAACGTGAGAGAAACGTGGCGATACCTTTGGTGGCGGCTCTAAATCGATGGTCCTGCGTCGCATTGTGAGATCAAAGACAGCCTGGGATCAAATTCTGACAGTGTGATGCTGTCACCACCCATGTCTACTAACCAACCAACAGAAATGCAGCATTAAATGAGTCGATCAAACAGATGGATAGCAGCTCGCCATGGAGGCAAAACTAAAGTGCCAAAAGAAATGTGAGGAAAACCTTGTTAAGCCTTGTGACGTGTCGTCCAGCTCTGACCATGATCGAGGAGAGAAGGACGAAGCATGGAAGGAAATAGGGGCGGAGCTACAGCTGCCAGGTGACAAATTTTATAAATGTTTTTGGGGCATTTTATAACTATTTTATAGACATTTTGTCAACATTTTTCAGACATTTCAATGCCTTTTTGGGACATCTTAATAATGTTTTTTCTGACATTTTATCAACATTTGTTTGGACATTTTAACTTTTTTGGGGGACATTTTATTAATATTTTTCAGGCATTTTATTAACTTTTTCCATGACATTTTATTGGTATTTTAGGGGCATTTTTCAATTTTTTTCTTGATTTTTTATTAACTTCTTCTTTTTTGGAAATTTTATAAATGTTTTTTGGGCATTTTATAACAATTTCTGCAACCAACATTTTATAGATATTTTCTAGACATTTTATCAACGTTATCAACATTATCAACAGTATCAACATTTTTTCAGACATTTTATTTGTGACAATAATAATGTTCCCCTCTATGTTGAGCTTCACAGCTGGAGAACTAATAACCCTGCAGCGTCTCTCAGTGTGCGAAGCTGTTGCGTCATAACCTGTGATTCAGTGACGCTGTACAGTGTATCGTACAGTCTGCAGACATCAAACTTGCTGTCATACCCAGGTTTATTAGCTCCATGTGGCACAGTGTAGCTGCACTAAACTTAGAAGATTGATCAAATCTCACAGTGTGTAGGAGGCTTACATCGAACTCTGACCTCATTTAAACCTCACTGTAGTGTCATAACCTCAGTCCTAGGTTTCAGTGTGGGCCAGGACTTAGCCAACATGTCCAAACTCCAACAGTATTTCTCTCAAGAACATAAGAAGACAACTCACACACAATTACCCAGCCCACCCACTCGCCTACACATCCACCTACACATCCACCTACACACACTTACACAAGCTCTGGCCCTGCATTTTGGACTCAGTGATGTACTTCCTCCATCTCCACTTTTCACTCGCTTCCATCAGAGTTTGTGATTTGATTGTTTTCTTTAAAGCACTTTTTTGGCTAAAGACAACAAACGTGACTCAACATGAGCATCGCTGCGACCTAAAATCAGAATTCACCCCTGAAGGTTGTCTTCAGTATCCATTTTCATCTTCCACGTAGTGATGCCTTTGAGATCGCAGTCCATTTTCTGTACTTAATGAATAAGTGATGCATATGGAGTGTAGCAGTGCTGTACTGCAGGGCTAAGCCTCCTGTGTGCTGTCTGCCAAAAATGTTCAGAGCATGGATCGCCTCCAATTTTTCTTAAATCTCTCTCTTTTTCTGAGCAATCCGCTTTTTTTCTCCTAATCTGTTTTGTGTTGTACTCCTGCTTTGTTTCTCCATCCCTCTATTCCACCTTCCTCTCCTCCTCTGTTTGTTTTCCTCGGTCCCTCGCTCTTGTCTCGTTTCCTCTCTCCCTTTGTGCGGCCTCTTTCTCTCTAATCACTTTTTCACATATTCCCTACTGTCTTTATCTCTTCTGCCTGTGTCTCTCTGTTTCTTTAATCCCTCTCCCAATCTGGGGGTTTTTCTCTCCTGCCTCTGCCTCATTTTCTGCCTTTGTCCCTCTCTTTCACTGCCTCTTTCTCCCACAGCTGGAGTGTGATAATTTCATCACCGTCATTCAGAAAGTAAACGACACAATGATAATATGTGGAACGAATGCAGGAAGCCCCAGGTGCTGGATGCTGGTAAGACTTTCTTCAGACACATTTCTTGAAATGCCGTTCTACTCTACATTCCTTTGCAGCCACTTCAAACGTGCCACTTTTTATTGGTTGCTACTGAAGCCGCTGTTCCTCAAGTCTGAATAGTCTCAGGATCGATTGTAATTAGCATTTATTTATTTGCTCACTTATTTCTTCAGCTGGTTAGAGAAAGGCCCCGAGTTATTTACTGCCATGGAGGATGTTTTCACTCAATAATGAATATGTGGCCCCACGGACAAGTTGAAATCTTCTAAACTCTCTGTGGTGACAAACAGATAAATGCTTCTTGGGTCTTTGGATTGCAAACTGTAAAGCGTATAATGCATAATGATGCATGTCTGCAATAAACAGGGTTGTAAATGTGAGACTTCCTCCAGGCACTAACACTTCCTGCCTCTTCCTGCAGGTGAATGACACTGTGCTGACTGACGTCCAGGGCAACGGGCAGATAGCGTCGGCCTCTGATATCTCACCACCCTACCCCTCCCAGAGGTCCATCAGCCTGCCTGCAGGTAACAAATAAGGAAATTACAGGTCTGCTAGCAGGACTCTGTCATTCACTTGGAGTAAAAAAATAACACATACAGAAACACAAGATCAGATTCTTCATGGTTTAGTATCCACAGAGGAAGACACTGCTATGAAACATTGTTGACAAAGACGAATTGTGTTGCTGCCAGTGAACGTGATGAACTTCATCAGCAGCAGCTGGAGGCAGATTACAGATGACCTCAGTTGTAGCATAAATCTCGCCGACAACGCCAATTATGTTGTAGGAAAAGTGAGATGTAAAATAAGAGGCTCAGACATAGAGCTGCACACTGAAGGGTCTTTCAGTTTTCCAGAGAATGCCAGACTTGGTACATCATGACAATTTAAAGTGTCTGACAAACAAGCAGAAACAGTTCAGACACTCCTACAGTTACACACACATTCAAGGTGCTTCCTGTCACTTAAGCTACTGTTTCCTGTTATTTAGATAACAAGTTCTGGGAACATTTGCTTCTCCTCACATACCCAAATTTGGTCAGAGTCCCGTCATCTATATCTCAGTTGAGGTAATTGGCTCAAAGTGAAGAGGTCGTAGTTTAAAGCTTGTCTGAGTGGATGATGTGAGCCAGATTCTCTCTGGAATTCAGAGCTGAGAGGATTCTGGTCACATCAGCAAGTGAACGCGCAGTCACCTTACAAGATGTTGAGATAATTGCACCACAGTCCTCAAGGTTTGCTTCTCACCGGGCAAAAAGAAAGCACACTGACGAATACACAGCATTTATACATCAAGTAACAAGTGACAACATCAGTAGATATCTTAACCCGAGCCATGACCTGTCCTAACCCTAACCAAAGCTCATTTCCCACTGGACAAAAAGTCTTTAGTATTTATCAGCTGCAGCTCTGACTGGCAGTGATGGAAACATGGCACGCAGGTATATATGCGGCTTTTGGGCCCCCTCTGGCATGATACAATAAATTCCACAAACTCCATCCATCTCCATCTCTGCAGCACTCAAACATGGTTGTTTAACTTTTTTATGTCTCTGCCCTGGCAATAGCTGCAGCCGGAGACATTATGTGTTTGGGTTCCCACTTCCCATTCTCATGAGTGCAGTATCTCAAGATCTGAATGAGGGAATGCCTTTAAATTTGGCACAAACAACTGTTTGGATTCAATGATGCACTGATCAGATTTTGGTGGTCAAAGGTAGTTGTAACGCCAAAGTTCATGTTTTTGGCCATAAGAATTTTTACAGATTATGAGAAAACTTCACAGAAATGTCTGATAAAATAATGAAGTGATGATATTTTACATCAAAATCTCAACGTCACATCTCAGGAACAGAAGGGACGACATTTGGCCAGATACTGAGTAGGTGACTCTAATCTTGAAACTGTGCTGATAACTGCAACTTGGTGAACGTGCAGAGAGTACAACCATGGGGTGGCATCAAAAAAGAAGTAACTACTGCACCATTGCCAGGCCCAGTGTGGCAGATGGGATTAACCAGATTTGAAGGAAAAGTGGTGGACTAGATCCACAGAAGACTGTAGGTTTGGGTCAGTTTTACAGATGTATTGTAATATTTTTTCCTCAAGAAAACACAATTACAGACTTTCCCAGAGTCAATGAGTTCAGTTCGTTCAGTTAGTTTTGCTACACTGTGGAAGGAGAGGAATCCAGGTGTCACCATCAAAGCAAAGTCAAAGAATCATCCACAAAAAAGAAAAACCCCAAAATAACCCTGACTGCAGAGTGCAGAGGATTTTAGGAGAATAATGTGTTGAGACACGCTGTGTGTTCAGATCAGTTCAACTCGCCGAACAGCCGGATTGGAGTGAGGAGAAAGGAAGTGACCTCACCTAACCTGGATATTTAGTCTGGGATTGGCTAAATGGTTGTTGGCTTTTTAACCTGGGTTACACCAGCTCCTTTTTTAGCAGGTTTTCCCACGTTTAAAAAACCTGCGTGTATGAGCTAGCTTTGGTAGAAAAAAGGTATATGTCACTTTTTATTGAATCAAAGCTCAACTGTATCAGTGACATTTGAGAAAACAGATGTTGAATTATTTTGGTAACAGTGATTTGATTGTTTTTTAAAAGACACCAAAAAATGAAGGGCGCATCCCAACCCCCCCCCTTGGCCCTACCCCTACATTTGTGCGTTCCCGAGGGGTAGTGGTGTCCCAGTTCCTTTTTGTGTGTAGGGGTAGGGGGCATAACGAGGGGTAGTGGGTATGAAACTAGCCCTTCAGGGGATTTCAGATGCTGACTTGCCAGCGAGGGGTAGGCGTAGCCATGGCTACCACCGAGCAAGAGACGGGGAAAGGTTTATACATAGCTAACGTTACCATCGTCAGGTTGCTTGTTAGCTAGCTCGCTAGCTTGCACTATCTGGCGTCTGTCATCTGTCCTGTTCTTCAAAATTGTTGGACTGCCTCGTAATGTTAGCTGGTTAGCTAGCTGCAGAAGTCCCCTGTCGTCTGCCGTACATCAAACGAAGCATGATGAATGCAGCAAACGCGATCGGCAGGATGAACTCAACCTCAACTCCATTGTAGATGCCGGTTGGAAAAGTAGATGGCTCGCAGCTCCCTGTTTAAAAGTTACGTATGCGTGAACGTAACCAACGCTGTGACATAGTGAGTGGGGTCCCAATTCCTAGGGAAAGATTTCTACCCCTACCCCTCACTGCTTCATTTCGAGGGGGTAGTGGGCAAGGGGGGGTGTTGGGATTGGCCCAAAGTCCTACAGATGTGGGCATCAAATCAAAGGACACTGCTGTGAGTCTTTTCTTTGGAAGGCAAATACAAACTGTGTATTTTGTGGTTTAGTTTGGTGAATTTGTTGATGTGGACTGGCTGCAAAGACCATATTTTAATTTAAAAGTCTGTATAATGAAATTGGACAAAACAAAAGCTTCTTCTGTTTCAGACAGAGGTGATTTATCAACGTTGAGCTCGGCTGCCAAAAAGGAAAACCTCTGACTGTGATTATGTCAGTTAAATGAACTGAAGTTGGTGCAAGACTTTGCCATCATAAAATATAGGTCCAAAATAAAGTTATTACTACTTCAGGAAGTAACAAGTTCGATAATGGGAAAGAGTAAAAGAATGAAGGAGTTTTTCCTGACTGAGGTCTCGCTGACTTCCATTATGTAAGAACAAGTGTCACCATTTCAAAAGCCTCACCTTCCTTTTTCCCCCGAAGGTGTCACTCTTTCGAATATCTTATTCTGGAACAAAGCTGTCTTCAACTCTTTTTATTAACTTTGCTCATTTGAGTCGGGAGCAGCAGAGCGACACTCGTGAATCCCATGAGTGATCCGTCTCTTATTATCGCTCTCTATTCATAACATGCAAATGAGTCGATGCTTTTATCTAAAGTACCCCACAAATCATTTTAAAGAGCCAAACCTCCACCAGATTGGTCTGTTAGGAGATTTTAATAAGTCATTGTGCCTCGCTGAAACATATGTACTCCACCTTAAATGAGATCTGATGTGTTGTCCAACAGTGAAAAACCGGCTCCGTGCTAACTGGTCAAATGATCTGCAAACATCCTTCGACTTTGTGTGAGTTTTTCTTTTTGCACGTCACACAGTTCTTCAAAGAATTAAACTCATTTGTGAGTAAAAAACACTTCACTGAGAGAGGAGCTTTTGAATCAATTTTACAATAAAATGAGCCTCACTTAAGTGAAGGCTATTGAGTGAGTGATGCAGAATTGAGGTCCTTATCCATCATTGTTAGCGCCTCTCTCTACCTGCACTGTTTATCTGCACAGAGAAGAAGAACAAGAGGAACTTTATTAATCCCTCACAGGGAAATTCAATTTTCAGGAAAACTAGACAAACAAATTTAACGCGTTACCACAAACGCATCACTTTTATTTAATTAAACCCAAATTACAAATTTGTCTCAAAGGGATTTGCAATTTGTTCAGAATAAAAAACAGCCTGTTCGCTCACACCCTTTGTTCAGCGAGAGAAAAAGTCCCGTCATGTTCCGCCCAAAAACAGGATAAAAGAAGAAACCTCAGTTAGAGAAACAACCTGGAGCAAGATCACCTGAGGACACTCAGAGAGGATTTAACCCTTTCAACTCTGTCATAGAAGCAGTCCACCACAGCCAACCCCTCCTCACTGTGACCTCGTCACGTGTCCACGTTTGGTCATGGACCGTCCACGTCCACACATGACGTCCAAGGTACCCTGGGTGTGTTGGTTGTTGACGTTCTGGGACGCCGTGTCAACTTCAGCCTGTTACATGCATTGTCTGTTTTCAAAATACACTTCTGTTTTCACAGGAAATGTACAGTTTGATACAGTCTCTTTCAAAATAAAAGCACTACATCGTGATTCAGCATTTTTTTCTCCTTTAACAACAAACACACACATTTAGGTTTAGGCAACAAAGGAAGTGGGTGGGTTTAGGAAAAGAGAACAGGGTTTGGCTTCAGAATCGTACAGGACCCAAACACCGCTCTCTCGGATGACAGTCGGCGTTTGTTGGACCAATCCACGACCCCTTCCGCTAACCCCAGTTCGACTTTCGGCACCTTAACTTTCCTTCTTGTCCCACTGCATTTCTCCCTAATGCTGCGGGGCACCACTAAATGATAACAGCAACCAGCTGTGTATCATACCGATGGAAAAGGATGCCTGTTTTTCGTTGGCTTCTGACGCTGCAGTCACTGCTCCAGTGCCAGATTTCGACGACTTTAGAGTGAGACCAGACTCCCAGAGCATATGTTGGGAATTTTGCTTATTGTGTTGTAGTGACGTCATGTGATGTATTGTGAAGCCGTTTTGATAGTTTCATCTGCAGAAGAAATATTTCCCCAGTTCCTACATTGGCATATTTTGTCATTTCAAATCCCAAAAACCTAAAGGGTTATTAAAGTCAACAAACCAGAATATTTGATTAAAATATTGAAATTGTGTCAGAAAAAAAAAGAAATATTACAGACATCGACCTGCACCATACCTTTTATCTGTTTTTTGGACTGCTTATAGGCTAATGTAATGATGTCATCGCAAGCAAACAAGATGATTGTTCCAAAGACAGAAGTCTTTCTGTTGCAAAAAGAATGTATGCTCTACATTTTATAGTTTTACTTCTGACTGACTCTAAACAGGGTCATGAAACAACACTCTCCTGTGGCTGCACACAGGTGCTCTGTTTTCAGAGGGTTAAATCCTTTGTACTTATTGTAATCCTGTGCCTTAGCAGATCATATATGTGGCCTAATTTGTCGAGTACAACATCACCAGGGGATCGCACCACCTTGGGTGCCAACCACACAAGAGTCAGCCATCTGCTGTTGTGCACTCACATGGAGAAAATCATGTAAACCCAAAATGGAGCTGTTGTACAGCCGACTGCACAGACAGATTCAGAGAGAAGTCAGACACAACTTTTACAGACTCCTGGACGCTGCAGAGAGAAGTAGGATGGTAGGGCTGTGTGAAATCTGTCCACCAGAATATCCTCACACTCCTGGTGGTTTAGATCAGACTGACACATTCTTTAAAATGGCTCCAGACATGTGAGTGTATGTATGCACATGCCCTGCAGCTGACTCCGTCTGCTTCCACAGTGTCGAGGCACTCACACATATATCTCTCAGGAAACTCAATATCAGGCCACAGTTTTACATCCACAGACACTGACTGTCTGCTGCATCAGATCACTCACCGTCGTTGCCAATGGCAATCTTTTCAAGAGTTTCATTATTTTCCTCTCAGCGTCACAGCTCTTCTGATTCACAGCAGTCACTGTTGGGTTGCTTTGCCGCACAGCGACGGTGACAAAGGTTAGATCATAGTGACAGAAGTGATAACTTCTGTACTGGCAAATTTAAACCTCGCATTTTCAACCCAGTCACCAGAATAAATGTTGGCATTGTACGTTTCTGCAGACCTCAGATATGTTTCCATATGGTGGTTATGTTTCAACAACACTGATTAACCGGGTTATGTTTAGAAACACTTGATTAGTGTTTGGTCAAAGATCAACAGAAAGATCATGTTATGGCGTAAAATGCCCATGGGGGGGCAGACTTCCCGAGAGGAAATGTGCCAATGTCTCAGTTTCTTTATTTGTGGCACAGTTTCCACAGGACAAACAACAGGCTGCTAAAGACGCCCACATTTAGTGGCTAAAGTTGTGGGAAACAGCAATGACACTACGTCACTTTAGAACAGTGCCGGCCCGTGGCATCGGCAGCACAGACGAATGCTAAGGGTGCCGTCATCCACAGGGGGCGACACATATGCTCCTTTACCTGCTCTTAGGGGGAGATGGGCGGAGTTATCTGATGTCACGTTAACCCCGAAACTCGCTGTATCGTTATGTCAAATGACAAAAGCTCTGTAGTGCCTACTAAGCCACCACTACACCACTGAGAAGAGTAGATAGCAGGAGGAGAGCTCGTGAAGGTAGCTGTTAGCATTTAGCTGTTAGCTGTTAGCAGCTAGTTCTCATTTCCTCTAAGCGGCTGATGGACACAATTTACATTGTGAGGCGTTCACCCTCTATTCAGTGAAAATGAGTACTGGGCAAAGGTAAATTATGTTGTCATGGTGTGTTCACTGTCATCTGTTAAAAATGAGCTTTTGGTGAGAACTTTGAATAAATCAGCTGTTTGAAGGAGAAATGTGTCGATGTTTTCACAGCACTATAAAATAGATACAAGAGAGGAAACTATGATGGATCATATGTAGTAAAAAGGCTCTTTGTTTATTTTATAAAGATATTTTTCATGTGAAAGAAGGTTATGTTAAAGGTTGTTTCATAAATCAATCCAAGGTGTGAATTGTAATGAAGCACTGATTTTTTACAGTGTAGATTTCTGTGTTTCCCTGAAAAACAGAAGAAAAAATAACGACATACAAAAGAAACACCAATATAAAAACATGGAGATCGGATTTTGGCCAAATTGTTATCTTAAAACATTGATATCAGTATTGGCCCCGAATTTCAGAGCTGGTGCATCTCTAGTTTCATTAGAAAGTACATTTAATTATTATTTTACAATGTCATATATTATTATATTGTACACAGCATGTCACTGAGAGCAAATTAGCACATATATTAATCTTATTTTTATTGTTAGCTCAGTTGTGTTTATTTGTATTTTGGTAAAAAACGAGCAGGACTTTGATGAGCTGCAGCACATGACATGCTTTTTTTGTGTTTTGGGGGTTCGCCCAGGCCGCCAAATGTGCCAGGACCACCACTGCTTGAGAAACTCTGATATGAATGTAAATGTAGTTGTGGTTTGCAGAAACATTCAGTGCCAGCAGTTTCTTCTGCAGCTGAGCTGAATAAAACTGGATGTTTTGTAAATGCAGCTCAGTCGGACTGAATGAAAGACAGTTGTTCGGGGTGTAATTCATCAGTTTCACAAGGTCACATGAGGACTTGAGTTCCTCGCACCTCTCCACAGGGACTGCAACTCCTAACTGTGAGATATCGAGCAGCTCAGGGTCGCATTAACTCAACAGAGATGTTTCAAATGAAAACGACCTTCCTGCAGATGATGAGGGACGGACAAATTGTCTGTTTGTTAACCCGTCTTAATGCAGATGGATTGTTTGCAGAGACATTCAGAAATTAGTGAGAGGTTAGTTTGCGCTGCAGGACGCTCTCTTTCAGATGGAGATCGATTGTTGGAGCAACGAGCCGACCCTTTGCTGGAGTTGAGCGGCATTCTAATAACCATCAGTCCAAATTAAGATGTTACTGCCACCATTTCAGATGCTTCTGTAAGAAAAATGCTCAACTTCAGCAAACACTGAAATGAAGAGACTCAGAGAACCACGGAGAAAAGTTACAGCCAATGGGGTTTCTTTAATCGCAAAACATCAGCATATAACAGATACACTGGTTTACACAACGAATCAGTTGGAAACAGCCCTGAACAGTCACATTTCAAATGCTTTTATACTCGGCGTCTGCTCATTCATGCGTGTGTGTGTGTGTGTGTGTGTGTGTGTGTGTGCGTGCGCGTGCGCGTGTGCGTGTGTCATATTTCCTGGGAATCCAAAGTTCTCCTGATTTCCTTTGTTCCTAGAGCTGGACTTCGTGCGCCAGTATTTCCTGTCCTCTTTGTCTCTCTCTCAGAACTGGCAACAACAACCATCCCTGTGCCAAAATTGACACATCTGTTCCACCTGTCAGGTTGACCCCTTCGTTTGACCTCCCAAGGCTTGACTTACGCACGAACTACTCAAATTATCAAAACACCTCTTATGGGTCTTTTTGCTGCCAAATCTGATATTTGACCAGCTGCTTCATAAACCTTGTGTAACTGACCTTATTTTCACCTTTAGTATAAAATAGGGCATTAACAACTTTGATTTTTTTCACGTCGACTTATCTGTCAATAAAGTCGAAGTCAAGTCGACAAGTCATTTGATGACGTCATCACATTGACACAGCGGAAGAAAGTGAAGTATCTCCACACATGTGATGTGTGTCTGTGAAGGCCCGAACATACTCAGGCGGAACGTATGCGGAACGGACTCTGCGGACATCCGCAAGCCCTGTGCAAGCTAAGCTCAAGGCCCGAACATACTCGGGCGTACTATAAGTGGAGCGGACTCCGCGAGAAATGTCTGCAGTCATTCGGGCTTCCATAGTCGAGCGCACTTCTGCTTCGTAGTTTCCTGTAAAAATGTCCCTGAAAAATCCCCCGATGTGAAAAATACATGCCGAGCGCGGTCGTAAAGTCTGAGCTTTGCGCGTACAGGGCTTGCGGACGTCCGCTTTGAGTCCACAGTGACTGCTCGGCATGTATTTTTCACAGAGGGGGATTTTTCACTGACATTTTTACAGGAAACTACAACGCGGAAGTGCGCTCGACTATGAAAGCCCGAATGACTGCGGACCTTCCTCGCGGAGTCTGCTCCGCTCATAGTACGCCCGAGTATGTTCGCTTAGTCAAGGATAAAGTATCAGCGTAAGCACACACAGTGAGAGACAGAGGGAAAAAACACACGACTTGTCGACTCCTCCCGGGGGGCGTCGACTTGTGCCACTGACGTCGACGCGTCGACAAATCGACTTTTCTGTTAATGCCCTAGTATAAAATGATACCTTATCTGCCAATACACTTCCTCTCCACATCGCTATGGAGACGGAGCTCTAAGTGGGGTTATAAGGATATCGTGATTGGTGGCTGCTCATCAGTGCAGTCAGCTATTCTGTCTTGATGTCTTCTTTGCTCTTGTGCTCCCTTTCCTCCTCTCCTCCCCTGTTTTTTAATTCTGTCTTTGGCCTCCTGGGCCCCTTTTTTTCTGTCTTCACTCTGCCTGTCTGTGTTTAATGTTCTCCCTCTGTATCTTCCTCTCCTCCAGCTTCACACAATCCCCTTCTGTGTCACTCCGATCTCTCTTCCGCTCCCTCTGAACCTTGTACCTTTTTCTTTTTTTACCCACCGTTCACCCTCTCTTCTCTCTGTCTCTTTTTCTCGCTGTCTCAGATGGGAGTCTGTATTCTGCAATGTCGTCGGTGGCGGGTCACGCCGGCTCCATCCGCCGTACGTTTGGCTCCCAGAAACTCCTGAAGACGGAGAACATTTGGCTGCTGAGTGAGTAGGAGGAGGGGAGTCAGGTTTAGACTAATGAATATGGAGATGGTGGGTGGTACTCTCTGTAAATCACCCACTATCATTCCCATGGTAAAAACAACACGTAGGCGTATTCACTGTCACTGTGTGTATGCTTTGGGTCACGTTATTTACAGCAGTGAAACACATATCCACTGAGTGTACTCTCTCCTGCTGAACGACACTTTAATATTAGCATAAAGAGGTGATGTAATCATGAAATAAGACACTAGGTGATAATATTGTTTGACCCTCGAGGTATCTTGAAGGTAAATTGGAAATAAAGTGACGATGTCTCAGTGGACACATTTAAATCTCTTCATCAGATCCACAGTTTGCCGGCGCAGCCATAATCCCGTCCTCCATAAAGTACAAAGAGGAGATCTACTTCTTCTTCAGTGAGATCAACAAGACAGCCAGAGTGGACGAGGAGCCTTACAGGGCTCGCATCGGCCGAATCTGCACGGTAAAAATCCCACTTTCATGCCTGTGTTTGGGGAGATGTAAACAAAGGCAGCTCTTGGTCCCTTTCAGCTTCTCATCATGTTGCATAAAGCTGTGAGCAGACAATCAAAGAACGCTTTGCCCCTCTCAGTCTGAATCATCTGGAGATTTTGTGTGAATGCTGAGAGGAAACCGCTGATTTTGAGGTCTGAACTTTTGACTAAAAGATTCGAACACTTCAAAGTTTGAACAAATCCAAAATGTGCTTAAGTGCAACATAGTAAAAGGTGACACAGAGCTGCTGTCTCAGACTCTATTTTCTTCCGTCTACATTTTCCAAACTTGTTCCTGTAAACTGACACAGAATATTAAACCGAAGGCTTCAGAAATGTTCTGTATGATGTGGAGGTGCTGCAGCATGGCTGTGGGTACAAATCTGACAGCATGCTGCCTCTCTAAACACTTTCCAATGAGTGATGTCGGAGCAGGTGTTTCCCAATCAGCCATCAAATGTGGAACACCTGCTGCCCCGTGTGAGTCAAGACTTCCACTCTGAATTCATCCTGAAAATGAATCCAAGATTGAGACACACAAAACAAAATGATATCAAAGTTTCTTCTTTTGCTAATTAAAGGAATATTGCAACATTTTATTTTACACTTTTTAACTCCTCTGCATCAGAACTATCTTTTTATCTCAGTGCATCAACATGTTCATTTAGCTTTACGTAGGTGGTTTTCATTAAACTTGGCCGCACATATCTTGGACCGGTCTGTGTACCAAGTCCTCAGAGATTAAACAAGCAACATGTTTGCTTCCCAAAATGTCAGAGTATTTGTACGAGGGAGGGAAGGGGACCCGCGGTGTCCCGGGTGAGGGGTCAGCGTCACATCCTGGCAGGCGACACAAAGTGAAATAGTGAATCAATCTGGCACCCCGGCTGCCCTCTTATGACTTTGTTGTCACAGTCCTTTAATGTTGTTTCCAGGTGGATGAAGGGGGCATCAAAGCCCTGCTGACAGACTCATGGACCACCTTTATGAAGGCGCGGGTGATGTGTGGTGCGGGAAACACTCAGCAGCAGTACAACAACATGAAGCAGGCGGTGGTGCTGACAGCGCAGGACATGAGGGACGGAGTCCTGTACGGCCTGTTCTCCAACGCATGGTGAGCTGGATCATGTAACACGTCACGGTCAGGGAGAATTACACTGTGAATATTTAATGTTTATGCTATTTCAGGAGTGTGAGGATGTGAAAGAAAGACAGCGCCAAAAAGCTTTGTTGTGTTTTTTGAAGTCTGACTCACTGGACGTAGTCTGTGGCATTCTGTCCACTATCTGTGTGTTACTGTTTTCAAAACCCCCCTCACTATGGGAAACAACAACAACAACAAACTCCAAGCAACAACCTACACACTGGAGATTTGGATCATGCAACACGTCATCCGGCTTTGTTCTTTCAGTAAATTGTTGTAGATCTTTACAACAGCTTGTGAACGCACCTCACAGGACTCTCATGGCCAGTGTGGATCTGTTTTCTGACTTGGCCAGTCGGAGTTGATGTGTAACATCTTGGCAGTGGCATGCGCCGGTAACCTGAATGTACCAATCCATTTCACTTCACATGAGCTTCCGTGACATCATCGTGATAAAGTTCTGCTGGAGCACCAAACAGCCAGCAAACAGTCTGTGTTTGTAACGGGTCCATTGAGCTCCTCCAGAGCTGAAGTATAGTCAGGATTCACCTCTAGGATGCAGATTATTAAAGGATGTTTGTCTTATTTTACCAGTTGAAAAGCTGAATCACAGTGACACTGCTACAGGTTGTTGGAATTTTCTTTTGCGGAGAATTATGATAAACTTTATTTATAGAACTTTTAACAAGGTTACAAAGTGTTTTTCAGAAAAACAGCAGATATAAACAAAACAGCAATAAAGCAACAATAAAATAAAATGCAAACAACACAGTGATCATAAAATACATGAACACCAGGGAATAAAGTAAAGTTTAAAAAGTAGAATAAAATGGCCGTGGAGGGGCAATTTCCTGTAAAAGAAAGTGATTTAAAAGATGCAAATGATGAAGCGTGCCTGATCTCAATAAGCAGAGCGTCCCACAGTTTGGAGGCTCTGACAACAAAGGCCCGCCCATGTTTGGTCACGAACACAGGAACACCCAGGCACGCAGGGGGTTAATAAATCCTTGAGGTAATTTGGAGAAATCATCATGATCATTAAAATTTTTAAATTAGTGCAGCCAGTGTAAATTGACTAGCACAGGGGAAATGTGTTCAAATTTCATAGTGCCAGTTAAAACACAGGCAGCAGCACTATGTACCATTCGCAGTCAGTGAAGGGAGCTGTGGCTGATACCAGCATGCGTTCCAGTAATCCAGGTGAGAAAACATAAAAGCATGTATGACCTTATGTAAATCAGAAGTAGACAAAAAAAAGATCTGATTTTAGAGATCTTTTTGAGTTGAAAGAAGCATGACTGAACGTTTTTATTTGAGCATTAGGAACAAAGAGTTGTATGAAATATTAAGCCAATATTTTTAGCAGTCTGCTTCATGTATTTAGTGAGGAAACTGAGTTCACTGTGAAGCAGGCTGGTGGAGTTTGTTGGACCTATGGTGACCTATGGTCTCTGTTTTCTTATTGTTAAATTAAAAAAAAGTGACATCCAGTATCGGATTTCACAGACAAAGAGGTTATCTAATGAGTTACTTGACTGGAGGGGGACGTACAGCGGTATGTCATCTGCATAACAATGGTGGGAGACACCATGATTCTGAATAATCTGGCTGAGAGGGAGCATATAAATGGAAAAGAACAGTGGGCCAAGAATGGACCCTTGAGGAACCTCGTAATTAAAATGAGCCACAGAGGAGCTGGTGTTTCCTTTGACAGTGGAGAAGGTTCTATTTGAGAGGTAGAAACGTAGCAGCTGTAGCTGTTCCCTTTAAACCAACCCAGGTTTTCAGACGGTGCAGGAGAACAGGAAAGTGATTAATTGTATCAAATGCAGCACTTAAATCTAAAAGCACCAGGACGAAGCAGTCGCCCTCTCAGCAGTTAAAAATAAGTTGTTGCAAACCTTGACAGGGGCTGTCTCTAAGTAATGGCGGCCTCTAAGAACCTGACCGAAAACTGCTAAAATGTTATTGTTATTCATAAGAGAGATGAACTGGGTTGAAATGAGTCATTTTAATAACAGGGCTCACCTCTCCACATGCAAATGCTTCAACAGAACAAGTTCCCCTTCAACACTATTTTGCAAGAGCATCATTGCAGCATCCTGAGCTTAGCACCGCACAAGACAACTGTGAGTGGTTTGAAGAAGTACGACAACCCAAAGCGGTTTTTCTCCTACAGCAGGAAGAGTCTGCATCCAGACCTTTCTCTGGCACTGACACAGCTCTGTGGAGGGAGGTCAGGCTACATGAGACTCTGGTAATGAAGCTGGAATTATGTTTCTCGAAAGATATAATCATATACTACGTCTCTGTGAAACAACACAGAGAAGGGTGTTATGGGTAACCATAGGCTGCAGCGGAGTCACTGTACTGATTACTTGATTTAACTCCTGAACTGAAGATGAAAAAGATAAACGTGCTGCGTACAGATATAAAAAGTATAAAAGCCAAGCCAGCGACCTCTGTGCATCTTCACTCACACTAACTAACAAGCTTTATAATTTATGAGTAATAAAATCCTTTTTGTCACATTTAGTTTTTTTTTGGAATTATAGTTGTTCAAAACAAGCCAATGATGGGTCAGGGTTTTACAGAGAAGATGGTGTGTAACTCGTCAATATGTTGATGAAGAGTCAGCCTTACTTTTCCCCTTTTTCCCCTTTATAGCAATACTTGAATATGAATTATTCACAGGAGGACCTGTTTAACATTAAAAGACTTAAAGCTGTCAGGAGGTGTGGAGCTGGTGGACCTGAGCGCAGGCAGCACAAACTCAATGAGATCACACTGAGAGGCTGTTTACACGTACACAGTGATTTTGATAAACGGAGACATCTTCCTCGTTTGCGCCCTTCGTTTACACGCAAACGGAGATTTCTCCTCTGAAAACGAGTCTTTCTAAAAACTCCGGCCAGAGTGGAGATTTTGGAAAACCCTGGTTGCACGTTTGCATGTAAACTGAGATTAACGGAGATAAATGGAGTTATAGACAGCCAACGTCACAGTATGCACCGGAACTTGCGCCTGTGTCAAAAGTACGACCTATGTTGCTATGGTAACAGTGGATACATGGAAGGCTTGAGCTTCTCGTTACACTGCCACCTACAGGTTTGGCATGCTCTTGTGTATATATACACGGGTAAGTGTAAACGAAGATCTTTTTGAAAACGGAGACGGCGAAATGTCCGTTTATGAAAATAGCCGGCAACATGTAAATGGCCTCTAAGCTGAAGCAGGGAAACAGCAAACTGAAAATCACACAACCAAATGAAGGATCCAGCAAAGCCTGAACTGAAAACCAAGACTTAAATACACACTAGTGTGACGAGGGGACGAGGTGCAGGTGGAGAAACAGGCGGAGAAGCTCAGGTGAAGGGAATCAGGTGATTAGACAGAAGAGCAGGCAGAGAGCTAACTGACTAAACTCTGGAGCAGGGAGGGACTAACGAGGCTGATGGAGAGCAGCTGTGTAGACGGGCAAACGAGGGAGCACAGGAGGAGACAAACACAGGATACATAAACCAAGAAAAGTGTGAAGGCACCAGGACACATCGGACTGTAACATTAAGCGCCCAAATTAATTCAGTAGCTACCAGGCTAATTTTAATATTTTAATATGTGTCTGCAGGTGAAATTTGATTTGATGTAATCTGGCATCAGCACATCACTCACACAGCACACTGACTGCCTGTGGGCATTATGGAAGTGAAACTGTTCTTCATTTATCTTTTACATAAAAGACCTCTGAACATTTAAAGTCAGGCAGAAAAACACTTCAGTCCTGTGGTAATTCTGATTTTGTTATTTTAAAATTAAGTCTTGAGATGAAAATGCTTCTTAGTTTAAGTCACATTTTAGTCATTTTTAGTCTTCATAGTTTTAGTCGACAAAAATTCAGAGCATTTCTGTCATTATGCTATCTATGATTTTTCTCTTTAAACTAATCCAGTGAGACTAATTCATGTATCAGAAATCAGACTCAGGGTGACAGGCTGTATAATAATTTCATTTAGAAAAATAAAACTTACTGATCATCATCTGAAAAGCTCAACATCTCTCTATTTATGCTCTCAACAAATAACTAATGTGAGCCAACTAGGATTTGTCCCCAGGTTCATTGTAAACTCTGACTTATCCATGTGACTGTTAAGAAGCAGAAACATAACTTGTTTCTTCATGTGCAACATGTTAGTCTGGAGGTTTAAACTGGTGTCCTCTCACAGAGTTGGTGATTCAAACTAAACTTTCATCTGAGTTCAGCCTGTTTACTTACAGCACAGCTACACTCACAGATAACTGAGCCTCCTACCTGCCTGTCAAACACCATCAACCCACAAACCTTCAAGCGAGCGAGCGGAGCTAGCTGCTAACAGCCACCGCTGCAACTAACAAACTCCACAGATCCATTCAGCAGCTCCACCATCCACAGTCACACACACACGGCTGATTATTTACTGCTGAATTACAGCTCACAACTCGCAGCAACCCAAACATCCTGGTGCAAACTATTTACTGGAGTTTACAGCCTGTCGCGCATCAGGCATCTGAAGATCATTACACGCTGTCAGTGTGCGACAGTCCACCTCCAACATTTAGTCTCTTCAGTGAAAATGAAAAATAGATTTCATCATCTCACTTGTTTATTTTCATGATCTATCTCGGCTTGTCATTGTGGAAAAAAGCTCACTTAGTTTTTGTCAGTTAAATTGAAACTGTTTCAGTCGTCATTCTTGAATAAGAAAAACCTGCCGTTGTCTCACTCTGACTTTGTTTTGATATTGTAGTGCAGATGTAGATGTGTAGTGCAGCTCAAGGACGGCAGAGCATAATGTGAATATAATAAGCTAACATGACAAAAGCTGAGGATGTCTAATTGTTGTATTAGTAGCTAAATTCAAATGAGAAAGGAGGAGAGCAAACACAATCCAGGGTTCAGTGTGAACTTGACAGGCAGACTTTATATTGACTTAGTGTATATTCAGAGAATCAGTTTGATCTGACAGAACATGAAAGTCATACAATGCAACAAACTCATGAAACAATAAAGAAAAACAGCGCTAAAGAATAACAGTAACTGACACTCATCCACCCACACACACACACACACACACACACACACACACACACACACACACACACACACACACACAGCACCCACAGACACACACAGGAGTACACACAGTAGTAGGGTAGTACACATCAACACACAGCAGCAGCACCCACAGTACACACCACACAGCATTACACACACACAGCAGCAGCACCCACTCACACAGAAGTTTCACATGATTTAGAAAAAAGTGTCTGTGTGTTAGTTTCTGTAAACAGTTTTTTTTTCCTGTGGGAATAAAAATCTGCCAAATAATTCTTCAAAGTTTCAGAGCGGTCGTTCATCTGATGAACCAAGAACAGAACACAGTGTTGTGTCACTCTCTGCAGCATGGCGCTAAAAAACAAATTAAAATTGTTCACAAATGTCCTGATCACAGTCTCCGTCCTGTTCCATGTATTCTTTGCTCATTTTTAATTTGTCATTACAAAATACAAGGCAACACTGCAGCTACAGAATCATATTTTGGCAAATTCATATTTCTATATTCTTCTCCTGCAGTTGTTTGGCTCTGTTCACTGCAATAGAAAAAAAACATGGAAATGCAGGACGGAATAAAATAAAATGAATCTGCACCATTTTAATTTGATTTGATGATAATTTACAGTCTGAACATAAATATAATAAGTTAATATAGTGAAATAGAGAAAGCTTAAAGCTCATTTTATTCAGTTTCAGTTCTGGACTCAATTCAAACAAACAAACAATATTTTGGTCACGTCTGTCTTTTGGTTTCTGACACCTCACAGATGAGATAACTTCACACACTCCGACGTCACAGGCCAAAAACTCTTTACATCAACACTAAGTAATGTTTGTGAACATTTCCAGCCTGGATGGATTTAGGCCCATTTTCAGTGACGTTAACTCAGTTTGAGGACAAAAGGCCAAAGCACACAGACAAAGTTCCATCTCACATGTAGACTCGGTCTGATGGGACACTGCACCACAACAAGTTAGTGATGATAGATATTTACTGTTCTGGGTACGGCTGTGAGTTTCCACAGGTGCATGTCCCTCATAAGCGCGCACTCTGCTTTTATTGTAGATGTAATTACTCTTGTCTCTGCCTTTGTCCAGGGGCAGAACAGTGATCTGTGCCTACTCCATCAAAGATATTGACCAGGCTTTCTCCACATCCAAACTGAAGGGCTACAGCAGTCCATTCATCGGCAGTCGCCCCGGGATGGTGAGATTTCTCTCCCTTTTCTTTTTTGTCTCTCTAATCTGAGAAAAACAGCATTGAGATAAAAATGTGCAATTGCATGAGTCAGCCTTTATTTCAGAGGTGAAAAGATTGAAGTGCTATTTTTGAAAGGCACAAGTTAATAAAAGAGAAGCAATTTCAAACTCTTTGTCCAAGGGCATTTTGTTTATTCAAGAGCCCGGCCTGCTCTCAATCGATTACATCACTTCTCCTCTCAGTGTGTCCGCAAAAACTCAACAGCAGGAGGTCACAACGACATCAAAAACCTCGGGGTGATCAGATACCACCCAGAAATCGAGGACGTGATCCGGCCCGTCGGCGTGGCGCCGCTCGACCTGCCCACAGATGACCAGATCACACACACTGTGGCCGACATCGTCCTGGCCGTCAACGATGAACACTACAGCGTCCTGTACCTTGGAACAGGTGTGTGTTTGTGTGTGTGTCTGCATGTATATGTGTGTGTGTTAAAGCTTCAGCTGGTCGTTATAGAGCAACAGCGCCCTCTTTCTGCTTTGTGCTTGAATGCTGTTGGACAGTTTCCATGTTCATACTGAGAAATTCTTTGCTGTGACCTTGAGTTTTTTTGCTTCACGTTGTCTTCACTCCCGACCGTCTCTGCTGGCATCACAAACTGGCCAGAATAAAAACACAGACAGCTGAAGCTGACCAATCACAGTTGAGGCGTCTCTGTAGCGGCTGATATGTAGTTACATTTCTGATGAATCTTTCTCCGAGGTATCAGACCGCTGCGAAAGGTTTCTTTAAGCTGCACCTTGTAAACTCCATAATCTAAACTGCAGTGGTGCGAGGAGAGGTTAGGATAGATGGAAAGTTTCTATTTTTTCACATTTTCTTTTGTTAAAATACAAACATGCATCTGTCATTATGTTCTTGTTCTTTCACTGTAAAAATCATATTTAAAAAATATCAAAATTGTTTTCAGTAAACTTCACAGTATTGTTTACAGCAGCTCCCCGGGTGCCTCTGTGATCATTTTCATGTTGTTTTACTGCAGCATTTTTTAATAATTAAATGATAAAGTCATACTCAATATGCTTACATTAGACCAGTGAAACGTTTACATGTCCAAAATAATTTATGTCACTTATTTATACAGTGGATAAAGGTTGTTCAATGTTTGGGTCGATGTTAGCAGTGCACCTGTTAAAGCTCCAGGGTGCAGTGCAGTGCAGTGAGGACTGCAGATTGCAACCAGCTGAAACTTCTCCTGGTTAAAATTCCTTCAGTGTTCATTGTTCAGGAGGTTTTTAGCAGGAGCTGAATTATCCACAGAGGTGTCTCTCTCTCCAAAACAAGCCGGTATAAACACCACATGAAGCAGTTTCACGTTACAAATCAGTGTTTTCGTGAAGCTGTTCGTTGCAGATGGGCTGCTAACTACGGTGGCCAACCCAAGAAATGCAAAATCCTGAATGGCCAGTGTTTGGTTTGTCCTTTCTGGGCTACTGTAGAAACATGGCAGTGCAACATGCCGATCTTTATAGATGATGACCTGCTCCCTATGTAGATATAAACAGCTCATTCTGAGGTAACAAAAACACAATGATCCTTATTTCCAGCCAACAGCTATTAGGCTATAGTCCATTGCTACCAGTATATCCCCCTGAATCCTCCACACTGGAGCTTTGAAGCAGAAACACAAGAACTGTAAAACTGTGATGGACGCTTCAATATTTGTTTATTTGTCACAATATTGACCAATGGTGTCACACATAGCAGCTTCTCCTTATGTCCCACAGGCCTCATGACCAGGAACGTCTCAAACACAGCACAATAACAAGACGATCCCGGCAGAGTCTCTGCAGATAAACTGGACACACAGAGTGGGTCAGAAGCGGTGACTGGGAGGGTACTGCTGTACGAGTCTTTTTGTTTCTGCAGAGTAAACCTGTGACCTGAGCTCTGTGTTAAGGTCAGGTGTCTGATAGGTTTATGTTAAAGCTGCATTATGCAGCTGGTGGCCAAAGGGACATTTAGTCATGACATATTTCTGCCTTAAAAGGTTTCTCTAATTTGAACAGGCAGCAGCACATTAACATGTGTGAGAGGCACAGAGCAACATCAGCATCCTGCTGGACCTCAGCTTGTCTTTCTTTGGCCTTCTGTTAGTTCTGATTTGGTCTCCATCACATGACAGGTCCTAGAACAATAGTCCCTTAGGTCTGAGTCAAAAAAGAAAAAAGCATCTGTCTCTGCAGCTCACAGATGTTTAATTTTTACCTTCAGTAATTCGTTATCTTCGTCTGCTGTTTGTTACTGGGCAACCAGCGTACAGTTGGTTTATCAGAGCTTGTTTCAGCTGCATGCTGCTCCTGAAAAAGAGACTAGGTTGGGTTGAGGTGGTTTAAGGTCCAGTGTGCAAGATTTAGGGGGATTTCGTGGCGTAGCTGTGAGAGTGGCTGATTGCAACCAGCTGAAACTTCTCCTGGTTAGAATTCCTTCAGTGTTCATTGTTCAGGAGCTGAATTATCTTCAGAGGTCTCTTCCTCTCAGAAACAAACAGACCAGCTGATTTAAACCAGGAAACACTCTGAATAAAACAGTTTCATGTTAAAAAAAAATCCAGTGTTTTTCTGACACTGCTCAGACGCACAGCTAACTGCGGGGGCCAACACAGACATGTGAGTATGTTTATGTGACATGAGAGAAAATTAATTTATTGTGTCAGTGTAAACATGTCAGTGTGAGTGAAATGGTCCTGCAGTGAATGTGTCACAGTGGGACTGACACACCCAGATCATGTGACTCCTGCATGTACACAGTCAGTCAGACCCAAACTGGCCGAGGCGCTCTGAGCATGCTCCACAGTTTCTTCCCCGGGCTTTGACCCGGAAGTCCAATAGCATTAAATGTGTAAGAGAAGAAGAAGCCGGTAACAACATGGAGAAATCTACATCCAGAGCCGTGACTTTTTGGACGGACCAAATGTACAGAGCTGTAAAGTTGTCCACCATGGTAGCAGTTAGCAGCTAGCTAACCGTAGCTAACTTGTTTGTCCATTGTTTGGTCTGTGACGTAATAGGTCAACAGGAAAAAGGTCCAATACTAACAAGCTGAAAGGGGGCATATCTCCACCTATCGTAGAGGAGTCGCACATACTTGGCTCAATAAATGGATTCCCCTCCCGTGCTTGTATACTGGGACAAGGACAGTAGGCCAGTTAGATGGCGTAGTTTAGCTATGTGTTTGGTTTGTCCCTTCTGGGCTACTGTAGAAACATGGCAATGCCCCCCCCCCCCACACACACACACACACACACACAGCTTTGTGCCTCTGTTGGTTGGTTATTGTAGGAATTACAGTGAATAGAGGCTGGGGAAATCATGTCCTCTGCAAATGCACAACAGCATTTGTTCTTATATATCAGGACCAGTGAGTCATACAACCCAAGGTTCTACCAGTTCAGCAGCACACCACTGTGAGCAAGCAGGATAAAAAAACATCACAGACATTTAATTAGTGGTCGTGTCAATGCAAGACAAAAATATGCATATACATATACATATATATAATGCACAGCTAAAGATGTGTTTAAATTCTCGATTTGAGCCCTGAGTAGTGAGAGTGTGAAAAATTGACACGCAGTCATAAACTGTTCTGTTGAAATCGTATTCAGACGATTCCTGGCTTTCACACGACTGTTTCTGTTTGATCAAAGCAGCAATGCTGAGGCGCTGCTGTTGCCCATAGCAGTTATACTCCAAAAATTGCCTTGTGCTTGAGGGAGATTACTATGGCAACCATCACAAGTCATATGCTCATGTGTGCATGAACGTCTCAACATGCTGAAGTTCACCAAAAGATGAGCAAGTGTCATCTTTGTGAGCTCAGTCCCTGGCTCCTGCAGTGGCCATGTGCCTGTCGCTCATCAGGCACTTCTGGGTTGCTTCTAATAATAGCACATAAAAAACAAGGTAGTGTTAAAGCCGACAGGATGGCCTCTCGCTGTGGGCTTCACTAACTGTGTCAGTGATAGGAAGGAGAGGATGGAGAGCTATGAACAGCCTGCGGTGGCCTAAAAAGAAAACTAGAGCAGTTTGAGTCGCACTGGTTTCTGAGGCCAGAGGAACAGGTTGTACTGGAGAGCTGCTGCTCCACACTCACTTCCTGTTTTTCATTCTTTTAATTTCCAGGAGCGGGCGTGTGGACGAACATGTGCTGGCTGTTGATTTGAGAAAAGAAACATATAAGTCTTGAACTCCTCTGATCTTTTATGAAATCTGGTTTGATCGTATTCCTTTTTTCTCCGGTTGAATATTGCATCACCTTCACGTCAGGGCACCAGATATAAATATTCACAAGGTTCTAACAAGTCAGGCTCATCAATCTGCATAATTAATTCCAAACATGCCCTTGTGTCGCTACACATGATGGAGAGAAGCTCCCTCCTTGAAATAATCCAATCTTTAGCGAGCAGACAGACACAGACAGCTCGTCCTGACGGATAGTTGCATTAGAGCAGTTAAAACCAATCAGAAGAGGAGAAGCGGCGAGCCAGCGTCCAACACTGCACCAATGACAGTGAAATCGAAGCAGATGCATTTTGGGTAAGCCCTGGGACATTAGTCTTCCCTGATGATGGAAATTCCAATAAATATCCTTCGCAGAGACGAGCGCAGCGACACAAACCGCAGCGTTAATCTTTGTGCAGCGGCTGATATTAGTGATGCAGCCTGGAGGGCAGAGATGGAGCCTTCCAACAATAAATATCTCTGAAAGGGATGAGATCACCCTCAATGAGGCTCCTCTGAATTCACCTAATCTATTTAGTGCACTTTAAATGAAGTGTGGTGCACGTTTCCTGTTTGTTTGTTGTTGTTTGTTGTTGGTGAGACAGCTGTCATCTGATTACACTGTGATGGAGACCAGGCAACATGGAGTCCATCTTAATAAACTGGAGGACGTCTGATTCCAAACATGCACTGGTGTGTTTGTTTGTGGGTGAGACCTCAGAGCAGAGCAGCTGGTCAGTGTGTGACACATGCATTAATCCAAAAGCTAAAGCAAATATATTTACTTGTGTGGAGGGCTGATTGCGGCGGCCATTTTCCTCCTTATCGTCTCTAGTTTCCAGAGCTCCTGTTGCTGCTCTGTGGGTTGGACCTCATTTAATTTCTAGGTGGCAGACGGGTGATGCATCTTTAATTTAATGAGATCACAAAGTGGAGACAGTAAATGTTAAAGCAGGACACAAATTAATTGTGAGATTAACATAGTGAATCCTTTACCGAAGCAGGTAGTCTCACTGAGGTCTGTGGCTCTTTCAAAGGCCCAGACACACCAAGGCTGACTGTTGCACCGCCTGATATCACCTGTAGCCGTTTTCACACAGAGATGGCGCTACAGAGCCGCTACTAAGTCCCTTCTTTACTCCTCCTTTGCATTTTTACACAGAACCAAGCAACAGCAGCACCGTGCTGCTTTAGTGTATTTTTAAAGACAACATGTTGACATCGCAGAACCAAACGAGGCGTGAGGGGCGTGACATGTAACACAACTGCATCGGGCTGCAGTGTGACATATAACATACGTGTCAGCAGCACTTTATAAACAAATACAATGTCATTACATGTCAATAACATGATAATATTTACTGTCCCTGTTACGTGGCAGCTGATCTCGTCCTCTGCTTGGAGGGTAGTTTTTGCAGTTTTTGGAGATTTTCGGCTGCTGTTCTTCTTCTTTGAGTTAGCTGCTAACTGCTAACAGCTGCTTTTAAAATCTCCTGCGGTGGGTCACACGCGTCACATTGCATCAAACATCACACCTGTTCTGCTGGCTGTCCTGTTTATACAGACATCATTTCAGGACTAACTAACGATTAACTAACGTAACTTCCTCTGCTGCTGACTTTAAAGTGAGACAAGGCAACATGCATTGCAATTTCTTTTGAAAGCTGCCGTAAAATAAGCTGACAAGATCCTGGAGGGACTGGTCAGGGTCCTTCAAGAGAAACTTGTGCAGAGTAGACTTGCACAGTAAAAGATCAGACAAGAAATGTACACAACAACACAAAATAAAAGACATTCGTTTGACATCAAAGACGTGATTCACATACTGATCTCCATCCTCTTGTTTTTCATGCATTATTTTTTGTGCATGTTTTTCTCTAAATTTGTATCATCTTGGCTGCATATTCAGCTGATCAAAGCAAACACGCTCCGGACGCTCTTACTTCAGCTCAAGTGGAGTGACTAGACTGTGGGTGCCATGCTCAAGGGCACCTTGATGGCAGCTGTTATGAAAGAAGGGAATATTAGTCATCTAATTTCCCCAACATGTTGTTTATTCTGGTCACAGCCTTCTGGCAAAGTGATGATGATACTCGCAGGCTGAAGGAATTCACTTTAAAATGTTGACCCAGAACAAACTGACAGGGCGGATCCATGCAGAGACCTAATTAGCTAAATAGCTAACCGTATACTGTGAGTTTGAAACCCTTTCTAAGTCGTCTCGTGGGACTTCCCCTGTAAGATGCAGGCTGACAGAACGCTGCAGGATTTGACACAGTTAATTTCTCTGTCTTTTCATCACCAGACAGCAAATAATTCAGCAGAATTTATGCATATAATAACCAGCTACTTCAATACCTGTCAGCCTGAAACATGACAGACGATATTCACTGCGAGCTGTTGCAAAATGCTTTCATTCTCATAACAGACTCAATGTGGTGCAATGGTGAAATGAAACTGAAAAGAAGTTGTAGTTCTTTGATCATTTAATGATTATGACCTGATTTCCACAGACAACACTCAGGAGTATTTCATAGCAACCTGGTTATGGTCAAGTATCCTTTCTCTGATGAACGTCCTCCAAACATGCTGCGGTTTGATGTCCCAGTTAATGGTTGGTATTTCAAGTCTTTTCTTTTCTCAGTTTTATTGGAGTGTCTTCAGGTCAGAAATGTCTGAATTCCAGCTGATATTTGCAGCCATAGATAAAGAGAAAACACGTTTAGAGACAGAGCTGTATTTATAATAGTAGTTGAGTCTGAGTCAGTTTAAGACTTGCTCCAAGGCAGTTTAATCCAAGGCCGAGACCAATCAATTCCTTTTTAAGTTGCTGAGTGTTTGGTCACTTGAAGAGAAGCTGAGTAATCACACCACCAGACAGGACACTGATGTTGAACAACTCTGTGGCACCCCAGAAACGTTTATGTTCAACATTTTGAAAATTATTTCTTCCTACGATAGATGTTTTTAAACCAAACTGCTCGGACGACTCCCTGAGAGGAACTGCCCACTGGGGAGCTCCCTGAGAACGACATACCTGAAAGAGCTGTTTTCCTGTTTGTTTTCTACCGCCAGTAGGAACGCTGAAGTGATGTCCATCCATCCATCCATCCATCCATCCATCCATCCATCCATCCATCCATCCATCCATCCATCGCCTCTTTGGCTTTAGTTAAAGAGGACCTATTATACTCATTTTCGAGCCTTTGTATTTGATTTCTGGACTCCTGTAGAGCAGCTACACACGATTACCTGCACACAAAGCTTTGTAGATCTTCAGGACGCTGTGCCTCTCGCTGCACTGCCTCCTTGTATTTCCTGCATCCCGCAAAAACGGTCTGTGTAATTTACTCCACCCCCCGGCCCTCGCCTCCCGCCGAGCCCACTCCGCTGTGATTGGTCACACTCCCGAGGACTTCTGAAGGGCTGCCGGCATGCCTGAGCGTGCCCATATAAGTAAGTCCGGCACGCTTAAACGTCACACGGACTGCACTGTTTAAAAAAAGACTGTAAAACACAGCGTGCAGAGCCATTCAAAACAGCTTGCAGGGCTCACTTCCAAATGCATGAACCTCATTATTTGACGCGTTGGCATCGTTTAACACGAGTATGCAACATTGTAACAACGTTTATAGGTCAGAAAAGAGGAAAAGCATAATAGTGATAACTCCTTTAAAATCACCAGATATCTGTGCTGAGTAAAGCCTGGACTTTTACGCCGGTCCAGTTGTTTGTGTTTTCCTCCATTTTTCATTAGGAGCCCTTTTTTGTTTGTTTTTTCAGCTAATGCTTTTTTTTTGTTTTAAAAAATGGTGCTTGGCTTGGTTGCACTGGCTCAAGAAGAAGAAGATATACTTTATTGACCCCTGAGGGGAAATCTGATTTTTCACTCTGTTGTCATCTACACACAGGGCCAAAACACACACGTGCACAAACAGGACCTATACATGCATTAAATGCAGAAATGTCAGAGCGAGGGGTCTGCTGTGGACACGTGCCCTGAGCAGTTGGGGGTTCAGTGCTTTGCTTCTGAGAGCTGCAATCTTTCCTAGTTCGTGTGGTTCAGACACAACAAAAAAAAGAGGTTCACAGAACTTTCTGCCATCCAAAAACCACTAATACCTGCACATCACAGTTACAGTAGTTAGGGAAAGATTAGGTTTAGGTTGCAGTTAAAAAAGCTAAAGTGGGATGTGGTATACCAACATGTTCTCATCCCAATTCATCAAATACTGCTGCTTTGTCAGTGAACTTTTAAGTCTAAATATGTCACTCTGTCTGTTGTTGACATTCAGGTTGTTACATGCATTGTGTGTTTTCAAATTACACTTCTGTTTTTACAGGAAATGTAGAGTTTTTGCTCGTTTGCTACATAAAACCTTGTGTGATAAAAACATGTGGTTAGGTTAAGAAAAAAAAAAAAAAACAGTTTGGCTCAGTGTTCACATGTGAAGTGATCAGTGGGCTCCAGGGTGAAAGTCCAGGGTTTGTTGAACCCATCTACTGAGGTAGATCCACAAATAAAAGGGTTATAACAAAAACACTAACTGAACCATGTGAATGTTTAGATTACTTGCACACACACACACACACACACACACACACACACACACACACACACACACACACACAGTCACTGTAAAGATTTCAGCCTGTGGCCACAATGCACAAATATGTTCTTCTTTAATAAAAACAAAGTTAAAAGACATTTGTTATTTGCGCAGCATACAATGTAGGAAAATGTTGAATATGTGTGATGCGTCATCCTGTGGTGTTGGAAAAGAAAAGTCAGAGGTGACACCTGAGGAGAACCCTAAATGGGTGAAATCACTGAGTTGCTGCGAGTTGGTTGGCTCTGCTGGCAAGTGTCAGCTGGAGCCAACATTTCTGTCCACATTGCAAAATCTTCAGTCAGCCGCTGAAGTTCAGCAGCCCAAAGATGTCTGATTTTAACGTGTTGTGTCAGGACCTTAAAGAGTCACTTAGAAAAAAAGGAGGTGTGACGGGTTGTAGACCTCTGCTCCAGCTTTCCTCCGGCTCTCAGTTAGTCTCTGAGGCCGGCCACTGTTGGAAATGTTACAAAAGAACAGGCAGCAGTGAAATATTTCTTTTCCTTCAGTAAGTCACTGACAGATTGACCACCAGAAGAAGTAAAGCTGCTCAGACTTTTTCAGTCATGGAGGCGATACAGCAGAATGTTCCCCTCAGGGATGGAGGAAATGTCAGAGTCGTACACTTGTTTCAAGTTGACTTTATGTTTCAGATCAGAAGCTACTTTCTTAACACACTGTGTGACATTCGAGGTGGCAGTAGCTTAAAGGTTAGAGAGGCGGGCCAAGGTTGAGCCTGGCTGGTAAAAAATTGATGAGGTTGGGAAGTGAGTGATTGTAACTCAGTGTTAATGTGCCGAAGCTGCACCTCAGAGAGAAAAGTCCTCTTTTAATAGAAGATGTTGGGTTTGAATCTTAAGCTGGAAAAATGTGTATGTTAGCGTTTGGCCTTCTGTCCAACAGTCAGACCCTTTAGATAATATGAGTATGCAGGTGTAAGGGTGTAAAAAGGAGGGAAGGTGCTTACTGTAAAATAATATATGTGCTCTCAGCAAACTCTCCCTGGATAAATAAAACCATAAAAGTGAGTTTCTCAGCAGATGCTGCACGAGTTCCGCATTGTCACCTTTTTCTCCCCTCTAAATGTCTTGCTGCTATCTTTGTACCGATACACTGTTGTGATAAAAGAGCTGAAAATAGCTGCAGACAAGATTAAAGAATCATATGAGAATAAACTGGATAAAATTGGGAATGTTATCTTTGACTACAGAGAAAAAAAAAGATTTGAAGTTTATGAAAAAGAGACACGACAGTTTGAGGACAAAAGAAGTGACAGCGAGGAGCTGGCTGCCTAATTACAAATGAGAAAGTGCCTCATGGAGGGAGGGAGCATGCAGGAAATGAAGATGTAAGATAAATAGGTATCACTGTAATCACATTTTCACAGTGGGGGTGGTAAAATAATCTTAAGACGTGACACAAGACTAAACAAGTTCCAATGTCTTTCTGCAGGGAGCCTTTAAATCTGTCAAGTATTTATTTGGAGAGGAGGGAGGCGATGAGTTGGGGAATGCAAATAGTGAGAGACTGTAGAAGAATATTTTCAATTGCTCTCGGTCCAGTGAAACACCCGGCACACTCGGGACCAAACAGGTACGAGGCGATGAAGAAACCCAGAGCAGAGCCTGTAAACAGTCTGTGAGAGTGATGCTGCACTTTGTACTGTCTGCTACTGTAATAGCCTCTTGCACAAATGGAGTGATGGCTCACAGCTACAGTAATGACTCCTCCATTTTCAAAATCAAGCTGCATGCAAGACAGCACTATTGAGCGACAGTGCAAATTTGAATAAAGGCGTACCAAACTCCAGCAGGCCTGCGAGTCTGCTCGCTCGATTTGTTCGGCAAACAGGAAACCCAGTCCACCAGGGAAACTTCATTTAGACCGAATGACAGTTGGAGCAAATATTCACACAGACTTGGTGCCTTATGTTCATGTGTGCAGCACTGAAACTATTCTCCCATGCTGAAAACACAAACACTCCATCAGAAGAGGAAGAAGTCATGCTATTATTTCTGCTACGAGGAGAGACATGATGAAATCAACAAACTTCCTTCTTTCACTCAGCTTCTGTAACAGGATGATGCCAACTGTGACTGTTGCAAACTAATGCCGGCCTCGGGGCTCATTTATGCTCAACGTTAGATACGTAGACAGAGGGAGCCGTCTGTTCACACTCAGCGGTCATTTTGTCTGTATTTGTGCATGTTTTCGAAAAGCTTACGGAGCAGTACCGTCTGGGACTGTGGAGGCAGTGGAACGAACGTAGTTCACGCAAGACATGAGCGTAGGAGCAACGAAGTAACTGAAGTAATGGTGGAACAATACGAAGCGATATTACAGTATATAATGATATATAGTGAAATGAGTGAAAAGGATTCTCCTTCCACATAAAGGTACAATATCATGACCTCCTCCACTGACGCCTTGTTTTAAGCTTCACAGCCACTGCTCTTAGTGGCCAAAAGTGGAATTACACTGTCTCGTGATGTCAAGGGGCTCAAAAAGACTTTTTCCCATTGACTACCATCAGGAGAGAGACACCTGTATATCTGAGCGTCAGAACTGGTTTCACCACCAGGATTTGATCCATTTGGTCCAATAACATTTTACAGGTGCCGCAAGATTAAATCATTTTATCCTGGAAGTAAACTAAAACTAAAGTAAAGTAAATGTTAAACTGGAAGTTAGCTGCTCAGCTGCACTCGGCTGTTGTCAGTCTCTGGTGCATCTGTGCTCCGGGCCCCATAATACAGAAGATCCGGGCAGTTTCAGACCACAAGACTAGAACGATTCTGGCTTCATGCGCCACCAAAGAACTTTTTTTATAGGAATGAACGGGGCCTCGCCTCCAGTGCACTATCCAGGTTTGTTAATACATCCATGGTGTCATCATAAAGGACGTACGGACGTATGAGGGCAGGGACGATTACAATATTTGAAACAGACGTGTATTTTTGTCCCACTGACTCCTCCTTCTAAAGTAACACAGCTTACATACGGAGGCTGCCATCGAGATAAGACCACAAAATCCAAAATGTAAAGTTTGTATACAGATACATTACATTGATGCCAGTCAGCATTTGAGGCCTTTTAATTGTGTTTCCAGAGTAATGTCTTTTTGCCAACATGTTTAGATGTGAGAGGGCGTCACACACAGCCTGTAGCTGCTAGTCATTGCAGGAATATTCCAGTGGTAGTTTGGTAACTAACTGTGTGAACAGCTGGTTTTGAAAGTCCTAAAAACAGATCACTGCAGTAATCTAAAGGTGGATGAGCCTTTCAAGGATTTGCTTTAATATTATTTCTCTGACTCTAGCAGTAGGCAGATAGCAGATAGCGGCAGTAGGCAGATCTGATGTGGCTGTGGAAATTTAAATCTGAGTCCAGAAAGATTTCCTGCTTGACTCTTAGTTATAAAAGAGGGATTCGAGGTCCCAAAATGGACCCCTGTGGGACCCCACATGTCACGGCTCATCTGCTCTGACCTATAGTTACCAGTTGTTACAAAGTACTTCCTGTCATGAAGATGTGACCTGAACCATTTCCAGACAGTTCAAGAGAGTCCGATCCAGCATTCCCGTCTTTGTACGTTCTACTTTTTCAAAAGTAGCTCTTAAATCCAGCAGCACTAAAACACTTTGCCTGAGTCAGTGTCATTTATTACATTTATGAGTGCAGTCTCAGTGATGGAGCCGAGAACCTGAGTGAAAGTTATCAAAGCAATTGTTCAGCTTCAAAAAGTAACAGATAATGTGATGTATACATGATTCAGGGGACCCATTTATCTCCTGTAATGGGGAGTTTGGAAGGAAGTCTAATAACGAGTAGCATTACTAACGCTGCGATGATATATGTAATACATCAGATCAAGTGTGTGTGCTCACTGACTGCTGCCACTGTGTGTTGTTTTGTGCACTGGTTCTTAATTATTGAGCATCGACCCTCTGTCTGTCTGTCCATCAGCAGTGAAGACCACACTTCCTCATCACACTCCTTTGAGACGCAGGTTTCTGCTTTACATCGGCCACAATAACAAGATTTCTGAGCTGATGAAGGAAACGTGGCATCACTGCAGTTTAACCACACTGTGTCCAATTAGTGAGAGACTTTGGCCTGTTTCTACAGACTGTAACTTTAACAAGGAGCAAATCCACACCAGAGATGCAGAGAGGATGTAAGCTGTAGGAAGGAAGAGACAGAGTGAACACATGAGCAGCTTCTGTAGCCTCAGGCTCCAGGTCAGCTTCATCAGTCGATGACCCCCCTGGTATCTCCTCTCCACTCTGTGCTCGTACACTTTTTCTGTGCTGGAACATGAGCTGACCTGATGTCTGCTGCAGGGTAATTAGATTAAACATAAATCAGTTTAGAAATTAGCAACATGTAAGCATGAAGCGGTGATAATGAGGGTCTTGAGGCTACATTTTGATGCAGAGCCCCAGTAAAGCACCTGAAAGAAATACTTCCTCACCAAAGTGACTATTTATATATCAGTTAATCACCGCTGATTCTAAAAACAGCCAGTAAATAGGGACCATGTTTAAGAACTACATCCAAACATCCTTCACAAACTCTCACACAACGTTCGCAGTATAATCCAAGTCTGATTTATTCAGTTTGATGCTCAATACTACACAAACATGTCAGTTCAGACAGTCTCATGAGCAGCATGCCTGGGCGTGTGCAATGTGCATGCACATATCTACAAAAATGATGCACTAAAATTTGTGCATAACCCACAAACTGTATTTTGGAAAACTGCAAGTGCTGACGGGAGTAAAGAGGGAAGCGGTTCAGAGCATCCCCATAAAGACGCAGGTTGAAGTGGTGGATGGGCAGCGTATTCTCAAAGAATGGTCCGTATGATATGCTACAGATGTGCACGCCACGAATGACTTTACGTTCTTAACACACAGCTACATAATCAATGTAACGTTACTGAGGTTAGGTTTAGGAAAAGAAACACGGTGAGGACTTACCTTGAAATGAGTCAGAGTTCCCATGGATACGAGCGTGTGACTCCAGACGAAAGTCCTGAGTGAAGGTTTGGTTTTTTTGTGACCCATTCATCACCCCAACCTGCCTCCTTACAAGCGCTCAGGACTGCTTCCTTATATATTGCCATCAGGGCACTGGTCATGTGCCTGCAGCCAGTACGTGTGTACGTGTCCCAGTAAACCGGTGTTTGAAAATCACTTTTCCATCATTTCAGAGTAGAGGGCTGCATTGGGATTGGGTCCCACGGGACCCAACCCAAATCCTGCGGGAGCGGGTGGTTTGAACTTTGCTGCGGGATCGGGATGTAGCCTATAGCCACAGGATGGAGTTAACAAATGATGTGAAAAAGAAGCTCAAACAAGGTCTGAAGGCGCACTGAGCCCTCAAGTTCCCAGCGCTCTCAAAGCTGGCGCATTTTATCTTCAGTATCCCAGCATCCAGTGCACCTTCAGAGCGGCCTTTAGTGTCTGTGGGCGCATCTTGAAAGAGAGACGCACGGGATTGGGGCCGCAGTCGGTCAGCAACATTCTCTTCCTCCACAGCAATATTATGGCCAAGTGATTCATTTGTTAAATTCATTTGTTAACTTTGTTTATTTTATGTTATTTATCAGTGTTATTTGAGCCACTCACAGCCTACTCTCGTTGCTATTTGTTAATTACATGTTACTGAGCATAGGCTTTATCTTTATCTCATTAATGTTTCTTATTCAGGTCTCTCTTAGAAAAGAGACCTTAACCTCAATCACTGCGTGATTATATAAAGGTAGAAAAATAATAAAATACAGAGGAGGAGAATAGAATATGAAACAGCCTTTAATTCATTAAAAACTAAATGAAAACAACGAAATAGGAGCGCTATTCCAGACCAGTGCATCAAAACACATGCAGACCAGGGAAATGAAACAAACAACCCCATGAATCTCTTTATTAATAGCTTATAAAATGACGTGTTTTCTCCTGCCGGACGGGAGAAGACACAAAATCAATGCATCTCTGTTATTGTGCAGGCATAAATTCTCAGAGTTTTGCGGGAGCCGGCGGGAGTGGACATACACATTGCGGGTGTGGGCGGGACGGTAACACACACATTGTGGTTGCGGGCGGTAATGGCCAGAAATTCAGCGGGAGCGGGCAGGAGCGGGATAAAGAAAACAGTCCCGCGCAGGGCTCTAGTTCAGAGTATCAAATCCCTCATCTGCTGCTGCTGCTGCTGCTGCTGCTGCTGCTGTAGAAAAGATCCCAGCCAAAGGCAGGAATGAAACTTTATGAACATTGAACGCACCATCGTTTTCGTCAGGAAAGTTGGCGTTGAAGTTAATGATTGATCCAAAATTGACCCAGAGTCCAAAAGTTCCTTGAGTTCCACGGCTGAATGTATTCAAGGATCTCTACAGAGTTGAGCCTCTTAACTTCGCCCTCCCATCAGCAGCCTGAGTAACAGACTTCCTCAATCGCTGCAGCCAGTCGTGGACTTTCTGCTGGGAGTCTGGCTCTGTCCAAGGTTGAGGTTAAACAAGTACAGTTACACTTTTTCTCTTTCCAGAGCAGCTCTGCCTTCACACATGCCTGGTCAAAAAATCTCTAAAACTCCAGTCTGCCATTTTGCCTTTGGCCCTGCAGCTCATCTTCACAGTGGAAGCGGTCCAAGTCAAATCCATATATTTATAAAAGACTGTGGACCGCACAACAGTTCTGTCTGTGAGCATTTGATGAGTTTGAAGACCTGTGATCCAACCCTCCGCTCCGTTTACAGCCTCTGTCCTCTCCTTCTTTATTCCTACAGAACAAGGCAAAGTTCTGAAAGTTCTTCACACCAGCGAGGGCGTCTTCATCATATCTCAGTACTCTCTCTTCCACAATGAGGGCCCCGTTCTAAACATGGCCATCGACTCTCCAAAGGTAAGAGGAATTCTGGTCCACTGTGGTGGAAAGGGGGATTTCTGTCACATTTATGCATCCACCAGAAATTAAATGAATTGTGATTCACAATTATTATCATTTATTTGGGATTCATCCCTCTCATAAAGGTCAAGATGGTCAGATAGACGCTGCGGCGCCACCATTATAAACTGTCATCATTTTATTAACATAAGACACAGATCCCACAGATGGCTGCAGGAGATCATTATTTTTCATGATCCTGTTTAAAACCCATCTAAGAACAAAAACCAACATTACATTCATTCTTTCTGCAGCAGAAAGCTAAGGCTCTTATGTTCCCCATCATCACGTCATTACCTTACGTCACCTTTAGTGCCATGCAATCATAGTATCTTGTGGTAATTACGCGGGAATTTCCCCCCAGTTGCCGCAGGAGAACATCGTTTGCGTAATCCTGGATATATATGTCGATCTTAAAAACAAAACAAAAACAAAAACGTAATAGCGACAACATTCATTCTTTTTGCTACATAAAGCTAAGGCTTCCGTCTTCCATGTCAACATGGTGTATGTTTATAATGGCATCACTGTGCTAGGTTACGAGTGGGGCAAAACCTTTTCACACTGCTTATGAAAATAATTAGATGTATAAAGCTTAAATAACGTATCGAGTTTAAAGGGTTTTTTGTGTGTATTTTTATTTTGAAAAATCTGATGAAAAAACATGTCTGATTTTTGTATTATTACTTTTTAAGGACACAGTTTCAATGCTTTGATCAATTATTGTGCTTTACTGACTTAAATAACCTTTGAGCTCAGGTTGTACAGATTTTAGGGATATTACGCATTTAAAGAAACTCCAAGCAGAGTTCAAAGGGTTTTAAAAAATTGGAAACAAAAACGAATCTGGAAATATTTCATCTTGCACTTTACATTTGTGCTGACTAAAAAGTTTGTCATTGTAACTGTTAGTTTTCTTTGGATGAATGAGGCTGTGTCCTTTCGTTTGGGATTATATTTCATATGAGTCTTTATAAAATAGTCACAGTCATGTCATGGAAATTACTCCTGTTAGGTTTTAGAAGCTCTGCTACCCTAAAGTGAAAACATATTTTGGAAGATGGGGACTGCTTGTGTTTATTCTGTCATAAAAGTGGTCGAGTGAGTTTTGAATGATTCAATACAGGCTGATTTATTCCAGTAATACTGCTGCTGTTATGGAGTCGTCTCTTCCTCCTCAGGGACACCTGTATGTTGGTACAGCCATGGAGGTCCAGCGACTGCCGCTGGCTGACTGCAGTCGCTATGGCGACACGTGCAGGGAGTGCATCCTTTCCAGGGATCCGTACTGCGGCTGGGACAGGGCCAGGAGGAAGTGCATCGCCATCCCGCCTGGATACAACGTCACCACTGGGTATGATGAGATATGAGCTGTTGTCTGTTTTACAGGAGACGGGACTCATTTCCAGAACTGCGGCATCAGTACGGCCGTGTGTTCTGACAGTCTGTGGCTGTCAGGTGATGAAACTCTTAAAGGGTTAATGTGGGGATGTATGAGGTACTTATCTACAGTCAGTGTGTTACCTCCAGGAGATGGCGGTCAGTGCGCTTCCTGTTTGCAGAGACAGACAGGACTAACTCCAGAAGGGTTGACACCAACATGTATTCAAGCCACCTAGAAAAATCACCATCAGTCTAAGTGGACGCTGTCGAAATCAAACGTAAAGTTATAATCTCTAAGATCTCTGTTTCACTCTCTGTGGCGGCACCTGTGGTGATAAATGGGAACTGCAGTGTGTTTGTTGGCAGACTGCCTTGTTGTGATGTGTAGGTGGTTATCAGGATCTGGTCATCTTGAACAGATTGTATCTGGATCAGGGCGATCCAGTCCAACCAGTCTAATGCTGGTTTGAATAACTGAAGATGGATCAGTTAATCCTGATTTAGAAACACGGGATTTCTAAATCGGGATCATTCTGATCTGAATTAAATGTTTTGAACAACCAAAGGTTTTGTCTTGTCTCCACAGTGAACGAGGCTTTGTCGTCTCTGTCATAATCATTCAGGTTAACTTTCTAGTATTTGTGATGTCTTCCATAAACTGCTGACAGTCTGACCCGACAGACAGCAGAGTAATACACTGAGCACACGTTTTACCAACCCGGTCTCACCCTGAAGTCAAAATGACTTCTGGTGTCACGTTACGTCAGCATGATACACCGCCAGTAGCTGTTGATGGTAAAACAGCACCTGACATTCACCCAGGAGGCTGGTGTTCACTTCCTGTAAAATTGTAAAGCCAGACCCTGTTCTTTTTCCTAAACGTGTGTTGTTGAACAAAAAAACCATCAGTCAGTTGTACCGACGTAGTGCTTTTATTTTGAAAGAGACTGTATCAAGCTGTACATTTCCTGTGAAAACAGAAGTGTATTTTGAAAACAGACAATGCATGTAACAGGCTGAAGTTGACACAGCGTCCCAGAACGTCAACAACCAACACACCCAGGGTACCTTGGACGCCATATGTGGACGTGGAGAGTCCATGACCAAACGTGGACATGTGACGAGGTCACAGTGAGGATGATGATGGTTATATGGTTTAGAAAACCTGGTGCCAAAGAAAAGGGCTGTCTGACAGCGAGGCAAAGCGGTGAAAATATCCTCAGTATGGCGTCCAGTTAGAATGACATTGACTTTTTAGGTGTCTAAAATACATTTTGGTGTCAACCCTCCTTCACAATAACATAATGCTGAGCTTCTGAGGTGTTAGTCGTGTCTGTCTCTGCAAACAGGAAATGCACTGACCGCCATCCACTGAAGGTACCACACTGACTATAGATTAGTACCTCACACAGCCCCAGTTAAGAAATCCCAAACTTTCCCTTTAAAGTGCAGTTCAAAGAAAAACCTTGCGATCACCAGAAACACATGCAGAGCTAACGCTGTGTTTCACTTGTAAATTGCTTTGGCTTTAATGGATCTTTTGCATTTCCAATTTTAAGAGAGAATGTGAAAATCAATCATGTGCAGTAATGAGCCGCTGACTCCTGCCTCCTTCCCCCCTGACATTGTTGAATGATTTGTTTCTGCATGTTTTAATTTGTGAGTAACAGCAGGTTGATGTGGAGGCTCACGAGCCATTTGTGAAACTATTTAATGCCACTAATTTGTCCTCTCTATTATTTTCTAACAGGACACTCATTCAGAATCTGGACCATTCAAACTCCTCAGTTTGTGGGGAAGCTGCTGGTGAGCCCTTATCTGCTCTCTCCCACTCTCTCTGTGTATCTTAATTAAACCAAAATAGGAACCTTTCTGAGCAGCTACAGTAAAAAGATGATTATCATATAATTGAGTAGAGTCCAAAACCCGCAGGGAGTTTTTTTTTCTTTTTTAACATCATGGCTTGCCCTGTTTTAAAGCTCAGAGCCCAGTTATAACCTCAACTAATCAGGAGAAAATCCTCCTCTCTGCAGGGACGGCTATCTCCTGAAGTGATCTGATGTGAACACTACATTTATTTCTAGTTGTGTCAGTGATGCCGCACGTCCTGCCTGTGGATACAGCGACAAGTTCTTTCTGTTTCCCCAGAAAATAATACTTCGAGATGATGAGAAGCAATGTATTATAATCTTTAACTGATATCTTGGAGCAAAGTAATAAAGTTTCATACAATGTGTTTTATCACCATCTTGTAAGAGTTAAACAAAGTACCACTTAGTGTTGAGTTCTCAGCAAATAAACAATGATAGATAGCACAATCTTCATTTTGAAAGGATTCATTTCGGTGTCAGAACTCTTCATATCTTTGTCCCTGCAGCTCTGAAGCAGCGCCGCACTTTCCCCAGAGAGGTGACGGTGCAGTCCAATACCTCCATCTTCCTCCCGTGCCCTGTGCGCTCCTTCCACGCCACCTACCGCTGGGAGAAAGACAACCGTGTCAAGAACTATCCTTGCCTCTTCTCTGGGGACTTCTGCGTCCTGGGGCCGGTTGTTGACATGCCCCTGAAGGAAGGCGTCTTCCGCTGCATGGCCACCGAGGACGGATTCAAGGTGGAGATTATCTCCTTCAGGCTGGTGAACGACGGCAGGCTCCTGGCCGCCTCCCTGGCCTCCACCTTGGGGCCGTCGCTCCTGTTCGCCATGGCTGCCCTGTGGCTCCATTAACTGCAGCTACCGCTAATGCTAACCCCTCATCCTTACTGGCTCCTGATGACAGAAAGACGGGGAGCCTCTGTTAGGAGGTCAGGTTCGCAGAGCATTGAAGTACGTGGTTGGGTTGGATGATGAAAATTTACCTTTTTCAATTTTTAGACAGAAAATGTGAACGGAGGATTAAATTCTGTATTTTTTTTTTTTGCATAAAGCAACAAACCTGCAGCTGCAGTTGTTTAAATCAGAACCAGATAAAACATTCATAAACATTCAGACTAAAGTGATGAAGAGTCACTGTCCATCAATTGACACGTCTCGTGAGTTTGATCTTGATTCAACCATCTTTAGGTGCTTTGCGAACCTCTCCTCTCTGACTCAAAACATATCGTATGAGTTGGGCAAAAAACACCAATACCAGGCCAATTCTTTTTACCATTTCTCTACTTCTTTTCAAATTGACTTGACTGTGCTTATTTGTGAATATATAAACCTTTAATACCGCTCCTCATCTAATCAATCATCTTGTTAAACTTCATCGGTATAGCTCATTAGTACTTAGAAAAATGTCTGGTATTGAGATTTCAAAAGCCTTAACACTTCTGGGACATAAACTCCTAAGCACAATTTTGCAGTCGAGGCAGAATACTGCAGCCTCGGTTGGACTTGGCGCTATAATTAGTGCAGCTGAGTCTAACAACATCGCTGGGAGGAAGTGTCAGCTTTTTGACAGGAAGTAGGCGGATGGGCAAGAGCTCATTCTCGAACATCACTGTGTCTCAGCACCTCCTCCTCAGACGAGGCAGTTTCTTGCATCTTTTTATCAGATGGTATCAGACATCGTTATTACGCCTTGTTCACAGCTTTGTCCGTTGTTTTTCTTTTTACACGCCATCGTCTTTCCTCCTCCCCAGAGCATCAGAAACAAAACTCGCTCTTACAGGATGTGTAAAACACAACATCGCCTACAGCTCCTTTGGGAAAGAGGTTAGTTCATATTAACAGTGAGGAGCCAAACACCCTCAGAATCTCTCTACAGAGTCTTAAAAATAAAAAATAAAGTAATTAAATTCATCTCAGTCAACATGAGAGCTTACAATCCGGATAATTTATGCTCGGTCATTTATTGTGAAGAGACAGAGGTTGAAAGGAAACAGCAGTGACCTTTTTGCTAATTCTCGGTACGTCGGCGGAAAAATCCCAAGAGTCCATCAGTTTTTAGGAAACAGGGCGGAGAGCGACAACAGGAGCTGATCTGCTGCAAATGACATCCAATTCTGTCAAACCGACAATGCGTAAAGATGTGAACAAGGTGTTGCGTTATAGCAATTTCAATAAACACACACTCATATTATCATGAGGGCAGATGAAGCTAAATGGAACTGCATATTAAGCTTGCATTTTATAGTTTGCTTGGAGAAAAAAAAGGCTTGTACTTAGATCTGTGAAGTGTGTTCTGTATTTTATGGCTCTGCTGATTTCTGCCATCGCTGCCTACGTATGTGACACTTTGTCCTGATTGTTTGGAGTTTTTCTGCCATAGTTAGAATGTGATATGTAACCATTGACTGCTTTGCCTCTTTCCCCAGGGACATCAGTGCAAATAGACGAGAAAATGGTTCCTTCTGTCAAACTTGTATCTCTATGCTGTGAAACAAAAAGGCTCGACAGATTCCAACACTGATGGAGCAGCAACCACAACCAGCGGCGAGAGCTTTAACACATCCGCTCATCCTCTCCTCTAATAACACAAACTTTATTAAGACCAAGACGGCAGATTAACGCTGAGTGTGGAGAGAAATAAGAGTTGTGACTGTAGCTGCAGCTCCAAATGCCAAAAAGTGAAGCCAAACCTCCTGAATACTGATCAGCTGACTGAAGGAGGAGGCTTGTGCGGTGATGAATTATGCAGCGGATTAGCATGTTCTCCAGAGCTTTGAGAATTATCATTCAGTAGTGTTACATAAATCTGCCTTCCACAGTGGCAGAGATGTCATTAATAGCTAATTAGACAATGGAGCGGGCTCGCCGTGCACCATATTAAAGAATTTATTTTACACCGTCAGGGATACGAGCAGCGAGCGTATTCTCGGCTGTGGAAATGTTGAGGTGGTGTCGTGTTTCTCACTCAGCTCGGTTGTGTGTTGCTGCTCGGGGATCTGCTTGCTTTCTTCATTGCACTGACGCGAGCTACTGACTGTGCCAAGCAAAGAAAACATGACGAAACAAAGCCATGTCGAGCCACCTCATCCTCCCGACGCTTCTTCTTATCTTCATTCACAAAATCCCTTCGCTTCTTTGCTGCGTAACAGTTGGTCCCACATAGACTCTGAGCGTGTGTCGGTCTTCCCCACAAACAAAGTGCAGGTCTAACATTTAATCGTCTTTGTGTCGTCACCAGGGTGGGAGATTAACATCAGCCGCCAGCCAAGTTCTGGTGTAGTAGAGGCTGCTGCCAGAGACCTTTGGTGGGAAACTAACTCAGCATGCACAGACATGCTGAACTCATGCTCATCTATAACCTCCTCTATGCTGTAGAACTGTAACCACTGTGTTTGTGTGGCTGAGATGAGAGGACGTGCTTTCTTATGCTGATCAGGCGACCACACCAGCGCTGCGTCCAGAGTCACCAGCCTGTCCTCGCTCCCAACTCCTTAAACGCTGCAGCTACGTCAGTGGACATCAGCGTCAGACACTGATGCACAGAGGCACCCCTCGCCACAGTATTATAGGCACCGGGTGTGACTTTGTAATTCCACTGGCAACTACCATAGTATCAAGAGCAAGGCTGTTCACATTGGGTGGGTGGGAGTCGAGGAAGGATCAAACAAACTTTCACTTGGGAGTCCGTCGTTGGTCCCTGTTTTAAAACCAGAAGTGAACTGAGTTACACTAATAGATGTTTTCTTCTCAAGCTAACAAGGAGCTTTTGTCGCCCCAAACTTAAGTTTTTTACCTACTTTGTAAGTTTATTTTGAAAAGACAGGATGCATCTAACGAGCAGACGCTGTACATTTCCTGTTAAAATAGGAGTTTATTTTGAAAAGAACCAACGCATGCAACAAGCGTCTCTGAATGTCCTCAACTGTGCGTCATATTTTGCCGTGTAGGTTCACTGACAATGTTTTGACCCTGCATGTGTTTCACCATGTAACTTTCTCAGAGCCTCTTTGCTGGTTCAAGACACATAATTACAATGGTAACCCATGGCAACCTCAAAGTGAAATCTTACAATTACGCTTAAATTGAAGCGGTATTGATGTTGTTGAGCTTCTCGGTCACTGTCTGCTAAACTGTGTCATCTACTGCATTGCATTGTGGGATATTTATGCAGGCGTAGCGTCCAGTGTTTGCTCTGTAATATTTTACCGTATATATTACGCAGACATGGACTGCTTCATACTAAGGTTCTGGACATACTAAAAAAAATCTCACTTGCTCTTTGAGTGCACAAAACATCATGTTGCTACGGAAACCCCCCTGGTATCATAAGCCTCGTCACTGTGTCCAAAGTCCATGTGATGTTCTTGTAGAGACTGTCTTCAGCAGAAAAAGGTCATTATGAGTGACCTCTCGGGGTCAAAGGTGAAAGACAATACGACTGCTGCAAACTCTGTAAGGGGCCACAGCTGGTGGTTGGTTGGACGGCCAACAAAATATGTGATGTTGAGATGAAGAGTTTCACATTCCGTCACCTGCCATCAGTGCTGGTCAAGGTTACGGAAAAAATGTTGGCACTTTCTTCAAACCACAGATAACTTACATTTGAACATTATGTCGCAGATACTTTGAAACTTAATGTTTCAACAAAGCTGTGGTTAGAGTGTGGTTATGTTTAGACACAAAAACCACCTGGTTATTGGTCATCTCAAAGAACACGCATGTCTGAGGGCTAAAAAGCCGCAGGAAAAGCAATGACTCGCAAAAATCCGATCTGATCTGCAGCCTGTCAGGCGTTCCTCCTGCGTGACACACCATCCACCATCCCCTCCACCGCCTGATGCGACCCGCTCTCATCCCAACTTGTTAAATATTGCTGCTTTTTGCCGTTCATGTCTACAGTATGACGAGTTACGTATCCTATGGAGTTTGTCGTCGTCGTTCCGGCGTGACACGTCAGTTCAGGCCTGTTAAATGCATTGCATCTTTTCTAAACACACTTCTGTTTTCATAAGAAATGTTCAGTTTCTCCTCGTTAGATGCAGACAGTCTTTTCCAAATCAACGTCAGGAAAACACCTCATATTTATGTTTATTTCCTCGTGCAACAACAGCACGCGGTTAGGTTTAGAAAGAAAAACCCATCATGGTTTGGCTCTAACTTCATGGGAAGTGAACAGCAGGCTCCAAGTGTTTGTTGGACCCATCCACCTCCACGCCCACCCCGTAGGGCCCTCCCTCTTCTTAGTACATCGTTACCTGACACTGTCCAGTGTATCTTCTGTATAAACTTCTGTGACAGGTGCTGTCTGGCCGCGTTATTAGCTGATGGTGCCTGTCTGTGTATCATACTACTAAGAAAGGTTCTGTCCAGCCGTGTTACAAACTGACGCCACCCAGTGGCGTGTCATACTGCCACAAAAGGTGGCTTTTGGTGTCGATGTCTGACGTGGAAATCAGTGAGAACGGTGAGAACAGACTCCCTGGTGACAGAGTCAGCTCATGTACTGGATCAGTAAAGAAATGTCAATATGATACGTACGACACATGCACATGTATCTGATCCGTGATTTGCAGGAATGTACATATTTTCTTGTGGGCTGGGAAAGATCACAGCCAAATATGTTCAGTAGCCTCAACATGACTCGACCGGAGGGACAGACTCTCTTATTTCTGTCAGATACACTCACATGTACTCACGTGTATTCATGTGACAGAGCAGCGTGTGTGTTACAGTGTGGATTTGGGACACACAGTGGAGTGTGTTCTCTCAGCAGCAGAGCTGATCTTGTGTCACAGAGTGTTAAACGTGCTCAGACAGTTGTTGCTGCGCAGAGCTGATTGTATTTCCTCTCCTGATGAGGAGCAGTGGTGCTCCTCATCAGGCTTTCATCATTCAGCTCTTCACCCAGTCATCATCCTCAGCCCCACAAGGCTTTGCTTTAGTATCAACACTTCCCCAGCTAATGCGTGGAACCAAGATTTATAGCATTTAAAGCATTTACCGACGCTCGGTGTCAAATACAAATCTCCTCTATGTTCAAGCCTTTGCTTTGATATGGATATCCACACGGCTGCTTTATCGAAATTCAGTTATCACTCAGTCACATCCGTCATCGTCAGCCCGTCCGATAAAGGCTAATCTCCTTCAAAGCAAGCTCTTGATTTGCCTTCAGGAAACCAATTTAATGGATCGCGCTATCTGCTGTAAACCAATCGACACGGAGAGAGGCGGGTCGCTGTTTTGTTTGCTCTGGGGTTTTTGAGTGTCAAGTACTGTACATGATGTGTGCCCACGATTCTGTGTCTTGATATATCTAATTTTAAAAGTAACATGCCAAACTCTATTATTAAAAAAGAGATATTTATATTGGTGCCATGCCAGTCGAATGCCATCTCATAACATGTATTTTTAAAAAAACAGATATCTATAGTGCAATAGATATTCATGTAACAAATCCATATTGACATGTGTTTCCCTGAACATGTGCGGTGAAAATTAATAAAATATAAGTATAAAGAAAGGGTTGATTGTCTTCATTTCAATGCAGAGACGCTGAATTCTCTGATTTCCCTTTAAATTACACCACAAATTATAATGTAAATAAAGGTATTTAATGGGCTTTAACAGGATAGTAAATATATTGTAGTACATTAAGGTACTTTTATTCAGGTTAGGGGCTTTTGAAGCTTTTTAACCCCTTAAAGTCATCCCTCACTGAGCCTTATGTTTTTTCTTTTAAAAATCACTGGGTAGCTGTGATGTTTGTTTTTCATTTTAAGTAATATATCCATGCAAAAAAAAAACAACATATCCCTTTACAAACAGTTTTTACATTGCAGTCCATATTTTCATCCATTAATTTAACCCTTACCTGGAAACTCAAACAACAAGACTCCTTAAATATCATCATGACAATATTTTGGATTTGGTTCAAAATCCCAAATCTTATAACTGATAGATCTGTCAAATATTTCAAATTAAAAATTGTTCATTAAAACTAATTTAATTTGTAAATTATGGGTTTCCAGATGTAGTGTTCCTAAGGTGTTTACTTTCCTCAATTTTAAATCAAAGTTTGTTCAGTGAGTTTCATACAGGCTGAACGTTGTAGAAATGTGCACAGACACCAGATCACAAAATGGTTGACACTCTGCTGGAGGCTGCCGTCAACACAAGCAGGTTGCATCACCATCTGCTGGACAATATTTGGTGTATTGATGAGACGCTGTGAAAGGCCTCTGAGTGTTTCACATCCACTGACATGAGTGTGTCTGCTGCTTGTTCCTGAAACTTTTAGCTGATCCCAGTGTTTTGGGGTTTGTGCAGTTGTTCTGCTGAAGCCGCCTCCTCCCCGATCAATGGTGTTTTATGAGTTTAGAACCAGCAATCGACTCCACCAATCAGCACCAATGGGTGTCAAACCTGTCTCCTCCAATAATCAGAGATGATGTAACTGCAGCCTGCAGACTTCACTGTATAGGAGGACTGAAAAGAAGAAGCAGCACTCTCAGAATGATGAATGTTTTATGGCTGAAATATCCATTTATATCCGTCGGAGGAGGATTCAGTGAGACTGCTGCTGCTCCTCTTCACTTTATGATGAACTGAACTACAAGCACCGACTGAAGTGCTCAAGCCTATTTCACATGCATGCTAATTACATACTGTAAGTCTGTCAGAGAGGATGGATTCTCAGACTGATTCTCCTCAAACACTTCACGTCTAACTTTTAATCTCTCCCTGAAAAATACATTGATCACAGTGTGTGGCACTCAGAGGTTTAGCCCTCACTTTATTTGTGGATCTTACTGTTGTTTTCACAAACAGATGACAGACATAAAGTTTGATTTATAGCTGTGCGTAGGCTCTGTATGTATGTGTATGTATGTGTCTATATGCGTCGTTATGAGCATTTAGTGCAGCGGTGTGTCTGCATTGCTCCGTGATTACACCTCCAAAACACGAGCTGGCTGTGGCATTTCTTTGCCACTGTGTTGACTTCCTGTGAAGTGCAGCAACTTAATTGATTCAACCAAACCCCAGGAACAGGGCGGGGCTTTGAAGACAATTTTACATAGTGGCCAAATGTGGAATTACAACTTTCACAAGGCTTTTTCCTGCTACATAACTTGTGAAAGAGACGTCTGTAAGTCTGTCAGTAAATTTCTTCTTTTAAATGTTTTGTGTCTTATGTGTGGAATCAAAGTAAATAAAAGCATCAGGTCAGGTCACATCCACAGTGCAGGTATGATGTTGATTCAAGTATAAACCCTGTTTAAGTGATGTTTCATGTCCACACTGACGGTGCGCTGCAGAGATGAAAAAGCTACAATACAGAAATCTGTGTACAAAAAAAAAAGAAACACCATTTGCAACATGAACAACAACATTGTTTTGATAATCATATGGACATTGTTCCACATTTTACCATAGTTTAATGTTTCTATCACAGATGCGGAAAAATATAATTTTGTTTTTTATCTCAGCACTTCCTGTTTCTGTTTCAAAATAAAAGCCCTCTGACAAAATTTCTATGGACAGAATCCCTGAAATATTTACAGGACTGCATTGTTGATGATGCAGTGGCGTGCACGGCTGCATACATTTGTGGATTTCCAGCTTTATGTTGTGGACAGCTCAAACAGCACGTGATGCACATGCAAGTAGTGCGGTGCTGCTGAGTTGGGGCGGCTACTGTGTTTGTCTCCAATAGATCTGTCAAAAACTCATCAAATATTGCCGCATTGTCAGTAGTTTCAGCGCCAGACACCGACGCCAAAAGCCTCCTCTTGCAGCAGTATGATGTGCCACTGGATGGCGTCAGTTTGCAGTACGGCCAGACAGAGCCTTTTGTGTTGGTATGACACACAAACGGGCACCATCCACTAATAACGCAGCCAGACAGTGCCTGTCGCAGCAGTGTGATACACCACTGGTCAGGGTCAGTTTGAAATGCTGCCAATAACAAGCGCTAAACGCCAACAAGAGACGCAGGAGGCAGAGTCCACTGACTAAGCAGCAATATTTGATGAGCTGGGTGTTGAAATAAAGGTATTTTCAATGATTATCACAAAACTGTGAACCTTTTTCTTTTACACTTTGTGTGAGCAACACAGAAATCTAACATGTTGATATTTTAGTCATGAAATGATGAAATGATCTCCACAGGGTGGTGAGAGACGTATAAGAAAGCTTTTCTTTTCCCCAGGGGCTGGTCTTGTGACTGCTGTCATGATGTTGATTCAAAGCAGATTTTCAACCTGTCTGACTGTAACATGACTCAATGATGAATCTAGTTCTACATTTTGTGAGTGATGCTTATTTTCTTTCTCTCTGAGAGTGAGATGAGACGATGGATGCTGAAGGCCCCTGGAAACCTTCAGAGGTAAAATCAGCCTGTTGCACAAGTCAATCAGTTCCTGAGCTTTCTACTCTACAACAAAGAGATGCTTTTATCGAAGACCCCGAGTCTCTATCTCCCTCTGCAAGCTCACTGCTCCCCAGCATATTTCTGCCTAATGTGCAGCCCCCTCTGTAATATCTGCCTCCACTCTATTCATATTTCCTGGCTGGAATTAGGCAAGGAGCCATTAAATATAAATCCTCCCTTCTTTCAATTGCTTTCTATTATTCTGCAGTTATCAGGAGCGCACACACACACACACACACACACACACACACACACACACACACACACACACACACACACACACACACACACACACAAAAACACACTTCAGCCCCGGAGTTCACATGTCAATCTTCTCAGTGGTTACACTGGCACAGACACAGACACACAAAGAGATTTTTAAGCCACAGCCGCAAAATAAATCAAACCATTTCCCACTGTAATTGTTTCCAGATGTCATTTCTCTCGACACAATGAAGAAATCTGAGCATGACAAATAAAACTGCGTGTGCTGTGTTTAACGGTCGCTTCACCCGACAACAAGCAACGTTTTCTTACTGACCTCGTCCACCAGTGGAGACAGCTTTTATTGGAAATGCCACAATAAAGGTTTACTTAGTATGTTTCTGTAAACCACAGATATGTTACGCTCGTGTGTTATAATATCACAGATAGGTTCATTTCATTTCATTTATTTATACAGGAAGGAATTAAAAAGTAACATCGTGTGTTACAGGTAAAACTGTTTTCCAGCAGGTTCCTGTTCAGCAACAAAACACATCACAATACAAAATAAAAACAGAAACAATCAACAGAGGCAAAAGAGCAAAGCGTGGGCAGCTGCAGACACAGAGCAGAGTAGAGGACTGAAGTGGAGTAAAATGGGATATGTGATTTAAATCAGTGGTTGCAGGTGTGTCCTTCCATCAGATAGTGTTTATATGCGTGTTTGAAATGTGTAACAGAGGTTATAGCTCTGATGTAGTGTGAGTGTGACAAAATCATCTCTGACCATTTTTGTGAGGTGGTACAGGAATGAGTGCATGTGAGACTCATCCAGTGACGTGTTGCTGCCTTGTGTTGTGACTTGGAGGTAGTGCAGTGAGTGTGGGATTGGAGCTGTTGTTTAGGATATGAAAATATAATTTAACTAGTCCATAGCCATCAGTAGCTTAGTCACCTTCTACCTATGCCAGTCCTCAATGCCCATGTGCAGTTTCACATAGATTGACCACGTCAGTGAGTAGAAAAACGTGGGACACACACACACACACACACACACACACACACACACACACACACACACAGTTTTCGTCATTATATAGTACAATGGCTAAATTATTTGTGCAGTTTTGTAAAGTCAGAGTGAGAGTGCAATGATGAGTCCAAAGGGGAGGTTACCATGGATCTTGTAAGCTCTGTTGTATATTCTTACTATGGGCTCAGTGGTTTCCTTGGTGGTGAGGGACCATACGGGGACAGTAGGATATATTCAACAGAATGACTGCATGTAGGTACACGTCTGAAACAGCAGAGGTGAGATCTGGTCTGATCTTGTTACAGGCGTGCAGTTTCTGGGTGAGCCTCTTTGTTAGGTTCTGAATGTGGTGTCAACAAGTGAAATGTGAGTCGAGGAATACTCCAAGATATTTGTAGCTTTTTGTTATGGTTAGTGTTTGATTTGCAAAACGAACAGGGACAGACCTAGATATGTTTTTTTTAGGGGAATGAAACATCCTGTTTGCTTGACACTGATAGTTTGATGATTATGTTTCAGCCAGTGGTTAAGATCTGATCATAGTTTCCAATTTAAGATGTCACGGTTTGGATCAGAAAGAAAAATAGTTGAAACTATTGAAGCTATTCTTCACAAATGTCCACTTGGACTAAATGATGAACTGATTAGTTTTTGATGGTTATAGGGCAAAGGTCAAGGTCACTGTGACCTCATCTGTCTCAATCTTGTAAACGTGATATCTCAAGAACAGCTCAAAAGAATTTCTTCAAAATTGACACAAATGTCCACTGAAGAATAAAGTGATCAGCATTTTGTGGTCAAAGGTCAAAGGTCAGCTTGACTGTGACATCATCATGTTTTGGAACAGAAGGGGAGACATTTGGTCAGATACTGAATTGGTGACTCTAATCTTGAAACTGTGGTGATTGTATAGATCTTCTGTGTGTGAAGCATCCATGTTTTCACTGACATGATGGAGACTGTCAGAGACACTGGACTGGTGGGCGGAGTCATACAACCACAGGGTGGGCTGGTGGGCGGAGTCATACAACCACAGGGTGGGCGGAGTCATACGACCACAGGGCGTTGATTCTGGGGTTTTTTCATAAGAAAATACACTTATTTTAATGCACTCTGGCACCGTATTAACATTCAAAGTAGGCTACAAAGATAATTTCTCAGAGTGAATCAATTTATTTTCATTGTGAATCAGAAAAAAAGTTGGTGTGCCACCTCCACACCCACCACCACTCAATCGTAGGCCACATCTGGCCCATGGGCTGTAAGTTGAGTGACACTGCTCCAGATGTTTTGCGCCTGAGCAGCACTGCTCACACAGGCATAGTGGCCCGGTTGTAAGTGGCCCTGCTGTCATCAGCATCAATGCAGAACTCACTCAGAAGCTGTCCCCTAATTAACAACCTGCGGCCAGGTAACACAGACACATGTGAATCTGCAGAGGCCCCAAATGACCAGTAGTGGCCCTGCAGCCCAGTAATTTGAGACCAGTGACCTGACCCATATCTGTACCCTTATCAATCAAGCTCAGACTGGCTGCTGGAGGCAGAGTGTGCAGTGAGAGATGCAGACTGCAGAGTCTCAACAGATAATGCTCGCACAAGTTTCTGACAGCTCTCCAGAACTCTGCATTTTCTATGAATGCACACCTGGCACCACACAGATACCTTCATTCATTTTTTAAGGTCTTGTAAGACAGGATTTAAACAGTAACACACTCTCTGCAGACTTGCTGCCTGCTGCAGAAGATTCCTACTTTCTACAGTGAGATCATCACCGATCACTGGTGGGCAGGTAGGATTTTATTCATCTCTTGGGGAAATTCTTGTTTCCACAAGCTCACATGAAATCACACCACAATAACACCACAACAAGAATAGATACAGTGGCAATACAAATAAAGGAAGTAAAAAGTCCTTGAGTCCCTAAGTGACTATTTATTAATTAACTGGCCAGAGTCCAGTGAGGTGTCCAGTGGCGTGTGGGAGAGGGGCTTAGGTCACGAGCCACGAGGTTTAGGTTCTGTTCACTTTTCTACCTTCAACAAACACCATTTAGAGCTGTTAGCAGGACAGGTATGATTCATACATTTGAGTGTAAGGCATAAAAACTGAAAATCATTTTTGTCCTTTTCCTTTCTCCTTTTCGTCCACCTACAACTACTTTCCACCATCTACTGTATAATTCATTTTAGCTGTCAGACATGTTGCTGTTTTATTTAACTCTTTTACTTCAGTTGTTTATATTTCAAGCACCACAAATGTAATTTTATTAGGCCATAACTCAAAACCTGGACCGATAAAGCCGAGCCTATCTGCACGGCTCCAACAACGACCCCACTAATGTCAGAAAACAGTTTCCTAACGTCAGGGAAACTGTTTTCTCAGGTTTCCATATACACTCTTTTTCAGTCAAGACAGCAACGTCAGATTGTTGAGCTTCTCCTGGAAGCTTCCTGAACAATACACACACACACACACACACACACACACACACACACACACACACACACACACACACACACACACACACACACACACACACACACACACACACTAAAGGGAGTGAGAGGCAGGCAGACAGACAGAGAGAGAGAGAAAATCCTGAAGCTGACAGAGTTGGCACAGACTTACTCACTCAGGGTTGAGTCACTTCTCACACAGTGTCTAACACACAGCACAGGTTAAAAAGTGATGTGAGAAGTCAAACTGGCAGAGGAGTGGAATCTGACCGCCCGTCTCGAGGTGAGTGAAACATTTTTTTCCTCTCATCTGTTTTAAACTTGATGCTTTGACCCTTGTTATAAAAATAATTGTAGTGAAGTTTGTTACAGTTTAAATCTGCTGTATCCAGAACTCAGTGGGTTATAACATTGACCTCATACACTGATTGTTCATGTCCTCATGGTGACTAAAGCCAAACATTCACCTATTCAGGTTTTAAATTTAATACTTATTAAATCCCGGCACTGTGTAAACAAAGACATCAGACTGTGATAAGAGACTGAGTCATTACTCAGTCATCACTGGCCAGAAATCTGACACACACAGTCTGACAAATGTTTTTCATCCATTAATAGTGTCAAAGTGTCAAATGTGCTGCAGTTTTGACTGTCTGTTTGTTACAATATGATCAGTTATTTTACCTGTTGACTGTCAGGAACAAATGTGTCACCATTATGTGGTTCCTCTCTTTGCTGATGACTCTGCCCGTTACATATGACACAACGTTCCTGTCAAAACAAACCGAGCACAGTCATTACCTTCCAGCCGTGTGTTTCAACACATCCACTGATCAGAAAGTAGAAGTTAAGAGGTTCCAAAGGATGATTCTAACAATTGGCTGATTACTGATTTCACACTTTTGAGGCTTGGCTAGTTATTAGTGTCAAGCCTCTGAGCCCTGTGGGCCACTGAGCAGCTCCGCTGGAGTAATTGGGGGTTGACGACATCACTCAAGCACACTTCAGTGGTGATAATGAGCGGGGAGGAAAGTGTGGCTCTTTCAGTTTCTCGACCCAGATTTTTTCTTGTTGGTTCAGGGATCGCACCGACTGCTTGCTCTGCCTGGGGGCCACTTATGCAAAATGACAGGAGGCCAGGGGTCGACTGCAGCAGCTCTGCACAGGTCAGGTGTAGGCAGGAGCGTTTCTAGGATCTGAGAACATTCGGGACTTTGCCTGTACCTCTGTCAGGGGGCCCAGGGGATCTTCTACTGGCACCTTTTAGATAAACAAGCTCTTTATTTTATTAAGGACGCACTGACTGTGAAAATCTGGGCTGATACTGATGTTTAAACTGACAACTTGGCCAACAGTCGATACTGAACCTGATGCTTTTGTTGTTGTTGTTGTTAATTTTGTTTTTGTTGTTATTTGTTTGCCATCTGGTGGCACAAAAATCTTCATGACAATCTTCAGTTAAAGTCACTGCTTCATTACGTTCACTTTGAATGAGCACACATTTAATCAAACACATTTACCAAACAACCTTTAAAATAACCTTTGACATATATTTTTGAAATAACTGCAAAAGCATTTTAACTACATACGTCATAACACACTCGTGTTTCTCGCCCCAAAAATACATTTTAGAAGATTACACTGAACACATCATACCAACGTTATAATTTACCTTTGCACACTACTCATTTTTACTTAAGAGAGTATAAACGCATCATAATGTAACTTGATGCAACCTTCATCAGTTCTGGCCGCTGGCTGCTAACAGCTAGCAGCTAACAGCTAACAGCTAACATTAACTGGCTCTCCTCCTGCCAACTTTAACACAGATGTGTTGTTAGCAGGGTTTATGGCGTCCTTTCTCCCGTTGGCCTCTCGAGGAAGATCTCATCACAAGCGCGTTTGTTATTGTTCCTGTGACAACAGGACACATTTAGTCTCGAGTCCTGCATTTTAGCATGAGTGAAGTTGGTGTGATGTCATTCTGTTTGCTGATAGGCCGATAGCGGTCAATCAGACGTGATGTGCGGCCAATAAACTGGTGGGTCGTAAGCTGAGTATCACAGCACTCCAGTGTTGTGGCTCCCAGGATAACACAGTTGAGTGTTCCAAGTGCAGTTGTCATTTTGTGACTTTTCTCTGCACTGAAATATCCTCAGAAACATTGAAGTGATTGGCAGGAAATTCACGAGAGAATAATGTGCAATGATTATTGATTGAGTTTCGATCGAGTGTCATCAAGAAAATTTCAATGAGTTCATTTTATGACCACATATCTGTAAAACTTATGACATTTCCATCACCCGCAGCTGAGGTAACATGACATTATGTATGCGTGCCTGCCTGGTTGAAGAGGTTTGTGGAGTTCCTCTACACACACAGTGAGGCAGATGGGGGGGGGGGGGGGTAACCCAATCCAACCTGTGGGTTTTATTGACATTAGCAGAAGTTGTGTCCGAGACTTTTTTGGGATTTGTTTACAGTCTGAAGTCACCGGATCCCTGCGGCTGTTTTGCCCTCCTCAGTCTCTTTACACTATTTCATGCTGCACTGCGCTGTTTGTATCAGTCCTTCACTTTTCCTTTTTACGTTGCGACTTTAGTTATTTTTGAAGGTCATTTTGAACAAACCAGCTTTTAGTCTTCCCTTTTTATCTCTCACTTCCCGGAGAATGTGGCGCTGCCTTGACCACACATGCCTGCTGTGGTCACATATATTGTTGACTTGATGGGAAGTGAAGCCCAGACTTCCAGTTAGAGCTGGAACAGTGAATTTTTCTCTGGACCACTTTAAGTTTGAAAGCGACTACCTGTTAGTCCACTTTGTCTGGCGTGTGTGTGATATGACTAGGCCAGGAAAAAGGCAGACCCTCGATTGCTCAATCAATTGTTACTCATTCACTGGTCGTGCCACAGAGCACGGAGCGCAGGACAGTGGTACAGAGGTGGAGCCAAACACACTAACACAGTACACATTGTTCTGTGCTGACCTCCCTTTTGGAAGTCACACAGGATGATGTTTAGATTTTTGTGAAATAATTAAGTTTTAGTGATGAGACAACCTTCTTTCTATTTTTGCAGCCTTGGAGCTGTTACTGAGCGACTACAGGACTCATCTCTTTCTGGTTTTCATCCCTGAAACAAAAACATCATGTTGAAAAGAAAATGGAGGATCATCCCCATGTCCCAAACACAGTCACCAGAATAAATACTGTACATCAGTGTATGGTGGAAACATTTAAACGTTGCATTTCTTAATATTTCAGCAACACAGTGATTAATAATGTGGTTAGGTACCAAACCACTTGGTCATGGTTGGGAAAGATCATGTTTTGGCTTAAAATACCCGCCCTTGGGGACACAGTCCTGACAGGGAACACAGAGGTGGATGGGTCCAACAACCAGCGACTTTCCCCCAGGAGGCCGATGTTCACTTCCTGTAAGATTGTAAAGCCAAGCCCTGTTCCTTTTTCCTAAACGTAACCATGTGTATGTGTTGTTGAAAGAAAAAACAACATCATCCATCCAACATTTCCTGCAAAAACAGAAGTGTATTTTGAAAACAGACAATGCATTAACAGGCTGAAGTTGACACGGCGTCCCAGAACAACAAGGTAATATAGTGATAGTAGTGTAGGTCGTCACACTGGTTCAACATGTCTGATGCAGGTGATGAGAAGGATCTGTTGCCTACTGTGACTAATGACACTGATGATAGTAGTCACACCTGTGACATCCCTGCTGTGACAAAGGTCTGTAACAGGGATACAACTTGTGTGAAATGACAGGAGGCTGGGGGCCAGTTAATAATATCAAACATTAATAAAATGTATCACATAAAATGAATAAACGAGACAAATGCAGTTGCAGCAGCTCTGCACGGGTCAGGTGTACGCAGGGGCATGTCTAAGGTATCAGGACATTTGGGCTTTGTGCCAGACAAGCTCTATTTTGATGTTTTTAAATGCACTGTGGTACCTTAACTACACCTGTAGTACAAAAAAAGACCTGTTTGAATCCATTTGTCACATGAGTGGTCGGGGAGCCAGCCGCCACCTTGTCATGGTCCAGAGTTGGGTCATAAGTTGAGGATCGGTGGTCTCTAACGTTTCAAAGTGGGATTTTGTGACGTCAGTTGCTTTTTCGAGAGCTCTAAGGACGAAGATGGGAACATTTTTCGACAGCATGCACAGGAAGTTGTTTCACCTTTGGGATTTGACTTGTCTCTTCCTCCTGAGAGATGATTTCCTGCTGTCTCCGTTCCCATCCCCAAAAGTTAATGAGTCAGCAATGTTCATCCATCCTTTTCTTTTTTTTATCTAAAAGATTGCATTGTGCAGATTTAAAGGGTCACTTCACCCACTTTTCCCTGGAAGCATCTATGCAGATAGTTTTGGTTTTACCAGTCTGTCTTCACTGTGGACAGTTTTCATAGAATCTATTTTCTAACTAATAATAGTTTGAATAAAAACTGGCAGCAGCATGTCCTGCAGTTTATCCAAAATAATGGAGGCACTGTCTCTCAGAGAAAGCAGCATTTTAAAACTGAAGAAAAAAATCAGTGTTTTGAGCAGCAGAAATGAAATTTATTTCATGGTATGTGGGCGGCAGCAGAGACGCCACATCAAAACATCCAACAAGCAGCGCTGTATCTGTGGTTAAGTAGCACCAGGTGTGAGTGGGCAAATGGTTACGAAAAGGAAGAAATCACTTGATGTTTGACATGAACAACCCCGACTCTTAAACATATGGAGTGTTTGTCAGTGGAGGACAAACACGATGACCCGAGAGCAGAGTGTATCTGTGTGTAGCACGTAAACACGCAGCATCATTAAACCACAGTGAAAAAAACTGCTCAGTGAAACAAGAGTGCAGCGGATGAACGTGTCGTACAGAGGCGGTGGGCGCAGTGCTGCCAGCTCATGTCAATGAAAGAGCTGTTTGCCACCGACTATTGACTGCTGGGTAAATATCATCCAGCGAGCTGACGCCATTCATGGCATATCAGAGAGATATCATGGTTTAATCAATGATAGAGCCATTTGTTGTTTTTTCATGGCCTGGTTGCTAATTTAGTGCAGCACTACCACCTCACACCATGGAGCCAGAGGGCTGCATGTACTGTGCATTAGGTTGCTACAGACCACACAGTGCCAGGGTTAGAGCACGACTCTGAAACACCTCCTCATCCTCATCCTCCTGCCTCAGCCTGAAAACAGTAAGTACAAACGTTCAGTCAGACTGGACTGTTGTCTTTTCTTTTATTCGTCTTTGTTTTGGCTTAAATGATGAAGACAGAGGTTTAAATGTGATTTTCCAATATCCAACACGTTTTCATCTCAACTCAAATACTGACACTCTGTCAGTGGATCTACACGTCAAGATATGATGTGTTAGGTCCCCTCCCACGTCAGCTTTGGGTGTTCAGGGACTAAATGTCACTTCACACTTGTTACGTGATTGTGTCTGATCCAAACACGCTGCTGTTTTCACAGGAAATATACACTTACTGCTTGTTTAATACACCACAGCCTTTTAAAAAATAACTTACAGCACAAGTAAAACACTTCAGTTTTAAGTTTATGTCCTGAAATTTAGGCAACAAAGGCAACATGTGGTTAGGGTTAGAAAAAACATCATGGCTTGGTTCAAAAAAGTCACTAACATTACGGCGCTAACGTAACATGCTACACACGCTAGTACACCACGTTGTCATCAGAATTTACTTTCAGTGTCACAGGAAACAAACAGCGAGCTCTTGGTTGAAAGTCTGGAGCTTTTTTGTTCTTTCTACCTGAGTTGCCAGCAGAGTCAGAAACAGCTGCGGCCAGATGTGTTTCATACACCACTGAGGGCCCATCTGGGCTTCAGTATCTGACGCTGAGGGCCACTGACAAAGTGTTGGTTTTTGATGGGTTGGGAGTGAGAACTGGGCTGAAATATCCAACACATCAAGATCAATGAGAAAATTTGACCATACCAGAAGTGACCTTAAAGGGATAGTGCACCCAAAAATGAAAGTTCAGCCATTATCTACTCACCCATATGCCGAGGGAGGCTCAGGTGAAGTTTTAGAGTCCTCACAACACTTGTGGAGATCCAAGGGGAGAGGAGGTAGCAACACAACTCCACCTAATGGAGGCTGACGGCGCCCCAGATTCAAACGTCCAAAAACACATAATTGAAACCACAAAATATCTCCATACTGCTCGTCCGTAGTGATCCAAGTGTCCTGAAGCCCCAACGGAGTTCAAATGACGTTTTTCCAAACAACTTTTTATGTCGGGGCTTCAGGACACTTGGATCACTACGGACGAGCAGTATGGAGATATTTTGTGGTTTCAATTATGTGTTTTTGGACGTTTGAATCTGGGGCGCCGTCAGCCTCCATTAGGTGGAGTTGTGTTGCTACCTCCTCTCCCCTTGGATCTCTGCAAGTGATGTGAGGACTCTAAAACTTCACCTGAGCCTCCCTCGGCATATGGGTGAGTAGATAATGGCTGCATTTACATTTTTGGGTGCACTATCCCTTTAAGGCAGAGAGTCAGGCGTTGTAGTATAAACAGGGGGCGGAGTCAGAATGCTCTGAATGAAAAAGATGATATCTCTTGATTTGAAACAAAACTGTCCATCATGAGTCCAAACACTCTCCTCTGTCTGCTGCAGGGACTGACTTCCTCATGAATGACATGGCAGTCTAATTTAAGAGCGCTCTTTCACAACGTCACTTGTCACTCTGTGGTTTGGAGAGGAGAGGAGCTTTCAAACAATGAGCCCTGCTGTCACACTGAAACATTTCCAGTTGTGCTGTTTGCTCCTTCTTATCACACGACTGACTCAGGGAGATTTAGTGTCAGTTGGCATCCTTGTGTTGCAACACCCGTTCAGCTGGGTCCATAGATGAGCAGTGTCACTGTTGCCAGGCAGCCTCAGTCTATAGATCTGACACTTGACAGGATCGGTGAAAGCTATCGCTGGGTTGCAGAGAAAACAAATATTTTCCTTCTCCTCGTGCTCTTGGGGGATTTCCACATTGTCTTTCCAGCTCATACTATATGAAGCTGGCAGCGGGCCAACCTGCACGTGAACAATATTGACTGGGGAAAGGGCCGTATGTTGTGTGCACACAATGAGCTGCATGTGTGTATGTTTTAGATTGTCTGACCTCGAAATCTAAAGACCTGTAACTACAATGTGTGTTAAGGCTGAGATGATTGCAACACACCAGATCGGTGGAGCTGCAGTGAAAATCAATGCAAGAAGAAATGAAGGACCGCCTGCAGCACTGCCAGCATATTTGTGCACATTCCTCTCAGATAAGGCTGCGTGCACCACAGAACAGGAAGCTGCACATACATGAGTCACTAAATTCTCTCCATCAGATCCTGACACAGAAAGTCTGTCAGGCAGGTTCATATCAAAGGTTTGGTTGACCTCCCTCACCTCGTGAAACAAAAGAATTCACCTCTGGCAGCTTTTATGTTTTTTCACCTGAGTCATGAGCAGGTGCTGTGTAAACAGAGCAGACCACAAAGAATGACTTCAGTGTCCTCAGAGCTTGATGCGCTGACCCATGGTTGAAGGCTGACTTACTGGAAAGATAAGCAGACGTGTGCTGGTGACAAAAAGTCCACAGTTTGATTCTTTCTAAAGTCAGATTGTCCCAATGTGAGCTGGAGATGTGTGACTCGACCTTTGACCTGACTGCTGGCAGACTTTACTGAAAGACCCCCTCCACTCAGGAATGTGTCCTTCTTCTGTTTATGTCCCCTAAAATGTCTGACTTTGACTCAACTGACTCGTGTCCGTGCGAAGTTTGTCACCAGAGACGTGTTTTTACCTTCCCCTTCTGAAGGCCGTGATGTCTGTGCACTCCCCTAAAACCTGACAATCAAACATATGCTACGCAGGTAGGTTGGTTGCGTCAGCAGCCAATCGCTGTCTAATAAGGGAAATGCAGGGTTCACTCCATTCCAGTGCACCTGAGCACTGCTTAACACGTAATGGCGAGGGCCAGGAAAGCTGATAAGATGGCGTGAAATGTTTAAGCCAGCGGCAGCAACCACATAACTGTTGGCTGACAGCAAACAACAATGTCAAGCCATTCTGAGTTCCTACATGGACAGTAATGTTCATAATAAGTCTGTTCCCTGCCTCATCAGTCTCCCCTGATTTGTTTTTGTTTGTACGAGCCGTGTGGTCATGGTGAAATTTAGCAGCAGATCTGATGCATCTGCCAGTGATGATACCTGTCAAATGGCGTGCAGACTCCACCTACTTGGCGCATCGTAGGTGTACGCCGGCATGGTAATAGAACGGATCCACACAGAGGGGAGAACAGACTCCGACAAGTTAGCGTTAGCATAATGAACGGCGATTTTGGGCTGTCGCAGACAACAACTGATACTTCTGGGAGAAACATGGTGAAATCTTTTGCCTTAAATCTTAAACAGTGGTCCTAAATCACAAACACAAACATGGAGGCTGCACCAAAGTTCTGATGTGGTCTTGTCTCTTGGACTTTGTTGAGAGCCACGTTTTGATTGAGCTGAATACAGGAAATTACAGTAATCTGAACGTGACGAGATTAAAGCGTGGATGACTTTTTTGAGGTTCGCTTGACATAATAAATGTTTGACTTTGACAATGTTTCTAATTTGAAGACAGTAAAGCTCGTATCGCACGATCTTGGTTATTTGTATGTTGAAACAGAGATCAGAGTCAAACATGACAACCAAATTGCTGGCAGAATGTTTTACTTTACAGGAGAGGTTCCCAAGTCAGAGGTCAGGTTTTGGGGCCAAATAAAAGGACCTCAGATGTGGACTCATTGAGCTGGAGGAAATTCTGTGACATCCAAATATCAGAGAGACAGGCCATTACATGACAGAAACTGTGAGGGTCACTGCCAGTGGAACATGAAGTTGAATGTCATCAGCATAACAGTGGAAACTAATATTATTCTTACAGACTATCTGACGTTTTTATGTGCAAAAGCCAAAGAACTCTAGCTGAGATCCAGCTTCTGAGACAAAATTGCATCAACTGCCAAGCTTTGTTATTGCAGGATGATATTACAACATATTTTACAGCCTATAGTGCTGAGTTTCACTAAGTCAATATTATTGATATTCATCTAATCCGCTGTCAATTTCCAGGAACAGGTGTCCACCAGATAGCTGAGGAGTGTTTCCTCATTGAAGGAGCATCTCAGCAGCTGTTTCCTCACACACACACACACACACACACACACACACACACACACACACACACACACACACACACACACACACACACACTCTCTGTTTATATGTCAGAGAGAGAAGACAATGTCCACACTGTCAACACAGTGCACCATTAATTCACAGTCCATCACATTCCATCTCACTCCTCATCCCTCACATGGCTGAAAATTCCTGTAGGAAATAAATATCTAATGTGGGTTTTATCTGATGAGAAAGCTGGAAGATCTACCAGCAGTGATCACCATCTTCCCCTCAGTGTGCTTGTTCCTGCAGCTGCTGTAAAGTGGTTTTAATTGAGCTCTGATTCTGAATCAAAACAGAATTAAATAAGATGCATCGATGCCCCGCTCTGCTTTATTGTCCCAGCTGCCACAGATGACCTACAATAAACAGGGAAACAATAAAGTTCTACACCACCCACATGCGTACACACGTAAATGTTTATTCAAGTCACGTCACTTCTGGACGAGATAAAACTAACACTGTTTGTTTAACGGGGGTTGTAAAGCTGGACGGCTCCTCCATGTGAGGGCCAAAACAGTGTGTGGCCTTGGAGCAGCAATATAAATAAGGTTTAGGAGAGGGGATTTGAGAGAGTCTGCGTTAACAGCCTTAAGCAGGAAACTAGTCTTGAGAGGGTAAGTAGTGTGCAGTGGATAATGCTGTGAGAGCTGCTGTTGAGTGGAGGAGCAATGAAAATGTCTGTTTCATATGGATGACTATGGTGTTTTGCTGCCAGAGAGCACGTCATGATGTAGATGCAGGTAGAGTGATGTGTGTTGTGTGCTGTGTATCTTGCGAGGTTCACTTACCCTGCGGGACAAACTAAATGTCAGTTTAATTTGCAAAGGCGCATTTATGATTTAATGAGAATTGATGGAAAATTGATGGAGGGTTAGAGATTAAGATTTGCTTCTTTCCTCCGTCATGTTACGTCTTTATCATCTTGATTTCTCTGCGCTATCTCAGTGCTACGTTTAGTTCTTTGGGGTTTCTTTGACTGGAAAAGTCTGAATAGAATAGATCTTTGTCTTTGGCTCACCAGACACGAGACAACACAATAAAAAGCAGACAAATAGTCACTACGACAAACATACAAGGTCATTACAAAACACTTAACACATTAAATCACCTCACGTTAGCGTCTGTCTGTGGTCTAAAACTCATCAGTCACCTTGTTGAGTTAAGGATCCTGATGGCACTTGGGATAAAGGACTTCCTAAACAAATTTTCAGTTGTCAGAGGGACTCCAGCGTCTCAAACAAGAGCTCAAACTGGCTGAGGAGAGGAAGAGAGCTATCTGTTAAAACACACTCACTTTCTTCCTTGTCCTCTCTTAAAGAGTTGGATCAAAGGCTTTTGTGGCTTACCAACTATTTTATTTGCCATTTTACAATCCCAGAGAGTTTATTCTTGGATGTACAGTTAAGATGACCGAACCAGGCAGGGAGGTGGAAAGTTAAAACTCTCCCAACCATAGTTTTGTCCACTAATTCTAAAATCTGCTGATTGCAGCTCAGTTCAAACCGTTTTAGAATGTTGTAGAAAAAAATATCAGCGATGTGACCTGGCTGAAGCTACAACCTAGAACGGAAGCACAGAGAGTTGTTGACTAGAGATGATACGCCGTCTCATGGTGGTCACTTCCTGTCAACGTTACAGATCAGAAGCACAGAGAGTTGTTGACTAGAGATGATGCGCCGCCTCATGGTGGTCACTTCCTGTCAACGTTACAGATCAGAAGCACAGAGAGTTGTTGACTAGAGATGATGCACCGTCTCATGGTGGTCACTTCCTGTCAACGTTACAGATCAGAAGCACAGAGAGTTGTTGACTAGAGATGATGCGCCGCCTCATGGTGGTCACTTCCTGTCAACGTTACAGATCAGAAGCACAGAGAGTTGTTGACTAGAGATGATGCACCGTCTCATGGTGGTCACTTCCTGTCAACGTTACAGATCAGAAGCACAGAGAGTTGTTGACTAGAGATGATACACCGTCTCATGGTGGTCACTTCCTGTCAACGTTACAGATCAGAAGCACAGAGAGTTGTTGACTAGAGATGATGCACCGTCTCATGGTGGTCACTTCCTGTCAACGTTACAGATCAGAAGCACAGAGAGTTGTTGACTAGAGATGATACGCCGTCTCATGGTGGTCACTTCCTGTCAACGTTACAGATCAGAAGCACAGAGAGCTGTTGACTAGAGATGATACGCCGTCTCATGGTGGTCACTTCCTGTCAACGTTACAGATCAGAAGCACAGAGAGCTGTTGACTAGAGATGATGCACCGTCTCATGGTGGTCACTTCCTGTCAACGTTACAGATCAGAAGCACAGAGAGTTGTTGACTAGAGATGATACGCCGTCTCATGGTGGTCACTTCCTGTCAACGTTACAGATCAGAAGCACAGAGAGTTGTTGACTAGAGATGATGCACCGTCTCATGGTGGTCACTTCCTGTCAACGTTACAGATCAGAAGCACAGAGAGTTGTTGACTAGAGATGATGCGCCGCCTCATGGTGGTCACTTCCTGTCAACGTTACAGATCAGAAGCACAGAGAGTTGTTGACTAGAGATGATGCACCGTCTCATGGTGGTCACTTCCTGTCAACGTTACAGATCAGAAGCACAGAGAGTTGTTGACTAGAGATGATACACCGTCTCATGGTGGTCACTTCCTGTCAACGTTACAGATCAGAAGCACAGAGAGTTGTTGACTAGAGATGATGCACCGTCTCATGGTGGTCACTTCCTGTCAACGTTACAGATCAGAAGCACAGAGAGTTGTTGACTAGAGATGATACGCCGTCTCATGGTGGTCACTTCCTGTCAACGTTACAGATCAGAAGCACAGAGAGCTGTTGACTAGAGATGATACGCCGTCTCATGGTGGTCACTTCCTGTCAACGTTACAGATCAGAAGCACAGAGAGCTGTTGACTAGAGATGATGCACCGTCTCATGGTGGTCACTTCCTGTCAACGTTACAGATCAGAAGCACAGAGAGTTGTTGACTAGAGATGATACGCCGTCTCATGGTGGTCACTTCCTGTCAGCGTTACAGATCAGAAGCACAGAGAGTTGTTGACTAGAGATGATACGCCGTCTCATGGTGGTCACTTCCTGTCAACGTTACAGATCAGAAGCACAGAGAGTTGTTGACTAGAGATGATACGCCGTCTCATGGTGGTCACTTCCTGTCAACGTTACAGATCAGAGGCACAGAGAGTTGCTGACTAGAGATGATGCACCGTCTCATGGTGGTCACTTCCTGTCAACGTTACAGATCAGAAGCACAGAGAGTTGCTGACTAGAGATGATACACCGTCTCATGGTGGTCACTTCCTGTCAACGTTACAGATCAGAAGCACAGAGAGTTGTTGACTAGAGATGATACACCGTCTCATGGTGGTCACTTCCTGTCAACGTTACAGATCAGAAGCACAGAGAGTTGTTGACTAGAGATGATACACCGTCTCATGGTGGTCACTTCCTGTCAACGTTACAGATCAGAAGTACAGAGTGTTAATGACTAAAAATGATACAGCATGGAATTGAATTGTACTCATCATAACAGTAACGTGACTGCAAACAAGCTAGCAATATGCTGAGGGAGGTGACAGAGAGGAAAAGAGAATGACCGTATGTGTGTGTGTGTGTGTGTGTTTTTACTCCTGATGTACTTATGTATATATCATAGCAGTAATGTTTATTCAATGGTAAAAAATAAACAAATATCAGAAGTAAAAATACTCTGTGAAGAGAAGCGTCACTGTCAGGTGTGCCTCCATTCTGGGGAATTTCTGTGCTGACAGATGAGTTAGATGAAGGTGAGGAAGATGAAGAAAAGAGGATAAAAAGCACAGAAAGATGAAAAGAATAGAGCACAAAAAGTAAAGGGAAAAGTAAAGTATATCTTCCTGAAATGTACCGGGAGATAGGTTAAGACTGTCACAAAAAGAAAATGAGCAGGGAAGGTACCAATATTTCACACTTGTACTCTGTGTATCTCTGGGGAGAGGCATGAACAGCTTCATGTGAAAAAAACAAAAGTCAAACCCTGCCTCCAAAAACAATTTGGGTCAATGTTCTGCCACTTCTTTTTTGGAATACAGACTGAAACGCCAAAATTTAATCTCTTCTTTTTCTTTTTTCTTTGCAAGCCTGTCACCATGATTTGGAAATTGATTCATTTTAGTGCTCTCCTCCTCGGAGCACTCACATCCCCGACTCCATCTTCGCCCACCACCACCTCTAACGCTGACGGAGGACCCTGTCACATCGACAACTCCGGCCGCTCTGCAGACTGTCTGGGAAGACAGCTCGACAGTGTCCCGTGGAGACAATTTCCATCCACACTGGAGAACATAGATCTCTCCTACAATAAACTTCAAGCTGTTCACACTGACGACTTCCTCCGCCTCCCTCGGCTTCGTATCCTTAAGCTGCAGTACAATAACATTTCACACATTGACAATGATGCCTTTAAAAACAACACGCTGCTCGAGCATCTTGACATCTTCAATAACTCCCTGCAGGAAATTCCTGCCACAGCTCTGACTCCTCTTTTGAATCTGAAAGAGCTCTACATGTCCAATAACCTTTACAGACATGCCACTTTGGATGAGAGCTTCTCCAGATTTGGCAAACTCCAGGTTCTGTCTATGGGGGGCCCTCTGGTGGCGGGTCTGAGGAAAGCTGATTTTCAGGCCCTGAAGAACATCCGGTTACAAGGCTTTGCTATCAAATGTTCCTCCAATCTGAGTTATTACGAGCCCGGAAGTTTAGAGGTTATCCAGACAAAGCAGATGGGCTTTGATATGGCCATAGATCAACGGCCAAACGCTCTCCCTCACATGCTACGTGACCTCGTCAACAAGACCTTTAGCGTCATCCAGTTCCGCAACCTCTTTGAGTTCATGTACTACATGGGAGAGGAGGACATTTTCCAGGGTTTAAAAGACATCACAGCCCATCAGCTCATCTTTCACAGAGGAAAATACAATGAGAATCTCATGAGGATGGCTTTAGTGAACTTACAAGTCGCCCCCATCAAAAGGTTGAGACTTCAGTACATCGACTTCGCCCGTTCACCCACATTTGTTGATAGCGGAGCAGGTTCCAGCATCACAGAGCTCGCACTGGATAAGTTGGATCTTTGGTGAGTATCTTTTCATTATAAAACATTATGTGCCGGTGTGAACCATAAGTCACATGATGTGAAATTTAGCTTGTCATAATGTCCAACATGCTCTCATCCTAATTCCTCACATATCACCACTTTGTCAGTGCCGTTCATGTCTACATATGATGCACTAGGTCAACACATCCTCACTGTGACCTCGTCACATGTCCACGTTTGGTCATGGACTTTCCACGTCCACATATGACGTCCAAGGTACCCTGGGAGTGTTGGTTGTTGCCTGTTACATGCATTGTCTGTTTTCAAAATACACTTCTGTTTTCACAGGAAACGTACAGTTTGATACAGTCTCTTTCAAAAATAAAAGCACTACGTCAGTATAGCACCACGAGTTGACGTTTTTGATACTCACACGTAGTTGGGTTTAGAAAAAGAACCAACACCAACACCACTGGGCGCTGTGAAACAATAGCAGAGACCGTCTGGGTTTAACCCGTGAACAGCAGGCTCCTGGTTGAAAGTCCAAGGTTTATTGAAACTATCCGCTGCCCCTCCTGCATGTCCAATAAATTAGGTTGTTACTGGCAGGGTTTCAGACTGACGCAGCCTGGTGGCGTATCATACAGCCTCGAAAGGTGGCTTTTGGCGCCGGTGTCTGATGCTGAAATCACCCGTACTCTCCACATATTATCCACCATTTCTCCCATTCTGCATGTAAACAAACTGACTGGCATGTCTCAAAATGGAGGCAAGCCCCTGACCGTTTGATTGACACCTCACCGAGCCAATAGGAGCTTCCAGTGCTGTTGTTATGGTCTCAGTAGCCAACCAGAGCCTGAGCTGAAGGAACACATTTCCTGTAGTTTGGAGGTATTTAAAGAGCCCACCTCACCCGAGGATTATGGGTCTTATTATCAATGACACTCCACGGCAGTTTTTAACCCCTTATTGTCACCACAGACTGTTATACATGTACAGACATGATAAACTAACGGCTCCTTAAAACAGTCTCTTATCAATGTAGGTTTTCTAGAAGTGTTTTATCCACAATAAGCTCTTAAAAAGTCATTTCTGTCTGTGCTGATTAGTTTTTCACTTATATTCACACATTCAGTTCATTGTTTTACCCTCTTTTTTTGAAAAGGACAAAACCTCAGAAAAACACGTGTATATATCATATTGTTGTCTACTTTAAATTCTATGTGAGGCTTCATGATATGGTCCCATTGTGTTTTCCAGCTTATGTCTCCCAGTTCAGTGCAGCAGCTTTGTTCAAGAAAATTTTCAGGCAAAGAATAAAATAATATATATATTTCAGTGTGTTGAAACTTTTATAGTTCAATGCACTCACAGTGATTCTGACTGTTGGGGGGAAAAACTTCAAAGTGTTACCTCGTACATGTACTAAAAATCAAATAAGACCAGCTTAAGGTTACTTTGGGTTTGACTTGGATCAATGTTTTTGGTGAATTTTACAATATACGTATTATGTTTAACCAACTGCACAAAAATAATGAATTCAGAACAAGCTTTAGAAGCCAATGTCAAATAAAAGTCAAGTTGCAGGCTATGAAACAAGCTTCCTTGTAACTATAGTGCAAAGGACATTTCCCCTTGATCTGGCCTTCACACAGAGCCCTTGTCCCTGAGCTGTTTAACTCTGAGGACTGACTGTTTGCTTTTCATGTGCACATACAGAACATTACAAACCTCTATTTCTTGTAGGTATATCAGCAATCCTGATGTGCTGAGATTCGACTGGCGCTTCACCTGGTTCAACAAGATTAAGGAACTGTCTATTCAGCACGTCTACTTCAACTCGGTGCCTTGTGATGCCTGGGTGGAGATGGCAGGTGTAGAGTCTCTAGACGTCTCCAACAACCGGCTACGGAACGAGTACATCTTCAACCAGCTGTGCGATTACAGGGGCGCCATGCCAAATCTTCACACCTTCAAAATGAGCACCAATGACTTGAAAAGCTTAAAAGACTTGTCGTCTCTAACTAGGGAGTTCCAGCAGCTGCAGGTGTTGGATTTTAGCAACAACAAACTGGGATCTGCTGAAACCAGTCAGGGCTGCGTTTGGCAGAAAAATATCACTCGGCTTGTCGCTCACCACAATGAGTTTGTGAGTGTAGCCCTGCGTTGTCTGCCCACCACAGTGCACTACCTGGACCTGTCCTACTGCAACCTGGACCAGCTGGACATGACGTACTTTGAGAAAGCTACCAACCTGAAGGAGCTCCTGCTGAGTGGGAATAAAATCAAGTTCATCCCATCTAAGTGGACGAGTCCATCCCTGCAGGCACTGGCTTTGGATGGGAATTCATTTGGTCTGATTAGCAAAGCTTCCTTCCAGGACATGCCTCAGCTGTCCCACCTGATGGCAGGGAACAATCCCTACCACTGCACTTGTGAGCTCCATGCTTTCGTCGAGGACACGATATCAAAGGGGAAAGTGAACCTCACAGACTGGCCTCAGAACTACAGGTGTTACCACCCAGAGGCCCTGCTCAACACTGTCGTATCCAAATTCCTCCCAGGTCAGGTGGCGTGTGATATCAGACTGGTGATCATCATCTGTGTCGCAACCACTGCAGCGGTGATCTTGATACTGATGCTGATTTGCTATATTTTTGACCTCCCGTGGTACACTAAAGCCACCTATCAGATCATCAGGGCCAAGTACAGAGCTCACAAGGAGAAGGCGGCAGGGGAACTGGGGGCTTTTGCTTACCATGCCTTCATATCCTACAGCCACTGTGATGCAGACTGGGTGAGGGACCAGCTCCTGCCCTGTTTGGAGAACAACAGGAACCCCTACCGTCTGTGTATTCATGAGAGGGACTTCATGCCAGGAAGGTGGATCATCGATAACATCATTGAAAACATTGAAAGCAGTCGAAAGGTAAAACAAAAAAAAAAAAGTTTCCATTTAGATTTTTGTATTCAACATGCAAAATTCATAGAAATAGAGTCCAAAAAGGAAGAAGGTGAATCTTTAATATTTTATCAACAAACGTATTATCAGCTACAAATATGGGCCGTACACTGTAACCACCTGGAAAACACAAGGTCAGACACTGCGTGCCACTTTAGTGTCTTGTCTGTATCGGCTTTCAAGGGCATGGCAGTAGGTTGCATCAGAGGTTGCTAAGCAACCTAAACAACACAAAAGTGGACAAGGTCCAAAACCTGATCACATTTAATGGTTGAAACTTGTTTATTTATGATTAATAACGTTTGTAGTTTGATATGGCAACAAATGTGACCAATGTTAGCAACAGTAACAAGCTAAGATGTTGTTAATATGACAGTACTTGTTTGAGGACATTGGGACTTTGTTATTGTTGAAAATGTTTTACTTTTATCATCAGGTCCTACTGATCCCAAATAGCTATAAGAAATTAAAACTTTACACTAAACAAAAATTCAGGTCTCAGGAGGACAGAACGGTCCAAGTCAAATACAACAACACAGAATCCAACACGACCCATAACTTTTCATACATGTGGAAGAAAATTGTAATTCAGGTTTTCTTTGTCTCCATCCTCAGGTAATATTTGTCCTCTCCCGGCACTTTGTTAACAGCGAGTGGTGCAACTATGAGCTGTACTTTGCTCAGCAGAGAGCGATGGGAAAGACCTTCAGTGACGTCATCCTCGTGGTGAAGGAGCCCATTGATCCCAGCTCTTTGCCCAGTAAGTACTGCAAGCTCAAGAAGATGCTGAGCACCAAGACGTACCTGGAGTGGCCCCAGCAGGCCAACCAGCAGGCGTTTTTCTGGGAGCAGCTGAGAAGTGTCCTGGGCAAGCCTGCAGCGACCCGAAGGGAGAGGTTCAGTGTGAAGAGCAGAACCTCATCTGTGGGAGGTGTTTCTGTGATTGGGCCCCCTGTGGAGGACGGGAGGCCAGAGGTGGGGGACACTAATGCAGACAAAGAAGCAGCACTCGAGAACAAAATCATTAAGAGGGATAACGATGAGCTGTTGAACCAGAGACAAATCCCTATGGTGGCATTTTGACCAAAAGGTTAGAAAAAAAAAAAGATCCATTTCTTCAGTATTGCCTCAAAGTCTGAACTCAGTTAACCTTTTGTGTGTGGGTTATGCCAAAGCTGGGAGCAAAAGCCAGCGTCTCATTATGATGACAAAACACGATCCCCCGCCTGCCTGTGGCATTCTGTCATGTTATCCCCAAAGGGGCGAGCTGATGCCCTCTGCTCCGCTCTCCCTCTGAGCGTCTCAGGCTGGGTGCCCAGCTGACAGCCGCTGAAAGGCCAGAAACTCAACGGCTCAAATGAGATCTCCCATGTTGCACTCTGGATAACAAGCGAGGTGCCAGGAAGATGTGGTGACAAGAGCCACATTATGGACGGACCGTGCTCTGTTACACGCTCGGCCCTCAGAGATATCAGATCATAAGTGTTCCAACTCTGATGTTCCAGAGCCGAGTCAAAGGCCACACGGGAGATACGATACCAACACTTCACAGGAATACAATGTGTTTGGGGAACTGCTAACCAACCTGGAAAGATAAAATCTAAATCAACAGCGAACTTACGACTCGGCACTCCATGCTAGCTCTTGAGTATTCACACTTTTTCTTTTCTTTTATTTAACCAGAAGGGTCCTACTGAGGAACAACATCTCTTCTGCCAGCAGGCGCTGATCAAGACAGGCAGCAAATAAAAAGCTTCAAATACAAGAACAAAAAAATGGTGATGCTTGATCAAAGCAATGATTTTGTTCTGTAAAACAGTAATTTTAAATCATTTTTAAACATGTCAAGAAAGGGTAAAGATTCTAAGTCAAGTATGTTCAGAGGCTCATTTAAGCGTGCAGGCTGTGAAAAGGGCCTTCATTTTATAGTTGTAGTTTACTGATGTATGAACAGAGGTTACATAAAACCAGAGTGACCGTCCTCTACTGACCAATCAGACTGCAGGGTTTCTAGCTCCACCTTTTAGTACCAGATCTGTGTGCTAGGTACCCCAACAGAGGGGGGACCAAACATGGGGACGCTAAGGACGCTGCTGTTGGGACCATCCACAACTTTCACTGTGGGGACAGAAACAGTGCGTACCATACTGAACTGAACTGAACTGGGGGGCTAGTTGGTACAACAGCAACAGTTAAAGGGACAGTTCACCCCTAAATCAAAACTATATATTTGAACTACATACTCTGACCTGTAGCGCTGTTTATCAGTGTGGATAGTTTTGGTGTGAGTTGCCAAGTGTTGAGATATCAGCCGCAGAGATGTCTGCCTTCTCTCTGATATAATGAAAGCAGATGGCACTCCATAAATTACATTAAAAAAACTTCAGTGTCTCTCTCCAGAAATCATGACCCGGTTGTTCAAAATAATCCACAGAGCTTTTCGTGAGCAGTGAGATTTTTCTTTCTACCAAACTACACCCGCCAACTGCATCACTGCACTCAAGGAAGCATGCATCTGCTCATGGACGAGAGGCTCACGCTCGTGACAGCGTGGGATGTGAACATTGCATCTCACTGGAAAGACACGTTGCTATTGAGGTTTTCAAATGTATCTTTTTGGAGCTTTGAGCACCACAAGCTGAGCGCCATCTGGTTCCATTATACTCGAGAGAAAGCGGCTGGTACAGTACAGAACTATCTGAGGGGACAAACAGCACTGCAGGTGAGAGGAAAATTATATATTTTTGATTCTGGGGGAACTGTTCCTTTAAGCATACAAGTGATAGTCTATAAAACAGAAATAAGGAAGTTATGAGTCAGTTGGCGCTAAAGAGCTGATCCAAAACAGAGTGGCTCTCTGTAGGTTTGCTAATGTTTCAGGCTGGCTGCCTCTGTGTTTGTCTCTTACATGTACAGATACATAATCCATTATTTGACTGCTGTCAGTTATCTTTCTTCACGTGTTCTGACTGAGCTGTTTGTCTCTGTTGTGTTGCTTTGTTTTAATGATGACTTTGAGCTGAGCTCACATGTGTCATGATGATTACTGTGTCTTGAAAGCATTTGAAAATGAAAAAAAAAAAAACAGTTTTGTGAAACAATTTAAAAACTTGTCATGTCTTGAGTTTAGTTTACAGATAAGGCCATTTGTAAGGTTTGCAGATGGCCAGTAAATGACACCCTTGAACTTTTTATTTTCTTGTTGATGTCCCTCAGAGATGGACAAAGTATTAAACGTAATCGTGTGCAGAATCAAACATGCAATACAGACCTGTTTATTCTTTATGCAGACTCCTTGTACTCTGTGCTTCTGTATTCTCTGCTCATGTTTTCACATTTAAAATACAGCATGTGCCTCAGTTTCATAACCTGTCAAAAGCTGGACATTTATCATTCTTGTATAGATGTATTTGTGTGTAATCAAATAAAACCATGTTTTAGTTACGACTGTGAAAATGTGATTATGTTGGACAACCATCACACACCCAGTATCTCTGCAGCTGGTTTCAGACCAGCTCTGATCAGTAATCAGAGATGGTCGCTTTGGTTTCCAACTCAGAGACAGCTGAGAGGCTCTTTGACACTCGTCCAGTTAGTCTCAGTTAATCAAGTCAAACGACGGGTTTCATCTTTACTTTTCTTTCAAACCAAGAATTTTTAATTTGTCCCTGATGTGCCAAAGTTTCATGTTTTCATCAATAATGTAGAAAAATGTTAAATCAGGAAACTTTACCTTGTTTCAGGAAAAGGCCAGTTAGAAAGATATTTAAATCTCCATTTGCAGACACCATCCATCCATCCATCCATCCTCCATCCATCCTCCATCCATCCTCCATCCATCCATCCATCCATCCTCCATCCATCCATCCATCCATCCATCCATCCTCCATCCATCCATCCATCCATCCATCCATCACATTGTATATGAAATACCGTGCTGTGTGCACGTTTCTACTTGTGTGTCCCTGATGAAAAGCTAAAAGACTCTCGAGCTTTACCAGATGATGTCATACTCTAACTATGATCTGTTTCTTTTCCACAGCTCTGTATGAAATGTACTTTGAGGCCCAGGGTTTAAATTTAAAGTTGCAGCATGCAAATATCCATAAAGCCTTTATACAGCTCACCTGGAGATACGGATGTAAATCAGCCCCGGCGGTTTGCATTAACTGAAAAGAGGATTTCAGTTTACTGGCCTGCACCTAATTTGTATTGCTACTCAAGCTCTGCTGTCATTCAAGCATAATCACTCCCTTAATTGGAAATGATGTTTCAGGGAAGCATTAGTCACACCTACTAAACATAAGTGAGGCCTAATAAAATGAATACAGGCAGCACACGGGCTGAAGAAATCCCTTCTTTTTACCTGTTTCTTGTGTTATTTGTCAGCAGACAATCAGCTCCTTTGGCACAGCGTGTGCGCACGTACAGTATAAGGACTTTTACAGGTTTTATCTCGCAGTGTGCGTCCACAGAAACAGACATGGACTAACATAGACAAAGCTGTACACATAAAGGCAGGGAACAGATATTATTTAATATTTTCTTGACTACAGCAAATGGGTGGGTTTGTATATGCATGTATACGTCCTTATCGTACAACATGTAGGGTTTATACAGATAGCTATTGTACGTTTTCACCCCAACCTGCGAAATGCCGCTGGTTCGTCAGTGGACCTACATCATCAACATACGATGCCCTGGGTGCCCTCCTGCATCACTTTTAGAGCTCATGGACGGCGTGTCTATTGACCTTTGTTCCATGCATTGTGTCTTCTTCAATAAATTTTCATTTTCACATGAAATGTACAGTTTTTGCTCATTTGTGGACAGTGAGGCATGGCTGTGTTTCCAGCCAGGATTGCTCCACCAAAATCAAGTATTTTAAAAGGTCTAATGTGTCGAGTGTTGTGGGGACTGGTGAGGTTGTAGAGTTCAACCAACATGTGCCAAGCATGTACTGTAGGAGGAATACAGCTGCTGATGTAGGAACGTGAATGGTCCTATCTAGAGCCAGTGGTTGGTTTGTCCATTCTGGGCTACTGTAGAAACATACTAGCCTGAAAATCCAGACTCAAATCTAGAAAGATTTGAGTCCTCACAGATGCACCCTTCCTACCCAAGGGGCGGCACTAACTGAGGCATATTAAATGCCGCTGCACGCAATTGGATAGCACGATGGCCAAGCAGAGTGAAAAACAAAGTGACGTATTCATTGCACCAAGCCCCATGTGTTTGCTGACCAGTGGGGCTGACTGCAAAAACGTTCTTCCTGGAAGCGAAGTCTTCTCGGGCGGTCTTCTCTTCCTCTCTCAAGGAGAAAGATAAGTGTAGTTGGCTTAGCGTTTCTTCCAAAGCTAAACTGATCCTTCAGCAGCTGCCATCTTGGCTGTTTACTTTTAATTTAATTTTTTAATCCAGGTGTTCCTCCATGTGCACATTTCATGTCCTTATTTTGGGGGCCACATGTAGGTGACCTGTTAGTGTGTATGTGATGTTCTACACAAGACTGGTTCTTGACCGAGAGACACGTGAAGAAGTTGTTTGTTCAGAGCAACCTGCTGTAAAGATAGTGAGCACTTCCTTGTTAGTAGAAGTCTTCCTGTGGCACTATACTGTGTGCATGTCAGGCGTCTCCAGGAGTGCTCAGTAAAGACTCAGCGATACAGTTAACACTTCACCTGCATCATTGCAAGCTGAACCAACAGAAAGATTTTGCAAAACAGTAGTTAACTCCTGTAGCTCACATAACCTCCCTGTCTGCCTCAGTGATATCAAATACGGGATCTCGCTTTTTTTCTTTTAAATCGTTTTTATATTTATTTATTTTAATTTAACAATGACAAAACTGAGGTTAAAGCTAGGTCATAAACATTCTACCAGCCTGGTTCACAGCAAGCCTGGTCTCCCTACTGAATGCATGAAGCAGACTGTTGTTCAGCCCTTCAGGTTTACATATGGTCATACATGCTTTTATTTTATTCTGGCATAGATAAGTGTAATTCACTTCATGTTGGTACCAGCCACAGCTCCCTTCACTGACTCCAAATGGTGCTGCCCAAATTGTATCTATTGATAACTGTGTTGTATGCGTTTTATTTAAATGTTGTTTTGTTTTGTTTTAATCTGAAAATCATTTTGTAAGCTTGTTAAGGGAAGTGCTCTTTATTATTATTATTATTATTATTATTATTATTATTATTATTATTGTTGTATTGGTGCTAATATATGCCCCTAATTCCTACATGCTGGACCTTTAAACCAAAACAGGATCTTTTATGAACCATAACCAGGTGGTTTTGTGCCTAATCCTAACCATACTTTATAATAATCAATAAATGTAACATATCTGTGGCTGCAAAAATATTTTTTTCTGGACTGGGTTGTAGTTACTTACCTTTTGTGTAGTGAAACCAATAACACTGATATCAGCGAGCTGGCTGCAGAGCTCTGTCCCTATGGTCATGATGTGTGCCACAGTCACAGCTGTGATGAGCAAACACTGTGAGCTGAGATAAAGCCCTGTGTCTGCCTTACATGGCTCTGCGGCTCACCTGTGCAGCAGGTGATGCTGTCCGGAGGGAGGCGCTTATCTGATAGTGATTTACCTGCACGCAGGTGAGAGGAGCCCTTATAAGTGATGAGATGAGAGCTGAGGCCACTTCCTGCAGCAGCTGTGTTCAGGTGAGTCCCTGCTTCTCTTTGTTAATGTGTGTGTGTGCGCGCAGAGGGTCCACAAGCTTTGATGCTGACAGGACACACACACACACACACACACATCTGACGGCTCAACATAAACTCTGTCAGAGGAAACATGGCTGAGTTTTATTTAATTATTTGCATGTTGAGTGGCATCTGCAGGCTGTTTTTAACATTTCCAAAAATGTTCGTGCTTTAGTCTCAGTATCAGTTAATTAACAGCAGCTTTGCATTTGACATTCAAAGACGTTTAATTAGCTCCCCGATCGCAGCGGGAATAAATGATTAACGGCAATCATCGAGACTAATTAAGGGAATGTGGCGCCGCATCATTCAGAGAAGTGATGGAGCACTTGTGGCTCTCGAAGCAGAGATAGTTGACACAGGCAGGCAGGTACAGAGCAGCCGTGCATTATTAACCACAGCTATCTGTCCTCATATAGATAAGAATCAGATATTCAAATGATGAAACATGACCAGCAGTGAATCCTCTGCGTGCAGGCAGCTTCTGGCTTCTGGGAGGAAATGCAAGCCTCGATCTAAATGTATTTTATATGCAGGCTCAGGCTGCGCTGCAGGAGGTCTGTCCTTTGTCCTCCACGGTTCATGGAGGTGGGAGGTGAAATGACTCAGCCCCCCTGTAGCAGCCTCTCAGGTGTCTGATAGTGAAGGGCAGGTGCAGGGTTAGACATATCTCACCTGCTTTAACTCGTTCAGTCCTGACCCATTTTATTCAGCCTCAAGCTGAGTTTGACACAGACATCAGCAGCTTGACTCACTGCACATGAGGTCAAAACATAAAGAAACACATGGTGGGATTTCTTCATGTGCCAAAGACTAAAACTGGCTCCTGTCAGTGCTCTCCTTTATATGATATATGTAAACTACTTCTTGGCCTGTTGTTGTTACTGTGAGTTTTGAATATTATTTCATTGCAGATATGTGTCAGTGTATGCCGGCTGATAATTAACAGGAAGTTTCAGTTCAGAAATTTCATACTAAGTTTGAGTTAATTTAAAAACTGTCTTTGTTACATAGTTTATCCACCACAGAGCACTGAGATTTTTTTTCCTGTAAAATGTCCCATTCTAATTTTATTTTATTTTTATCAATTTTCCAAATGTCAACATCAGCCTCAAACAGGTTAGATTTGTTTCCATGAGCCAGGCTAGCAGTTTCCATTTGTTTCCTTTCTGTATGCTAAGCTAAGTTAAGCAGCTGCTAGTACACACTTCATACTTGCACACAAACATGAGTGGTATTAATCTCCTCATCTCACTCTTCGTGCATCTTTTAGTTTTAAAGGAGCAGTTTGGGATTTTAGAAAATGTGCTAATTTGCTTTCTTGTAAACAGTTAAGAGTATAGAAGTTCAACTTTGTTTTATAAAGCCCGATATCACCAATTAGCAGTTTGCCTCAGAGGGCTTTACAGTATACAGCATCCCTCTGTCCTTGGACCTTCACAGTGGATAAAAAAAAAAAAAAAAAGGGATCTCCTTTTTAAGTTGTCAGAGTAAAATGATGAGCACACTTATGGCAGCCTGTCTGGGACATGACAAACGCCTTCAGAAAAATAGATTTAATTTGTTTTTAACCTGAAACTGCTTTATTCATTTCCTTTTTTCCCCTGGTTCAAATCAGCTGGTCTGTTTGCGAGAGGAAGAGACCTCGGTCGATAATTTAGCTCCTGGTAAAAACCTCCTGAACAGTTCCAACCAGGAGAGGTTTCAGCTGGTTGCAGTCTGCAGTCCTCACTGCTAGGCGCCATGAATTCACCTACAAACTGGACCTGAAGACTCGAACTAGTCCATATTAAGTATGTTTTTAACAGTGCCTCTCTTGATTTGTTCTCCCAGGCTTTACTGGAACTGGAAAAATGTCTGATCCAAAAGTGTCCAACCTGCAAAACGCGATGGAGGTTGTGATCCAAGTGTTTCACTCCTACTCTGGAAAAGAAGGTGACAAGTACAAGCTGAGCAAAGCGGAGCTGAAGAACCTGTTACAGGGAGAACTCAATGATATCCTGACAGTGAGTATCTTGTTGACTGAAACCAGAAGTGTTGTGTAACCTCACGTTATTTACAATACAAAGTACAATTGCAAAGTCCTTTGCGAACTCAATCCCTTTTCTAGGGTGCGTTTTCAAACAAAACGCTGACTCTGACGCATTTTATTCTATTAGATGTGAAAATTTGAAACGTGACAAAATGAAAAGACAGTTACCATCTGACTGTCATCACTTCCCTTCTGTCTGGCATTTGGCACTGCAGCTGTGTGAAGGTGTGGAGCTGTCCTCCCTCTTGGTCTCCGCATCCTCCTCCTCCTCTTCATCATCATCATCATCCACCACCTGAATATTAGTGTCTGACCTGTTGAGAATGAACTATCTAATTATTCTGATCCTGGTTCTTGTTGAGGCTGTGTCCCACTGCCACATGTTCTTGCCACAGTCACTGACTCTAGGTCAAACGTCTCTAAAGGCTCTGATGGATGCATGAAATGCGCAAAACAAACTTGTTCCGAAAATTTTAATGACAGAAGAAAGTTTCAGACTCAGTGTGCGAATGTGATTGACACAACGTGCGGTCGTATTTATTTTAAGATGTGTGACAATTTTGTAAGGAAAAAAGCGACTCGGTGTGCAAAGACGTCGAGTAACATCGCAGTCAGCTGCTTCTCAGTAAAAGTTGTCATCAACCTCAGAACATTTATGTAGTTATCAGAATAAACCTCACTGTAGAGAGAAGACTGGAAGAAGATGAGTTTCTATAAACCAACCTCATGAACATCACTATCAGAGTCTGTAGCATTTTGGGAAAAGCTCTTATGATTTTGAAAGTGCAGTCGCCATCATGATTTGACCTTGTGAAACAAATTTCTCTTTGGTTCCATTTTCATCATGATTCTTCCCTTTCAGGGCAGCAAGGACCCCAAGGTGGTCGAGAAGATTATGGCGGACCTGGATGAAAACCAAGATGGTCAGGTGGACTTCCAGGAGTTCATCCTTCTGGTTGCTGCGCTGACTGTCGCCCACAATGAATTCTTCACAGACTTCTGCATTGGCAATAGTTCCAATAAAGACTGAAAGTCTAATACGCCACATTAAATTGATACCCATTTCTTTCAACAATTTATAACGATGTTGGTCATTTAAGAGATGTAAAGGTTTGAATCATTCCTTGTAATGTTGTGTAAGATACATCACTGCAAACCAGCTGAAATCTTCTTTTCTTTTGATCCTTGAGAAGTCCATCAAAATAAAGATGTCACCCTGTTTGTACAAGTCTCTTATTTTAAGAAGCAGGCCTGTGGCCCTGAGGGCACAACACACTGCCAATTAAGAAAACAGAGACACAACACAATCAGCAGTTTCCCTTGGGGTGAATAAAGTTTTGTGTGAACACGGGCAAATAGAGAAACAGCTTCACCAACTTTTAATTTAGGAAAACGTGCCGTAAGACGTTTTTTTTATTGCAGATATGTGTCAGTGTATGCCGGCTGATAATTAACAGGGAGTTTCAGTTCAGAAATTTCATTCTAAGTTTGAGTTAATTTAAAAACTGTCTCTGTGACATAGTTTATCCACCAGAGCACTGAGAGGTTGATTTATTTATTTTTTATTGTCCTTGGACCTTCACAGTGGATAAAGAAAAACTCCACAAAAAATCCCCTTTGACAGGAGAAAGAAATGGTGGAACATCAGGAAGAGCGACGGAGGAGGGATCCCTGTTCCAGGACGGACAGACGTGCAATAGATGTCGTGTGTGAAGAACACAACAACATAACAAAATTTCAGTAATACAGACATTTAGAGGACGTGAATGAAGCTTAGACAAGAACTACCACCTTGTGGTTGTACACTTCTGCCAACCAGTCAAGTTGCAGTTACAGTTTACATCCCTCCATCCAGACTCATATGCAACCATGACAACTGACAATGCTTCAAATATGAATGTTGCTGCAGAGAAGTTGCAAATTCCAAAACATTAACGCTTCACACACAGAAGATCTATACAGTCAGCACAGTTTCAAGTCACCAATTCAGTATCTGACCAAATGAGATATGACGTTAAAACATGATGATGTCACTGTGACATTGACCTTTGACCTTTTGGATATAACATGTCATCACTGCGTCGTTTGATCCTGTTCGACTTTTGTGACGAATGTGAGGCAACATGGTCATGGGAAGCAGGCGTGAGGTCCCAGTGACCTTCACCCATCAATGTCTGATCAGGTCCTCATCCAGTCCAAGTGGGATGTTTGTGCCTAATTTGAGGACGTTCCCTCAGAGCGTTCTTTAGGTGTTATGCTCACAAGAATGGGACACACAGACAGACAACCCAAAGACAGAACGTCTGCAGCCACACCAGCACAGAAGCATAAAATCAGCAATAAAAATCAGATGATCCAACTTGAATCCAATTCCTGATTTTTCTTTGTTCTTTTTAGTGGAGTGAAGTTTTAAAAAGGCTCGGAGAGGAGGAACCTTATAGTTTGTTCTCCTGTGCTGCAGAACGTTAACAGCATGTGTGTCCTACAGACAGAGCTTCAACAGGTTGACGAACCTGAAAGCTTAAACATAATTAAGATGAAACGGTGGCGTATAGCCTGCAGTGGAACTTCACTGATGAAACATTTTGCGGTGATGGTTGCTCAGGGCAACTCAAAGCCCGCCTTGTCTTGGAATTTTTCACTTTCTGCTCACATGGGAAACACACTCCACAAGCTAAGTGGTAACCTTGAGCACCACCCAGTGTCTGATGAAAGTAATTCATGTCAGCCAGCTGTCAAAGTCCTGACGTCATCGCTGCTCCCGCTCCAACAGTGCGCTGCTCATCCGGCAGCTCTGCTCCTTCTGCTTTCTTTTCCTGAAAGAAATGCTGGCACATTAAATGACGTCAGTGCTGGAGGCTCAGAGAGTCTGTCATTCATCAGACACATTGTAGCTGTGAATCTCAGAGACAGAATACTGTAAAGTGGCTCTGAGGAGCAGGTAAAACCCACATTTACTGCAGCAGCACACTGCAGGCACCACAGGCTTTGTGCATTTATGAGCTCATTTGTAAAGCCATTTGAATTCCTCCCTGAATCTGTCTTTGTATAGACAGGACTGCATTACATCCATACACCAGCTACTTAATGATTCCTCATTTGGCCTTTTTCAATAATGCACTTCCTCTGAAATTACATGCTTACTAGTCAGAAAATAAAAATACTGAGCTGCCTGTGAATGATATTAATCATCTTTAATCCTCGCAGAAAAACAAATACACTCGGTTATTAGTCCGGTGTTTACTGTTGAACTTTTAATGTGCACAGATTATTAAAGTACAGGACTTTGCTGTCCTCCAACACCAAATCACCACCTATCACCACTTTGTCAGTGGATTTTCATGTCTACATGTTGCACGCTCGGCGTCCTCCTGCGCCTGCTGTTGATGATCTGGGATGCCCCAACCAACAATAGGATGTCAACACAGCACATGGTTAGGTTTGGACAAACCCATCATGGTTTGGCTCTACGTTCATACAGGAAGTGAACAGCGGGCTCCTGGTTGAAAGTCCAGGGTTTGTTGCACCCATCCACCTCCCCTGCTGCCCGCCCTACTTGGACTTCTACCACCTTAATTTCTGCTGTTGTCCGGCTTCGTTCCTGACGCCACCGCTAGCTATTCAACAATAACGACGGCCAACTGTGGATTATGCTGATATGAAAGGAAGACTTTTTTCACAAGCGCTGGATTTCGACAGGGCGACCGCTTTGGCCGACCAGCGGCGAATCATAACACAAAAGGTGGCTTTTAGTGTCGGTGTCTGACGCTGAAATCACTGACAATCACTGTGGCAGCATGTCAGAATGAGGACAGGCTGGGTGATCCACTCTCTCATAAACAGCTTCAGTCACGGCAGCATGAAATGATCATTTTCAGTATGAATTTAACATCTTCTTGAACAGAAGTCAGAAATCATGACATATGTCACAGCCTGCTCATTTAGTCAAACAGAAGGTTTTGTTTGATATTTATGGAGAAAAGTCTAAATGTGAGATCTTTTTGCTGCAGACTGAAAGTGTGCTCTGACTAATAGGAGGTGACACTGAGGATGTTGACATGTCACCCAGAAAACATCCAAACTGATTACAGAGCAGCCTCAGGTTGATAAAATGCACATCTCGACTCACACTGCAGTGCAGACGTGAGGCAGGCTGACGGAGGAGCCTTATAGCCTCTGTCTTCATTAACACAAGTAGGCCAAAGAAGCATTTAAGGCTAAACGCAGCCCTTATTAGGACCACACACAATGCCAGTCTGGAGGAACTCAATACGGCTCCTTACAAAGCTGTGAAGCTCCATTAATTATCCAACAGCAGCTTGTCTGACGGAATAAAACGGCACATACGTGTCCCAAACTGTGATGTGCTCCTCAGCTCGTCACTCAAAAGGCAAAAATAAACTGAGAAGGCTCATTGAGAGGGTTATCACATAAGTCCATGTTCAGTTTATAAAGTTAAATGTCTTAATGAATAACTGTTTATATAACACATATATGTATTTTAGAGTTCAGTCGTGGTTTTATCTTCTTATAACCCTCAGCTTTAGGATCCAAGATGGACGGCTTATTTTGAAAATGCACATTATAGGGAGCTGCTGCCAGTTTACAGTCAGTTCACTTGAAGCGAAATGACTTCACTCAGCAGGTTTCATGCTATGAAGGAGAATCTCTTGTACTATGACACCTGTTTAACATAAAGACCAGTTCACATGATGGAGCAGCCTTAGCACCACCCAGTGTCTGACGGGGGTAGTTCATGTCAGCCGGTCGGCCCTGACGTCATCTCTTCCTCCTGCTCCAACAGCGCGCTGCTCACCCAGCAGCTGTGCTCCTTCTGTTTAGTGCTGAAAGGAAAATGCAGGCGGTGCATTCAGGGACTCTGGGACGTCAGCTTTCATTCATCAGACACACTATGGCTGTGCATTTCAAAGAAACAACACTGTAAGGTCACTTTGACGAGGAGATAAAACAGGCGTTTATTGAAGCAACACACTGCACACACCACAGGCTTTATGCAGTTATGAGAGCATTTGCAAAGCATTTGAATTCCTCTCTGAGTCTGTCTTTGTATAGACAGGACCGCACTCCATCCATACATCAGGTGCTAAGTGACTCCTGCTTTGACCTTTCTTCCAGAGTGATTCAGTGAGACACACAGAGGGATTAAGCTGCCTGTGAAGTACATGAATCATAAGAAACACACAGTTCACTCACACTGAGAGTCCTGATCCGCTGCTCGCTGCTTCATTTTAAATAATCAGTTTCACATTATTATTTTAGATTATAAAAGCACAGAGCTACAGTACTGCCACGCTTCTTGGTCCTTGAGGTTGCCAGGCAACCGCACCCAGCCAAGAAATAGTACCGCACATGAACCCTTAGAAAACCACAGCTTGTTTTTAGGCTTTGGTTTTTGTGTGAGTCGAGCAAAAGAGATTTAACGGATTGATAAGTGAGCTTTAAAGGTGCAGGTAGTGGATTTGATGTTGACAGAGCCAAGCCTTCCTGTTTCCAGTGTTTACAGACATTGGATTCTTCTCGCTGGATCGATGCTGACGTTTGGTCTGAATGAAAATTGGGCGACGCTCTTTTAAATGTCCAGCTTCACAGCAGAAATAAGGGGGTCTAACCGCCAAAGACACACACACATTCTTATTCATTCATTCACATGTTAATAAATATTCTTTAACCATAAAAACGCATCTGTCCTGATTGAACAACTGTACAGGCTGAATCTTTAAAGAGCTCACCTGTTTCATTTTATCATTAGGGGCGGGGCCTCTTTGAGTGACAGGCTGATCGTGTCCTCTGCTTCTCCCCTCGCTCCTCCACAGCCCCACCCTCTCCTCCAAATATGACGTCACGGTGGCTGCATTCATTAATCTTACTGCTGTGAACAGTTTTTCGTGCTCTGGTCTTGAAGTGTTGGCAGCAGGTAACGATTATTTATTAGTATTGATTTATCTTTTATTAATGGCTCACTGAAGTCAAAAGTACTTAAAAATGTCCATCACTAGTCAGCAGGTATGATAGTGGTGTCTCAACATTGCTCACTTAGTTTGAACAATCACGTTCACTTTTCTACTTTGACCTTCAGATGACCCTGCTCTGAAGATCTGAGGCTCGTCCCGTGTTCACGTCACACAAAGACTCCTTTAAAGAACCGGAAGGCTCGACTGTACGATGCCTCGTGTGTCGAGAGTGACATTTCAAAAACCGGGATCCAACGCGGATATGCTACAACTGATGTCATGTGTGGCTAAATCTCGTTTTTCATTCATTTGTTAATTCCATTTTTATCTACATAAGATGATCCAACAAGAGCGGCTCACTCTCAGAGGATGTCCACCAGATGCAGGGCACAAGCCAACATTTAGAGAAACATTAACTCACAGACAAGATAATGATAACTTAAAGGAAATGGTAAAAAGGTAACCAAACCAGCATTAGAGCTTATAAAAAGAAGATGTTGTCGTACAGCTGAGACTGTCACTGTGTCCTGACAGTAGCGCAGGAGACAGATAGGTCTCATGTACGACAACAAGCGAGGGGAGTGGCACCAAACTCTGGGCCCTGTGCATAAGCAGTCTCTGTGGGCCCCTCACCCTTCCTTTAGTCATCCATGTCTCTCCTTATTTTTATTATCTGCTTTTGGTTTTGTTTTAACAAAATTAGTTTAATTTTCTTTTTATGGAACACTGATTTCTCAAATAATAGGTAAAGACATAAGAGTGTACGCTGGTGCTCCAGTACCCATACTGCCCATGTCAGAAACACCAGGATGTCAAACTGCATCAGATTTTCAGATTCATTGGGAAATCAAGACCAGCAAAAGCACGTGAACACACATGAAGGCGGTGCCCATGTGTAACGGTTTCGTGCAAGCACGCACACATGAGCGCGGTGCCCAGAGAGGCAGTCAGAGCTACAGGCTACAATGAGGCTAAAAACAGAATTCAAATGAGGTTTTTCCAAACAGCTTTTTATGTCGGGGCTTCAGGACACTTGGATCACTACGGACGAGCAGTATGGAGATATTTTGTGGTTTCAATTATGTGTTTTTGGACGTTTGGATCTGGGGCGCCGTCAGCCTCCATTAGGTGGAGTTGTGTTGCTACCTCCTCTCCCCTTGGATCTCTGCAAGTGATGTGAGGACTCTAAAACTTCCCCTGAGCCTCCCTCGGCATATGGGTGAGTAGATAATGGCTGCATTTACATTTGTGGGTGCACTATCCCTTTAATAGTAATTTTCGAATCTGCCACAGTTATCAGAAACAAAGATCTGTTTTACATGTGGGGACCTCCAAAGAGACACTACTGAAATCTAAGGCAGCAAATGATACTGCAGAGGCCGGTCTGTCCATGTTGTTGCTTGGACTCTCTTCATGCTGAGAGAGGGCCAACCCACACTCAGTGTTGGGTTTAAAGCCATCTGCCGTATGAATCTCAGATCAACATGACAACATCATCCACATCTCAAGAGTCGAGTGTAAACTAGACTAGACTATTAAACCTCAGAGACGTGAGGATGTAAAATCTCTCCTCAGAGACACAGAGGACGTTCCACTCTAAAAATATCTAAAAATCATTTCCCAGCAGACAGAGGTGAAATTGATACAGCATAACCTTACATCCTTTGTCTCCATGAACACACGTACTGCAAAGTAGCATTTAAGGTTAAAGGCAGCCCTCAAAGGAAGCCGCACACAATGCAGTCTGGAGAAACTCAATACGGACTCTTACAAAGTCTTCTTCAATTATGTAGCAGCAGCTTGTCTGACAGCAATTTATGCAGAAACTGCTCAGAAACATAAGCTGTGGTGGCCTGATGCTGCAGCCGGGAGCAGAGACTGTAAAATGCAAAGCAGCGATACGGTTTGTTGAATCAAGATACAGAGTCGAGGCCACACAGAGCGGAACAACCAATCAGCTGCTCTATAACCGCGCATAACTAGTGCCATCAAGTGTCTGCAGGACGCACCTGCAAGCTGACGACTAGTTGTATTCATTTTGCTGGAGAATTGAAACACTTTGCCCCGCGTTGCTAAACAGCTACGTACATACTCTCTGCTCTGTAGCTACGGTGACGAAAAGGCATTTTGATGTTTAACCTTGAGAAGAGTTCAGCCAGGCTGAAAGGTGAAGCTGGTGGTGGCTGTACCTGTTTTTGTTTTTTGATACCTATCTAAAGAGAGACGTGCATTTATTGGCTCACAGTTAGACCTCGTGGTGAGAAATGGTGGCTCATAACTCAGCTGTGGGATGTGTGGCTGATAACTGAACTTATCTACACTGACTTGCAGTTTCTGCATTCATGAAGGCAGTGGCGTCTTCAGACTGAGAGTGGTAGATTAAAAACAAGCACATCCAGTGGCTCTGCCCTGATTGGAAGGAAGATAAGTTGAAGGTAAGTAAGGGTTGGTGTCTTATCTGACAGTGTGAAGTCACAGGACTGCTCAGATACACATCTTATCTGTTCACAAGTATGTTGTATTAATGATGTGCAACATGAACAAGATATGTGAGACCATGCACCATCCTGTCAGGAGCTTCAATGTCAGTTTTCAGCTTTTAATTTAGTTGAAGAACTAAGAGATTTTTTTAAAGGAAATCTTCATCTGAACTCATCAAAGTCAGAGATGAACTGCTTTGACTGGATTTTACGATATAGTCAAGAGCTCCTGTGACTCCAGACTGTCTGCACAGTCAGACATTTTCTTCTCTGAGTTCAGACCAGTCCTCAGAGGAAAATGTTAGTGTTCTGCAAACCACAGAAACATTACATTTGCACATTTAATACATGTCATATCAAGTTTTCTAAAGTGATGCAGCTCTGATTAAATGAAATAACTTCATGTTTACTAGAAATGTAATTGGACCGACACCCAGATCTGTAGGCTATCTTCCCCAAATGCGGCTGACTCCCCAGCAGGAAAAATCTGTTTCTCGTCACCTTCCTAAAATAATGATAGAGCCAAACATGCCGTGTTTCAGTGAGACCTTGTCTTTATTCCATGTCATGGCAAATTAGAATCGTTTGTAAATGGTATACACTGGAAGGAGGTTTCCTCATAAATGCCTGACTATGAATAAGTTTAAAGAGATGTTCTTCAAAACTAATCATAAATGTTACCCTGCCAGTGCCTACAGGCAGGAATATTAACAACTACGTGAACACAAACTGCTTTTTCTGTGATGAACATTTGGAAACTGTTTTATACCATTTCTGTTATTGTTCTCACACAAAGAGATTCTGGAAGGACTCTGCAGATTTATCATGAACCATATCTCTAAAGACACTGGCTGCGTTTCCCAGATCGCTCTTAGCTATAGAAGATCTTTCACTAAGGACGAGTTGTAAGATGGAGCTGACCCACTCTTAACAGTCTTCTTAGCCACCAAACGCTCACAGATCCAGCCACGGCAGATTAATATTACATGAAGCAAGGAGACATTATATACTGTATATTTTGATCTACTTTATACTTCAGATTTATATTGTTGAGCATTAATTGGTGACAGAAAAGAACAAATTTCATTCTGCAGGGAAACGCGTGTCCTTACTGTGCATATGACAATAAACACTCTGAATCTTGAATCTGTATGTTTTATGAAGACCCTGTGTGCGCTCACAGCTGTGGCACCAGTTACGCACCCAAATCTGGCGGAAGAAAAATAATAATAATAATAAGACGAAAAACAAGTGTGAGGAATAACAAGTGTGTTCCTGTATGTGCTGTGCACATCAGCCATACAAATAAAAGGAATCATCATGACGATCATTTGTCCGCACTTATCCCACATGTGACAGAAACTCATCCACCCTCCAAACCTGCGACATTCACACATCAGGCAACTGACAGGTGTAACTGAGCTCAACCTCATCAAGGGACGCTCCACCTGCTGCTCTACTCTACATAAAGGCGCTGCCACATCACACATGTGTGAGATACCATGGCTGCTTTACAGCACGTTCTCGCTGCTAACGGACGTGCTGTCAGACCGGGCTGTCCAAATGAAGTAGCCGCTGAGACACAACGCCTCATCAACTAGTGTCTCCACACATCCGGAGGGCAACCCGATGCAATTTGGCCCTCAGCCCGGAGGTGCAGTGCCTGGCTGCGCTGTGTTGTGACGCAGTGGAGAGCTTCCTGGAGGTGGTGGGAGACCTCAGGAGCCTCAGCAAGGCGTCTGTGTGTTTGTTTAAATATAATACATTTCCTCATGATTCTTCTTATTTAGTCGTAGTCTTGTTTTCATCATGAAAATAGGTCATAAACAAATATTTATTGTCTTAGTTTTTCATTGGAATTATTAGAACACACTTAGACACGAGCAGCAGAGAATCAGTGCGTTAGGTAGCAGCGCTGTGCGTGACTTATGGCTGATTGAGTGGTGGCTGATCGATGTGCCTGACATCGATTGATTTAGTTTCGGCACTGCGGTAGTGGTCAGCTTCTGTAAAGAGAGGCTTTAAGAGCGATCATAAGAAGGCACCTGGGAAACACTCGTATCTTAGTGACCCTTGTTCTTAACTGCGCTCTTAAGTCCTAAGATCGCTCTTAACTGGGAAACACAGCCATTATCATGAATAAAATGTGGTGTTTGGTTTCCTCAGGTGTCCAAGAAAAGAAGACAAAGTTCTCTATGGTTAATTTTGTAATAATTCTGGCTAAGTAAAATGTAAGTTTGGCAAACCCTGTTCTTTTTCCTTAAACCCAACCACGTGCTTTTGTTGCTGAAAGCCAACCACATACATGCGTTGGGCGAACATGCATGTACACGGACGTAGTGCTTTTATTTTGATAGAGACTGTATCAAACTGTACATTTCCTGTGAAAACAGAAGTGTATTTTGAAAACAGACAATGCATGTAACAGGCTGAAGTTGACACGGCGTCCCAGAACGTCAACAACCAACACACCCAGGGTACCTTGGACGCCATATGTGGACGTGGACAGTCCATGACCAAACGTGGACATGTGACGAGGTCACAGTGAGGACGTGCTGAAATGTAATATACAGTGAAAGTGGTGATATAATAAAGCTGTAATATGTCCACTTCTTGTTAGATTAAGAGTCGTTTCCTTCAGCTGTCACAGCAGCAGACAGCCTGCAGGTCTGAACATGGAGACCAGCTGGAAGAAAAATCTGTCTGCAAAGAGAGAGAGAGCTGATCTTCCCAAATGTAAAGCCAAACTTGAATTGTGAGTGCTGTCTAGAATACTATGCCATCATGATCATGATCAAACCCTCAACACACGGTCAACATACCAAACATTTTTAACAGACAGAAGAGACAATATCAAGTCTTGGAATCAACCCTTCTCTAATCAAAGCTGAACGATCTCCCACCATGCCTCTGTCACCTCGCATGAGGAAATCAAAGTCAGCAGCCTGAGAATAAATGCAGGTCGATCGCTACGACACGACGACCACAAGAAAATCAAGAAGCAATTTCTCGAGCCAGTGACTGTCTTGTAGAACGATAAAGAGAAAAGTCAAACTGAGAGGAGAAGATGGTTAACTGACTTTTACACTCAGCAACTGCGCCTCAAGATTCCCCTGCATGTTCACAGCATTCACTCATCTCAGGTCCAGTTTGAACACATGAGACACAGCGACAGGTCGATGCTGCTCATGGTGTCAACAGCAAGAAGGAGTTACTGTATCTGAGAACAGATATAACCAGATACCCTCAGAACCTGTGAATGATGATGAATTAAAACCACATTATTCACCAAGAAGAATTACAATATTAAACCTTACAATGAGACACCAAGACGTTCTGAGGGTTGTTGTGTTGCTGGTGCAGCCACACCCACAGTCATTATCACCATCATCATCGTCGTCATCATCAGAGGGAAGAGCTGATTTTATCTGGACAGGCAGCTCTATAAACGTGATGAGACCAAGGTGAAATTCATTTCTTCTTCTTTCTGATCTTCCTGAGCAGCTTCATGGAGGTGAGTCTTTCAGTCTACACTCAAACTGCGTTTTTAAAAGGGAACATTTGAGACTCTAAACATGCCTGGAACAAATAAATACTGCATATAGATATGAACATAAATATGTGAAAGCATTATCTACTGCAGGGAGGGATTGATTCCTGGAAACTAGCTGACACATTCAGATCAGCTGGCACGATGCAGTAAATACAAAACTACCAAAAGAGCATTATTAGCACCATGATACATTTTAATACCTCAGCAGTGAGTTCATATTGTTATTCTGAGTCACCGTACTTCAAAACTTGTGAGCCCAAATCTGCACCACAGATCCAACAGTACAAATAATACTTAAAATACATTTTGATTTCTGAGGTAGATGCTTGAGCATTAAAGAAAAAACAGACAATTTACCAGAACTTTTGACCGTTTTAAAACACTTTCATGACACTCTACTGCAAAATACATGATCTAATGTTTTCATGGAAACCAATTTGATAATGTCTCTGTGTTGGAACATACACCTATGACATCACTCTATAATACAGCTTGTTAACTTTTCATGTCAGGATCTCCCGGAGGAAAGATCATGTTCTTTGTTTCTGTTCGTAGCTGCAGTTTCAACAACGTAATACAATTATGTTCATTATTTTCTTGAAGCTCGTCTGTTTAAAAAGGTGCCGTGTTAGTGATCATGTGATGTCTCGATTAGAACAATCCAAACACTTCTGCAGATCTTTCACAATCAGCAAGATCACTCTGAATCTGGCTGTGAGACAGAGGTCACATCACTCAAGTCTTATTTTTTCAAACTTTAAAGGGACCGCCAATCGTACTCTCCTGCTCAGTGCAGGGAACACTGGAATCAGCCATGAACATGCTGGTTGACGTGTTCCAGAGCCACGCTCTCCAAGACGGTGACAAGTTTCACCTGAACCGAAGGGAGATGAGGGATCTGTTCCGAAGAGAGCTGCGTCAGCTCTTGGAGGTACTGACCTCACTGTCACTTCGCCTCTGAGTGTGCTGAAGAATTTCATTTTAAATCACACAATTATATCTCAATCATTCTTTCATTTCTTTTCTTTGTTTACAGTCAAGCAGGGACATTCGAAAGTCATGTCAGATCATAGACGATCTGGACAAGGATCGCGACGGCAAAGTGGACTTTGAAGAGTTTGTTTCAGTGGCAACGAAGCTCATCATGTGCTGCCACTCCTACTTTGAGGAGGAGAACCTCATGTGTGGTTACAGATAAAAGTCTGTCATCTCTCTGTCTTATCTGTTCTGAATATGAACCTCTCTGATCTTTGTGATCTATGGAATGGATTTTGTCATTTGAAATGCTAAACTGATCTGAAGAATCAGTGATTCATTAAAATGATCCCTGAAACACCAGTGTGACCTGTCTCTTCAGTCTGTCTGCATGACACTGATTTTCACTCATTCTAAATGTTTGGGCGGGCGGGCACACGATCACTCTGTCACCTAAAGGCTTTATAGCTGCCTGTCCTAAAATATTAACCCTGTGCTGTTTCCATCTGGCTGTTGTCACTGAAGACGTCGAGCACAAATGTGTAAAAACATTTTAAACTGAAAGGGTAACTTCAGCATTTTTTAGCCTGGACCCTATTTCCCTGTCAAAGAGACTGATTTGAGCAAAAACTTTTAAAACTTGGCCCATGTATCGAGCTGCAGTGGAAGCACACGGGGCATTGAACACTGTCACTGTAAGTCCATCAAACGTGGTTATTTTTGCCACAGATGATTAGAAGTGGCTGACGTGTCTCTGTAGCTTTCATTTGATCCGTTCTGTTTGCCATTGCCTGGTTAAGGAGGAGGTCTGCTGCTTCTGAAACATCACCAGATGTCACTTGTTGCAGGAAAACAACCGTGGAAATGTGTGTGAGACCCGGAGACAGTATCATAATAACCACTATAATTTACAGTAAATGTAGTTCAGTGTTTTCTAAAAGATATTCAGTGCCATGGATGATTATTTACCTGACTGAGGCTTCTGAATTTGACCACCGCCCGTACACGGATGAAGAGTGGACGAGGAGAGAGATGAATAAAAGGCAGTGGAGGGTGAACCAGCTGCTGTGAGGCCATGAAGCTGAAGGTGTTCCTGTGGGTGCTGTGACTCTGAACGCCCACAGAGGAAAAATGCCTCGGTTATAAAGAGTGATTTGTGTTTGTGCATTTCTGAACTGTGCCAACAGCATAAGGAGCTCTATCTTTGCTGGACATGGACACGCTGAACTTTTGGCTTGTTGTGCTTCCAATTTATCCAAACACTCCTGGCCATACGCTGTGCACACACACCTGGCACGACCTCTACTGGTCAAAGAGGAGAAGAGGTCTGGAGCTCTTTTTCCTCCAGAAAGCTGCTGCTCCAAGAGTGGATTTACTGGTTGTGCTGCTGCCTCAGTAATGGACCACTGTCAAACACTGTTGATCACAGTCAGTCAGTCTCTTTAACCAGTGAACACAGGGAGATTAGGTCCGTGTTGAAAAATGTGACATGTCCAATCATCTTTCTGCATCAAAGCTTCTGATCACCATCATGAAAATCCAGAAACAAAGTTTGTACAAATTCGAAAAGAAGTCGATATTAAATGTGTCAGTTTGGTCATTTTCATGTTTATTTCCTCCTAAAACAAACCTTTGATGCTTCATCTGATAAAACTGATATCTGATTCTGACGGATCTTAAAAAGAACTTAAGGGACCAGTGGTAGAAAAAGGAACAGAGGAACTAAAGTTAAAGCACTAAAGTCAACCCCTGCTCTGCCTTTAGAGTTTGTTTCTTGGTGTGAGTTGGGTATTTCAGCCTCACTGTGCCGCTCAACATGGCTGCAGATTAAAATGAAAGACTTGAAATCAGGTGAACAGAGGGCAAGATTAGATAATGTGAAAGTACCTAGGGGCCAACTGCTCCTCGCTTCATACGGGTCATTAAAAACATAGTCACATAGAAATGAGGCAAACGCAGCTGTTTATTAATCTTTCAGTGAAAATGTATTCAACTTTCCACGGCTCCTGAAACCTGCAGCCCTCGCTGTCCACTTTATGCTTCTTTGTCACGTTTGTTAAAGCTGAAAACAAATGCAGAAACGAGACAGACGAGTAGATTTAACACAAGTCTGTTCATGAAATGTGAACAGTAAACGGGGTCCTGGGATGATGAGCAGGGGTTCCAGCAGAGGGGGCGTTGGTGCCTTGTCTGAGGGTGGATGGTCTTGGCAGGTGGGGCTTTCTGTGAGTGGTTTGATGAATGTGGAGAAGTGGCTGACAGACTGGCGTCTCTTGTGAGACTGGCAAGCAAACTGGACAGGAACTAGATGTGTGACACTTCACAAACCGTGCAGGCACAACAGTCTGGCAAGGACTGAATATGTGTCGTGGAGAGGAGCGGCTTTATTGGAGGACTGGTGTGCTGACTGTGGAGAGAGAGTCTGTGTGCAGAGAGCAGGGGAATGAGAGGAAGTGAGGGAGAGAAGGAAAGGAACGTGCAGACAAAAACCAAAACACACGAGTACACTTCAGTCACACAGAAGGTTAAAGAAACAAAACACACACACATACACACACTGATCACAGGCAGAGTCACGGAGGAAGAGTTGAGACATTATTTGCTGCTGCGGTGTCTGATTAGCAGCAGGAAATATCTGCTGTTAGGTCACACGTGAGTTCCACCTGTGTGTTTTGTACCTGCTGCACGTCTTAAAACTGTGTGATGAATGGAAAAGATTGGCCAATGTGTGGTGGACACATATAGAATATCCGACCAACGAGCCACAGGCTGTTTATAATTGGTCGGGGGCCACAACTTTGGACACGGTTGCTCTGTGAGGTCTGATGCTGACCAACATGCTGGGCCACAAAATGTAGGACCATGCATCTCTAATTACAATTTAATAAATAAAAGCCGAGATATGACTTGAAGTGAAAGGAAAAGTATTTTATTTGGGGGCATTTTTAAATGTGAAGAAAAAAATCCTCCTGCTGCTGAGCTGTCCATGAACAAACAGCATTTTACCCTCAAAAGATGAGTCGGGTTTCATTCACAAGCCCAGAAACATTAAAGTCACATATGCAACACGTTGTCAGCGTGATGTCAAATGTATCTGTGGTTTGCAGAAACATAACATGCCTGTGTATTATTCTGACGACTGGGCTGCAGCGGTGCAGGCTCTCATTGAATATAGCATGCAGTGCAGCCACTGACCAGCAGATGGAGACACAGACTTGATGATGACCAGCCGTCTTCACAGCGTCATTGTCATAAAAAGATTTTATTTCTCTGTTGGTTGCTCCTTTGTTTTTTCTCTCTGATGGATCCACCACATCTTCATCATCACCTTCGCAGCACAGCACAAGTCTTTTCTTGCAAATGTGTCAACACATATTTACTGGTTCTGCAAACTTCACACCAAACCAGTTCACACAGATCTCATAGGAAGACCCACAGCTTTATCTGATCGTCTGTGTTGAATTAAAAGAAAACATCTCTTCACAGCTGACACAAGTGACTGATAATTATCGATCTCTGATGCACCTGTGTGTTTGTATCCATCTTAAGAAGACACCACCTCTGTGTTGCTGTTTGTAACCACGGATCAGTTTGAAAAGTGTGAAAACAGGACTAAGTTCAAATATAACAAGACCGAAATGGACAATCTGTGCATAGACTGTGCCCTACGGTGCTTACTGTAGGTCTTAGATATCGATGACAGTTGATGGGCAGAGAAAGACCTGAACTCCAGAATAAGATGAGTAAAGAAAACTTTCTTGGAAAACGTGTTGTTGTTTTTTCAGTGTTTCATCAGGACATCTCAAAGAGTGAAAAGGTGCAGCAGCGTAGATATCTCCAGTAAAATAATCTTTGAGAAGAGAACACAGCTCATGCTGTGATGTGCTCGCTCTCCTTTTTTGGCACAGACTGTAAGAATCATAGGTGTCAGTGTAATTTTTAATGTTGCACAATGAATGAATATCACAAAGATTAAAAAGCCTCTTTCATGTCTCCATCTGCTGGGGGGTCGTCACCTTCAGAGTATGTGTGTATAATATGATGCTAAATCAACTACAGAAGAGACTTGATGATCACTAACATTAGGGAGGGAAATAAGGTGGATACATCGACATCGGCCAAATAAATTATTATATATTGGCAAAAAATCCAATATCATGCGTCCCTCGTATCAACAAGTGACACAGGCTGACAGCACAAATCACTGCATGGTTGAAGCGCTTCATATTGACCTGCTGCATGTTGGACTTTGGCGTCCACTGTGTAATAATTGATTTAAAGAATACATTCATTTGACCACAAGTTGTGCTGATTGATGAACATGTTTTTGATGTTCTGTTAGCATGAGAGCATTTTGCTAACAAAATGTGTCATTTTCAGTCGCCTTCACTGACATTTTCACTGTCGTCTTCAGTTTTGGTCGTCTGTCTGAACTGCTCTGGAAATGTAACTTCTGAATGTGTTCAAGCAAATGAGAAAAACTGAGATGACATCACCAGCTTTCCTCATAATTCCATCTGACATCATCCACCACACGATGACAGTTTAACATTTTGGCAAAAACAGCAGCAGCACATGCTGACACTCTGACAGGCTTTTGTCACGTTCACACTGACAGATTTTTGTGGTTTGTGTGTTGAATTTACTGAGTGAAGCAGACAGAAGACAAGGTGATGTCGCTTCAAAGCTTTGTCTTTGGGCAGCAACAGAAAGAAAACCACTCTATAAACTGAAGACAAGATAAAAGTGTGGCCGAGTCGTTCAGTCAAACAGACAGTGAAGCAGAGAGGGTCAGATGTAGTGCTGCAGGCTGACGAGCTGATTGAGCAGGGCTGGGTGAGGCTGATCGCAGGCAGCTGCAGAGACTCAGCTCTCAGTCAGAGAGGCAGGTAGAGATCCTGCTGGATCTGGACCACAGCTCATTAGATCTTCTACTGTGGCAGCAGGTTTCTCATAAATCAGAGTAAGACAGGCGTCTTCTTCAAAGTCCGTCCATCTGGTACTTTAGGTGTCACTCTGCTAAATCTGTTAGCCTTGTTAGCATCAAAGCTCTCGTGATTCATTCAACGTGTTTTACCCCTGATGATTTGGAAATCTTCGCTTCACTGAAGAAGCCCGTTTGACTAAACACCAGATTCCACTTCAGGCTTAAGCCGCTCCATGAACACATTTCAGGTTCATCTAATCAGGGTTAACTCTAGTCAGGCAGGAATAAGCTTCAGCTGAGCACGTGGAGGATACAAACAGTCCACAACAGTCAAAGAAAGTAAAAACGAGAGCCGTGTTCTCTCCGGCAGAACAAACCAGGCTGATGGAGGTCTGTTCTAGGTATTTTTGCCAGTGCACTCTGAACTGCTCAAGTTGAAAAGCGCCCCACGTCATCTCTGATTTTTTCCCACTGTCCAATGGGATGAGATGAGAGGTGGATCGTCTGTGGTGGTCACGGCAACAAGTTTACAGTTGATAAACAATGGAGGACCAACTGGTGGTTCTCCCCATGATCCAGCCTCTTCTTTAGGGTCTCATGTACCCACACAGATCTCTGTTTATCTGCTGACAGCCTCTCACCCTCAGCCAGAGCTACAGACAGCACCCTCTGCCTCAACATGGCAGCAGCTACACACTGATTACTGAAACAGTGGATTTATTACACAAGAAGTTTCGGGTGAGGGGGTGATGGGGTGGTTGCCTGGCAACAATAAAAAGGAGCAACAATTTTTTTTTACTTTTACTACGTGCGGTGCATCTCGCATCTTGCAACCTACAAAACACTTCCAGTGTGATCAGGGCCTCATCCTATCTCATCCCGCAGGATAGGTTACCATGGTTACTGAGCAGTGGTGCATGTAAGCCATCTCCCACTCAAACTAGCTAGACTTATCAAAATAAGCCAGGATGTTCTTTACCCGCCTCGATAGAAGAGATCCTTAGATCTCTCTGCAAGTTACATTATAATGACAAGTGTGTTGAAACGTCTCCACTCGCTGTTGGTTTCACGCGTCATTAAACTGGACAAAGCTGGCATCATGTGGCCAAACATGACGGAGCCGTGTGTTCATGGTGTGTTTATGACTGACACGTACAGGAAATGTGCTGCATGGGTGTTATTGACAGGGAGAGTCGCAGAGACTCAATATCCTGACTTCATGTTTGGAGCGACAGTTGTTGGAGTGTTTACACACACACACACACAAACACACACACGCACATGAATGTGTGTGACTGTATTTAAAGAGTCATATATGTGAAACCAGCCTTGTGGCCATTTTGCTCTCGGAGACGCAGTCTGTGCAGAGATGTGAATTTCAGTTGGAAATTAAGACTTAAAGAATATCTGCAGCAATGCGACTGATGAATGGGAAAGTTCACAGTGAATTCATCCTAATGAGCTGAGGGCTGTTAAAGAGACCTAACTGGTAAATGACCCTGTGGAGTGGCCGTTTCACTCTTTGTGTACAAATGCCTTTTTTATGTGCACATCCATATGTTTGCTGACAGGTTTGCATGGAGCTCATGTAGGAGGGCAGCGTGTGTGTGTGTCTACATGTGTACTGATCCAGTTAGCCATTAACAGACGGGTCATCTTGTATTACCTTCCTTCTTCTCTTTGAACTGAAGTAAAAACTTCTGCTGTGGTTTTACTGCTTCATCCTCCCAGTTTGTTTCCCAGCTCCCTCCAATGTGTCTGCCCAGTGGAGCTGCTCGCTGTTTACTGGGGAGAAACCATCAGAACACTGGACCAACACCAGGCTGAAAATCAGCACGGTCTTAAAGCAGTGAATTTTTAGGGAGTAAGTCATTTTCCCAGTAAAACAAACCCCCCAAAAATTTGAAAAAATAGTGTTCCAAAAATAAAGACAGTCTGACCTGATCAGGAAAGTGGTGGAGTTGAGCGGACAAGTAGAGAACAAAACCACATCACAGAGCTCATGCTGAGTCAGGTCTTACACAAATAGACCCACAGAGATGACACCAAAGGCTCGTTTATGCTCAACGTTACATATGACACAGACACAGACGGAGCCCTCTGTCCTTCTTTGTGCACGCTGTGTGAAAGATTATAGATCTGGACCTAACAGAGCAGAACCACCACAGATTGTGGGGGCAGTGTACCGTGGTTCAAGCGAGACCCAGACAAAGGACACAAAACAAATCAATAATACTAGTCCACAGCCACTGGTAGCTTTGTCACCTTCTACCTATGCCAGTCCTCAATGCCTCTGTGCAGTTTCACATAGATTGACCACGTCAGTGAGTAGAAAAACGTGGGACAGACAGAATGACACACTGACAGAATGACACACTGACAGTTTCCGTGATTATGTACAGCACACCATACCATGACTTAGTCATACCAAACATTAGAAACACCAACATTGGTCCACAGGGGGAGCCATAGCCATCGGTCGCATTTTAGCCATTTTGAAGCATTTTTCTGTTGTTATAGTGCCACCCAGTTGCCAATTAGAGTTAAATTTCTCCAGTCACCTTGAGGCGTCCTGTTCTACATATCTACCAAGTTTAGTAAAAATCCATATGGCGGTTAGGCCTAGATAAGAAATGAGCTCTCTAGCGCCCCCATTTTGTTTGATGGGGTCAATAATGGAGGGGTCCCCTCAGATTATGTGTGGTCATATGCCTACAAAGTTGCGTGGTGATGGGTGAAACCCTTGAGATGTTATACACCTTTATGTGATGAGCCACGCCCTCCGCAATATTCATTGCCTTATAGAAGCTCAGTTTTAGTAAGTTTTCCAACTTTTGCCAAGAGGGAACTTTAGATTTTGGTCCCTAGATTATGTTCACCCAGTTTCATGCAGATCGCTCAAACTTCCTAGGAAGAGATCCATTTGAAGTGTTTTTCAAAACATTCAAAATGGCGGAAAATCTATATAAGCGGAAGTTATGGGTTCTTGAGGCAAATGTGTTCCTCATGAGGAGAGGCATCTCTGTGCAAAGTTTCATGTCTCTACCACATACGGGGCATGAGATATGCCCATTCAAAGTTTGACATTTCAATGGGTTGCTATAGCGCCCCCCTTTGGCCAATTGATGTAATATTGCTTCATTGGCATCCTCGCATGACCCTCTACCACTGTGCCACATTTCACATGGATTGACCAAGTCAGTGAGGAGAAAAACATGGAACACACACACACACACACACACACACACACACGCACACACGCACACACGCACACACTTCAATGAATGAATGAATGAATTCAATGGCCTCTCAGACCACCACCGTCTACAACGCTGCCTCTTTTAAAAGGTACATCTGATAACATTGACCCCGCCGCCCTCTAGTGCCATCAGGTGGATGTATGTATGCTAACATAAAGAACACATGGAAGTGTGTGAGCACCCAGACTTACTCTGAAGCCACTGAATAGCAGCACTTGGTCAGTGACGTCTGCCGTGTGACACTGACAAATAAGCCGTCCTTTCACATCGGCATGATATTTTTTTATTATTTAAAAAACTACTTGGTAAAGGTTGGAGGAAGACTGTGTTCATGGTGAGAAGAAACTAACACTGTCTGCATGTAAAGGACGTGAGCTGCAGTCTCCACTGTCAAAGTCACAGCAACAACCTGATGCCACTGCGTCTGCTTGAAAAGAACAATCACAATCCCACCATCACAATGGATGTTGATTACATGGAAATTCAGCAGCTGAAATATGCATTTCAAAATGTTTAATAAAACTCTTCACAGTAATGACGATACTAATTTGTAAGTACACAAGATGAAATCTAATAATATTCTGAAATGAAACACCTGATGATAAAAGGTCAAATATTCAGAACCTCTTCACACAGACTGCTCTGAAGTAGGAAAACACAGTCCATGACCATGTTCAGCTCAACAGCCTGATGTGAAGGTAGAAACTGTGACGCCTGCAGTCTGGTCCTCGTTATCAGACGATACTTAAAGTTTACTGCGTGGAGTGAAAGAGAGTTATCAGTGCATCCCTGCTGTTTGCATAGTTTCTCCAGTGAAAGATGGACCTGGACAAGCAGCGATAGCACTCAGGTCAATGTTTACCTCTCACCTTTCTTATCGAGCTGGGAGTTTGTCCTCCGCCCAGACAGAAAGCCCCTCGCCTCTCCCCTCAGTGTTCCCTCGCTTCTCTACGCTGCAGCTGTTGAGCAACACACCAGTTACAACATCGACAAAGCGCGAGAGCTGTACGGGCTGAAACCGTGAAAACACAAGACGCCGATGACGTTACATTTAACTCCAGAGCAGGCGGAGAGCGGAGTGAAGAATGTGTATTATGAACTTAAAGACTGAGCGTTGCCTTATCGAATATTAACCTCCTCCAGAGAGGTTAACTCTAATCCTGAATGTAACCAACATTGACTACATGTGTCTTATCGCTCTTTTTGACCTCTGAGTTCACCCTCCGTCCTGCTCCCTCTTTTCTTTCCTTTCAGAGCAGGTGTCATTCAAAAGGGAAAAATATACCTTAGAATACTGTCGGCATGATAAATGGACACTGAGGAGCGTTGTGTTTAGTTTCCTCTCATGGATAACTGGACAAAAGAAGGAGTGACCTGTGGACATTTTCAGAAGCTCTAAACACCAACAGGAAATAGGTTGATCAGTAATTTAAAACTAACAGCAGGTGAAGAAAGACTTTGAGGACAAAGACAGTTTGTTACAGCCTTTGTCTCGGACATGATTCCTGTCAGTAATCATTTCCTCACAGACTCTTGTGCTCGTGCACCAAATGACCTGAAATTAATTCAGAAACTAACTTTAGTTCATAGTTTGGGACAAACTTGACGCTTCTAGACATTCACCAAGTTTTTGAGTGCGTACGACCCCTGTGAGGATCTGTCGTCACCATGAACCCTGCCTGATCTCCCCCTATAGGTCAAAGGTCACCGGGCACAGTCAGCTCTCCCACCACACCGCCATCGCCCCTTCCTCCATGCTATCTATCACACTATCGTCATCGGGGACGTATAAACAGAAGTTGCTCTCAGGACCTTCCAAACTTTTTGGATCCTAAAAGCATGTTCATCACATTATTAATGAATGCATCTCTGCACTTTTTAATATGTTTAGCTGCATCAACAAAATGAAAGCAGTGTTACGAGGCTCTCCTCCGGCCCTACGGAACCTTTTGTGTTTTTAATGACATTTTGTGTTTGCTGCACACGAGAAATGAAGCATCTGTTTAATGTGACGTGACGACAACGTCTGCGTCCACTCTTCACTGCTGAGCTGCCCTGTACTGTAAAAGCTAGTTAGCAGCTACGAGCCAGGCTAAAGCTAATTTGTTAGGCTAAAGAAACCAGAGGTCTGCTACTGCAGTTCAGAGCCACGCGGCAGAAGAGGTAACGCTAACGTTGATCTGCAAAAGAAGTCCAGTCGGTTCTCATCCCAACTCGTCAAATAGTGCTGCTTTGTCAGTGGAGCTACAGGTCAAAATAATAAAAATAATAAAAACTACACTGGACTTCTTGTCGGCATGAGGGTCGGTCAGTACTGTCTGTGTTTTTATTCTAAAGTGGCCATTTCCTAACGCTGAGGACGGCTATGAGCTGAAACACGTCCGTTCGACTGCTGCTGTTCAATCCACTATATTAAAAAGTATTATACTTATAGTGAGTGCTTTGCTGTAATTTTTTGGGCCGGCACCCAATTACACTTTGAGACTTTTGAGTGAGGACGCAGAGCTTGCTGAACACTTATCTCCATACACAACAGTACTAGCCAGCCGGCCGTGACCTCCCCAAGATGGCGGCGACGTTGACGCACAGTAGCCACAGGAATGAGTCATCTATGATTATATATCTGTGGCTACACAAACCAACACACTGTGTTTTTAACAAAATCACTCTATTGTCTTTTGGTGTGACACAGGAAATGAACAGCAGGTTCCCAGATGTCTTTTTTTTTGTGTCCGACCCACGTGGTGCTATTCATCTTATGTACTAAATATATACATTTGGTAAGAGGAATATCTATCACATTGTCAGTTTTTTCCAGCATGATGCAGCCCTGACAGAAAACAGCATCAACATGTCGTCACAAACAGTTTTCTAATGAAAACAGAGGATTCATTGGAGGTGATGAGACTGAGAGTTTACATTAACATGATGCATGTTTCATTGACCTGACTGCTCACAACTTTTACATCATCTGTGAACTTTTAACACTTTGTAACACCACCCCATGTCATACTTACCAAACACAGGAACACAATTTTTACGTCAGTGATGTGTGTGTCTCTGCGTATGAATGTGTGTGTGTGTGTGTGTGTGCGTGACAAGCCCTGCCCCGTAGCAGCAGTCAGGACAAAGGCACGCCGTCCCGCAGCAGACAGAGAGTCTGCAGGCAGAGTGAACACACAGATAAATTATGTCGACTAATGGCTCATCAAACTGTCACACTGTGCTCAGACAATGCACGCAGTGCTTTGCAACCACAGAAGAAGAAGAAGACACAGAAACAGAGAGAAAGCCTATACTTAAAGTGTCGGATGTGGGACGTCACTCAAGATTGCTCAGCGAGGTGCACGACCTGTACCGGCTGTCCTGACCGAGTGATGAATGTGTGCCCAAGTGAATGATGAAAAAATAGTAAAATAACTAGAGAGAGATTTTCTAGACGCACGCTGTACACTGAATACTTTCATTTTGTTTAGTTTTATTTACCAAAGCTGCAGCTGGAATGTAGCGAGTCTCTGGAGCTGTCAGAGGGTTGATACTTTGCTGGAGGGCAAAATGGACGCACTGCCAGTGACGTCACTGCAGGAACATTTTGAAGGTTATAATTTGATTGCACAGCTCACCGTCATCTTCCTCAGTGGTTCAGTTGGTGCAATAAAATCCTAATCTGGGCAAAGGGCGAGACATGGGTGGAGCCGAGATGGGAGGACACTGTGATTGGCTAAGATACCTGCCAGTTAAAGCAATCAGCTCTTCTTTAGGAGATCTGTGAATGACCCGGAAAAAACGTCCACACCTGTAATACAAAACTCTCAGTCACTGTTCTGTAATGGTGCCCAGCGGAGTCAGGGGGAAACACGGCCAAGCAACATTGTAAGTTAAGGGGACAAAAGTCCAACTAGGCTGGGTGTGGGAGGTGGAGGATGGGTCCAACAATCACCGACTTTCACCTTGGAGGCCGGTCTTTACTTCCTGTAAGACTGTAAAGTCAAACCCTGGTTTTTTTTCCTAAACGTAACTGCCATAGTACTTTTATTTTGAAAGAGTTGACACGGCGTCCCAGAACGTCAACAACCAACACACACAGGGTACCTTGCACGTCATATGTGGACGTGGACAGTCCATGACCAAACGTGGACACGTGACGAGGTCACAGTGAGGATGAGTTGTACAGTCAAATCACAGTATCTTGCTATGGTCACTAAACAGGGTTTGTCGTTCACATCCATGCTCCCACCAAGTGCAGTGTGTGTGTGACTGATTACCCAGGGGCCCAAATGAGAGGGGGCCCATGAAAAGACTAAAAAGTTTGGTTCTGTTTACACTGTTTAAATTCTATGTAATAAGTGCTATAACTAGTAAATTGGGTGAATATATTGGTTCACAGACTGAACATTGTATGAAAAAAAAGGCTCCTCTCACCCCTTAAAGGCTCACAATGGTTTCATCCTCCACGCACCAGGATCTGTCTCTAAACGCATCTAGAACTGAGTGAGTGAGTGAGTGAGTGAGTGAGTGCTTCTGCCGCTGGAGCTCCAAAGTACACATGTCTTTCCCAAAGAAATGAAACCAGGGTTCCAAAAAAGAAAGACAAAGAGAACTGACAGTAAAGATGTGAAGTCAAAATGTAGACACTGATGATGAAGTGCAGGGGCCCACAGAGTCTGCTCCTGCATGGGGCCCAGAATGGGGCCCATCACCAGAAAAGATAGACACCACTACTGATACGACTCTAAAGGCCACACATAGCAGCAAACGGCACGTGTCAAAAACTACGACTCTATAATTTTCTATGTGCAACCTGACAACAATGGCAGCTACATGCGCTTCAGTGCTGCTTGATGTGCCGCCCTGTGGCACTTCACGCCACTGTCCGATTTCCAGGCTCGCCGCCACCAGAATGAAATGCATTTTCCTTCACTCACTCTCTGCTCACACGTTCAGCTCAACTCCTCTCCTCATCATGGAACTCTGTCTTGTGTGAGAAGACTGGATGGAGAGAGATTCATCGTTCAGATCGAGAACTTCCTGAGCTAAATGACTCACAGTCCCATCACTATAAAGACAGCGGCCCAAAAGATACTTCCTGGTGAGTCACAGCTCTGGAGATCGGCTCTTCAGGTGAGAAATCAACTTTAATTAGTGGCTGTCACGTGATTTTAAATTCATACAGCAGTGGCAGAGGCACAGGTCTATAACAATACTGTGTGTGATTGTCTTTTGACCAGCTGCAGCACGATGTGTGCTGCGGCAGCGATGGTATGTTTTCAGCTTACAGTAAGTACAACAGACATCATGCAGTGTGTTTCTGTGTGGTGCTATGGACACTGAAACATGCGGGGTGGACTGGTTACAGTAAGCTTTGGACTGACTTGTTTCTTTCCTGATAATAACATATTGTGAAATATTAATTAATTGGTGTGTATTTCTTTCTCCTCCAAAAAATTTGTAGATTTTCACAGGAACTTCAGTCGTTCCAGGAAACCTCCCTCTCACTTTTAGATTTCTGTGTGTTTTTAGGATGAAGGAAAGAAAGAGAAAGTTTAAATAACAGACTGTAAACTTGCATGTGTGAGTGTGTGTGTGTGTGTGTGTGTGTGTGTGTGTGTGTGTGTGTGTGTGCTGGATTAGCTGTTTACTTGGTGTAAACAAGGCAAATATAAACACTTAGTATCCCTCTCCATGTGTGTAATCAGCGACCAGCAGCAGACTGACGGTCTGAATCTGCGTCACAGAGCAGGGACCGTTTCCATCCCAACCACAGACGTTTCTAGAGAAACACACTCAGTTTCTCAGTCACCAGATTCTGCTTCTACCACAAGAAGAAAAAACATCCAGCTCTGATGGGGAAACTGGGAACTTTCAGAATTATATGGAAATATTAATGGAAATAATAACTGTTCTGGTCCGAGTGCTGATCTGACTGTAGCCCAGGGAAATAGGTACAGTAATGTGTGGGACTGAGAATCCAACAGTCATGTTTGGCAGGAGGTGCACTGGAGGCGATGATAAACTGAGTCATAGACATTTTAATACAGTTCTGAACCAAATTATAAAACAAAGAAAAATTGAAAAATGATCTTATGATAAACTTTGCTTCTCAGTCAGGACGTCTGTCCCATGAAGACTCGAAGCAGAGGGAAACCTCTAAAGCTCACTAATCACCACCTCGTACCTCGTTTGTTTCATATTGTTTGTTTGTCATGTCGCCACCATCAGGTTGCCTGGCAACCAGCAGAGACTCAAGGAAGCCTCCTATAAAAAGTAAAACACTTCCGTCTGGAGTCTTCATGGTGAGATTAGCTGAGGGTCACCAGCCTCGAACTCGCTGGTTATGTAGGGCTCACTTTGGGCAGGGTGTGTTTCCACAAGCTTCATGTTGTTGTGCTGTTGGTTGTGGTCGGTGTTTCAGGAGGTTTGAGGTAGTGTTTTTCACAGTGGAAAGAGTCTCAGTACCTGGAGCAACCATGTTCTTGTCATCTGTCCTCCAATCAAAAGAAAAGTAATGTGAATATTTCCAGCAGCTGAGTGTGAAGGCCCAGACACACCAAGCTGACAACAAAGAACTAGCAGCAATGAAAGCAGACTGTTGCATCGTCAAACGTTGCCTGCATCTCCCGCCCTGTCTCATTCCTAAGTCGTCAAATATCACCGTTTTGTCAGTGATGTCAGCATCAATGCCAAAAGGCAGCTTTTGCAGCAATCTGATACAGCTATCATAACACCGCCAGAGGGCAAACGCTGCCAGTTACAACAGAACGTGGGGAGCTGGAAAGTCCCTACATGGCGAGCAGGAGGGGAGGTAGACGGATCCAACAAACCCCGGAACTTCACCCAGGAACCCACTGTTTGTTTCTGGTGTGTATGAAGAGCCAAACCATGATGGTATTTTCTGAACCTAACCACATGCTTTTGTTGCTCGAGGAAATAAACATAAATTGGAGGTGTTTTACTGGTGTGAGTTTAGTTTGAAAATACTGTATGCGTCTATGAGCAGAACGGTGCAGCACACACTGCAAACAATAGGGCAACACATGCTCACAAATGGACCAACCTTGTCCTCGGGCTGACAGTCAGCTTGGTGTGTCAGAGCCTTTAGCATCTCCATCCTGCATGTGCACGATGATTACGAAAATGAATCCAGGGGTGTGACTGATTGTTGGATTTCAGATTGGTGGGGGGTAAAAATAAAAGTCAAATTGTTTGAACACCAAGAGCACAAATAAAACAAAGTCAGATCCCATGTGCAGTGACTCGGTCATGACAGCTGATTCTGTACTCATCTCAGTCTCAGTCTCAGCAAGACAGCACATAAGTATATTTCTCAAAACAAAAGTGGATAAACCGTGATCTATTTAAGGATATCATCATGAATATGAAACATAAAAAGGTGTGTCTTTAAAATGATGACACAAATGTTGTGTTGAAATAACAAAAATACTCAGTTGCCTTTCTTCCACCCAGTAAAATCACTGACCTTTGCTTCATCCTCCTCTGAGCTGACACAGACTGAAATAATTGTAAAATCACTGTTCTGACCGGAACAGAAATGAAGTTTCCAGTTCCAAAGAAACAGAATGTAAAGTGTGTCCTGAGTGGGTGTGAGTGGCAGCGACATGTTTCCAAACACACTGAAAGCCTCTCTTATCTGAAGTGAAAGAAAAACTGCATCCTTCTGTAAATGGACACATTTTTACCTTTGTTTAAGACTCACTGAGGACAAACAGTGGACTTGTTTCCAGCAGCACCTCCCTGATTCACACATTTCAGTGCATTCCTACTGGGAGACGCCCAGTATCACCAGTCTGCTGCCGTCTGTCCGTCGGGGGTAACGGCTCTGAGTCCCAGCTGACGGCAGCCTCTGTGCTCCCTAATGGATGAAACTACATGCAAGGGTTCAGTCCTGAATATATTCCAGGCCTGGAAATAGTTTGACATTAATGGTCGTAACAAATGTTGCACCATAAAGAAGAAAATGTTTCCACCAGTGACATTTGAGTGAAATAATGAACGGTCAGAAAAGGACGAAGGGACAGAAAGAAGCCTGAATACTTCACTGCAAACCTCCAGGTGTGCTCTGTGACATCAGAAGACGAAACAACGTGCTGATTAAGCTGTTGACTCATCAGCATCACAGGTATGCCACAAAAGCGACTGTCAGCAGACAGATGTCACTGCACGCTAAATAAATGGAGACACACAGATGTAGCTACATGATACACAGCCGCTGGTCTGTGGTGACATGTCGACCTACACAGACGTTAGTAAAGTGGCGAGCTAGCGTGCGGAAGTGTTTATGTGTCACTTGGCAACAGTCCAGTCTCAGTCTAGCTGCAGAACTATTTGTGTGGGTGGAGCCAAAGAAATCATTCAATCAATCAATCAATTTTATTTATAAAGCCCAATATCACAAATACAATTTGCCTCACAGGGCTTTACAGCATACGACATCCCTCTGTCCTTTAGACCCTCACAGCTGATCAGGAAAAACTCCCCAAAAAAAAACCTTTACAAGGGGAAAAAATGGTAGAAACCTCAGGAAGAGCAACTGAGGAGGGATCCCTCTTCCAGGACGGACAGACGTGCAGTAGATGTCGTACAGAACAGATCAGCATAACAAATTAACAGTAATCTGTATGACATCCTCGGTAATGACAGTAGCTTACAACAACATTCATGAAAGTAATAATACTGTCGTTATAGTTCTGGCTACTGTGGTACAACATGTTGAAAGTATATATTAGTATCAGGCAGTCTACATGTATGATAATATCATATGTCTATAATAGCAGTAGAAGTATGACTAATGATCATTAAATAAACAAACAAATCAGAACCTGTTGTTGCTTTTTATTGTTGATAAATGGAGCTTGTAGAGTTGTTGCATAAAACATCACATGTCGGGCTGAACATCACGGCTCTGATTATCTTTGGCACTCGGTTTGCAGCCCCGTGTCTTTGACAGAATCACCAGAAAATCCCCAAAAATCCCAAAATATATCTAATGAAACGTTACGTAATATCAGTTCCTTGGAAATGTGTATTTAGTAATGCACAGCTTTCAAATTACAAATATAAACATGACTCAAGTTCGAGGCAGACCCGAGCCATGCTGGATGGCGACTGCACCAAAATGTTCAATGTTGCCAACAAGCAGCTCTGGTGAGTCATGCTAAATGGAAAAAGCATCAAGACAACCAAAAAGCAGCTCAACAGACTGCCAGCGCCGACACATACCTCACACCTGCTGTAACCACAAAGATACAAAGGCCCTATAACACAGTAAAGTTTTGCTACAGTGCCTGTAGTAGCTCACTGGAGTTTTTTATTTATTTTATTTTATTTTATTTTATTTATTTATTTCGAACATGTAAACAGTGGAAACTTTTTTTACAGTTTCCAAATATTATGATTTTAGTTTTATTTAGATTCAGAGATAACTTGTTACTGTCGAACCATTTTTTTAATTTACTAATTTCTGAGGTCATTGTGGACATAGTAAGTTGCTGTGATCGCATTATACAGTAGGTGCATCATTGCAATTTCAAACTGCTTAAATAAAGCCCTGGAGATGGTGTCAGACATTATGGAAAAGTTGTTGGAAAGGTTTGAAAGTGTACGGATAACTGTGCTGGAACACTGTACAAGTCTTCACAGCCTGGTCGCAGGCCTGCAGGGACTGTTTAATGCTAAAATAGAGACTTTTAGGAGAAGTATCACTTTGAAATGAATAGTAATCTGATTACACCTGCTCAGTGTAAAATGTTTCAGATGAGGCTGCGGCGCCAAAGCGATGGAGCGTCCGATTTTCTGTCATCAGTGTGACCGGTCAGTGCAAGTCCCTTTCAGGGCAGAGAGAGGACACTAATACCCCTGAGGGTGAAACGTGTGTGTGTGTGTGTGTGTGTGTGTGTGTGTGTGTGTGTGTGTGTGTGTGTGTGTGTGTGCGTTGTTTAAAGACTGATGGTAGCTGTCAACCCTCTCTGGTCCTCGCAGCCCCGAGCACAGTCCTGTGTCGATTATAACCCTCACACACACTCTGTGTATACGCGTGTGTATTATCAGTGACGGAGGGCAACCTAATGAATGACCTTTGACCCCCAGAAAGGGGATCCGGGCAGAGGAAGTTGAGAGGAGAGGTGAAGAGGGGAGATGGAGGGTAAGGGGACGCCCGGCGCCACATTATGCCTCCTGTCAATCACCCCCCAGCCGCCCCCACCCATGGGCGACTCATCGGAGCATCCACTGAAAGTGGGGACCGGTCAGCGTCAGCGGGTCCACCATGATGACACAAAAACCTACTGTGCTGACACACAACTTCTACAAGGAGCTCAGAGGTCAGAGGTCACGGATGTCCAGAGGTCCAGAGCCGGTTAGTCTCAGCTGAAATTTTTTTTTTTTTGTAAAATCGTTTCACAAGGGTGACGGTTTGATTTCTAAGTCAAGTGGGACACAAGGCTGGATTGTGTCAGGGAGGACAGGAAGTTTGAGTTGTTTGCTGTAAATTGCCATCAAGGATGCATTTTATTGTTATTACAATTTTTCATTTAAAATAAAATACAGAAAAAATACAGAACACTATTTTACATCCTCAGCTTGGATGTCGGGATCATCTGACAGCACAGAGGAGCGTCCAGTGAAAGAAGACGATGCACATAAACAGAACTACATTTGTACGTATGACTGTTCAAACAGTTAAACAAGCTCTGCAATAAATGCTACTTTCATCACAGCACAGTTACCAGAGGAAAATGCTGACATATGTTTCTGCAAACCACGTTTACATTTGTACATTTTATATGCCTCATTTCAATGTTTCTGAAGTGACTCATGATCTGACTTTGGCCTTGTCCACTCTTTGATCTGTGGAGTCTTTGGATAGATCAGCCAGGAGAACTGCAGGCTCAGTTGAGGCCTGTGGTGCAGGAGCAGTCTGAAAAGATCATGTTCACTTAAAGGAACTTCAAGGACATTTTTAATAGTTTCTTTTAGGCGTTGATCCTCAGGAGTAATCTCGATTATATAATGATGAGCAGATTTCAGCAGATCTTATTTTTGGTAAATTAATCAAGCAACTCCTCTGAGGGTGCCTCAATACAGTCATCAGGAGGCCGTATGAAAGGCCTCTGCTACACTGAATCACAGCTGCGACACTAAAGTCCTTCAAGAGGACACCAAAACAAACAGCATATATTTGCACACAATCAAAAGTGTCCACACAAACAGCAGCGACTTGAATGTTCGAACCAGTCAAGCTACAAAGGAAGCACCAAGGTAGCTCCCATTCATCAAATGGAGCCTTCAGGTGAACCATCAGTGTCACCCGCTCAACTGAAGGAACCCTGACCAACTAAAAGCTGCACAACATGAGTCAGGTGTGTGGACACCACAACTCACCAAACTGCTACTTAGTCACTGGATTTAACTAATCTCCCTCTATCTGACCACAGTCCCACAGCGAGTCAGTGTCTGAGTGCACAAACAGAAGTGACCCCCCGCTACCTGCCTGACGTTGACTCAGCCTAAATATCCTCTGGAGCGTGCCGGGCTCAGGGCGACTTTAAAAGCAGAGAATCAGTGACGTCGACCACACGGCCGAGGCCCTGACATGCTTACCCCCGCCAGAGAGCCAGGTCTCCACCCAGGATCACTCCAAAAACAAAAAAGGCAAAATAACAAATGAGTGACCGAAGGAAGGACGAATGACTCAGTCCAGCTTGTCGCTCCCTAACTAACCAGGGAGATCACTGAAACACCAAACTGCACCCAGACACTGTACACACTGTGGACACTCAGCAACAGGAAGATGACTTAGCAGCTACTAAGCAAACACACCTACACAGCACAAAGACACTTGCCCTGAGATAACTATCCCCAACGAGCCGCCAATGTGTCACAGCCCCGGCTCAGAGGAGCAACACGGAGGAGTCAACAAAGTGGACTTAATAAAATAAAGTTTATTGTAAATGAGTCTAAGAAGAGAAGAAAGGAGGCGTGTGGTGGTGGACTGTTAGAGCACTTATCAGATACCTGGGGTCACATGATCATGTGGAAGGAGGCTCTCAGCGAGACCTGCGACAGCTCCACAGACAACAAGAATCAATTCAAACATATCAAAACATGACAAAACACAAAACTGTGTTCAGCTCAATGAAAAGAGGTTTCTGTAAGATTTTCAGACACTCAGTACATGACACAAAGGGAAACGGATTTATTGTGTCAGTCTTCTGTAAACATGTCAGTGTGAGTGAAATGGTCCTGCAGTGAATGTGTCACAGTGGGACTAACACACCCAGATCATGTGACTCCTGCATGTATACAGTCAGTCAGACCCAAACTGGCCGAGGCGCTCTGAGCATGCTCCACAGGTCTTGCTTTTCCAGCGCCACAGGACCATGACCAGGACACTCGTCTTTTAAGTGTCATTGCTGTATTTCAGGTGCAGGTGCTTTATCAGCCAGCACACACTGGTGTTTTCTTGCAGGATATGACCATACAAAGAGGTTGTTTCTTACGGAGACATTGCTGCATCTCCAGCCAGGTCATAACACTAAAAGCAGGTATTTGAAGTTTAAACATGGTCTTGTCCTCACTGTAGTGTGAACCAAAGTGTAGAGAAACATAAAGTTTTAACATATCCTCTACATGATAACGTACACATGTGACCATGGTTTGCAGAAACCTACAATGCAACGTTTTATTCTGGCAGGTGAGTTGTTTATGAAGGTCATGTTCATTTCTTTGTTGTTGTTGTTGTTGTTGTTGTTGTTGATGGTCATTTTAGAAGCTGTAGTTTGTGGAACAGTTGAACTGCATCACATTTTTTACCCTCGTTGAGGCTGAAGACAGAAGTTGCTCTGAAACTTTTAACTGTAAGAAATTGTGAAACTCTTAAAGGAAATGGCCACTTTAGAATGAAAATACAGATAGTACTTACTGACCCTCGAAGTCTGGGTATCGAAGGATAACAACTAGCCGGAATAACAGCTACACATGAAGTGCATGGAACCCACATTTTGAAATGCATTTCAAAAACATCAGAACAGCTCGTCCGTCATAATCCAAGTGCCTTGAAACCACGGCATGGAAAACTGACTTGAAAAGACATAATTTACTCCACTTTCATAGCATCATTTCTCACTGTGGTCAGTTAGCCTGCCCTGCAAGCGTGCTGTGTTTACATGGGTTCAAGTGTAGCTGTTATCCTCCGATACCCCAAATGAGTTTTGTGGATCAAAAAACTACACTGGACTTCTTGTCGGCAGGAGGGTCAGTAAGTACTGTCTGTATTTTCAAGAACAAAGCACAAATTACATTTTGTTTTCTGTAATCTGTATACGCTAACAGTAAACTGCTTTCAGAAAGTACAGTGTAGACTACCTGTTGAATTAGTTACATCGTCCCTCAGGCCTGGAGGAAACAAAGTGCATCCAGTGCAAAATCTACATCCAGTTATAGGAAGTATAAGACATGCAGCTGCACA